>OY755074.1:12955720-13621518 GCA_963576755.1 Noctua janthina
ACTAGATATCGGTGTTTCCTATCTAACTACTCTGAGAAGAATCAGCCGAAACAAACAGAGATCTCAGTGTCCTTTAAATTTCAGTCATTGTCTTGGTCTGATCATGTGAGCACCATGCAGGTTCTCGTCTGAGATGGTCTTTTGAAGAAAGAACTACACCGAATTGAGTTGACTTTTCCGGTCAGTGTAAGCATTTGTCAGTAAAGGTGTAGCTCCACTCAGAACTTAACAGATAGACCGTAGTAGACCTACGTCGAATCGACGTAAATTTTGAGATTTTGAAAAATCGATCTAAGTCGCCCCTCAGAGCTTGCAGGACACACCTGTATCGCTCCGGTAAGTGCAATCGATTTGACGTATGGTTATCTTTAGTGTCAGTTTTTTGACATTTGGGAAAATGTGTTTTTGTGACTTTTTTGAGATTAAATGAATCTCCCTCACAACGTGAAGGTATACCTGAGTCAAAGAAAATAAAATGTTGTGCCTTTTGTCCATCAAAACTTAGAATGATGACAAAAGATAATGTGCGACAACTGCAATAATCCCTTTTGTAAAGAGCACAAGTCCAGCGCCTGTCCTAAGTGCCTTTGAAGCAAAAATTAATGAAAAGTTTTATTTACTTATTTTTATTACAATATACAGATAACAAAAAGTTAATTTTAAAAAGTTTACATATTCTATTATAAGACTGAGGGAGAGATTCCTAAATGTTTAAGTTTTGTGGAGTAAGAAGTACCGTGTTTTGTTTTTTTCTAATAATAAAAATATGAATTAAGCTTAATGTTTTTCATTTACTCACAACATAATTACATACATTAAGACATACTACCACATTCATAAACCTAGTATATACATAGTCCAAAATATGCCCACTCAAACATGCGCACGTCGACTCGACGTATGGTTATCTTTAAAGTACAGTGAAATATGGTTATCTATCTAGGGTTAAGGAGCTCTAGGATCTTCAGGTCTTCCTCGCAATCTTCTGTAGGTCATCCACTCACGTGACTGGCATACGTGTTTATTTTGTAAACCCCATGGTATATTTTCAGACACTGACATGTTATTTTACCATTTCCTCGAACGCACTGATAAATTGTTTCATTCCAAAAACATTATTTGGGCCACTATGAATACGCCAAAAACAGGTGTGAGTGAAAGATTCGGATTGAGAAATGTTTTGCTAAAGAAATATGTTACAGCAATAACATTGATGAAAGGAATTAATGTCAATATTTATTAGGATACCACTCGAATGCTAAGTATTTATGTTCCTTTGTTCGACAGGGGTGAGTGGAACTAAAGTGGGTGGGGAAAATGGTGTTTCGTTGCCATGTATCATAATCAGAGATTGGAGTAGGTGGAGTTAATATACCTCAAATTCAAGAAAGTAGCTAAAAGCCCCGGCATGATTTAAAGGTCCCAAATCATCATCATCTTGCTAACCTTTTCCCAACTATGTTGGGGTCGGCTTCCAGTCTAACCGGATGCAGCTGAATATCAGTATTTTACATGGAGCGACTGCCTATGTGACCTCCACAACCCAGTTAGTACTGGGTAATACGATACCCCTTGGTAAGACTGGTTGTCAGACTTTTTGGGCCACTGACTACCTTACGACCATCAAAGATGTACAAATGACAACCGGGACCAACAGCTTAGCGTGCTTTCCGGGGCACGGAGGAACCTCGGTATTTAATGGGTGGTCACCCATCCACAGACCAACCTAGGCAAGCACGGCTTAACCTAAAGATCGACCCGAGCGGCTGTTATTATTTAGCCACGAGCTTCTTTTTTAAACTCCCAAATAAAGCTGTTAAATCAGAGGGAGGTAGTTTTATCCACACCTTACTCACTCCCTTGAAACTAAAGCAAATAAATTCCACGTATTTCGATCTCTGATCATAATCTATGATGTGTGTCCCGAAACAGCGACAGAGCGAAACAAAGTCCGCAGTACAGACATAGGTCGCGGGCTGCGGGACTGTTCGAAAGAGATACCGTGGCCCTGGAACACAAAGGGCAAAGAAGGAACATGGATGGGTTTTAGTCAGTACAAGTCTGACACTCCCTTCCGCTCCGCCCTGAGTAGGGGGGGTCATTTGATGATTTCCCATCCGAAAAAAAAAGACATAGGACGCTTTTCAAACCTCAGGTAATGATTAGCAATTCAGCTCCAACTATGTTGGAATCGGCTTACAGTCTAACAAGATGCACCTGGATATCAAGTATTTAACTTGTTACTAACTAAATAAAGACATTACCTAGTCTGAAATTTATTTATATGGTGCGAGCCTGTTACCATCGACCGGGCACAATTCTTGACTCCGTAGCTGCTACTGAGAAATGGCTAGTTAAACTATATTAAAACTACTTTTATAAATGCGAGAGTTTGTGGGGAGGATGAATGAATGTTTGTTACTCTTTCACGCAAAAACGACTGAACAGATTTGGGTAAAATTTGGAACACAGATACTTTTTATCCCGATAATACGATCCCGTGCGATAATTATCGAACACGGCGCGAATGAAGCCGCGGCTATAAGCATCATCTGCCTAGCCTTTTTCCCAACTATGTTGGGGTCGGCTTCCAGTCTTACCGGATGCAGCTGAATACCAGTATTTTACATAGAGCGATTGTCTATCTGACCTCCACAACCCAGTTAGTACTGGGTAATACCATAACCCTTGGTAAGACTGGTTGTCAGACTTTCGGATCACTGACTACCTGTAACGACTGTCAAAGATTTACAAATGACAGCCGGGACCAACGGCTTAACGTGCTTTCCGAGGCACGGAGGAAACTGGGCATGTAATGGGTGGTTACCCATCCAAGGAGCAACCTAGGCAACCGCGGCTTAACCTAAAGATCGACCCCGAGTGGCTGTTATTATTTTAGCCACGAGCTCGGCTATAAGCTAGTATTAAAATAAAACACAATTCCAATTTGACATATTGTTTATTTCTGTGAGACTTCGTGAATTGATCGCTACGTCTTTATTATTATCCCAATAAATACACATATAATTATAATAGGTCTTTACCTATGTAATTGGAGATTTAATAACCGGCATTTTCAGTTTTAATTAGCTGTGGATTGGCGCGGAATTCAAAATGCAAATAAATTTTATTCGAAAGCCGTGTTCTTTTAATTTCAAATGCAGTCATTTGTTTTTAGATAGTTTTTTGTTTTTGTGAAATTGTGGTAGTTTTTGGCGCCAGGGATAAACTGAAAATTCGTACAATTTTCGAATATGAGTTCCTACGTGGACATACCGCTGTGCAAACAACACGAAACATTAACGACGTGTACGGGCCTAACACTACTTACATATACACGGTCCATTATTGGTTCAATCGTTTTAAATCTGGAAATTTTGAGTTGAAGAATGAACCTCGCGGTCGGCCGGTAACCATTGTCGACAACGACGAATTGAAGGCGGTAGTGGAAACGGATCCAACTCAATCTACGGCTGAGCTTGCTGCGGGCCTTGGAGTTAGTGTCAAAACGGCATTGATGCACTTGCGTCAAATCGGAAAGATAAAAAAGAAAGATAAGCTAAAATAAAAAAAAAATACAAAAAATTTTGTTTTTAAAATTTTCATACAAGTCTCCAATTTCATAGGTAAAGACCTAATATCTTAACATTAAAACTTCTGAACTACCTACATACTATTTGTATAAGTATTTACTTAAAGGTTATCTATTGGGTGTAAAAGTACCTTTAACGAAGCCAAAAGGCACTTGTTCTCCCCGTCATTGCGATCATCTTTTTGTTCTAGACCATACTTGGGAACCTTCTAGTTACCCGTTCTCGTTACCCAGCAATAATTTTTGGGCAGTTATTTAGTTAGATGTACACAGAATGCTCTATGGACGGCTTCGTGAAGGGCCGTTTACACCTTTATTCGAAACAACCTCATCATATAATTATGTTGGCTGAATATTGTTACTGGTCATACTCGACCGTTCAAAGTACTCGTACATTTTATATAATTTTTAATTCAAACATAGAATAAGTCGTTGATTTTTAGCGCTTGAATGACTTTGTCTAGACGACGTCGTTGGTAACCATTCGAGAATTGCCTCTGGAAATTGTATTGAAAAAACAGGATGAAGGCGATAGTTTATATTATGGCCACGTGCTAAGAGGCCTATGCACGATTGACATTACAACACGCTATATTCGTTCTAATGCATGTCTATCCTACCTTTTCGGCTGTGTCCTGATTAGGGAATCAAATCCCGCAATTGCAGGATCCCGCGCCTTTTTGCGGGATCCCGCACGTTTGCGGGATTGAAAAAAAAAATACTTATATGAGCTCAAACGACGTTTTGATTATTTTTAAGACTTAGCACAGCCGCATTAATAAGCGATTCAACAACTTTCCCATGAAACTCGTGCGTGACTTTTTTATAGCATTTGTATGGAAAATACTTTAGTTTTCAGTTTACAGCTAAAAATATTGAATTTTTATTTTATGTTGTGTGAATCCTGTTTCGGAACGGAACGTAATCAATGTCAGGACAAATACTCTATGACTAGGGATTCCCCCACGGCACGGGGATTTACCTTCGCGCGTGGTTAATTGTCAAAGAAAGTTATTGCGACATTAACCTCTTACTTGTCATGTGCAAAGGTACGATACAATTTTTTTTTTGTTAGAAAAGTGTTCATAGCAAGTTATACCAGGGAAAAATTACTTGTGTTCTGTTTAAATTTTTACCTCTAAAGCATTATTTATTTCAATTATTGATTAGTAATAAGTCATAACTCTACTTAATATTAATAATGTTATATTTTTTTTAAATAACTACTCAAACAAAAAAATTTAAAAAATATCTCATTCCCGCTAATCCTCATACTCTTCTGTATCGTTGTAGGCCCACGCCTCCACTTGAAATTTATACATATACCGCATTCTGATTAAGGGTACTTTGACCTGCAAGAAACAAGTAAAGAATAGGTAACTGTTTATTCTGCAAACGGTTTCACATGCTGCGCCGACCCCAAATAAATTGGGATAAGGGCAGGAGAATCATAATGATGATGTTATTAGCAGTTTACCATAGTTGCTGCCAGTTAAGATGGCAATAGCGGTCATTGCCCTTTCCCTGATATCTCTTTACACGAACTGAAACCATAAACCGTGTAACTTCTCGTTTTTTCTGTTAATGTTCAGGATCACAATCAATGTCAATTCAGGGGCTTTTAATAGTTCAATGACCGCTATTGCCATCTTAACTGGCAGCAAATATGGCTAGCGTATTATTTCGAAACTCACGAAAAAAAAACATGTATAAGTTAAGAACAGTCACGAGACCCAACATGTATAAATTTAAAAGCTATTTTCGCGAGAAATAGTGATTGTAACTTGGAGAGAGGATCTTTTCATAAAAATATGAGTTTCAGAATACTACTATTATGTTCGTAACGACATGAAATTTTAATCAGATCAGTAGGAGAAAAACACTTTTAAAAATTGTTTAGTGTTAAGATATTGGTGCTCGTGACTGTACAGCAAATGGTGTTTTGGAAGTTAAGTTATTGATGATTTTAAAATTCTTGTATACTTATATCAACTCCATCGACGAACACGCGTAGGAACACGCACCCCTTCTAGCGTACGAAAACAATCTAGAATAATGGTTATAACTAGAAGACGGGATATTTACCATGTTTATTGTTTTCTTTGAGTTCCCGATATAATTTTAGTGACCATGAAAGTTTAAAACCTTAGAATAGGGATTGTTTTATTAAGGACCCCTAAAACATTAAATATCATAAGCGTAGATCACTTTCTTCATCATACTACAGCAGTCCCTTGCTGGACATAGGGCTGAGCAATCGCACGGATTTGTTCCCCCCCCCCCCCCCCCGGCGAGCTGGCGAGGGAGCGAGCTAGCCGGGCGAGGCTCTTTTCATACTTCGTGTCGGCTCTTTCGGCAGTTCGTGGTGTGAACCACTTTATACTGCGACTTCCTTTACAATCGAGTATTTTTTTGCGACTCGCTTGTAAAAGAAGATACCTGCATGTAGCTCTAGGATCTAGAGCCGACGTACAAAACGTCCACATACAACGACGCTGCAAAAGGTATTTGAATCTTCAGAGCTGTAGTAATCAGAGTAGGGTATTCGTGGGATACATTGTTCTAAAATTCCATTAGCTACATTATGTCTTTCTCGAACCGTACTTTTAGTAGTGGAGTTGATTAGAATGAATCTCTGATCGAGTCGTATTGATCAAGATTTTTTCACAAGTTTGCAAGAAGCTCTTTGCTACGTCATTTATTATGTGCACAGCCAAGGAGTGCCTGCGTCGGTGTTCCCGAGTTCATATGAGCCCAATCTAATTAAGTCGCGAATTAATAGGCTTCTTTTGGGTTAGTTCGTTCCATCGTCGAGCTCATCTATGTCCTCAGGACAATATTGAGGCCAAGAGTAGGTCATTTAACAAAAAAATTGCAAAATATTTATCAAAATGGGAGCACCAGATTGCGACGCTTCTGGAACAGCGTCGCGACGCACAGTTATAAAGCAAATGATGTAGGAAGTAATGATACCTTTGCAGTTGGCGTTTCCAGGTCCCACACTTGCGGCTTACCCAGTCTGTACGGCATGCCGATCTTCACGCAGACGATATTTGCGTCGTAAGCAGCATCAAGCTGTACAAGGAGTTATAAAACCTTCATCATCATCATCCACGGCTCGACTTAACGTACTGCTGGGTATAGGTCTCTCTTTGTTTGTGCCTGTCTCATCCAAGTTTTACCCGCGATTTCAACAATGTCATCTGCCCATATCGCTGCCAGGCGACTAGCACTTCTACATTCCTAGAACGCCGTTCGGTCACAGCTTTACAAAACTTTAAAACAGTTGAAATAACATTCAGCTTTGAAAATACACATACGAATCATCGAGCTGCTGTCCCTAAATACCAAAATTATACGGGTTCCCATACAAGAAAGTTTTAAATATCACACCTCCAGGTAGTAAGTGGTAAAGGTGTTGGAGATGGGTTTTATCTGGAATATCTCGTGGTAGAACTTGAACATGTCTTCGGCTGCATCCCCTCTGTCGTAACACCGCAGTCCGCCCATCCACCAGTGCCCTAACCAGCTTTGGGAAGCCTTGTCATGGATGGACGCTCGAGGCATCATGAAACCTGGGTACAAAGGGATAATACAAAACGTGAGACCTTATTTGTTCTTCCGGAAGGTCAGGTGCGTAGTAAATCGTTACCGGCGTACGTGAATGACTTGAATGAATATGGACGAAGTAAATAAAGACCGTAGCAGGAGCTGTTCTGCAGTTTCTGCATACCAGCAGGACATTTTTTTTTTGCTTTGTAGCAGCCGCTAAGTCTGGATTTGAGCCCCGTAACGGGCAAAATGTGGGTATACTTTTAGAGTTCACCTGTGCCTAACCCTTCGGGGATTGTAGGTCTTCGAGGTGTGCTGTTCTGTAATTTTCCTACAACTACTATGTGGTTAAGCGTCGATTTAAACCCCGGTCGACACATTAGCTAGTACAACTTATTTTAAACACTGCCCTTAAAATAGTAAATATGCATCTTCAAGAAACACCCATATGGCAGCAACCAACCCGCACCAGGTCCACGAGGTGGATTACGATACTCTTACTCTCTCAGAGAGAACGTCTGTTTATAAGCTGATTACTTACCGAAAGGATCATCCTTAGCGAAGGCCCCCACCGCCTTCCCAGTGATGGCGGCGGTGATCCAGGGCACGTAGGGGTGGATCATCATGTGCCGCGGCGGGGGAGGGGGGCGCCCCGAGCGCAGCGGGTCCGGGCAGCTATTCCCACCTGCGCACAATACTAGTCGTCATTGTCAACATTTTCGAGTTATATGATCAATACAAAATGGTCATACTGCCTCTTGCGATGAGGTAAAGTGCACTTTGTATCAATGATGTAAGGCTAATTTTCATATTTATATTATAGTGCTTAGGTCGCCCGAAACGGTGTTTGCACTGAAAAGGGAGTATCCCGCATAAACGGTACGTTTCAGTATGAGTGAGCGATACACTTGAACCAACTTATCTGTGCAGGCGGGGAAACGGAACTCAAATACAAATAATGTACCAAGTTTGACATATCGATGCAAAGGACATTGGGCAAAAGTGGTCCAAGAGCCTCCACTGAAAGTATGACAAGTACATACTTGTCACATCATTCTGACAAAAAATTATCAAAAGGATTCTTTTTTAATGATCATGTTGACCTGACGATTTGAATTGAAACAAAAAAGTGAATTTAATTATTGAAATCTTTGGTATGATTACATCCAACATTTATTTTCTGACAACTCAGCGTTCCTGTCTAAAGGGTATCAGTGCCGCTGTGATTACAAGCACATGAGACCTTTCTGTTTTGTTCCTGGGATGGATATGCATTAATAGAGTGATACCATTGCAGATAGTATTTAAGGTGCTTTTTGTTTCATTTATGCCAATTAGGGTACAACCCGAAGACCAACCAACCAACCCGGGAAAAACCGGGTTTCACTATGGGACCAAAACCGGAGTCCACATGCGCTAAAGCCAATTTTCTTCTTAATATATAAAAATCACATGGCACTATGTTCGAAGCCCCCCACCGAAAACAAAGATAGATATAAGAGCTTGAAAGATATGGTAGCTGTAAGCTGGAGATAGGTGGCGCCTTGCGAAGCAGGAGCGGATAGTAAAATACATATTATATATTCTTAATATATTCTTCATAAGTATATATTCTTCCTTTCGATACCTTGAGACAGAGTCACGATGGACCAGTGGCCAGTGTGCTCGTGCACAAGCGTGGGGGCGCCGGAGCGAAACCCGCACCCGGTGGTGCACGCCATGCGGTTCTGTCCCATCTTTGTTGCGTTCTGAGGGAGAGGGAGAGAAGTTCCATCAGACATAAGGCTGACGATTTGGTCACCTCCATCCATCAAGGGTTCTTTCACGAATCGGATGTGACCTTCTTAGCGAATTGTTACAACAAGTTATAGAATCAGGCGTTACTTTGCGGAAATCCAGGACATTAGGTAAATGTTATTGCCAGGGCTGCGGGACTGTTCGAAAGAGATACCGTGGCCCTGGAACACAAAGGGCTAAGAAGGAACATGAATGGGTTTTAGTCAGTACAAGTCAGACACTCCCCTCCGCTCCGCCAAAAGTGTGGGGCGGGGGGGTCATTTGATAATTTCCCGAAAAAAAAAAGAAAGGTAAATGTTATGCAAAATATGTAATTTTAACTCCGCGAAAAGATGTATACACCCAAACTATACTTTTCATAAATTCAACTGATGGTTTATCCGTGATCATGGTGCTTGCAACAGCGCCGAAATATCGGGGTCTCAAAAAAAATAATAAACATGGTAAATTATTGTCCCGTTTTCAGTGTTAATGATAGGATCAGGAATTACCCTTCGGGAACGTCCTACTGGGATAAGATAATTATTATGGTCTACCCGAGAGGACTACGATGAAACTTGGGAAGTTTCATCGTAGTCCTCTCAGGCTTTAAGGCGTTATGGGCGTGACAACAAACACGCTCAATTTGCCATTAATGATATTAGTGACATAATTTTTATTGATATGTTCGTTACTTCCACGGGTTTTGGGCCTTCATATAAGAAGCAAAGCTCTCTCGGTAGTATAGAAACTCTTTCCACAACCTTGTCTTCATCTATAAAGTCTCGGGGTACATCTGAAAACATTTTAATAAAGAATAACAATATTGCCATGTTTTTTTTTACTTATGTCTTAATTAACCTATTCAGATAACTTTTTCTTGGAGAGTATTGCACCATTGAAAAATCGTCACTGAATATTAGTGAGCGTCAGTATGGCTGGTTGCCTGTATCGGCTCGTGTCAGGCTGGTGACCAAAAATTACTGCCTATTTGCTACCTTTTACTATCTACAGTCAATTAATTGCTACCTAATTTGGAAACAAAATAAAGAGACTTCAAAATGACCAGCCATTCTGATATCAGGATGGCTGGTCAACTCTCCGTTTGTGTGAACTATTCAAATTCGTGTTATTATATTTACTTGAAGGGCGAATATATGTGTAAGGGTTCTGTTTTAGCCATTTGGCTACGGAACCCTAAAAGTAAGATGGCGGCGTTAGTTCCAACTAGGCCCACGCTCCAAAAGAACTATGCAACTAAACTTACCACTGGTAAAGTCGACGTGGAACAACTTCGCTGTAGTCAGCATCCCATTATCGTCAAGCATATGATCTTTGAACGGCAGACAAGCAGGCAACATGTATTCTGATAATGTGTCAAATATTAATTTACTTGAAGGTAAACCAACAGTCATAAGTACATAAACCTATTTTTGTATTAAATATCACTGAAAGTCGTAGAATACAGTAAACGCTGATTAGGGCGATTTTGTCGATAAAACTGAACGCGATCACCAAGAAGTATCCGAACCAGTATATTGCCAGCGTGTACCAGAAAGGTGCGGTCATATTTCAGAGTGTGATTCAGACCTAGGGTTGCCAACCGTACTATAATATATAGTATTGTACTATATTTCGGGTCAGGGTACTATCTAGGGTACCTATTCATACACGAAATATTTACAGGGAATCATCTAACGGCTATAACAAAGCCATTTCAAGGGATTTTTTTTTTATCTGAGTATATTTGTTATAAAAATAAATAATTTAAAATTACTTGACCCACACAATAAATACTGGCTCCTTATTTTTAAACATCCATTACGGTAGTTTACTACGTCGTATTTACCTACTGTCATTGTTAGAATATGTGAGTAAAGGTTTTATGCGAAAAGTCTCAAAAAAATTTAGAATTATAATAATTTTGTAAAAAAAAAACAGTCAGATAATTTTTTTTTCGTTGCTATGGCGACTTTACGACTTATAGAAGTTACTCTTATGATATTTCGTGTATGAAAAGATAGACCTACTGCTGAAAAAATTTAAAGTACCTACGCAAAAATACTATATTTTCAACACCGAAATCCAACAAACAAATGCTTCATTTAAAAAAAATATGAACGCGCCTTTACATTAACTTTTGACTTCTTGTTTCTTTATCATGTGGTTAGTGCCTTAACCTATTGTCAGGGTTTTTATGCCGAACGTGTTCCTCTGACATGGCTTTGCATGCCGTCGAAGCAACTGATTATTATACAGGACGCACACTTAACTTTTGTTTTGACTGTTGGCATAGCATGTATCCGAACTCAACTGTCAAAAGTAAAAGATTGTAGTGAGTTACTGATAAAACTGCAGGCCAAAAATGGCTGAATATTTAAAAAAATTAAAGTTATTTTATTCCTGCGCTTTATTCCCTGCTCTTTTGCATTCACAGAAAGGATATTTTTGGTTATGAATTCAAAATGGCGAGAGTAAAAGAAACAGAAGCAGTTAGTATCTTATTAATAAAAAAATAATTTTTGATTTACATTAATTTAAAAATTGAAAGTAAAGCATAATTATGACTGTAAAACTGTCATTAATTTTAGACAAAATTGCAATAAGTGCAAAAATATGTAGTTTTTATAAAAATAAATTAATACCAAATGTATCTTCGCCTATTTTTTGATTTTTCCATAAAATACAATTTTTTTTCTTGAAGTGTACTATATTTTTTTATACCTTTTTTTAAAAATACTATATATTCTCGAAGAAATGTTGGCAACCCTCATACCATCAAACTGAACAACTATCTCCATCCAAAATCGAAATCAACTGTCCTGTACAAAACTTCAATACCTACTCGACCTAAATGTATGGGACATCTGAATTTTTTTCGCGATTGCGTTGGTGGTCCCATAGAGAAAGTGGTTGAGTTTGATGTTCTGAATCACAGCCTAAAATATGACCACACCTTTCTAGTACACGCTGTATACTGTGTCTGTAATCTGTTTCTAACCATGTTCAAAAGCTCTGCAGTCACAGACCTTTAATTTTTTTTTATCTTTGACATCTCCATCACTGCCAAAGTTAGAGTAATTTACCTTATCTATATAAATAAAAAGAAAAGTCCTGACTGACTGACTCATCAACGCCCAGCCCAAACCCTTGGACCTAGAAAGCTGAAATTTTGCGCAGAGGTTCCCTTTATAATGTAGACAAGGAATAAGGAAGGATTTTTTAATTTCTACCCCTAAAATGGTGAATCGGGGGGTTGAATTTTCTGTGAAACTTAATATTTTTTCGGTCGATTGACTTGAAAATTGTACACACTTCAATTAAAATTATGAGACATGTGTATCAGTTATTTATAAATCTATTTATGTACTATACATACATAGATTACTTATTATTCCAGAAGTAAGATCTCGTGGTAAATTCCCGAACTACACGCGGGCGAAGCCCAATGACACGATCAGAGTATGCTTGGACCGAGTGGACTCGGATACCTACTCGGACGCCACTTGTATTGTGGCAACACTAGCAACCCATACCAACCCATCCGAGTGCGCTCGGGTTATGGGTTGCCACAATACAAGTTGCGTCATAGACAAAATAATTGTGAAAGATCATGACTAGCAATAAAGTGCCTTACCTGAGATTTCTGATAAAAAAATATATTCTACAGGGACATCATTCAAATCTTTGGTTCGCTTAGCCAACGTAATAACTACTTGTAAATCTTGTAAATAAACTTTAAAAGGACTATAGTGTCAATTTTTAGTAACAATTATGACACTGACATTTCTCTCATAAACGCGGTAAAATGTGCTGACCGCGTTCAGATTCATAGACAATATTCGCCTGTAGTTCGTATAAACCATCACAGAGGTCACCACAACGACTTGACTCACGAGACTTAACAGGCATGATCAACTTCATGAGCGCGATGCTATTCTTGACCCCGAAGTGCTTATACTCCGGGTGTAGCAGCACGTCGGCTATAGGCATCAGCAGCAAAGCTGGCTCACACTCGGTCCCGTCCGCTACCTGCTCTACAGAGATGCGGCATTCACCTTCATCGCGCTCGTAGTCGCCGAAGACTATGTTGCCTCTGGAATTGGGATTGTTGTTAGTTCTGGTCGTTTTGAATTGGCAAATGTAGTATGTACATTGTGAATAAATCATAAATATTAATAAATTATTCAGAGTCATTCTTATTCTTTTGGTTATTTATTTAAGTTGGACAACAGGGGAATTCCGAATTCATAAGAGATAACGGAAAAGTTTTATATGAAACTAGCTCTTGCTTAGGCTAGTTGACTAAGTTTAAAAAATAGGTTAATGTAGCATATTAACCTATTTTTCGAAGGCATTTTGACCAAAATACATTATATTTTTCAAAAAATTAAGTCGTGTTCGTTTACTTCAGATAAACATTCAATAAAAAAAAAATAAAAAAATGACGAAAACCTTTGCTACGTGTAATGTAAACCGCAGGCAGGCCATTTTACTCGAAAAAAATAACTGAAGTAATAAATTATATAAAGTAATTTTAGAAAACTAGCGGTTTGTTCTTAACCGACTGCGGCGAAGCCCAAAAGGAGGGTTATGTGTTCAAACACCTAAACCTGTATGTATGCATGTCTGTTTCTACGTTCCCTCGTAACTCCTAAACGGATGAACGGATTTGGATTAATAATACGTCGTTAGATTCGTCTTGGTGCGCCAGTGTCACAGGTTACATTGAAATGAAAAAAAAGTAATATGGCGAATAGGGTGACATA
Organism: Noctua janthina; assembly: GCA_963576755.1. Classification (NCBI taxonomy): domain Eukaryota; kingdom Metazoa; phylum Arthropoda; class Insecta; order Lepidoptera; family Noctuidae; genus Noctua; species Noctua janthina. The sequence goes on from OY755074.1 coordinate 12,969,410, forward strand.
TGGGCGTTTGAATTTTTTTTTTCTTCCAATACATTCGAGTGGGGAATCAAAATAAAGGGTTTTAAAGGGTAATTACAAAAATATATGCAACTTAAATGTTTAAAAGTAATTCAAAGTGATAAATCGTTTAAATCGTCTGCGAATTTTTTCACGTTACTAAACTAAAAAGCTGAAAATAAAAAAGTTGGAAGCAGACCTATTCCATTTTCACAATTTTATATTCAAATGGGCCCCGCCTGCTTCCAACTTTTGTTTAATTTAAAATGTGCTTGTTTTATAGTTTGCAGTTTTTTCTGTCGATTTTTTAAGTTTTTTCAACTACTTCTTTTATGGAAGTTAGTGCATTTTATTTGGCGGGTGCCCTTTATTATGCATCAGTTACAGCTGTAGACAAAGTGAAATATTTGGCCGCTGATCAGTTTTTTTATTTATTTCTCTTTTAATCTTCAAGTTGCGTTATTGAATTTTGTTACGTTCAGTTAGAGTAAGATCTCTTTCATTTATGTTTCTTTCTCCACATAATGAAACTAAACTCGAAAAGAAAACAGCTTCACATCTTCCAAGCTCATCGTGATGCTCTGCGGCTGCAGAGAACCTCATGCGGCGTAAATATAGTTGTGGAAACTATATTTTATTATTTTATTATTGTACTTAAGGGTCTGGGCAATACTAACAGTGCATATCCCTCAGGTATCTGCGCCGCATCCAGTGCAGTAGACAGCACGAACTGTCGGCTGATGAGGATCACACGAGGCACTCTGAAGTAGTGGGGGGTGCCGTTCTTCACTGCAACTCAAAAACATATAATACAAAGTCACACGTTTTTCCCACGAGGACAGGTAGAAATCGCTGAAAGCCACTCGTACATCTTCAGAAGACAGGGTGTTGTGGCGCAAGTTACGAGAGGCATATGTTCAGCAGTGGACTGCAAGGAGCTGAGTTGAAGCAGACTGAACACTTAGTTCGCAATTTGAATTTCATATTTCATCGAGACCGACCTTTAGAAGCTTGAAAGTAGTAGCAGCGCAGTAACTGGGCTGTGGAGGTCAGATAGGCAGTCGCTTCATGTAAAATTCTGACATCAGCTGTATCGATACCAAAAATACACTAAAAAAGTCTAAAATAACTTTACTTTCGGAAATCGGTGACTTTGTTTGTTTCATTGACCCAAAGTAAAGTTAATGAAAAAAAAAAAAATACCACACAAATTCTTGTCATGAATTAAAGTTTACATTGTACCTAGAAGTTATTAAGAGATCATCACGTCATCAACATATCCCAAGAAGAAAAAATACGTATTAACACATTCATTGCCAAGCCAAAACGCTGAACTTACCTAGATGTCTAAAATAAAAAAAAATCGTTGAATGTCTTCCCTAGTGGCCTAACAAATACCAGAACCAAATACGCTGCTGCCGCAATTTATGCCTCGTACATAATTTTAAGGCACCATCATACGACGTCCCGTGAACAGCCATGGCTTAACAGGCCATTTCACGCGACGTCGCGTGATGTGTCAATTAACGTGAGGAAAAAAAACAAAATTCCTGAACCGATTTTGATGAAATTTCTATGGGACGAATCCGGAAGTATATCCTTTCACTTAAAAAATATTTTTTCAAACCTTTTTAGAAATGACGGAGTTATGAAGTAACAAACATAAAAAAAAATTCAGCCGAATTGAGAACCTCCTCCTTTTTGAAGAAAGTTGGTTAAAAAGAGAGGTTGAGCAAGATATGCATTTCTCCTTCTTTTGCACTTAATTTCTTCCGTTAAAAAAGTAGGTCACCTTCGAAGAACACCTTTAGTCAGACTAATATGGGTAGATGATATTGTTTCTGAAACTGGATAAAGCTGGCGCAAGGGCGAGTAAGTTGGAACAAGCAAAGAGACTCATCAGTTGGTGGCCGTCGGAAGAGCAAATTTAATGCAAAATGGCTAGGTTTAAAAAATACTTAAATGTCACAATACCTAAGTCGTACTATTTTGTTAGTCTTGTATGATTCTTATTCTAATTCTTTATTGCACACAAAATAACAAATATACATACAAATTGCAATAATATAGCTTATGAACAATGGCGAGCTTAACCCAGAATTGGGTACACAATAGCAAACCAAATTTTGACTGCTATATTTGCAGAAGAGGATATACTTATGTAAGTGAAAACACAAAGTATATCCAAAGTACTTATGTAGTAATTTTTTTTTTTTTCTTCTTATTTTTCATTTCAATTTTTATTATAGTTCATCTTTTATGTAATTCACTTTGTTTGCTTTGTATGATTTTCGTGTAATGTGTTTGGATTTATTTAGATTTTTAACCTTATCAAATTTACTGTATGTACCTACATTATAAGTGAATGACGTGGTCTCCTATAATTGGAAGCGCACACTGTACTTATCCCTGTATAATGTATACTTGCACATAATTGTGTAGTTTCTGTTGGAGACCCAATAAATAAATTTAAAAAAATACTAGTACTCTCCGTAAAATTCCTCACCATGAATGTACTGCAAAGCCCCCAGCCACGTGAACTGCAGCTCTTCCAGTGCTCCCTCATCGGGGTCGTCTCCCGGGTCGTCTTGGCAGTCGAAGGACTGGCACTTGATGATCACCACACCTGATGGGACAAGGCAGCGGCATAAGCAAGAGGAAGAGGAGTGAGAAGGGAGGAAGTCCACCTCTATAGCTACATTGATGTGGTTAAAAGTATTAGAGACCTAAAGTACAATTAACATTGACAATGACTATATTGTCTTATTTCATATGTAGTTAGCTTTCTGACAGAGGTAAATTAACTGTGTAATGAGTGGTGTGCGCGTGGCAGCCGTTCTCACATTTGGTCTTCTCAGACCTTAAATAGGGAGTCAGCCACTCTTTGGAAAAGTACTAAACCAATACACAGGCGAGCAAAAAGTAAAAAAGCATGAGTACTTACAAGCAACACATACTAAAAACTGGAGGACTTGATTCCTCCACATCGTACTAGGTTTTAACCTACACGTCACACATCACATTAAAGTCACTGATCTCGGCACTGATAAAGTACAGAATGAAGTAAACAGCTTACATTGATGATCAAAGAATGCATGTCTACCACCGACATTGATGCAAAATTACAGAAATGCTATTGTTGATGAAATGCTGTTGTATTGTTGATGTTGTGTCATTTCGTATCTTAGGTATTTTTAGGGGTATACATGTACACGTTGAAAACGAATTGCAGTTGCCCATCTGGAAATCTTGTAACCGATTGCGAGCTGCTGGCTGCTGTTGAAATAATCTGGCCTAATTGAGTTTACGTTGGATGCGAGACGCACGGGACCGGTCAATGTGGCGACACTTGGGGGAGGCCTATGTCCAGCAGTGGACGTCTTTCGGCTGAAATGATGAAAACTCGAAATAATCATCATCATCATCATCATCATTTCAGCCGAAAGACGTCCACTGCTGGACATAGGCCTCCCCCAAGTGTCGCCACTTGTGTTGCGCTCATCATTAGGGGGGGTTTTGCCATAATAGCCACGCTTGGCAGGCGGGTTGGCGATCGCAGTACGGTTGTTATTAAACACAGAAAACGCTGCTGCCCATTCTCTGGTAAGTCCCTTAGTCACCTCTTACGACACCCACGGGAAGATATGGGATGGTGCTATTCTTTTACGTCCGACACCATACGGAACAACTCGAAACTCGAAACACAATATTTATTTTACTTTGTGGTATCCCAACTTGTGGTAAATCAACTTGTAGTGTTGGTAACGACGGAGTATGGAGACCACAAGAGTGAATCGAAATCTAGATTTATTTAGTGCTAAATCGTAGCAACTAGAAGTCAAAGTCATCGTACAGCAACAGAATGAATATTGATCGCAACGCACAAACCATCCTCTCCCACAGAGGGGAACCCTGTGTGTCACCAGTGGAATTTTTTGAAAAGTACCATTAACAAGAGTGCCGCAAGAATGAGTATTGCTGTTTGACAACAAGTTGAATCAAAACAGTAAACATAGATGAAAGAAATTAATAAGGGTAAATTGATAACACTGGTGTAATCCCAAATCTACGTGGAACAGCGTTAAAGGGTTACCATGAGTTACAATATTTTAGTAGGTATAGAGGACCTCGTAGCTAAATTCTATAATCCGCTCGGGTCGATCTTCAGGTTGAGGCGCACTTGACTAGCTTGGTTCGTGGATGGGTGACCACCCATTACATACCGAGTTTCCTTCGTACCTTGGAAAGCACGTTAAGCCGTTGGTCCCGGCTGTCAATTGTAGATCTTTGACAGTCGTTAGTGGCCCGAAAGTCTGACGACCAGTCTCACCAAGGGGTAGCCCAGTACTAACTGGTATGTGGAGGTCAGATATGCAGTCGCTCCATGTAAAGTACTGGTATTCAGCTGCATCCGGTTAGACTGGAAACCGACCCCAACATAAAAAAAGGGAAAGGATGACGATTTGGGTTCTCATTCCACTACTGGGTAGGAAATTCAATCCCGCAAACGCGGGATGCAAAATACTAGCATATTTTTGCCAAGAAGGCTCTTCCGTATAGGCTATAGCCCGGGATTATGCGCCGATGCGACGTAATGCAAGTAATGCCTCGCATCATTTATGCTCATGTGTGTTCATGTTCGCATGTAACGTCGTCGTAATGACGTACATTCATATGCAGTGCGGGCCAATCGGCGCGGCGCCGGCGTCGCCATCTGTTGCTACACGGAGGTGAGACGTTCATTGTTTTGGAGGAGGCTTTTGATAAGTCGAAATCAAAACTCATTTGTTCGAAATATCTTTTTTTTAAATTTAATATCAAAAGCAAGCTTAAGTGGCATATTAAACGTAGAACCAATGAACATTGGGGTAGACGTGTTCTTGTAGTTGAAGACCGCAAATCGCCAAACGTAAGGATGCATTCTTGGTGGAGCGACGATCTCCGCACGGTGGCGTGTAGTATCTGGATAAGAGTTTCCGAGAATCGAACGGCGTGGAATTGGAGGAATATTGTATTGTTGACTCCAATTGTGGACTATTATAGGCTGATGATGGCTATGCAATGGTTAAGTGGGAGCAGTGAATGGTAGGCCTTTCACTGTTTCCAACTGAGAGGGAAAGGAAAACTTCTGACTGATATCTGCGTGTTTGGTAAAGAACGTTAAGCCGTATGATTCGGCTGTCATTTTTATGTAGTTGAGAGTCGTTACATGTTGGGTTGCTTACCAAGGGATATTGTGTTACAGTAGTTGAGTTGTGAAGGTCAGATCATGTAAAATATTGGTATTCAGCTGCATGCAATGTAGTAGAAAACCGACATTACCCTTTTTTTGTTTTTTTTTCCTAGAGGAATAAACTCGGTGACACCAAAATGTAATATTATATTATTAAATCCCGTCGTCTCATTGGCTATGCGCTGCACACCGTTGATTAGCCCTGTAAGTGCAGACAATGTGTTAGCACCACTCGCAAATTGCACACATCCTGTATATGGTGAGCCGCGAATTTTAATATACAAGTTATTACTTTGTCATATTTAGAATGATTGGTGCATCTGGGTCGAACGGATTATCCTTATTCTTCGATTCTAGACCAGCTTTCGATCAGATTTTTGATTTTTTGATTGATTTTGAATGTTTCTAAGTGAGGAAAATGTTGTGACGAAAGTTTTGAGTATGAATGTGGATGGGTATATGAGCAGAGGATGGCCAAAGAAACGATGGATGGACTGTGTGAAGGATGATATGGCAAGAAAGGAGGTGTCTGATGAGATGACGAGTAATAGAGAAGTATGGAAGAAGAAGACATGCTGCGCCGACCTCAACTAAATTGGGATAAGGTCAGAAGAATCATCATGATGAATGTTTCTAATTCCGCCGGAACACCTCTGCTGGTCATAGGGCTCAAGTGTCGCTACATCGACCAGTCCCGCCTGTTCCTCCTGTTCCTCCTGCATCCATCTTTCGGCTGTAATGATGATGATGACGAGTCTTTCTACATTGTAGGTATTGTCTATTATTTTTCTAACTGTGTTGTGGAGGTCAGATGAGCAGTCGTTCCATGTAAAAAACTGCTATTCAGGTGCACCCGGTTAGACTGGAAGCCGACCCCAACATAAGTGGGAAAAGGCTAAGCAGATGATGATCTATTTCTGTGTGCATAATAAGTTGTCATTGATCAATAAGCTACGGAGCTACAATTATTCATTATGTTAAACTTTCGAAAATTCTTTCTCATTCTCGGTCTAATTACTTTAATTATGGCATAATTAATCATCATCATCATCATTGTTTCAGCCGAAAGACGTCCACTGCTGGAAATAGGCCTCCCCCAAGTTTCGCGACATTAACCGGTCCGGTACGACTCGTATCCACCGGATCCCTGCAACCTTCACCAGGTCATCCGTCCACCTAGTAGCATAATGAATAATTTACTGGAAAGCAAATAGCCTTTTCTCATATAGTTCATCCGAAGGGGTGAAGACCATGTGAAATAACTTTCGTTTGTTCCTTCTTGTCAAACAGTTCTAAAACTAACACTGACGAAAGTATTAAAGGCAAATAAATGATCAACACTCCTTCTTTCTTTATCATGTGGTTAGTGCCTAACCTGGTGTCAGTTTTTGTGCCGCCCGTGGGCCTCAGTCTGACTTGGCTTTACATGCCGTAGAGAAATATCTCGCAGGCTTGATGGTTTGGTTTTCTCACGATGTTTTCCTTCACCCAAGAAAGTGATAATTATACAATACGCACATAAATCCGAAAAGTCAGAGGCGCGTCTTGGGTTCGAACCCAAGACTTGGCAGTCTAACGGTCACACCACTCGGCACCTCGAAAAATAAAAAGAAAGTCTCTCAGGCGGAGCCGCGGACAATAGCTATTTCGTCATATAAAGGGTGTAAATAGACCCTTAACATAGCCGAAAGGCACTTGTTCTCCCCGTCTTTGCGATATATTTTTTGTTCTATACTTTACCTGCGAATCTTCTAGTTACAGAGATATTGGGCCTCAAAGTTCTAACTATTCACAAGGTTTTTTTTAAATACATGTTTTTAATGTAAGATTTTTACTTTACACACCTCCACGACCCCGGTACTATTCAATCCATCCATCAGCACAATGCTTTGTGTGCTTTCCATCGAGTCCTACCGTAAAACGTGATTTATCACCCCAAAAAAAAGTCGATTCCCATCTAATATATCCCAGATAATTTTTGCGTAAAGTTACTTAGTTTGATGTACAGAATGCTTGGTTGACGGCTATGTGAAGGGTCTGTTTACACGATGTATTTGACAGGGCCTTCCTTAAAACCCCATCAGTAATGCAAGACACACTCTATTAGCTAACTAAGTGTTCATACTTCACGAAGAATGACAATGTGACAAAATTGTCCATATCCTGCCCACGGCGAGCTGCGAATGTTGATGACAGGCTTTATCAATTGTTTATTACTTTGTATTGAATGTTGAACGGAACCAGGTCGAAGTATTTGTGTTTCTGGTTGTTATTATTTTTACTGGATAGGCTAGCTTTTGGCCGATCTCGTCTGCCTGATGACGGCCCTATCCGTCAGGTAGTCCCCGACCACACGACAAAGGTAGGTCGGCACCGGAGAGCCTCCGTAATGCAGCTCCAGGGCATGGAGTTGAAGTCGTTGGCGATGAAATAAACCTCAAAAAGTGAAAAATAACTCGAGTTTCTAGGTTTTATTTTTTGCAAAAAAGATTTTTATTTTGTAGGCCGGTCGCCTGATATTATAAAAATGACGAACGAACTGCCTCGTTGGTAAAGTGGTCGCAATCGCAACTGCTGAGCATAAGGTTAGCAAAGAGTTATTGAGTTTTTCAAACAATTGGGTTGGGTTCTCTGGGTTGAACGTCATGCATACTGACACACACACACACATACACACTCCAACACACACACACACTCAAACACACACACACTCCAGCACACATCCACATCCACACACACACACACGCCCACCCACACACACCCATACATACACACACCCATACACACAAATTACACATTCACACAATCATACACACGTATAAACACACAATTATACAAACACACTCTAGTTCTCACACACGGCCATAAACACGACTTTCATTTTTCTTTTTATTGATTTATAAAAATGTGTAACTTATACCTAATTAGCACAACGAATCAATTGTTAATTAATTGAGGAAGAGCGAGGTTTATCCCATCACAAGTATCTTCGGATTACTTTCTGGGAAGCCCCTGCAACTTATTTGTATTGATTTAAGATAATAAACACATTTTTTTTTTTTTTTTTTATTGTGCTGATGGATGCATTGAACAGTAAGTAAAGTTATAAAAATTGTAGTAACAAAAATGATCACAATGACGGGGAGAACAGGTTTAGTGTATTTCGGCTTCGTTACGGGTCTATTTACACCCATTATATTTTAAACTCGTGGTGAAATTAGATTACCATCGACACTCCAAAAGGAAGAATAGATGTCCCGCAGAACCTACAGCCTCCAAATCTTCACAATTAGAGAATAATCTGTCCACCTTGAAATAATGACGGCATGATATTATCTCCGTATCACGAACGTAATACTTAGAACGACCATAGGGGTATCACCATAAGAATTTAGTGCAAAAACGATTGCGTCAGAAACAATTGTATATTCGCTATATAAAGGACAGTTTCCTAGTTTTTTCCACAGTATTTGTCTAATATTGTTGTGCAATAAACATTAACTAAAGATGGGAGTGTACAGTTTCATAGTTGCCGCTTTGATCGGGATTAGCATTCCTGTCGGTAAGATATTTTGACGCATCTTTGGGATAACGAACATTAATAATTTGGCTAAAAAGAAAGGATAGTTACTTCAGTGTTTAACAGAACCATTTCTGTAGTGACGAAAAGTGACGAAGTCTACGAAAGTTAAAATTTTAAGGACGCTTTACTTCCTTTTGAAATATCCAATCTATTATTTCCATCTTGGTTTTTAGGCAAATAATATCAGGTTCTATAAATAACAAGCTGTTTGCCCGGTGGGGTTATCGTCGGCAAAAATTACGTATTTTAAAAAATACTTCCTCAGAGCTATCCTTCTTCATATTTAAGGACGTTTTGTATGTAATGTCATGCTTCAACGACAAGCTGTTTAGCAGACTTTGTGTTGTATGTCAGTGAAGTTTAGCGACCCGCCCCGGCTTTGCACGTGTGTAATAACAATACATATAAACCTTCCTCTTGAATCACTCTATCTATTAAAAAACGCATCAAAATCCATTGCGTAGTTTTAAAGATCTAAGCATACATACGGACAGACAGCGGGAAGCGACTTTGTTTTATACTATGTAGTGATAAAAGACCGGGGGAAGAGAAGCACCCACCAATACCAACGATTTAGTACTAACTGTAACTCCAGGAACATTTACTTATGCGAAAGTAACTCTGTCATACCTTGACAGCTGTAGTTGAACAGATGAAATTGGCATACGGATAGACAACTACCTGGACTAATACATAGTAAATTTGTAGCACATAGTTGACTTAGTATTATTTTTTTTCATATTTTTTTTTTTTAAGCTATTGACATTTGTAATTTAATTTCTTTGGTTGTTATTTAAAAGTTTATGTTTAGAAAATTTGTAATTTAATAAATTTTTTTGACATTTGTAATTTGATATTTTATGTAGACAATTCTTGATTTAGTACTTTTTTTTGTTGTTTTTTTTTGACATTGGAATTTAATTTTTTTGTCACATTTGCATGCCGAATTAAGAAGGCGGAATATCGTGATCTATTGTGTACCTAAGTGTTATAAAATCTGTAAAATACCATATTTCAAGCAAATAAAATTAATCTGAATTTAAATGTCCCTCAGTAACCTACGCTCCCGTTGGATAATTTCTAGACGAAACGCAGGCGCAGCCGCGGCCTAAAGCTAGTACATTATAACATTACCGGAGTCTACGGCCTTTGTGTAAACCTGCTCAAGAAATAGAAAATTTGCTATTACTTATATTTATTTATTTATTTATTTAAACTTCATGTACAATAGTGGTACATAGGCGGACTTAATGCCACAAGGCATTCTCTACCAGTCAACCTTTGGGTTAAATAAGAAAACATTGTGATAGGGTACAAAATAAATATATAAAAATAACTTCTTGCTATCGAAAATTTATATAGGCACTTATAATGATACTAATACTTATATACAAATAAAATAAACTAATACATATTTTAACAAATACCAAAATTAAAAACGAGAAACCTAATAATAATTACCATGACTCGACTTCTAATAGAGAGAGAGCTATTTATTCTGACTTAAATAGTAGTTACGCACTTTTCTTTTAAAACAGAATTTACTTTCAGCTTTTTTACTGCCAAAAGGTAGCGCGTTCCAGAGCTTTATACTTATGATTCAGGAAGAAAAGTTACTTCGATATATTTACATTTTTACATTACGTAGCTTAACATAAAAGGCTAAAAAATATACAGAACTTATCCCTAACGCTATTAGGATTCCATAATTATTTTAAAGAGTTTTTCCTCTAACTCAAATACCCCTGTATCAATTAGCTACTCTATCAAATTAACGAGCCATGATCAACTACCACCAATCTCTATATATAATGTGTACACAAACATCTGCACTGCACAAAACTTAACAGATAAATCCCTACATAGTAACTAAACCAATTCAGTGACCTTCAATTGTACTGACCTCAATTTCCGTCTCGCCTACGTCATTCAAAACTTAATAGCCTTTATTGCCACTGTCCTAAAGTTCAATATCGTCTGAAACTGTTTTGTTAATTGCATGAAGTCGACGCAAAGTGAATTATCAACTACCTGTGACGTCAAAGTCTATTTTTATCTTTTCAGAGTATTTCGTAGGTAGTGATTGATAATTTCGATACTGTTTGACATGTCAGGATGGCCGAGCGGTCTAAGGCGCTGCGTTCAGGTCGCAGTCCACTTCTGTGGGCGTGGGTTCGAATCCCACTTCTGACAAAACACTTTTTGCCTTTTTTAATTTTGAACGTGCAACTACTTTATTTTTCATTTAATGTTTTGCAAGTTTTAACTACTTCTCTTTGTTATAATTTTCTGAAAAGTACAGTTTCAATCTATATTTTAATCTAAAAATCTCAATTCTTCCTCTTCCAGTCTCATCAGAATTCTTCTCGTCCTCCACCCCCGAAGCTCGCGAGGAATGGGAGCGCATCGTGGGGGGGTTCAAGGCCCCCAACGGCTCGATCCCCTACCAGGTGTCTCTACGCATATGGGGGGTGTGGCACTTCTGTGGGGCTTCTCTGGTGACCCCTAGAGTTATACTCACAGCTGCGCATTGTGTTGACAGGTGAGAAGAATAGGTTTAACCTATGACCAGTGGTCCACATTGGCCCTGGATATGAAAACCTGGCAACCATGGAAAGAGGCAGTTGGATGACGCTGGCCAACAGTAAAATCTCTTTACGTGTGTTTGAATAGGTCTAGAAATAGCTAAATTAATTTGTATAAAACCATAATAAACCATGATCTTTCGTGTGCTGTATCGGACCATAGAACTGAACTTGTGTTCTATGAGATCTTAAAATACGCAAAAAAAAAAAAAACTTTGTATAGGAATTGACGCGATCAGCTGGCCAACATGTAAAACTAAAAACTGGTTGAGTTTCGTGGTCTGAGCCACTACACGAAGATTTTTGCGTTTATTATGTTACATCTTTTTTATGTATTCTTGTGAACAGTGTCAATGACATTATTCAGTATGTTTGCCATGATAATACTGACAGGTTCAATAACTATACCTATCGCATGTCGTAATAAACAATCGCTGTGATTATCTACTTCAAAACAAACACATTTTATTTTATTGAACTGTAAACTGTTTTCAGATACCAAATAATTTCATAGACAAAGTCATTGAATTGGCGTTAAATGAATTTTTGCAATTATAACAGCGCACATGCAATACTTGGGAAAGAGTCACCACGTTTTTAGATCAGGAATTACAAGCGACTTCCGAAAAATCAAAGTGCTAAAGAACTTTGGTTTCAAAAGTCGGTGGCAAAAAAAACGAGACAAATAAACATAGTCACCGATTTCCGAAGCTTAAATTACGATGAACCAAACAATTTCATATTCGCAACTGCAACAGAGCAGTGCTGAGAAAATACTTACCACACTTTCCCATCAGGCGTTACTAATTCACCGTTTTCTTTTCAGACTAAAACCCGAATACTTCAAAGCAGTAGTCGGCACAAACCAGCTGCGTGCCGGTGGCACAGCATACGCCATCCGAAAGGTAATCATCCATGAGGATTACGATGATTATGTCATTCGGAATGACATCGCCATCCTGTTCACTGAGGAAGAGATGGACTTCGGAAGCAAAGTGGATGCTGTAGAGCTGAATGATGAGCCGGTGATGAAGGGAGAGGAACTGGTGCTCACTGGGTGGGGAACTACGTCGGTAAGTTTGATTTTGTGAATTGTCTTTTAACTGAGTTTTCTTTTTATTCTTTGTCAAGGAGCCTGGAAAGATGTGTCTGTTAGTGAAAGTTTGCTCATAAAATCTTTAATGCACTTTTTTTTAACACTTTATTACATTCTAAATTAAAAAATACCCAAATTTCAAGAAAATACGAAAAAAAAAACACTAATAATAACAAAACTAAAAAATACTAAATGTTCCTAATTTTCTGCGATTTTATCAAATATCTATCTAATATTCAAGAATGTTAGTAGTTTCCAATTCCGCAAGAAAACTTCTTTTTGTTTTTTTTTTTTGTGAAGTCGTGTATTAACGATATGCCACAGAAGATGCCCCTTGTAGCAGCGGATATGACCTAAACCATGCCGTTACAAAATGGTGCCTGTAAGATTTTCATGAGCAACCTCTCACTACCGCACACATCTCTCTCAGCTCCTGACTATGATCTAAATTCGTTGCCACAGGCGCTCAAAATGGTGAAAATAAACATCTTGAGTCTTGACCGGTCAGTGTGGCGACACTTGGGGGAGGCCTATGTCCAGCAGTGGACGTCTTTCCGCTGAAATGAAGACGATGATGATGAGTCTTGAGGAAACCGGAATATCTTAGAACCAAAAAATAATGGGTGGATAAGTACCCTTTTCTAAGCCGAAAGGCAGGAGGTTCAGGAGGTTCTCCGATCATAGCCAAATTTATTTGTTCAGTACCATACCTTCAAGTTACGGAGATATTAGAGGTGGAAGTCCCAACTTTCTGTTTTCTTTTTTATTGCATAAGCATAAGCATAATCAGCCTATTAATGTTCCCACTGCTGGGACGCAGGCCTCCTCTCCATGAGAGGAAATGGGCTATAATCCACCACGCGGGCCCAGTGCGGGTTGGTAGATGTCACATATCTTCGAATTTTTGGTTCTAGGACATGCCGGTTTCCTCACGATGTTTTCCTTCACCGTTTTGAGAGCAGTGGTGATGAAATAGCTTACACAAAATAATGCGCCTGGCTGGGTTCGAACCCACGACTTACTGCTCGTAAGTCGGGGTCTCCACCACTGGGCCACCGCTGCTGTCTTTTTTATTGAAATACAAGATTTTAATGCTATAACTTTACTTTAAATACCTTACCGACCCCTGTACTATTCAATGCATCCATCATCATAATTTATTGGGTGCATTACATTGAGTCCTACCGTAAAACGTGATTTTTCAAAACATCGTTTCTGTCTGTTAGTTTGATTTACAGAATGCTTGGTTGACAGCTTCGTGAAGGGTTGGTTTACAACTTGTATTACCAACTCGCATTAGGCCCACGTGAGGCTCATTCTCTTTCACAGTGAGACTGGTCTTTCCCAGCAGTGGGAACGTAAGTCTAATTATGCTTAATCTGCCCACAGTACCCAGGCCGCGTGCCCAACGACCTAATGCAACTGGAGCTCCGGTCCATCACCTACGAAGAGTGCAAAGAAGCACATAAGAACGTTAATCCCGTGTTCGAGACCCAGATCTGTGCACTGACGAAGGCAGGAGAAGGGGCTTGTCATGTAAGGAACTTTATGTCTTGTATGTTCTTCCGTGTTTTTCTGATCTAAGGCTTGCTAGTCTAGATGCATAGAAACTATTGCAGTGTTTTGTTAATCTTGATAAAGTAAAGCCTTTGCAGTAGATATAAGTACAGCCTCATTCGTCCCGTGGTCGCAACCGCGACTGTTGAGCGTGATGTCCTGGGTTCGATTCATAGGTCGGACAAAGTGTTATTACTGTTTCTATTAGGAATTCCTCAGTTTATTTTGCCAAGGAGTCTAGATTTGTGCCCAGTTGATAGCAAGAGGCTCGCCCCCTATTATATGGGACTTAAACGGAAGTGGCGAAATGTGTGTATGCTATTTGGTACACCTCTGCCTAACCCTTCGGGAATTACAGGCGTGATGTTATACAGGTACTATTCACGCACCTTTAGGTTTAGATTTTTAGCCTTAACAGTGGGAAGCTTCTCTTTTTCACTGTGACAGAAGTGGAGCTGTCTTTAGAATGGCTTTCATGTAGCAGCAAGATGTAATTTAGTCACTAACCCTTAATTAACACTAAACCTTTTGACTGCCAGACCATAAACGCACGTGCGTGCCATCCATGCCAAGCCACAATTTCACCTACTATTTTGTCACATATTTGTGTCGTTTGGCGAACTATGGCGGTCAAAAGGTTAAATGAAAGCGCGATATTAAATTTTCAACTTTTGTCACTGAGCGGAGCTCAACTCAATAGCACGCTGCAGACATATTAGAGAATAACCGTTCATTCCTGATGTAAAATGTTTCTGAACTTACAGGGTGACTCCGGCGGTCCGTTGGTGAGGGAGGGTCGTCAGATCGGCATCGTGTCGTGGGGCATACCATGCGCTCGGGGAATGCCTGATGTGTACACAAAGGTAACTAAGTGTGTCTAAGGGTGCTACCACACCAATCGATCGATCGTCGATAATACTACTTTACATTCCACTATCTCATCGTCATCCATTCACTTCCCCCGACTATATTAGGGACGGCCTTTAGTTTAACCAGGTGTAGCTCAGTACCAGGATTTGAAGACAGACATTATAGATAATATGATATATTAATGTCTCGTAAAGGATGCATCTTCGTTTAAATTCCGGAGAAAATCTCGGGGATGTAAGGAGGTTTGTTACGCTTTCACGCAAAGTCTACTGACCAGATTCGGATGAAATTTGGCACACAGATAGTTAACACATAGAACCTGGAACCTGGATTATACATAGAATAGTTTAGGCGCTACGGAGGAACATACGTAAACACGAACACATACATAGACTGCTAAAATCATAACCCTTCCTTTTGGCTTCGCCGTAGTCGGGTAAAAAGGAAAACTAGCTTTTTAAAGGATAATTGACACTGTCTTCTGCCTCCCCAGGTGGAAGCCTTCATGCGCTGGATCGAGAAGACCCTGTACGATGACGATGAGGACCACGTTAAGTACATCCATCATCACAAACATCAACGAAGGACCAATAGACATTGAGCTAAAGTACTACCGCGGCCAACAGCAGTGGTCCACCTACCAGTCTTATGCCCTGAGTGATAAGGTTGAAAAATGATCAGCCATCAATGTCTGTTTCTTGTACCTGTGTTATATTATTGTATGTATAGAATATTATAGAAGCAAGGTAATATGGGAAATTGCTGTTTTACATGTTTTTTTTTTTATCATCGTCTACCTCCCCCATATAACTCATTCATTCTCTTCTCATTTGATATAAGAGACCTCCTCGCCTTTTTTTTCTTTAGCATTCTTTACCTTTCAGCTTGTCTCTCACTGGCCACTTTCAAACTTCATCTTAATCGAGCATCTCTACTTATATTTCTGTTTCTACTTATGAGCGTTAACGTCTTACGGCATTTCATACAAACTTACAAGTAATTTTTAGAAATGACAGAAACGATTTTAATGGAACTTCGTACGTATACGCAGGATACGTTAGTCTAAAAACTTAACAGAGAACTTTTCGAAATGTCTGTTTAAAAAAAAAGATAATTAGAAATTTCTGTTTCTACGGAAAATCTAAAATCCGTCTAATTTATCTGTAACACTATTTTTCGAAAATGTTCTCTGTCAAGTTTTCAGTCTTATGTATCCTGCTTAAGCGTACGAAGTTTCATTAAAATCGGTTCAGTCATTTTGAAAAAAAATCACTTGACATTTTGAATGAAGTGCCGTCAGACGTTAACGCTCTTATTACACTTTAAGAAGTTACTTTGTGTTAACTCTGCTTAGGGATCG
This sequence comes from Noctua janthina, assembly GCA_963576755.1. Classification (NCBI taxonomy): domain Eukaryota; kingdom Metazoa; phylum Arthropoda; class Insecta; order Lepidoptera; family Noctuidae; genus Noctua; species Noctua janthina. The sequence goes on from OY755074.1 coordinate 12,985,691, forward strand.
TCCTTTCAATTTTTTATCACGCGTATAATCCCCGAAAGATAAGGCAGAGTTGTACTTAATAGTACACCCACATTTCGCCATATAAAAGAGGGCGAGCCTATTGACATCAACCGGGCACAAATCCAGACTCCGAACTCAGAAGCCTAATCCAGTCGGACCAGTCTCTACGCCTTAAATGTTCAAGGGGTAATTAAACACTTGTTTTCAATAGAAAATCTACTTTATTTAAAGCATGCATAAATCTAATATCACAGCAGTCTGTCACGACTGTCCTTTCAATAAAAAATTATTACTAATATTTATTATTAACAACACACCACAAAAAACATTATCAAAATGTACCATTTATCTCTTTAATTACTTATCAATCATAATAAGAGAAAAATAAAAATACAGAAATTAAAAGATTGTGTAACAGCCAGACTTTCGTCCTCCTTTCAGTCGACGACAGAGTAGTTTTATAGTTCTAATAGTATACACAAATATTGTTAGTTCACAATATTAATATTTGAAAGGACACAATCATTAAAAAAATAATTAAGTAGGAAATTATTTTTAAAATGGGCATTATCCTTTCTTTTCAGAATTATAATATTTTCCACAGTCCTACGCATATCACCTTTTATTTTTACATCCCACAAATTAAACCACTTATTTTAAATGCACTGTTTGCATTAAATCTCAGTAAAACTGTAGGTTTATTCTGAAACACAGTTGTATTTAGAATGTCATACCAATTTGGCTAAAAAATTACTTCTAGAATGTTACTCTCTTGTTCCAGTACGACCACTATAACTATGCAGTTCAAGGTGGTGCTGGTTGTCAAGAAAAAATGCATTGAAATGTCAAACTTCGTACATTTATTTTAGTTTTGTGTTTTCCCGCCTGCACAGATAAGTTGGTTGCAGTGTATCGAAAGTTATTCTTCGTTCAAATTATTTTTGAATGCTTCCTTTGTTACTAGCTTTTAATTATAAATAGGCATGACACGCATTGCGATTTAAATTCTATTACACTGTTTCCGTACTGATATAAAATTATTTACATGGTTTTCAGCCAATGTTTTAAAGGACAATCATTTTTATTGATAACAACAGCAGTACAAATAAAATAATCATATTAACAGAACCAGACATTATCAGTCTTATTTGTAACTCATTAAGCAATCACCTGCGTAATTATAAGTTAAATACCTAAAAGGAGTGAATTAAAATCATTATTTCAAAATTACCTTTTCATAAGGTACAAAAAAAAATCATTAAATAAAACTCCTTAATATTATTTACCAAAACACAGGCTCGAAATGAGTTTTAAAATTCTTCAAAAATTCGTAAAAAAAATTGGAGCACATTTTTCAGCCTTATGAATGTTTACATCATTTCTAAAATATAGATGGACACAACTACGATTAATATTCTTAAACGAATCCATACATAGTCGAAGAATTCTTGCACATCCTCATTGAAAATATAATCATAAATTTCATTTTGTGTGCTTTCTGTGTTATTTTTCTCACCGAAAACATAATTATTTTCTAATTTGTTAGTACCAAAAATACCAAAGTTGATCACATTTTGAGAATCAACGGCTTCTAATGTCACTTGATGAGGAATTCCGTTGACTTTAGTTTCGAATTTGAAATGTTCAGTTGGTAGCACTGTCTCTGATTGGACGATGGGATACTGAGAGTTTTCTTTCGTAAAGTTGGCAGTGATGGAAATGCTTTCGAAAACGATGTTTGATTTTTTAGATCTGTAACAAGGAAAATTAAAGATAATATTATATTTACTTGCATTAGCTTATATTTTAATTTAAAAGAGGTCCATGGAGTTTCTTGTCCATTCTTCTGCATAGATCTACGCTTTGAATCGGCCAACTGCAGTACTTTCACAGTTATCATGCCCTGACTGGGACTGTAGCTTCATCTTAACGTTTAAATAAAAAAGCGTCTGTAACTGGTCTGTTTTAAATAAATGCTTTGAGTTTGACAGCTACATATTTTAAATAAAAATAATTAGGTGATGGTCATGTGATAACTTACCCAGACAAAACACAGATCTGTGTGCCTATGTTGTGGTCAGCACTGACGGGGCGGATGCCGTTGAACGCAGCTAAACTGAAGCTATTTTCAATCTTAGCACCTGGTAAGAAGAAAGGGTAATAATATAAACAACATCATCATCGTCATCATCATCATTTCAGCCGAAAGACGTCCACTGCTGGACATAGGCCTCCCCCAAGTGCCGCCACATTGACCGGTCCCGTGCGACTCGCATCCAGCGGATCCCCGCAACCTTCACCAGGTCATAAGAACACCTAGTGGGAGGCCTTCCAATTATAAACATGTCTAATTTAAAAGGGGTAATCCTCATCTGCCTAGCCTTTTTCCAACTATGTTGGGGTCGGCTTCCAGCCTAACCGGATGCAGCTGAACACCGGTATTTTACATGGAGCGACTGCTTATCTGACTTTCACAAATTAACAGTTTAATTTATAAGGTGTCTCCTTGAGGTCAAGCAAGTGACACGTCGATCTCCATCAAAAAATTCTCGTTGTAACAACAATCTTATTATCAAATGATGGTAGCAGTACAGTTTCTTTAGAAACTGTTACCGTTCATTGATCAAGTAAAGTAAAGCGATCTTCTATTCACTGACTGACAACGCATGCGAAGCCTCTACGTCTTGAAGCATGGAATATTGCACAGGACTTTCTTATATAGGGTGACTGGTAAGTAGTGACCGATACTTAAACACGTGATTGTACTCATGATAACAAACAACTTTCCCGAAGAAACATTTTTTTAAACGACTAACAGCTGATAGGTCACAGGCGCGCGCGTGCGAATTTCATACAGCTGTTGTGTTATTGTGATAAAAGTCTACGTATAAAAAAAAATGTTTCTTTAGAAACTTGTTTGTTATCATGACTACAATCTCGTGTATAAGTATCGGTCACTAATTACCAGTCACCCTATACGTATATCGAGAGTGAACTCTTAGCAAGGACCTTTCAAATTAAATTTTGTATGGATGTTCGTGAAATTTTATCTATGCAAAAACCCATCGGGCGCATGACTGTGATTGGAAGAAAAAGAAATGGCTCAATGGTCCATCCATTGACCCATTTTTTTTTAATGTTTATCAGCAGTCTTCTTTTTAGTTTTTCGTGTCATTCCCCACATATTTTATTAGAATGGAATAGAAATTTACCTGTAGATCCAGTCTTGACATAAAATTCGCAGCAGAAGCTTCTATGGCAGACAGTCTCCTTGTAACCCTTGGAGCTGGCTTCCAGATCCAGCTGCTTCATGACGTATTGGTTCAGTTCTTCACCAGACATGATGAGGATCGATGGGTTGACGGAAGGTACCACTGGAGCATCTGAAATTAAAGAAAGTCATTAGTTTTGGATGAACACATTTGCCTCAATATTTTATCAGTATTCAATGGATCCTAATGTGGCTTTATAGTATAAACAGTTTAGCAAAATATCTTAAAAAACCGGCTTGCATTTTTTATTCACACACTCTGTAAAAATTGTCTACCTATACGGTTCAAAAGAAACAGCCCTGTGACAGACGGACTGACAGAAAGACAGCGAAGTGGTACGGAACACACAAAAATGGATGGATAATTTTTCGAGCTAGTAACACAGTAGAAAAATAATGATTCATTTATTAAATTTTTCTTTTTTTTTACATCTCTCATGACACGTTCTTTTTTGGTTATTGCACGTGTCCATTTATGTTTCAGCACGTTTGTATTAAGATACTAATAGATAAATTTTCTCACAACCTTCAACAAACAATTGAAACTAAGTACAACAATAAGCTGAAAATAATATATATAAATGACTAAATTGTCTATAATTTTCCAGAAATATGTACAAGTAGAAATAAAAAAATTACATAAAATAGTTAAGCATTTGTGACGTCATAGTCTCTAAGATCATTATCTCACATCATACGATGCTCACGCGACGTATCTGATGATAAACTTAGTAACAAACATGTTTGTAATCAAATGTGTGAAACCACGCCTTAGCGTCCTTAGATTAGGTTTTGTAGTCATTTCAAAGATTTCAATATAGCACGTGTTATCTTAGGTCTTGTTTATCTACGTCATATTATCAGTACTTTATACAAACAGTTGAAACTAACATAACATCACGCCTGTGATTCCCCAAGAGTTGGCAGGCAGGTTAAAGTCCTATGTAATAGGGGGCGAGCCTATTGCCACTAATCCAGCCTCCGAGCTGTTACTGAGAAATCCCGGGCGGAAAAACCCAACAACCCAGGACCTCATACCCTTTGAAAATCGGCAGGAATTTTAGGTTTCAGAACACAACAGGCAGACATACGCCGGAAAACATAACTGTCCTTCTGAGGCAATCGGTTAATATGATAAATTGCTAGATTCGTATGAAATGTTATTACAAAGTACCTACGCACCTACCAATCGGTTATGAATATTCTTCGAACTTTGAGCAGACGATGTTATTGGCACAAATCAAGGAAGCATGTTCTGTCAACACATTCATTAATGTTCTCGATCCATCAATTATAGTAATGTTCGGTCAATTGAAAAAAGAGTAAAACAACTACTCAGCCAATAAATATACTTACATAGAAGAAACAGAAAGCAAAAGAAGGGACATGATACTCTACGGACAATACCTAACGACAGACTCCATAGACACTATGTCCATGGAGTTTCATGACCGCTCTTCTCCACAGAGATCTACGCTTTTGACTGGGGAAATAAATTTCACAGTTATTATGCCTTGAACTGTTTGTTTTGCATACTTTTTGTTTTTGACTAATAAAAGTGCCCGTAATTGATGTATTTAAATGAATGCTTTGTTTTTGAGGTATTCTTTGGATGAAAAGAAAGACACAAACTAAGGAAATCTGATGAGAATGACAACAGCATACCATTTCCTCCATTCTTGTTTATATCAGCAACGGCTAGTTTGTCAGCTCCAGTCTTCAAGCCAGCCTTTCCAGAATAAATGCCAGAAGTAGACATCAAGTTAGCGTTGTTAACGTAGGACCAAGATGGCGCGAATTGACCACCTGTTACCAAAATTAATAGATTAAAATCTTTGCATAAACTCCATAGATGTTGTGGTAGGAAGCAGCATTTGATCAAGTCGGTTTAGGGACCAAAAGTTAGGGCAAACGTGACAAAATTGTATCTTCTACAGCAAGTAATCGAGAACTAATCTCTGAATCTACATATCAATTCACTGACAGACAATGCACAACCTAAACCGCTTTGTCTAGAAGCACGAAATTTAAAAAAATAAGGGGGTAAATAGGGTACATAACTTTATATAATGGAACTGGAATGGAATGGATGACTTTATTTATGGTACCGATGACACATCTGGCACGCGACTTGTACATAAAGATCTTGCTCAACATTGTTAAAGTTTTGGAAACCTTATGCCAAAATGTAAACCTGACCGAGTATTTTAAAAATAACATTCAGACATTGACCCAATTTTCTTCCAAAACTCACCATTTAAGAATGCCACCTCAGAATGAAAATCTCCGGCCAAGACGAAGTTCTTTACACCCTTCAGCTGCTCCTCGGCGTAGAGAACTAGATCTTCCTCCATGAGTACGCCGAAGGTGACGTCAAAGTCTGCGGTAAACGTCACCAGCTCGGAATCGGATGTTGTGCAGTTTGCGACACTGTTCTGAGGCTTTCTGTAACTAAATATTTGAAAGTTGGTATTATTTGACTGTGTGTGAAACCGGGGTGCATGATCAAATATAAGAACGTAGACGAAGCAAAAGAGCATGTAGGATCGTAGCAGGTGGCGTTCTGGAGTTTGGAAAAAGGTTTGAGAGTTTACTTATGCATTTATGTGAAGCCATGATAGAACTTGGATGTAAAATAATCGCATTTAAGAACTATGTCACAAAAGATAAATACTTAATCGTTGCTGGAAAAGTTTAATAGATTATAATATAATTTGGGTTGTAAGAGTGCCAGGACCAATGAGACTTTATTATCTACATTGCACCAGTCATTACTAACCTAAAATTAGAGTCTATTTAGGATAAGTGTAACTAACTTGTCTTCATTACACAGTCTTCTTCTTTATCGTATGGTTAGTGCCTAACCTGGTGTCAGAGTTTTATGCCGCCAATGGGCCTCTGACTTGGCTTACTATTACAGTATTGATGTACAGTCAAACTAAGAGATTAGTTATATGCTGTTAACTTTCAATTCCTTATGAAGTGCTTATATTTGAGCTGAGTCTAGTCTTTTATCTGTGTTGTTAGTATGTATTAAACCTTAATAATGTACACAACTAAACCGAATACCTAGTGTCATTTTTCTTTCTTTAGTGGTGGTTAGTGCCTAACCTGGTGTCAGAGTTTTAATGCCGCCCGTGCGTGGGCCTCTGACTTGGCTTTACATGCCGTCGAGAAATATGTCCCAGGCACACTGGTTTCCTCAATATTGGCATTGTAGTGGAAAGTTTAATATTTACCTAAATAAAAGACAAACTCTACGATCCTTACATATAGTCTTTTTGTTGCCATACCACCATACTATCACCTGACCTTTCTAAAGAACATCAATAATAAGGTGCCTACGTTCTTCTACGCCATGTCCATGTATCAAGTATAATAATATATGTAAGGATCGTTCTGTAGTTTCTGCCTATAGAAATTCATGTAAAATACTTACACAGCAACGATAGCTCCTTTCCTGTCGAACACCAGGTTGCTTCGAACCATCTCATAGCCCAACTGGCATCTCGCCTTCTCATACAAGTGTACCACGACATACAAGCCGGCTTGTCTGGCCGCCTTCGACAACACGCTTACAGCCTGAAACAAAAGAATTGCTATGTTTATCAAGCCGTTTATGTGTCGTAAAGAAATATTATTTGTTTTCTTTATAAAAACGTAGTGTTTGAATATGGAAATGAGTAATATAAATATCGCAGCTGGCAATAGCAACGAAGTTAAAACCTCTTTGCATGGTCAAGAAAATTATGTTAATTCGTTTAATCAGGAGCTACCTATAGTTGTCAATAATCGTTTCGCACGTGACCAAAACTCAATGTAACGCCACCATTGTGTTTTTCATATATATCAATTCGTTGCCAACAATAACAGGTACATGCTTCAATAGTTTTATTTGGTAGATGAAGCTCGCGCGGTGGTCCCGTATAAATTTTACTAAATTTGCTTCGGTAATTTATGATATGCGATGTCTGATGCCTCGTTAATCGTTTTTGTTCTTCGCGTATGTAGATAGCTAGTTACAATGTAAAATTGATGAGTTACAATGTAAAATTGATTTGATGAGTTACAATGTAAAATTGATGAGTTATAATGTAAAATTGATGAGTTACAATGTAAAATTGATGTGTTACAATGTAAAATGGATACTTGACAAGGATTTGTGTGAAATACCCCAACTAAAAGGGTAATATTAAAACTGCAAAAAATCTTTGTAATTAGAAGTTGCATGATCTATTGAATGTCAAGCTGTTTATACCCATTGCAGTCAGGTGAATGCATGACTAAAACCATTGTCTTAATCATCAATCTTAATAGTTGTTATGCGAAATGCGACCTATTTACATGCTAGACTATGTAAGCTATTAACCGGCACGTGATCGACCAGCTGTAAGGCATCGTGAGAACCTAACTTTGTACTTAGGTAGCTACAAGCTATCAGTGGGTTACTAGGATTGATTGTACTTTGGACAGTTCAAACCTAGATTGGTGCGTGCTAGCCGACACGTGGTAAATTAGCTAGTTTACTATTATTTTTCCTTCAAGAATTTCTTAGGAGAAGAATCTAGATTTGTGGTTTTGTGCACGATTTATGGCGATACTGTTATGTTTTGTCCAAGGTAATGTGCAGTGGCGTACAGTAGTGAAGGCGGGTCGTTTCGGGGGACTGTCTTACGTTACGGAATATTCTAGTTCAAAATATGCTGAGTTCGAATTGAATAAATATTGAATGGCCCGTAATACTGAACCACCTTCCCAATGAAAACTATACTCCTCCGAATCATAAGAATGAAATCCCATACAAAAGGCGATACCTAGAAAATAAATCGTAGCTCGACTGATCTACTAAGCGAGCGAAAGTGATGCAATTACTTTTGAAAAGCAAAAGAAGAGATGGCCATGGCTATAATGTGCGTGCGCAGGGAATAAAATGACGTACCTACGTGCCAAAAAAAATTTACTCCTTTTTTAACACCATAAATAAATTAAATTTAAAACTACTTTGAGTAAACTTTGATATGATAATTCTCTATGTTTTAAAGTAAATTCCATTGAATAACTCTTAAGTGTCACGCCGTGATGTCGAAAAAAGTAAAAAAATAGATATTACTTTGCAATTTTTTTGTATCGAGAAAAATTCATTGAATCTGTATTCCTTTTACATGATACTAGACCAATGAGTCAAAAAACATATAAAAAAAATGTTATACATATATCAGTTGATATTATTTAGCAATACAAAGCGCCTGTATAGCAATTTACCTGAGAAAGTCTACGTGACGTCGATCGCGCATGCTTCAATAGTTGGAATGAGATGTGTAAGAGCGAGAGAGAACAACAACAATGCACATGTTGACGTGTGATAGACAGAGGAGGAGTGATAGCACGTGGGCATTGCATGGTTGAGAAGCTTTGTGAACGTGAGTTGCTAGGGTGGGATTATTAAATGATAAAAGTTTTTTTTTTTCTTTTTTAGTATTCATAGATTTTAATTGCTACCAGTATAAATAATTCGATTTCCCTTATTGTATCTAAATGTAAATAATATGCGTTAACTGTTAACAAACGTCAATTATTAAAAAAAATGTTGTCGTTTTTTAGGAACTTACTTCATCGTAGTTTTCAGTTGGCTCCAGCGCAGGCAGAACGAGAATGTCAACGCCCTGAAACAAAAAATAAAACATTGTAGTAAGTGAAGGCAGGAACAAAAAGTTTTTCGGAAGGTTTTATGTGGGTTGTTATAAACAAGTAGGTACCTACTAAACAAAATCTTAAAATATCACCAATAACAGTGGACATACTTAAAAAATCTTCAAACCTTTAAATAAATTAGCTTACAAGGGATCGGAGCGCGAACATCTCAAGACTCAAATATTTCGATCGACCGCAAGACGGTCATTAACTTATCAGCTATGCAACGCGTGGCGTTTATTTACAAACATGTTCCAAATTTCAATTTCCACGGTTGCATTGCGTGCTTTCCACACTTTTTTTTTCTTATTTTGAATTTTGACATTTGCGTCCATTTATATGACGATAATGATAATGTTGGTTTGTCTAGTGGTCGCAAGCGCGATTGCTGAGCAAGAGTTCCTGGGTTCGATACCCAGGTCGGGCAAAGTGTTATTGGGTTTTATCAGCCACCAGAATCTGGATCTTTGCCGTAGATGGCAGTAGGTTAGCCCCTATTATTTGGGACTTAAACATTGACGAAATGTGGGTGTAATATTAGGTAGGTGAAATGCTAATAAATAATCTTGTGTGGTATCCCGCTGATTTACTGAATGCTGGAAGGTTATCGTGTTTTTCTTTTGCGTTTATTATTAATAGGTATGTGCTAAGCGAGTGTTTGGAAAACATTGTTATCGTAATAATATAACACGGTTATTGAAATTTTGTAAGTGGACAGGAGACATTAACTGCATTAAAAATGTTCCATTAACAACGAAAATGAGCAAAAGGATTTTTGAAAATACATCCCTTGAAAAAAAAAATGCGTAACTTTGACGTTGGGAGATCCGACCGCTTGATGAAAAAAAGATGTTTGTTTATGAATAAACAGTTTTTCTTTCTTCCTTTCTTTTATTACGTAGATACCTATGCTATTTTTAGTTATCAGACAGTGCAAAGACATCCACATTCTCTAGATATTCTTGTGTCTATGACTCACCGTTGCACCAGCGTTGTGGATGAAAGGTGTCATCTCGCTGACTTCTTTGTTTCGTAGGTGCAACACACCTGCTTTGTAGGTCTGAAACAAAGATATTGTAATTTTAATAATTGTTGAAAAGTTTAGTGTTCACTCTGAAATACAGGGATTATTTGTTATTTTTTTTTTTTTAAATTAGACATGGAAGTTAGGTACCTAACAAAATTGATCGTTTCAGAGATGATATCGAAGTTGTTTTTGCAAAACTACTAAAAGAGACCATTGTTCTTGTTCTGTTGTGTATTGTAAGCTTATTTAGTCATACAATTCATATTAATATCCGCCCCCCAATTACGTCTCTGTAGTTCTGTAGAACACAATGCACCTAGCAACTGCAAAGGAGATTATATGTCACCAATTTATGACAAATCTCTTTCCGAGTGAAAGAGCCTACGTGACGATGGTCCACGCATTGCCCAGCTTCGAAATTTGAAAATTAGGGCGCGGGAGATTCCTCCTCTAGAGCGAGAGCGAACAACAACAATGAACGATAACGCGTGCGTTTGAAAGAGACAGAGCAACAACACGCGGGGAACGCATGATCGAGGACTTCAGGGTACTTTGTCTATGTGAAGGTGGTTGTTTTAATTTTAAAGCTTTGATTTGGTTGATTTTATTTTTAGATATCTATTAATAATGTCAGTTTTTATATGCCATTGTTTTATTGTTATAAAAAACACTTTATCGAGGCAATTTCATTATTATTGGATCCTTAACGGAATGAATGAAAACCATTATTCACATTATTGCTTCTAGATTATTCAGTTGTCAAATAAAATGTGTTGGTAAAAAACATTCTAAGGTCTTTGCATAATTTTGGTTTAAAAAAATAACATGTCAATTAATAGCCGTCGTCAAGATGATGAGTTACCTACTGAATTTAAAGTTATTGTTATTAATTGCTTTATTTTAAGCCTTTCAAGGATTTTCTTTTCATGAGAAAATAACGCACGCTTAAACACAGTTTTGAATCATTTTGCATTGTTCTTCTATCGGTAGACACAAAAAAAAATTACATAGCAAAATAACAATTAAATGTAATGACGTCTAAATAAGTAACTAACTACTAAACAAAATAGGTACCTACGAAAAATAAAAATATATTGTAGCAAAAATATTAAAAAACCTCACCTCACTGGCCATCAAAGAATTCACACACAAAAGACCAACCACTATGCTTAAAACCTTCATTGTTCTTTTTATATCACTGGCACAATAAAAAAGTTATTAAAAATAAATTGTATTATATTTTTCAAAATCGCGGAGGATTTCGTCCTTTACGGTTGGCGCGCGACGCGGTAATGATGTGCTTTGCTTCGACAACTGAGACAGGGTGAATAATATTGCATCTGATTGTGGCCTGTACCACGGTATCAATACAGATTACAACGACAATAATAAGCCGGGTGCTATCGTTTGCGTGGTATGGGGGGAAAAGGGCAGTAAACAGCCTGCCGTTGGTTAAGAATCTGTTATCGTTGGGTTGTGATGTAATCGGTGAATCGTGTGAATGTTAATGTCACTATACTTTGCAAAGACTGCCACCTGCCATAATATTGAATAGTCCTGCCGTCCGTTCCTAAACAAATGACAATCGTTTTCAAATCGTTTGATATTTCTACAACGTCTTCCAACTATTATGCTTTTCGATAGCTTGTCATGTCAGTCACAGTACTTGAGTTGAATTTTTTTAACAATTTCAATGGTTTTATTTTTTTCACGGCACCCTAATCCTTTTTCTAAAATAAGAATAGCCTAAATTACACCTTATGACATCAGCTATCTGCCAGTAAAGTTCCGTCAAAATCGGTCCGGCCATTTAGGAGATTAGTCGGAACAAACAGACAGACAGAAAAAATTTAAATTGCAAACAGACACTTCAATTTTATTTATTTGTGTAAGAAGTACTGATAGAATGTTACTAATTAGTCTCGGTCCCCAGGATTTATTCGTATTGAAAATTCTTTCTCGAATCTTGAAGAGGGAAAATATTTTGGCTTAAATGGTATACGTTTTCTGGATTCAGGGTCAGGGCTGCTTACAAGGCCATCGCTTTCAGCATTACAAAAAACTATTTATGTATAAAAAAAATTGGTTCTGCTCTCAAGTTCCTTACAAACCACACGTTTATTATGATTTTAAAAATCCTAAAATGCATCCTTAAAACGCCCTAGTAACATGTAACACTACACCAACACAAAAAGTAAAACTCGACAATTCACAGGAAACAGGGATTTCACAAAACATTACGGCATAGCTAAGCAAGATCATATCGACATCTTTGAGTTCAAATGTCAAACGATATAAATAGACGTTCGTTTTGTCATTGCCATTGTGACTGCAAATACTTTGGGAAAGAGATTAGGGGCCGAGTGATGAAGGGTAGAAATTGATGTAAATTGCTTCTATCATAATTTTGGATCTTACAGTGACCGTCACTGGTGGAGATGACGATTATCTACAAGTCAATTTTTCACATTATTAAATATAAGTTTGCGCAAAGAAAAGATGGATTGTGTAAGGAATAATATGAATGAGAAAAGAGTAAATGATGCCGTGACGTCTGACAGGGGAGAATGGAAGAAGAAAACGTGTTGCGCCGACCCCGAATAGAATGGGACAAGGACAGGAAGACGTTGATATAAGAATATAAGATAAGTTTGATATAAACTCTTCCTCAAACCCATTGGTGGACATAGACCCGTTTGCATCCAGACTGATGTCTACCCCAGCGCTCTTGTTCATTTGAGATAAACCAGGATTATTAAAACATATTGATTCCAAAGTGTCTGCAATGAATGCATTGTCTGAGATTCTAATCTGGCTTTGGGTTTCATATAGCCAGTCAGCAAGGTTGCCTGGAGGAATACCCTTGCAAACTGGGTAACAATTTTACCTTTGAACGCGCTGTTCAGCTGTTCTCATTTAATGAGCTGATCAAGGGAAGAAGATGCAGCCACTGGAATACACAAGTCTTATCTTTGCGAGTGGATATCCTCATTGATGCCCTTCACCTAAAAGCGGATGGGTCTGTCAGACTTACGGAATAAACCATGCGATGCATGGAGCACTTGCGCAGTTCGTCACGAACCCTCGGCCAGCTACTGGTCACCCTCTGCACCTCAGTACGTTTGCACGTATAAGACTGGCATAAAGAACTTAATGTACATATTATGTACACACGGCGACACATCAAGCTATACATTTCCAGTATAACATGGAATCGCTTTGCATATGTTTCCCGTACAATGAGAATCCGCTTATTACTGGTTTTGCATAGCTTGACTGGCCGTCGTGTGTACTAATCGCAAATCATTGATGGCATTTAATGGAAATTACAATAATTTATTGATAAGAAATAACGTGATACCCACGTGTTTCTGTTTACTAAACTGTGGCGAATGTATGATTTGATCGTGATACGATTAAAATCTGAAAGATTTAGCAGGCAACCGATTTGACTTACATAAACATCTAGAATCTCGTCTAGGTTTTACGTAACATTTTCGTCTATACACGGTGTAATTGCCATCGTGTCACAAACTTTTACCAAGGATGTAATAGACTCGAGAAGAACTAAAATTTTCCGTCGGTTATTTTAAAAATAATCTGCCGTTCTATACAAAAGTGCAAATACATTTCTACACGGTCAAATGCAAGAAACCGCTGATTTCATTTTTAATAACCGAAGATAATTTTCATTGCTGGTGGATCAGCACATTCAGCACGAAGGTTAAGTCGTGTAGATTCTACTGAATTTATGATGAAAGGATGTCCCTTACACCGTGTACATTTACGGCGCAAGCCTCCTTTCCACCACGTGGGTTCAGTGCATGTCGATTTTTTTAGACATTCGGTTTCAGTACGATGTTTTTTTGCCTTGGGTATTTTTAATCAAAATTAGTCATTCAATTGTTTTTCTTTATTCTATTTTCGTTCTTATTACTCGGAAATGATACCTACTACAAGATAATATCTAACTTTGATAAAGGATAATCTATTATTATGTTATTCATGAAGTTTTGCTGATAAAAATATACTTATTCTATTTTTAAATAAATGACACATGAGGAAAATGGCCCCGAAATAAACCCGAGTGCGGCCCTGACCGAAAGAAAATAAAATTACAATAACTTTTCCGCAATGAAAACGGAATGTCAACTGTTTTTTAAAAAAAGTTAATTGTGAGTTTGTGACCATCACGGGAACTTATTCACTTTAGGCTTTTCCCACAAAAAAGTCCAGTTGAAAACCAGCGTCAGGCACTAGTTGCAATTTGGCGCAGCTATGAGGCACACCGTGTTACCTACATTTTTTTTTAATGTTTTATTTTTTTTCTTGTATTATTTTTGTTTTATATTGTGTGCACTTGTGGCATGTGCCAAATAAATGTATTTTCTTTCTTTTCGTTCTTTCTATCTTTCTTTAAAAAAAAAAAATTAAATAAAAAAAAAACATTGGAACGACTTTTACTCAAATTCTTCAGGGATTAAAAGGTCATCTGTACTAGCGTATCTGTCTGCCTAGACCTTTCCCAACCACGTGGTGGTCGGCATCCTGTCTAAGTACCTACTTGCAACGGAATACCTAAAGCCAGTATTTTGCATAAAGCAACGGCCTATCTGATTTCCTCAACCCAGCTAGGAATTACGATATCCTTATGTAAGACTAGTTTGGTTGTCTAAATCTACAAATGGAATTACAACAGGGTGTGTAAACAGACCCTTCACGAAGCCGTCAACCAAGCATTCTGTACATCAAACTTAGTAACTTTACGCAAAAATTATTGCTGGGAAACAACTTTTTTTTTGAGGTGAAAAATCACCTTTTACCATCGAGTCCTACCGACTCGATGGAACGCACTCAAAAAATGTGCTGATAGATGGATTGAATAGTACGGGGGCAGTGAAGGTGTTTAAGGTAAAAATGTTACATTAAATGTATTTAAAAAAAAAACTTGTAAAAAAGTTGGAATTTTGACCCGTAACTAGAAGGTTCTTAGGTATGGTCTAGAACAAAAAAATCATCGCGGAGAGGATCGAGGAGAACAAGTGCCTTTCGGCTTCGTTAACGGAATACACCCTTTATACAGAGTGGAATGGACAACGGCGCTAAAACAGTTACCACTAGGGAATCCAATCCCGCATCAAAACCGCGATCCCGCGGGCCTGTGGGATTGAGGTTATCAATCCCGCAGATCCCGCAATTGCAGGATCCCGCGTTTGCGGGATTGGATTCCCTAGTTATCACGTATTCAGTACATCATTCTGAACATAGAAAAAAGAAACAGCTGTTTCCTACAAAACTGCAATACCTACACGGTCAATATGTTTGGAAAAGCTGCTTTTATTTCTTTAAATTACCCATGAAAAAGTTCTATGTGGGTGTTGTTAGTGTCAGTGTCCTTTCCACCGTGTATAACGTATTATCAAATGCTTACCTTTACATAAATTTATATTTAATAAACCCCCATCGCAACAAGGAAAAGTGAACTAACATTTGAAAAGTCAATAAAATGGCTGAGCCGGTTTTGATAAAACATGTCTAATTGTAATATACACATCATGCCCATTCGTTTGATACCCCACTTAAGTATATTTGAAAATATTCGATTATTCATCACCACTTTCATTCCCCATATCTAGAAAATTTCTGCACCGATTTTGATAAAACCTACCTAAAAACCATTGCCAAGAAACTAGCTTTCTAATAAAGAAAACTGCATCCAAATCGGTTCACTCGTTTAAGAGCTACGGTGCCAGACACACACACACACACATTGCGGTCAAACTTATAACACCGCTCTTTTTGCGTCGGGGGTTAAAAATATAAAAATTACATCCCTATTCCTGAGTAAATAAATTACTTATTTTGCTGTTAGGTAATTCTCGCTCCAACATTGCATAAGCGGACTTTGTACACTATGACATTGTCAATTAAAGGTAAATATAAATACCAACTGAGTTTTTCATTGAACTATTTAGACGCATTAGTACATACTGCGTACGTGAGCATAACCACATAGGTACCTTCCAAGTTACCAACGGGTACCGACTACTATAAGTTAGTCATAGACTCGCATTCACCAGGTATTCAGAAAAAGTAAACAGGCCGTAATTTTGTTATGATTTTGAACCTTCAGCAACGGGGAAAGCTCAATGAAATTATAAAATCATTATATTCCATGGATATTTTAGTATTAGGTACGAAACTAATTGATCGATTAAACTAATTGAGGAAATAATGGATTCTACATCTAGTGTCAATTTTGTGTTTTACCGTGGTCATGTTATGTGCATTTAGATGGCTGTAGGATAGGGAGGACCAAAGACACGGTGGAGCCACGGAGGGCCTGTGTGAAAGCAGATAATTTTGGTGTTAGTCGTCGGGTTGACGACTGATAGAGAAGTAGTTATGGAAGCAGAAAATATTTGCATAAGGGCAGCTACTGAGAAATTACTTGTGGAAAAACCCAATAACACTGTGTCTGACCTGGAACCTCCGCAGTAGCGCTTATGACTTGTGACCACTACCAACATCATAATCTGCCTAGCCTTTTCCCAACTATGTTGGGGTCGGCTTCCAGTCCAACCAGACGCAGCTGAATACCAGTATTTTACATGGAGCGACTGCCTATCTGACCTCCACAACCCAGTTAGTACTAGGTATTTAACTAATATGATACTCCTTGGTAAGACTGGTTGCCACTGATTACCTGTAACAACTGTCACAGATCTACAAATGACAGCCGGTACCAACCGCTTAACGTGCTTTCCGAGGCACTGAGGAAACTCGGTATGTAATAGAGGTCACCCATCCACAGACCAACTTAGGCAGGCGCGGCTTAACCTGAAGATTAATCCGAACGGCTGTTATTATTTAGCCGCGAGCTCCTGTTTTGGGGTTCTTAAAATCTGTAACTTAACTTAAAATCTAAAGTTTGGTGACAAAAACCTCGATGTTATAGTCATCAATAGCAAAGGATTATTGATAAAACCGATGCATAATCTTGCAGTACGCATCGAATTTATGAATGAGTAACATCGCTCAACGGAAATGAGTCAATGTTTAATAAAGATTTCAGTTATTTATGGAAGATATAACTATCGATTAGAATTATAAAAAAGTGAACCTAGATATTAAACTAAATATCTAATACATCTTAGTGAAAAAGTGGTATGGTTTTGGAAAAAAGTCAATGAAACAAACAAAAGTCACCGACATCTGAAAGTAAAGTTATTTTTCACTTTTCAGTGTTTTTTTTTGGAAGTCGGTAAATTTGGGTAATAGTAAACGCTCCGAAAAAAAATAATATACTCAAAATATGAAATGTAAGTACTGCTTTAAATACTAATCTTGCGACAACTGAAAGGACAAAGAAATTACTGAATAAAATACTGACAAAATTCCGAAAATCAAAATGTACAGCGTTTTCACCAGCTTAAATTGCGCTTTAAAATATAAAATAAATTAAACACTGCGTTACGTGGTGTAGCAGATTCGTAGACGCAGCGGAGCAGCTGCGTTACGTGATGTAGCAGATTCGTAGACGCAGCGTAACCTTTACATGGCGTAGCAGATTCGTAGACGCAGCATAGCAGCTGCATTACATGGCGTAGCAGATTCGTAGACGCAGCGTAGCAGCTGCATTACATGGCGTAGTAGATTCATAGATAAAGTTATCGTGTAGCAACACAAACGAAAGAACCTCACTATATTGACACAGTTGGGTAATTTTAATAAAGATAATTAAATGCGATTACGATTCACTTAACGCCTTCAAGGCACTCCTTTAAATAAATGAACAAAGATTGCAATTTTCTGATAAATTTTTATTTACCTTAATAATTAATATGCTAATTATTTCTTGTAATTTACGGTCTACCGTGTATACGCTACGTGACCGTTGATCCGTCCACTAACAATTTACAAAGGGGCATAGCATGCTTGCATAGTTACTAGTAAGACGGCACGGTTGGCGCAGTGGCTGAGCGATTGGCTGCTGCGCTGCGTGACGTGGGTTCGATTACTGCACGAAACAAAAATATGTATGGTCTACAGATTCGTTGTTTCGGGTCTGGCTGTGAGTTTAAATGTTTCTAAACGCATTCACGATTCTAGGAAGAGATTACAGGAGGAATTCCTAGTCCAGGGCACGTTTTTTTAAAAAAAAAAAAAACAAACAAACAAGTAAGCTCAGAAAATGAATGAATCGGACCAGTAATCGCGAAGAAATCACAGTGTGCATACAAGAAAAAATTCATACCCTCCTCCTTTTTTGAAGTCACTTAAAAATGTACGAGAAGCTGCCGTAAGATGAGTCACATAGCAGAAATTGTTAGTAAATCGTGATTGATAGTAATGGGTACACCTACTGTAATAAGTATTCATTCTTTACAATGAACACAGCGGAAGTTGGTCGTTTGGTAAAGTACCTACATAAGTACATACCGTACGAGAGAATGTTCTATTCTCTTCTATGGAGTCAGAACCTCATGTGTTAATACTTATCAGTTATTACTTAATTTAATTCAAAGATATTTAAGTATACAGTTTACGATAGACAAGAACATTATGAGGTTACAAACATTAAAAAAATACAGCCGATTTTTTTTTTACGGTGGTACACATGTGTACGTTTACAAACATTTAAACTTACATACCCAATCAGCCAGAGCCGGAACAACTACCTGTAGGTCATACAAATATTTGAATCGAACCTGCAACACGCAACGCAACACTCATCCACTGTACCAACCATCTTAAATTAAAAGGCTTAATTTCTCACAACTGCAGTAACTGTTCATGTTGGTACTTATACGCAGCTGATACCTACGCCAATGTATTATTTTAATATTTGTATAAAAATATATAAGGTCTTACTTTTCATACAAGAAATATTTTAAAAGTAACTTCTATAAGTCGTAAAGTCGCCATAGCAACGAAAAATAAAATTATCTGAGTGTTTTTTTTACAAAATTATTATAATTCTAAAATTTTTTGAGACTTTTTACACAAAACCTTTACTCCCATATTCTAACAATGACAGTAGGTAAATACGACGTAGTAAACTACCGTAATGGATGCCTAAAAAATAAGGAGCTAGTATTTATTTTGTGGGTCAAGTAATTTTAAATTATTTATTTTTAAAAAAATATACTCAGATAAAAAAAAAATCTCTTGAAATGGCTTTGTCATAGCCGTCAGATGATTCCCTGAAAATATTTCGTGTATGAATAGTTAGACCCTATACATAAATATAAATTTAAGTGCGGTGTCAAATTAAGAAACTCCACCGTTTTTTTCCGTCGGTTAAAAAAACCCGTCAAAGCTACTTTAGTTTCAACAGCCTCGTGTAACAATGTTTTCATATTATGTGTGTTTAGTTGATGTCTCATTGATCTGATGTAGTATTTTGACACAGCATTCGCCAACGTCCATACTACGTTGAATACACCGGTTCTCGTCCGATCACCGAAGTTAAGCAACATCGGGCGCGGTCAGTACTTGGATGGGTGACCGCCTGGGAACACCGCGTGACGTTGGCTTTTTGCTAATTTAATTTTTCTACAAATTATTTTGATAGTTTTGTTTGGAAAATATTCACAAAGTTTAAAAGGATCAATATTTCTACGTAGTGTAGAGTTGCATGGAGATTTATGAACCGTACATAAAAGTCAGAGATTATTATGGTTGACCTTTGTGTTTTATAAACATTGACCTCTTGACTGATGAGTGTTGACTCTGAGATCTGTTTAGGTCAGCTAAAAAAAAAAACGTTTGCAGAAAGGGGTACTAATAAAAATACTGAGCATAACTCATACCTACTACCTAGTCATATAATTAAGTTACCTATTAGCATTTAGCACAAAATCACATATTTCATATCACATATTATTAAGTAAACTGCACTAGTGGTCGCAAGCGCTACTGCTAAGCATGAGGTCTGGGATTCGATTCCCAGAACGGGCAACGTGCTATTGGGTTTTTCCATCAAGAATAACTCAGTAGCAGCCTGTAGTCTGGATTTTATCCCAGTTGATGGCAATAGGCTCGCCCCCTATTACATGGGACTTAAAAATATGTCTGGCGAAATGAGAGTGCACTATGGTACCTATACAAAGAAAATTCAGGCGTCTATTTTATGCGTTGTTTACCTCTTTCATCAATAACCTGTATCAACAAGGTTTTGTTCTAAATACACTACCTACTGTCCTACAGTCACACGTGGGACGTACGTGACAAAACTCAACAATCGCTAGACAATCTACTATCAACGAACACATCGTCTGCTGATAATCGCTTTCTTCCACCTGTGCCAGTAGTGACGTCACAAGCGGCGTGTAAACGAAGCATCGCCGACGCGTGGTCAACGCGTGATATTGATAGCGTATTGATTAATTTGTCAATAATTACTTAATCTAGTATTAAGATGTCTGTCAGCTTTATTATTCGGTAGTTTAGTTAGGTATTGGTTTATGTCTACTTCGGGATATAGGTCTAACTCAAGCATCCTTTACTTCCGTATTTAGAGAACTTCATCTTCTTCGAGTGTCAGTGGCAAAGAGTTTAAAAATACTCGGCTCAAAAGTTAGCTACCTACATACAAGAACTCCGCTCACTGACGCAGTCAAATCATGGTCAGAGCATGCGGCACAAGATGTCTGTGAGGAGACGCCACATGAGCACTTGAGTGACTTAAGTAGGTAGTAGAAATATGCAAGATTTCATATACACCATGACTTTTTAGTCGTCTTTTTGGTCGTCCACTCAATGTACCCGACATAAAATAGCTATTAGCGCGATTTTTTTTTATTTTCCATAATAGGTAGGTACAAAAAAAAAAAAAAAAATTAGAATAAAATTATGAAACATCCTGTTAATGATGTTTACGTGTCAAACGGGAGAACAATACCAACTCAGCACTCGAGTCTAGTAGATCATCGGTCGCAACAGGGTGTTTTAACTACGTCATGCGTCAATACTGAATAATATTTTTTGTATTTTTTAATTATTAAAACCTCATAAATACCTATTTTTTTTCATGAATGTTTAGTATTCATTGGATACATGAAGTGGGCTGCCGTTGTAAGACGACTAAAAAGTCACGGTGTACAAGAAAAACATTCTCATCTGTTTGTCATCTTCGTGATCTTGTAATAGCAGTTGCAGTATACTTATACTGTCACTTCGGAATATCTTCCGTGATTGTTCGTTATTTTGAGCTCCCGATATAGTAACAAACAATCACGGAAGAGATCCCATAAGTGACAGTAACACTGTTAGTTGCAGTATAGGTAATTCTTCTTCTTCAGTATACAGGATCGACAGCGCGTATTTGTCCGCACGCAAAATACCTACGCGCTACCTCATAGAAATTTTCCATATGCATTTTTTTTAATCTTCTGTTTCCAACACAAAAGTGCAATACCTACACGGTTAAAATGTATGGAACAGCTGTTTTTTTTTTTTCGGTGTCCCTTCCACCCTGTATGTTTACAGTCGTCATCTGAGTAGGTAGGTAGTACTTTCACAAAACCCATCCTCTACCCTTCATCGATAGTTAATCTCCTAGAGCACAAAGGCACTCCTTCTTTCAATAGAATGTGTCCCAAATACAAAAGTTACAAGAATAATATTTCTGTTACAATTTGCAAGTAAATGTTCGAGTACTACTGTTTCCAATTTCCTGGGAGTTTCCATTCTCGACACCCGAACTTCCGAAGGTGTTATGTATGGATTGTAAATTATTTTGCCTAATGTATCGGTCTTAAATTCCCAGACACATAAGAAAATGCTTATTGTTGTATACTGCTCTTAAAACGATAAAGGAATTCGTGAGGAAACCGGCATGAAAGTCGGTGACTTTGTTTGTGTCATTGACTTTTTTACCAGTAACTTTAAGAACGGAAAGTTATTTAAGACTTTTTTAGTGTTTTTTCTGGAAGTCTATTTTTTTTTATTGCATAAACTTTGTTATTGCATTCGATGCGGAATTAACACCCGAGCTGCAGGCGAGGGTGTTAATTCCGCATCCCCACGTGTATCTAACGACGTTTTTCAATACACTTTCGAACAAAACCAAAGTTGGATGAATTCTATGATGAGTGATAAGAAATAGAAAGGAGTAAATGATAAGAGTGATGACAGACAGAATGGAAGCAAAAATGTGGTGCAGCGAGACACCGATTCCAAGTAACATGGGACAGGGCAGGAAGATATTGATATAGAATTTCATATTGTAGGTTTTCTGTAAGTATATTATTCTTACTAAACTACTATGGACGACCTTTAAGGTTAATAATTCAACGATTAAAATAATTAAGGAAGCGATTCACGTCAGGTAAAATATTTACAATATCTTTATTTTCTCTGAAGTGTAAGTTGTTAGGGAAGTGAGCGGGCGCCCTTTCGTCCTGGCGCCCTTGAGAGAGCTTGCACCTGATTGCCAGGCCCGAGTGCGGCCCTGAGTTAAAGTCATGCCATAATGAGAATAACAAAACGTGTAGTATTACTTAGGTACTATTTCAGCCAGTTTTTGTATTTCAAACCTTATTCCAATGCTTTAAGTTTTTCAACAACATTGAAAAATTAAAATAGTGTTTAAAATTAGCTTTACACCTGTATCTAACAGGAAAATCCAATGTCGTAAATGCAAAAAAAAATATCAGCTGTCCCATACATTTGGATCGAGTAGGTATTGAAATTTTGTATGGGACACCTGATAATTTTTTCGCATTTACGATATTGGACCCAAGGAGAAAGTTGTTCAGTTTGATGGTCTGCAGCATATCCTTTCATATGACTGTACCCTTTTTGTTACAACCGTGTATAAACAAGTCAAAGTGATTACCTACTCGAGCAAAAGTAATTATGTACTTAGTTTAGTAATTGCTTGAAGTCAAACGTTAGAATTCTAACCTTTGCTTTCTTTGACGCTTCTTCCTTGTAGTTAATCTTATTATTATTTAAAATTATTTTCAGATTTACACCTACCACTGCTTGTCTCTGCATCACCCAAAGGTTGACTGGTAGAAAATGCCTATGGCATTAAGTCCGCCTCTGTACTTATGTGCTTGAAGTGTTAAATAAATAAATATTACGTTCAAATACTTGTGTATTGCATAAAAATAGTTGCATAAGTAATTATTTAAACTCAAGTAATTACTCAAATCTGACTACCTAACTATAGATACGAGTGTTAAATCGATATGACAAAACGTCACTCAATACTCAAGGCGAGGTTACCCCGAGCACCGTATGCATCAATCGCTTACCCCAGCCCCCGCACGGAGAGGCGATACGTAACAAATTACGCGGCGCGAAAACGCGGGCGCTTAGCGCACTGGTCATGAGTTCACGAACTCGGATAGGTACTAAGTTGCGTTACAGGGTAGAGCGATGCAGTAAAACAACTTGAATTGAAATGTATAAGTTCACTTTGTTTTATTTTTATAGAAAGTATTGGTTATAGATAGATTAGGAACCTACGTTTTCTATGAACGTGAACCTAATTAGTAACAATTAAAATAAGTAGATATAATTAAAAATAAGAAGGTATACTTATTTATTTTTGTGAATAAGGTGAATTTAAAATCTGACTGACACTAAGATCATGAATACGGGTATGATTCAAAACTACAAGCCACGCGCCATTCGGTTTTTAAAAAAATTATGCTTTACTTTTGTTTCGGTTTTGTTGTCAAGGGTTTCGTTTTCGTGGTTTTTGGGGTCGCTGATAACTAAAATTAGGCCAAAATGAAAATCCAAGATGGCGGCGACGAAAATTTTCGATTTTTTCTTCATGAGTGTCATTTTCGTGGTTTTTGGGGTCGCTGATAACGAAACTGAGGTCAATATGAAAATCCAAGCTGGCGCCGACGAAAATTTTCGGTATTTTCGTCATGGGTGTCATTTTCATGGTTTTCGTGGTCGCTGATAACGAAAATTTGGTCAAAATTAAAATTCAAGATGGCGCCAATGAAAATTTTAGCTTTGTCGTCATGGGTGTCATTTTCGTGGTTTTCGGGGTCGCTGATAACGAAAATGAGAACAAAATGAAAATCCATGATGCTGCCGACGAAAATTTTCTGTTTTTTCGTCATGGGTGTCATTTTCATGGTTTTCGGGGTCGCTAATAACGAAAATTATTTCAAAATTAAAATCCAAGATGGCGCCGACGAAAATTTTTGGATTTTTCGTCATGGGTATCATTTTCATGGTTTTCGGGGTCGCTGATAACGAAAATTAGGTCAAAATTAAAATTCAAGATGGCGCCAATTAAAATTTTCAGCTTTGTCGTCATGGGTGTCATTTTCATGCTTTACGGGGTCGCTGAAAACGAAAATGAGGTCAAAATGAAAATTCGATAACACCAAAAACTATTTTTTTGTTTTAAGTCATGGGTATCATTTTCATGGTTTTAGGGGTCACTGATAAAGCAAAATAAGTTCAAAATAAACAGAAACAAAAAAAATTTTTTTTTTCATCGACTCCGAAAACCATGAAAATGTCACCAATGACAAAAAAACCCGAAAATTTTCGTCGGCGCCATCTTGGATTTTCATTTTGTCCTCATTTTCGTTATCAGCGACCCTATAAACAACGAAACCGACACCCATGACAAAAAAAAAAACAGAAAATTTTCGTCGGCGCCATGTTGGATTTTCATTTTGGCCTCATTTTTGTTATCAGCGACCCCGAAAAGCACGAAAATGACACCCATGACGACAAAGCTAAAATTTTCATTGGCGCCATCTTAAATTTTAATTTTGACCAAATTTTCGTTATCAGCGACCACGAAAACCATGAAAATGACACCCATGACGAAAAAACAGAAAATTTTCGTCGGCAGCATCATGGATTTTCATTTTATACTCATTTTCGTTATCAGTGACCCCGAAAACCACGAAAATGACACCCATGACGACAAAACCAAAAATTTTCATCGGCGCCATCTTGGATTTTCATTATGACCTAATTTTCGTTATCAGCGACCACGAAAACCATGAAAATGACACCCATGACGAAAAAACCAAAAATTTTTGTCGGTGCCATCTTGGATTTTCATTTTGACCTCATTTTCGTTATCAGCGACCCCGAAAACCATGAAAATGACACCCATGACGAAAAAATCCAAAAATTTTCATCGGCGCCATCTTGGATTTTCATTTTGACTTCATGTTCGTTATTACCGACCCCGAAAAGCACGAAAATGACACCCATGACAAAAAAACCAAAAATTTTTGTCGGCGCCTTCTTGGATTTTCATTTTGGCCTCATTTTCGTTATCAGCGACCCCGAAAACCATGAAAATGACACCCATGACGAAAAAACCGAAAATTTTCGTCGGCGCCATGTTGGATTTTCATTTTGACCTCATTTTTGTTATCAGCGACCCCGAAAAGCACGAAAATGAAACCCATGACAAAAAAAAACAAAAATTTTCGTCGGCGCCATCTTGGATTTTCATTTTGACCTCATTTTCGTTATCAGCGACCCCGAAAACCATGAAAATGACACCCATGACGACAAAACCGAAAATTTTCATTAGCGTCATCTTGGATTTTCATTTTGACCTAATTTTCGTTATCAGCGACCACGAAAACCATGAAAATGACACCCATGACGAAAAAACCAAAAATTTTTGTCGGCGCCATCTTGGATTTTCATTTTGACCTCATTTTCGTTATCAGCGACCCCGAAAACCATGAAAATGACACCCATGACGACAAAACCGAAAATTTTCATTAGCGTCATCTTGGATTTTCATTTTGACCTCATTTTCGTTATCAGCGACCCTAAAAACAACGAAAATGACACCAATGACGAAAAAACCGAAAATTTTCGTCGGCGCCATCTTTGATTTTCATTTTGACCTCATGTTCGTTATTACCGACCCCGAAAAGCACGAAAATGACACCCATGACGACAAAACCAAAAATTTTCATCGGCGCCATCTTGGATTTTCATTTTGACCTAATTTTCGTTATCAGCGACCACGAAAACCATGAAAATGACACCCATGACGAAAAAACCAAAAATTTTTGTCGGCGCCATCTTGGATTTTCATTTTGACCTCATTTTAGTTATTAACGACCCCGAAAACCATGAAAATGACACCCATGACGACAAAACCTAAAATTTTCATTGGCGTCATCTTGGATTTTCATTTTGACCTCATTTTCGTTATCAGCGACCCTAAAAACAACGAAAATGACACCAATGACGAAAAAACCGAAAATTTTCGTCGGCGCCATCTTTGATTTTCATTTTGACCTCATGTTTGTTATTACCGACCCCGAAAAGCACGAAAATGACACCCATGACGACAAAACCAAAAATTTTCATCGGCGCCATCTTGGATTTTCATTTTGACCTAATTTTCGTTATCAGCGACCACGAAAACCATGAAAATGACACCCATGACGAAAAAACCAAAAAATTTTGTCGGCGCCATCTTGGATTTTCATTTTGGCCTCATTTTCGTTATCAGCGACCCCGAAAACCATGAAAATGACACCCATGATGACAAAACCGAAAATTTTCATTGGCACCATCTTGGATTTTCATTTTGACCTCATTTTCGTTATCAGCGACCCTAAAAACAACGAAAATGACACCCATGACGAAAAAACCGAAAACTTTCGTCGGCGCCATGTTGGATTTTCATTTTGACCTCATTTTTGTTATCAGCGACCCCGAAAAGCACGAAAATGAAACCCATGACAAAAAAAAAACAAAAATTTTCGTCGGCGCCATCTTGGATTTTCATTTTGACCTAAGTTTCGATATCAGCGACCCCGAAAACCATGAAAATGACACCCATGATGAAAAAACCAAAAATTTTTGTCGGCGCCGTCTTGGATTTTCATTTTGAACTAATTTTCGATATCAGCGACCCCGAAAACCATGAAAATGACACCCATGACGAAAAAAGCAAAAATTTTTGTCGGCGCCATCTTGGATTTTCATTTTGACCTCATTTTCGTTATTAACGACCCCGAAAACCATGAAAATGACACCCATGACGTAAAAACCTAAAAATTTTGTCGGCGCCATCTTGGTTTTTCATTTTGACCTCATTTTCGTTATCAGTGACCCCGAAAACCATGAAAATGACACCCATGACGAAAAAACCGGAAAAAAAAAGTAAAACATAAAATGCAGAGCAAGTAAAATAAAAAAAATTAAAGTGATTTTATCTTAAATATGTAAATAAGTCAACTAAATAAAAAAAACTAGTAGGTACACACGGCGGCACATGAAGCTGTCATTTCCAGCCCAAAATTGCCCTCGTTTTGTATAGATTTCCTATACAATGAGAGATCCGCATAAACTGGTTTTGTACAGCTTGATCGGCCGTCGTGCGTACAAAATACGATATCGACCACGACCATTACTCATTCTATCTCGTTCTCCTCTACATACTTTCTTTTTCTGCCCATGTCGAACTCGATAATCTTCGGCTTACCGGGCTCCCTACAAAACTTTATTAGAACTCCTTACAAAAAAGAAAATAGTGGAATAAATGTTTTGATTTTAGTAGGCCAGTTACAGGCAGTTTTGAATTGTCGAAAAAAAGATAATAAAATGAAGCTACAGTCCCATTCAAAAGGCATAATAACTGTGAAAGTACTGTAGTTGCCCATTCCAAAGTTACCGAAATTTATAAATAATATTGCGAAATCATAAATAGCGACTTTTGCTACGACACAATAAAGTTCAATTCCGGCCGCGCAGCGCTAATTACCTACAGTTATATTAGAAGAAGAAGAAGAATTAAATTAAATTATTTAGAAGCTGCCTCTCTTTCTATTGCGTAACTCTTATCTTCTACCTTCTGACTACGTTCCCTATTAGGTACCTACTGTGAACAAATAACATTTCAAATAAACCTAGGCTCGGTGTTTACTAAGTATTATTTTTTACAAACTATTTTTGGCTCAGCTCATAACAGAACTTAGTGGGGGTGGGGTGGCGGGTTCGAAAAATTGGCACACGTCCGACCTCGAACGCGTTCCGCTCGGGACTGAAGCACGCGATGCGAGTAAGAAATGATGAAAACAGCAAATTTTGGAAAGGGTTGTTAAGGTTTTTTTAAATATTTCAAATTATGATTGCCGTTTACTGTCACATTTTTTACGACCTTTATAATGGTATAAGTTTTATTGTTAAAAACCTAATATAACTCAAATGATATAATATTAAAAACCATCATTTAGACTTGTCTTTGCGATTTAATTGGATGCAACAAAGTGCAAGTAATCGTGTATCGCTTTGCTGGAATATCTAGATCGAAGTGTGAAATATGTAATATGTTTTTTTTCAGAATTTAAATCCGTGCTATATAGGAATAAAACACAATACAAAACGACGTTTATCTGGATAACCTCGCCTTAAAACTAGATTCAAGCCATTTGATTGGTTGAAAGTGAAACGTTCTGTGATAGGTACGTAGAACTGAAACCCATGAAAGGCTTTAAGGTCTCTAGCTAGCCGTACGGCCGTTTTATGAACGCGCCACGACACGGCGCGTTCGTGTTCCACGCGCGCCTCAAAGAGATGTCAGCAACAATGTAGAGGTCCGCTAGGGCCCATGCCTGCCAGGGCTGCGGGACTGTTCGAAAGAAAAAAGTCCTGGAACACAAAGGGCAAAGAAGGAACATGGATAGGGTTTTAGTCAGTACAAGTCTGACACTCCCTTCCGCTCCGCCCAGAGCGGGGTTTTACCACCCGAAAAAAATAAATAAGGCTTTAAGGTCTAAAGATATAGGTATTAGAAGTATCTTGATTTGCAGCCATGGCCAGAGTTTCGCTACGACTTGGTCTGTACAACTGCAGGCATTAATTTTGCTCTCATTAGTTGGTACCTACTACTTACTTTGTGTGAGGAATGATATGACAGAGAAAGGAGTAAATAATAGCATGACGGTTGACAGAGGAGAATGTAAGAAAAAAACCTGTTGAAAAAAAAAGAAGATGATAAGTACCTACTAGATACTTGTGTAAGGCATAAGATAATTTTGTTAAAAAAAAACAGTATTATGGTGATTAAAAACTCTGTTATTGTTTACTTCTTTTCAAGGTCACTTAGATAACTATAATTTTAGTAACCTCTTCAGTTAAAATGTCGCGGTATCGATAACTTGACACCTTAGAAGATAACTTTTGTTTTAATTAATTGAACTGCTAATCTCACATGAGCTTAGAATAGAATACGGGCATATTTTAATTTTAAACCGACTTCTAAAAAATAGTTTATGTTTTTTGCGCGTTGTCATGCAAGTAGTTCCTAAAGGCCTAGACAGCGGTTTAGAGACCTCCCACATTTCGTCAATAATTTAGAAGCAATAATTGGAGCGACCCTAATTCCGGAATTCCAGACTCAAAGCTGTTCCCGATGGAAAAGAGTTACCTATGGGGTTTTTCACCATAACTCTTTGCCCGACTTAGGTATCGAACCCATCAAGACTCCAGGTTCAGCAGTCTTGAACAAGGCAATTTCTGTCTTTAGTAGGTATTATTTACACAGGAACTAGGTGGACCGATGACCTGGTGAAGGTTGCGGGGATCCGCTGGATGCGAGTCGCACGGGACCGGTCAATGTGGCGACACTTGGGGGAGGCCTATGTCCAGCAGTGGACGTCTTTCGGCTGAAATGATGATGAGGATGATGATTTACATTTCATGATTTTATTCCAATAATTACAAACAAATGTGCAACCGTTTTATTGCAATAATAAAATAATTCCATAACAGCGAGGGCAATGCATGATAAAATCCTGCTTCCATTGACACAGAATTTCATCCCGTATAAGACCATAGCACAAGACTCAAAATCATATAACACCAGTTTTTCCTTGCAAGGAGGAAACTAACACCCGTTCATTGGAAGAACAACTTTGTAAACAGACGCCTAAAGTCTGAAATCGAATGTAGTGAGAACTGCAGCAGCTGATAAATCCATGATAGTACCCCATGCATGCCCTGAAAGAGTGGTCATTGTTATTTTTATCACACGCTCTTATCAGTTGGAATAGGTCGGGTTATGTCATTCGTCATGACATGTGAATTGATTTCATAAAATGAAATGAAGGTCAATAAGAAAGACGATCACCATTTTTTGATCTTCACAATCTTAATTGTGGGCATTATTGAAAATTTTATTATTATTTTACTAAATAGGTAAGGCATCTTAACCTTTTGACTGACCATAGTCACATATACGTGACAAGCAAGCGCGTGCCCTGTCCGCCAAACGACACAAATATGTGACAAAATAGTAGGTGAATGTGTCTGGGCGTGGACGGCACGCGCGTGCGTTTATGCTCTGGCGGTCAAAATGAAGTGAATCGCAACACAACACTACTACCTAGGTACCTACTAATGAATATAGAATCAGTCAGGTATGTTGTTGGAGTTTGTTGCGCCATTCTTCTTCCAAACTAAAATTCAAGGACACGATTACTGGAATAGCGGCGAATAAATTTGCCGATGCCGATACGATACGCCACGGTGTTAGTATGGGTGACAGAACGGTCTACAAAAAAAAAAAAGATTATTGTGTCTCAAATGGTTACCTTTACAATCTTGAATGAAACAGCGCCAGTAAGTAATTAATAATACTTGTGTTGAGGTTGTTTCGCTCATTCCCTTAATTGATAGTTGACAATATTGAGACTTTTTAAAATTAAATTCAAGAACACCATTTTTAAGAATAAAGAGAAGTGCATGTGTCATATTATTCAATACAAAGAATATGTTTTTGCCTGACGCGACACGTTCCTAGCACGGACATGGTATGATACGGTGTAGTGGGCAGACAGACTCCTTAAATGCTGCTCTCAGCCTTTTTCTCATTTAAATAAATGGCTTTTGACTTTCTACAACATCGGCGATACCTCTCCTCGGCCACTCTCAGCCAGCTGTTGCCAATCCTACGAAGACAGGCCCTCCACCACCTAACCGTATATATATTGCCGATTCACGGCTCGGGCATACAATTAGTGCTATGCTATGCAGTTTGGAATCTGCAGGCCTGCCAAAATCGAAACATGAGTTTACGTTTAGTTTCGTCCCTGTAACCCTCACATTTGAAACTGAAAATCTTTTCTAGGACTGACCTTTTAAACTTGAAACTAAAATATAAACGTTGAGAACAACGTGAATGAAAATCTAATCAAATTCACTAATCATCATCACATTATAAGTGACGTAGGCCAAGAGCATTCAAAACATGTTTTGTAAATTCGACAACTAGAACTGATAGCGTCATCTGTAGCCCCCATGATATCATTATGAGCAATCGGTTAGTGACCTTAATGACCTCGGAAATTTGGGGAACCTTATTATTAAAATTGTGCCATATAAATCTATACTAATATTATAAAGCTGAAGAGTTTGCTTGTTTGGTTGAACGCGCTAATCTCAGGAACTACTGGTTCGATTTGAAAAAATATTTTAGTGATGGATAGCCCATTTATCGAGGAAGGTTATAGGCTATATTTCACGCGGACGAAGGTCGCGGGCAACAGCTAGTTCTGTCATACAAATTGAAATAGTTCTAGAAATTACATAATACAAGCAGTTAATCCAATCTATTTCTTCCTGTTGATTCCTAATACTTCGACTGCCTCTTTGGTCGAGTCCAAGGTCGCAAGCGTTTACCTAGTATAAGGTCCAGGGTTGGAATCCCAGATCGGGCAATGTGTTATTGGGTTTTACATCAGGCACTTCTTAGTAGCCCGGAGTTTGGATTTGTGCTCGGTTGATGGTAACAGGCTCGCCCTCTATTACATAACTGGCCTAATTTGGTTTAGGGTGCCTAGAGGTGTACCTCTGGATAACGCTTCCGGCATTACAGGTGAGAAATAATGTTATGTAATTTGTTTCCTTGAAACAATTTTATTTGCATAGGTTAATATTCATCGTCATGAAATTAATAGTCCGATATAAGGAGAATTATTTATAAAAAGTTCCCTTATCTCACCAATAATCGTTATAGGTCCTAATCAATATTGCGATCGTTAGCAACAATTTATAAGCAGCTTAGTAGCTAAAATCCCTTCTGAACCGTACATAAAATTATTATCATCATCTATAAGTAATAACAATAATAAGTATGTGAGGTAGCTAGTATGGTTTAATTGCAACCATAACAAACACAATGTGATGTGTCCCTACACCTTCCTACTTCTCACTTTTCAAGACCACTGTGCACTGACCAAATTTTAATGATACTATTTTTTCAATCAAAATCTAATGTCATAGTCTGCATAGCCTTTTCCCAACTATGTTGGGGTCGGCTTCCAGTGTAACCAGATGCAGCTGAATATCAGTATTTTACATGGAGCGACTGCCTATCTACCCTGACCTCCACAACTCAGTGAGTGCTGGGTAATAGAGTACTTTGCGGTTGTCACATTTTTGGGGCCACTACCTGCAACGAAGGTCAAAGATCTACAAATGACAGCCAGGAGCCACGGCTTAAATGCTTTTCGAGGCACGGGGGATACTCGGTATGTAATTGGTAGTAACCCATATACGGACCAACCTAGGTAACTGGCTGTAATTATTTAGCCACGAACTCCTCCGTCAAATCATTCTTCCTTGATTATAAACATCTAATGTCATCTATTCAAATTATGCTGAAATATAGCATTCTTCCTCGTGTTCTGTCCAAAGAACTAAGGGCATATCCGAGAGCTTGTAATAAAATGGCGTAATATTATGAATAAAACCATGATTATTATTATTTGGATAATCTCACTGTAGTTACAAACTGCTTTTCGAGAACGAAAGCGAAATAATCCGGTGATAACCTTACAAAGTCATCGCTATCCGATCATGTCAAGAATTTTCTATTTATCAATAGGTACCTACTTTTAAAAGCATGCACTTTTGGATGTCGTGATGATAATGCAGAAAAGGCACAAGTATTGAGTGTGCTAAATGATTTCATTTTGCCAATAGGTTGTCTAATCACTAATAAGAGTAGCCTCAACATTTATAGGCCTTTCTAGTGGGTAGGTACCTACCTCTTTCTGCTGAAGGTATTTTTTTAATACCTGGCCCATTCATCTCAGTTAGAGTCAAATAAGTCAAAAGGTCGATCATTATCAGTTACCCTAAAACACAGTGGTCAACCAATATAATAAATAATCTCTGACTTTGTGGGATTCAAAAATCTCCATACAACTCCACGCTGCGTAGAAAATAAATATTATAGGACTTTGCGAAATTCCTAATTTCCATACTAAATAACTTGCAAAAAAGTCAAAATAGCAAAAAGCCAACGTCACGTGGTGTTCCCAGGCGGTCACCCATCCAAGTACTGACCACGCCCGATGTTGCTTAACTTCGGTGATCGGACGAGAACCGGTGTATTCAACGTAGTATGGACGTTGGCGAAAGCTAGGACGAAATACTAGATAACTTTCATAGAATATCGACGTTACACCACTGAAAAAAATATACTCCTAAGTTATCTATTATTACAACAACCCTAGCAACGATTTAATTATGAGTGATTAAATTTATCAGTTTCTCAAGCACAACATAAGTTGCCACGAAATTCAAAAAGATGGCGCTATTCGCAAGAACAGTCAAATGGATACGCAACCCGACGCCGATAGGTGGCGTTGTCACAACTGTTTCGAGTAAAAATCCATAGATAGCGCTTATGTTAAGTTTACTTGCTACGAATTTTCTTCCAATAAAAATAAGCTTTTATGTTAATTAGTTTGTTAGCACGTATTGGTAAAATCTTGCAACTGAATTTCAAACCAGTTCCCCCCAACCGATTGAGCTGAAATTTTGCACACACCTTTGGTTCTGGTGACAATATATACATTTTTATGACAGTCATTACCTATATCCGTGGAAATTACTTAATCCTGCAACCAGGATCGTCTCCTCACGAGAGAAATCCTGAACGGTTAATAGCACGGATACGAAAATTTGTAGATACTCGTTCAATTTTGATGAATAAACCAGATTTCACAACGGTTCAATTAACTCAATTTGTGGTATCAGCCCATTAACATCCTGTAGACCATTGTTTAAAAAATTAAAACTATTAACCTTAACAGGTCTTTTCATAATGCAGGCTGGTATATTTGTGAAGGAACACTAAAATTTTTTTATAGCATGTGACCTGCATTCGAAATACTCGTCGAGATCCCACAAGATTGCGAATACCTTCACATCAAAGCACATTATGTCAAAAAAATAGTTTAATCACTGCAATAAAAAATTTTAACAACATACCAAAAGAGTTAAGAGAACTCCCTTTAAAATATTTTAAATCCAAATTACATAAATGGCTTGTTGACAATTGTTTTTATAGTTTAAAAGAATTTCTTGATAAAAAAGTATCCGATAGATATGGCTTCTGAGTTCTTTAAGTTGATTTAATTTTTCTTTTATTAAATGAGTCTATTATTGTTATTTTTATTAATTAGACATATAAAAATATAAATATTTACACTAATAATTGTTGTTGTAATAAAATTCTATGTTTAAGATGTTCTAATATTTGTATGCCATTTTATGGCGAACATGTAAGTTCACAAACCTTACCATGTTTTTACACAAATAAATTATTCTATTCTATTCTATTCTATTCAAGCGCGGACACGAAACTTTGAATTCACGTTCAATTTTGATAGATAAAAGATGATTTCTATCATGACCTCATCCTGCAGCCAGACTAGTCTCCTCAAGGGGGAAATCCATAGCACGGATACGAAAAGCGTTGTGATAATGATGCGTTATCAGAAATTAATAAACCCAAACTAAAAAAATACAAATTAAATTATTAATTAAAAAACTTTTTTAAAAATAAGTAAAAGAAGAAAATAAACTTTGGAGTATATAAAAACGAAAAAGAAATGTTTTCATAAAAGCTTGTCGTGTATTTTTTTTGCCTTTTCTATTCACGCGACAACCTTTAATGAACAATTTCATTTAAAAAAATTTAGTTTTGGTTTATTCATTTCTGATAACGCGATAACGCACGACACAGAAGTTAAATAGAGGACGGAAGTTTGTATGGAAGTTCGTCAATGCCTATGTAAAATCCCATAGAACTCACGGTTTGTTTAATTCCAATAAAACACGTAAATTCGCAATAAAATTATAATAAATTTACAATGATGACTATAATTATCCTACATTGTCTAGTACCAGTATGACGTGGCGGGAACTCTTTCCTCTTTGATACCCATCTCCTCCATGATATCCATTTCAAATGTCCTCAGTTTTGGGGCGAACGATACCTGTAATGAAAGTGACTATTTGTAATTTGATTAAAATACATGGTAATGTTACTAATCTCTTTATTAAAGGTTGATGTGGAAAATATAGTTATTATAAAGATGTTGCAGTCACATACTACAATAGTATGTAAATTATTTAAAACATGAGAATTTGCCACATAATCTGGATGCTTTTTAGAGCCTTCAGAGATAAATAAAATGCCCGTCCACGTTTATACATCTGGTTATACACGCACGCCGATTGCGAGTACGTAGACGGGGTGAAAGGAGTATGTACCTAAGGATGGTAGCAGGTGGCGGGCTGCCTGTCATTCACCTACGACAGCGGGTTGATTTTTAAGGTTAAAAAAATCATTTTTCGTTTCTTAATTTAGATCTTCTTACCAAGAAAGAAGGTCTAAATTAAGAAATGAAAAATGAAAAAAAAAAAAACTTAATTTAGACTAAATTAAGAGTTTAAATTAAGAGTCAGTAATTTTTTTTTTAATCGGCGCGAAAATAGAAGCGTTTTTCCTGAAATAAAACGCATATTAAATACTTACCTTATTTGAAGCTTACTATTTGAGATAGGCCCTATCTGTTTTCCGGTTATCTATGTCCTTCTTCTTCACTCCTATATATCTATCCCGCTCGCACACTCCCCACCAGGCAGGCCCGAGCGCAGTTGGGAGGCTCGAGGCGTTCACGAATCATTGAGTCAAAAATACCAGGCAGAAATTAATTGTAAGCTTCAAATAAGGTAAGTATTTAATATGCGTTTTATTTCAGGAAAAACGCTTCTATTAAATCCATGACCGTTATTTGAAGCTTACTGTTTGAGACGTGTTTGTTATCGCCTGGTGGTGGGGACGCCAATGTGAAGTAAGTTTGATTGACTTCAGGAATATAATCTATACCTATGAATTAAGCGATAGATATTCATTATTTGGAAGATAATATATTATTAAATTAAACAGCTTTGGAGTGTGCAAGAAATAAATTTATACAACAAAAACCAATCAGTAACAATTCGTAATCACAACAGTAACACTATTAGTATAATCTGTGTTCCAGAAGATTAATACAGAAAATAAAAATTTTATCAGCTGGGTTGAACATTCTAGTAATGCTGTTGCTAGCAGAGGCTGGCAGTATCTCTCGTCTGTAGAAGCGTGTAAAAGTCTCTTTGGACTTCCAATTTCCTCTGGACAAAATTTCATCCAGAGGTAAGTTATCAGACCAATTTTTTGAAGAAAGATACTGCTGATCGTAGACTTCCAGGTGTAGCGGGTATACCAGCCTCTGTTAGTACAGTTTTAACCCATCCCGCAATCACAGTGCGAGAGGCCGCCTTTGCTTGTCCTCTGATATTTATAAATAAGTTTGGACAATTACCCGAATCTCTTTTATCTTTAAGAAGATCAATTAATTTTCTGACCCAAAACACAGGATCCAGATTTTTATTACTCGTATTAGGCAGCAACTTCCATCCCAATTGCCTATGAGTGTCACTATCGGTTTTAGAGCCAAATACTGGCTTTAAAATAATTTATTTATTTATTTATTTAATTATTCAACTTACAACTATCATTACAGGTAATCTTAAACCTACTTCGACAGTGTGGCTATCACTCTTATTTCTAACACAGGTCCATTAACTATTGTCTATTACTACTTATAAATAAGAAATTACGTTTAACAAAACTTTTGCGAATTCACTCAAAGTGCACGAAAAAATGTCGATTCGCTCGTGAACCTCGTTCACTACGCGGATCGTTCTGGTGAGAGGGGTTTTAGCCAAGAAATTGGTTCTGGCTACCGGCACGGCTAGCAGTGGTGGGCGCCGCCGCCTCCACACGTATTGATCCGGCACGCACAGTTTAAGCTGCCGCAGCACACCCGGGTTATGAGCTGCACCACGCAATTGTTTTACGACATACGCAGCGAGAATAAATTCCCGGCGCACCCTCAGCTCATTATACCCCACCATACCCAGTACAAACAGTGTAGGGTACATTAATGGGTAGAATGGATATACCCCATATAGTTTAAAATACAAATGTCTTGTGAATTTATTTTGGACTCTCTCCAACATTACACTGTATTTTGTTTCATGTGGAGACCAAATAACTGCACTGTGTTCAAGATGGCTCCTGACTAGAGCGTCATATAACACCTTGAATGTGGTAATATTGGTAAACCCCTGTGATTGCCTCAGTACAAAACCTAAGTTTCTGTACGCCTTTTTGCATGTCTTTATGATATGTTCCCGAAAAGTGAGGTCTGATGTGAGAATCACCCCGAGATCCCGTACCTGTGAAACTCGTTCCATGGGTGCTGCTTCCACTTTGTACTCGTAGCATAGTGGGGTCCGCGCCCGAGTGAACGTTATTACTGAGCATTTGTGCACATTGAAGTAGAGTTTATTCCTCTGGCTCCACTCTACCACTCTGTTTATGTCCTCCTGCAAACGTTCACAATCCGACTTATCTTTCACCTCAAGCAGCAATTTAAGGTCATCAGCAAATAATAAACACAGACCATGTTTCATAACCTCCGGTAAGTCATTTATCATTATTATAAATTCAAGTGGCCCCAAATTGCTGCCTTGACTTACGCCAGACCTGGTGTAATACGGCTCGGACTCGCACCCTCTGTAGTCAACATATTGCTGTCTGTTTCCCATATAGCTGACGAAGAACTGTAACAGGTGTGGCGAAAAGCCAATATCCGCTAGCTTTCCTAATAACACGTTATTGTCGACGGTGTCAAATGCCTTTCTGAAATCAAAGTACGCCGCGTCTACCTGCATGCCAGCGTCGACTGCCGGCACCACCTGCGCCATGAAGTTGAGTAGATTGGTGGCAGTGCTGCGCTCCGGCCGAAACCCGTGCTGCGCATCCGACAGCTGCGCTTGCACCTGCCCCTGCACGCAGCGCTGGATAGCAGATTCAAACACTTTTGCCGGAGTCGACAGCACAGCCACTGGTCTATAGCCACTGACATCTGGACCCGACTTACCCTTAGGAACCGGAATAACCCGTGTAATTTTCCATCGGGGCGGGAACGTCGCTTGTTTTAAACATGTATTAAAAATATAATGTAGCGGTTCTGCTAGCACCCTACCACAGTCTCTAAACAGAAACGCCGGTAAACCGTCAGGGCCAGATGAACGTTTTGGCTTGAGATTAACGAGCGCGTTCTTAACATCCTGAAGACTAAGAGTCTCGATATGCACACGCGCACTGGTGGGCTGAGCCGCCGCCGCCGCCGCCCGCGCGTCCAGTTGCGGTGGTTCCTTACTGTACACAGATTCAAAGAAATCCGCGAATTCCCTAGCACATTCATGATCCGTGAGGTATTGTCCATCCTTCATGATACTTTGCCTATTTAGTCTACTTCGCTTAGATCCAATGTACTGCCAGAATGATTTTGGATCTTTTGCGAACTGACTCTGAATTTTAATTTTATGTTCTGTATGTGCAATTTCTATTGCTTTTTTAACGCGAGCTCTGTACTTTGCAAATGTATCATAATCGCTATCGAGTTTAGTTGCCTTGAATTTTTTATGAAGTCTGGCTTTTATCTGTATATCTTTGATAATATCTCTAGTGTACCATTCGGGATATATGTATCGCGTATTTCTATGGTTAAGCTTTTTCTGGGGTACACATAATAATATAATATAATGTTACAGCCATCATCGATGCAATGCTCAGAGTCCACTAGCAGCAATGTCAGATCGTGGACTCGACTGCCTGAGCACAGGAGGAGGAGTGTTGCTGTATGTCGAGAAGTGGCAAAAGGGTTATTTTCATCTACATTGTTTGAACTTAAAAAGGAGGTCAGGGCATCTATATTCCATACGGGAGGCTTATGGGCGACAGGCTTCTTTAAAGCAGTAGACTTTAGTACGTGTTTTAATGTATGCGAACTTATTCGTCCAGCATCTTCGGCATTGCATAGAGTAGCCACTACCGATTGGTGAAGCAAAATAGTGTTATAAGAAAACTTGTCGACTAGATGTAGGTCCGCTAGATATCTAGCAACGATGGGCCCTGTTGGGTGAAAAGGATCCAAATTATATTTTTTAGACCAAGACACCCATCGATCCCACGCGACCTTATAGGTTTTAAGAGTCGAAGTACGCCACGAGGATTTAAGTAACTGTATTTGATCTTCATTCCAACCCGTCAAGCTCTTCGACCACCCCCACACTTCCAGACTTCGAGCGCCATCTCTTGAACCTTGGGGGGTGGCAGACCGGTTGTGGTGTCTATTAGATTCTACCTGAGATTGGTGATCGACCACGGAGGTGCTACTGCTCGAGCTTCGAGATCGGCCCGCCAGAATACCAGACTCCACCGGGGGACAATTAAAAGGTACAGCCCGGTCGCCGAGTTGAGGTGGGCCAGCACCTTGGGTATCAGGTATGGTGGTGGGAATACCCACGCAAGGTGGTAGTTCCACTGCCGGGAAAAGGCATTGTGGAATAACGCTTGGGTATCTGTTAAATCCAGAGACACATAGTTGGCTACCGTTTGCTCGACTGGACGCAAATAGATCTACTACCGGAGTGCCAAACTTGTGAAATACCTTCTCCGTGCAAGCGGGCAGAAGATGCCATTCTGGCACTAGCTTGTGCCTGAAGAGGTGATCCGCATGTCCGTTGTAAATGCCGGGTATATAATTGACTGTCAGATTTATTTGATGACAAGTCTAGTAAGCGGAACACTCTGTTCGTTACTTCCATCAGAGGTGGCGATCTGTTCGATTGTCGCACTGGAACAGAGCAGTGGACTTGCACAGTAGAGGACCGTGGGTTTCGAGCACCTTTAAGATTGCCAGCATCTCTTTTAGGTTGCAATGTAGATGTTGTTCTTGAGCAGTCCACACACCTGACACTGTGTAACCGTCCACCTGAGCTCCCCAAGCCAGATCGGAGGCGTCTGTGGTCACAAAGTGAGTTGGTGATGGCAGATGGATTGCAGATGTTTGGTGGCAGTTGTGAAACCACCACTGAAGATCTTCTAGGACTTCGTCTGGTAAGTGGATCTCCTTCCTGACTGGCATATTTAGAGATGCAATTAGGAAACTGAGCAGAGACCGGTGATGTAGTCTGCCCTGGTGGCACCACAAAACTTGCAAAGTTTAGAAGGCCCACTAGGCTTTGCAATTCTTGCAGGCAAGCCTTGCCCAAGTTCAGCCTTGCAGAGACCTTGTGACAGAGATTTTTTGTTGGCCCAAGGATCCCACTGAACTCCCAGATACACAAGACTCTTTTGTGGGGATACAACGGATTTCTTTAGATTTACTTGCCACCCTAGATATTCTAGACGGTTCAGGAGAGTACGAACATGAGTTTGCAGAGTGTCCTTGTCCTGGTGAACTACCAGGAAGTCGTCTAGGTAGACAATTATGCGCAGATTCTGTTCTCGCAATGTTTGAGCTACCCAGTTGCTCAGAGAGGCAAACACTTTCGGTGCTGTACTGAGGCCGAAAGATAAGCAGGTCATTTCTAATAGCTCCCCTTGGTAAATGAGGCGCAAAAACCTTCTGTGTGCCGGAGATATTGGTAAGTGAAAGTAAGCTTGCGAAAGGTCTACTTTGCAAAGCCAGTCGCCTTGATCAGGCTGAAGGGTTCCGTGATTACATAGTCGTTTAAAGCTGTTAAGTTGAATATTGGGCGGTCGGAGCCATCGCTCTTTGGCACAAGAAACAATGTTGACAGGAAGCTCGGGGAAGTTCGCACTGCTTCTAATACACCTTGGTCTTTCATCTGACTGATGAGTGCCGACATCGATTCGGACTCCTGTGTGATGTAGGGCCCTTTCCTCAAATGTGGCAACATTAGAGGTGGTTTTAGAAGAAAGGGTATGCGATACCCTGTTATTATGCGCAACAGAAAGTTTGGAGCTCCCATTTCCTTCCATCGATTGTAAAATAGTGCTAGTTGACCCACCCTGAATTCTGTCGAGTCAGTACTTACGGTTTTTGTTCCCAGAGTTGTAGTCTGAGGAGACTCCGGGGCGTTTACGGTTTTCTTTGCCCTGACTCTGAGGCTTGTAGCTTTGGCGGCCACTCCGCGAGCGAAATAAACCTCTGTTGTTGCTTGTAGGCGCCGTGCGACGTTCACTCCGGTTGCTCTGTCGCTGACGACGTTCATGATAGCAGTCCTGTGAGGACTGGCGGTATTGATAATGAGAATGAGGCACAGAGGCGCAGCATCCATGGCTGGTACCCTGCGAGGGTCCATGATAGTGAGCCGACCCCTGCGGGGGGGGGTGGCGTGCAGCCTTGCTTGGTCCTGCTTGCGAAGCAGAGCCACTTGTAGGTTTAACTAAAGGCATGAATGTCTTCTTAACCCCACCCCTTTTTTCAAGGGCAGCGGTAAATTATTCGCTTTCGAATAAATGGCGGTCGGATGGTGGGATCTTGCGTAGCGTTGCCTTTATTAAAGGATCACGAACGTGATTAGTTATTCCATCTCGGCGCATTTGTATAACTTCAGCCCTGTGTCCACAGATAAGCTGCAACAAATCTGAAGACGCTTTGTGGAAATCACCTTTAGAAAAAACCTCCGTGATCTTATCCAGAAAGCTATTAAATTTACCCTGTTCTGCATGAGCCCAGGATAGTAGTTCTGACAAAGTAGATGATAACGCCTGCCTTTGTTCCAGCGCACTAAATGTAAGAGCGGCGTAAGCCTTGTCAGCATAAGCCAAATGGCGCAACTGATCATACGCACGAATCTCCTCATTGGCTTCTAGGCCAATTAAACCAGGCGTATGGCAATATGATTACTGTACTTCAGAGTACCTGACCCCACTCCATTCACTTTTATTAAAATATTGTTTATCCTGAAGGGCTTTCAATAAATTATCGGGTGCTTTAGGAACCGCAGGCTCCTCCAGTTTTGTTTCAATATCGAAATTGAACGGCAGTTGAACCTGAGTAGGCTCACTCGCGCACGCGTCACTACCATCATTGTACAAGATGCCACTAACACAGTCATCAATCAACAAGTCGTTGTCTATAACTGACGCGGGCTCCGCACCGCCACATGGCACTGATGATGACAAAGCAATTTGATTACGTAATGCACTCACCTCTCGGAATAACTTGTGCATCTGCCGATTGTCTTTCAGTGATTTGCGACTATATTTGCCCCCCCTTCTTTTGTGGTGATGGCCACGTTTTTTCTTTCAGTCGGAAGAGCTCGCGGAATCCGTGGAATCACTTGACGAAGAACGGCTGCTACTAGATGATGAACTCCTTGCTGAGCATGCACGTTTCCGAGAACTGGACTGAGCCGGCTTTGGCACCCGATCCCGCGATAAATCATATCGCGGCTCCTCAACACTAGCGTTCACACATGTACTACTTTTATCTAAATCATCCATCCTAAAAGTAAAACACTTTTTAAAAGGTAGGTATCCGTAAAACACAAAAGTTCACAACTAGGACACAGTATTATTATGACACTTTATACTGAGAAAGGACAATAGGTAAATGTTTCTAGAAACAAAAAGAAACCAAGAAAAATAACACTAAAAATACGTTACATACCTGCGTAATCAATTTGAATTGGAAACTATATTTTCTATCACCAAAATTTATATTTGTCATCAAGTTGTATCACCTAATAAATAGATCTATCGCCACGAAATATTTTCGTTCTCAGATAAACAAAAATTGTTCCCAGGTATGAATTATCAAATTAATGTTAATATATGTGTAAATTTAATTAGTTTTGTGTTTCTTAAATAATAGGGTTTGTCCTCAAAATAGTAGATCTGTCACCAAAATGTAGTCACCAAACAGGTTAGGTTAGGTTAGGTTAGGTTAGGTTAGTTTATTTGGTACTAGACCTTATATCTCAGGATTTTAGGTGATTTATTGTGGAACTGATTTTGCATTGTTTGGTGACTACATTTTGGTGACAGATCTACTATTTTGAGGACAAACCCTATTATTTAAGAAACTCAAAACTAATTAAATTGGTGATAGCTTAAATGATACCCATTTGAATTATGAACGTTAATATCAAATTGACTTGAAAAACGAACGGTAACACCGTTTAAATATGAAATTAACTCACGCGCAGGTGATATTTCTATTTACGGTTTAGTGAAGGTGAAGACAACCGTACTCGCCGGAAAACAAAACGCCAATGATTCGTGAACGCCTCGAGCCTCCCAACTGCGCTCGGGCCTGCCTGGTGGGGAGTGTGCGAGCGGGATAGATATATAGGAGTGAAGAAGAAGGACATAGATAACCGGAAAACAGATAGGGCCTATCTCAAATAGTAAGCTTCAAATAACGGTCATGGATTTAATATAAGTTTTATTGACGAAAAGGTAATTGCGGTAGGAACATTCTTTGAAAATAGAAAAAAAAACCGAATTGAGAGCGCCAATTCAACACTAATTTTTACGTGATAAAACAATTAAATTAAGTTGAAAATGATCAAATCAACATACGAGGGCGCTCGTATGTTGATTTGATCATTTTCAACTTAATTTCTATGTAGCAATATTAATATTTCTTTTTCTATGAAAACCGAATTACGATAATAGTTCTTTATTGGAAAACAAACGGAAAGATACCTTGAAGGACGAGAATTAGAGTATAGAATACCTTGGTAGCTGCATCGGCTGCTGTGTCCTTATCTACATTCTCAATGTACAGCTCTTTGCTTTTGTAGTCCATGGTCTCCTCTGCTGTCTTTGGTACAGGGATGATTCTGCTACTGGCCATAGACACGCGCACCTACAAGCAATATGGAAGAGAAATTAATAAAGATCTGAAATTGACCTGAACATTATCTGAAATAGTAAAATACTAAGATAGAAATAGAATGGAAAATGGTTTATTGTTCAGTTAATATAGAAAGCTGATACATTAAAACCGGCCAAGT
The DNA here is from genome assembly GCA_963576755.1 of Noctua janthina. Lineage (NCBI taxonomy): Eukaryota > Metazoa > Arthropoda > Insecta > Lepidoptera > Noctuidae > Noctua > Noctua janthina. The sequence goes on from OY755074.1 coordinate 13,029,850, forward strand.
GCGACTCGCGCATGAAGGGTTCCGTAACATCGTAATAAGGAACCCTCTTTAATTTTTAATTTATTTTTATTATTTGCTGTTATAGCGGCAACAGAAATACACATTCTGTGAAAATTTCAACTGTCTACCTATTAAGGATCATGAGATACAGCCCGCTGACAGACAGACGGACGGACGGACAGCGGAGGCTTAGTAATAGGGTCCCGTTGGTTACCCTTCGGGTACGGAACCCTAAAAAGGCATCTCGCGTTATAGTCGGGAATAAACAAATTTTACCTCTTTCATAATATAAGTATGGCGGCATAGATGCATATAAGCATGCAGCCGATTTGAACGCACATAAGATGGCTGCATCTTTACTAGCAATGTCGTGAGGTGTGCCTTGTTGCGAGGTGCAAGAACGCGGAACTCCAACGACAGCGTCTCGGTGCCGCCACATTAGTATAAATGATATAGTTTTTTTTTATTTTGTTTTATAAGTCTGTTCTGTCCCACTGCCGGGCCAGCTACAGCTACTTTATAGAAATAACTGACCTTATCTCCCTCCTCAGTGAACCTCCACTCGAACTCAGTCGGCTTCAGAGTCTCGGGGTCCACCAGCTTCACGTCCGTCGTCACCAGGAGAGGCGCCTCCGACTGGATCGTGATGCCGGGGAACTTCTTGTCTTTGCCTACCTGTAATACAGTGTTTTACATTGTAGAATGATCGTTTCATTATTCTTTCTACATAAACAGTAGAATAAATATAAATGGCAGTGGCGAAGGTTCCATACAACTCGATTCCTACCGGATTCGCTTTGAAGAATGGCACAGTCAATATTCTATAGACAAATAATATACAAACTTTAAAGATATGTACGCCGGCTTACCTCTTACAAAAATTGACCCTTCGCTACTGATAAATACTGCAAAAAATTGGCACCTTCTTTCAATATTACAAATTGCCATACCAGCATGAAAACTGGCCAACTTTATACATGAAGCTTATGCAATAGAAAAATAAGGACAAGTTTTACATTCATTGAATGTACGAGTACTACCGAGTGCACTTACGGTCGACCACTTTTCAACCTTATTATTTAGGGCATTAGGGTGAAAAGCGGCAGACCGTCAGTAGACTCGGTACATTAGGTCAGCCTTTCTAAATTCACTGACACAAAGGCCAAGTTGTGTAACAGCATTTAGTTTTACACCTTCAATGTCTAGACTGCCAATCTGTCATAGCCAATTTCTCTGATATAGAGGGCTGCATGGTTATTCTCGTGTGTGATCATAACCAGAATTAAAATCGCCATTTTCTTTCTGAATACAATTTCCCCAGACAATTTCACATGTCAACAGACACAAATTACTGACGTTGATCAAAAAGCCGCTAAGCCACATTGGGACTAGGCTGGACATGTCTGCCGTATGCCCGACGAACTGTGGGCCAAATTAACACAATATGGAGCCCTGACACAGCCAGAAGGCGACGCGCTACACCTCGCAAGAGATGGCGGGACGAGCTGGACAAAACCAACGACCAGTTGTCCACATTGGTCCTGGATCGAAGGATTTGGAAGTCATGGGGAGAAGCCTTTGCCCAGCAGTGGGATGACACAGGCTAACTGTAACAGTAAGCAACAGCACCCACCTAACATTGTCACTCAAGCACAAAAAGAACTAAGCAGCACTATAAGCTACAATGAGAAAAATGTACTCACAACTCTAAGATGTGTGTTGAGTCCCTCCACGATGACCCAGTTACGTTCCTGTATCACTTGTGTGATGAGCCCCTGCTTGCCTTTGTCTTTGCCCACCATTATCTCGACACGGTCACCTCTGGAAACATAAATTATAATACTTTTATTGCAACAAAAACTAGACTCAAAGTATTTATTTTAAATATGCCATTTACAAGCACTTGTAAGCTGTCAAACTATTGGTAATTTAAGAATAAAACAAGTAAACATAATTCAAAAAAATCATAAGCCCCACTGCTAAAAAGACAGAAATTTAAACATTATAACTTATATGTATTTTTTTAATCCCCTTTTAATTTAAACTAGTGACCCGCCCCGGCTTCGCACGGGTGCAATAATTATATATAAACCTTCCTCTTGAATCACACTATCTATTACTGAAAACCGCATCAAAATCCGTTGCATAGTTTTAAAGATCTAAGCATACATAGGGACAAACAGACAGCGGGAAGCGACTTTGTTACTTAGTTTGATATACATAATGCTTAGTTGACGGCTTCATAAAGAGTCCGTTAACACCCTGTATACACTATACACTATGTTGGTGTTCTAAATAAATGTATTAAAATATCTGAATGGCCATTTCATGGAAATTATTAATATATTATGTAAAAACATATTTTTATTAGCAAAACAGTAAAAATCAAAATGTTTTATTTTACATAAGCTACTTTGTAAAATCAAATATTTTTAAAAGAGTAACCATGGAGTTTCTTTCCAGTTCTTCTCCATAGCAAACGACCAACCCGAATGGTGCACCTATTTTTCGATGTTGTTTAATGTTTACGTAGCCAATGACAATGAAGCTCATCATCATTCCCCTGTCTTTATCGCAATTCATTTGAGGTTGGCGCAGCATGTCTTCTTCTTCCATACTTCTCTATTACTCGTCATCTCAGTAGTCACCTCCTTTCTAGCCATATTATCCTTCACACAGTTCCACATTCATACTCGTAAACTTTCCACACGTCATTTTCCTCATTCCTTCACACCACATGCCCGTACCACGAGAACCAATTACCACACAACTTTTCAGTCACCGGCGCCACTTTCAGACTTCTTATGTAATTATTCCTTGCCTGTCTCCCAGCAGCGGAGGAATATTACAGACTGATAATGTGTGGTATGTTATGTAGATATCATTATAGTTTTCTACTATAACAAGTTAGTTGTTGGTTTTCTGTTTCTAATAAATAGATAATACTAGCTTATGCCCACGGCTTCGCCTGCATGGAGTTCAGTAACGTCATAAATCCATCCATCCTCACAAACTTTCGCATTTATAATATTAGTAGGAAGTAGGATTTATATACGGTTCTTCAAACATATTGCTACTAATTAATGACTGATTATTTAAAGTGTCTACATGTGATGTCAATGTACTAAGCTGATAAGTGATTACTCTACCAGTACGCAGTTTTACACGCCTTCAAGTGTAAACAAAGCTCATAAACAACATAACGGCGTATGTAAACACAAGCAAGAAAGTTTTATTATATTCTTACTTGAAGAAGCTCCACTCGCCAATCGGCTCAACAAACACTTTTTTCCTGTGCATATTTCGGTCATTTTGCATACGAAATTGACTGGTCCAAGGCCTATTGGTCGTGAAACGATAGTGCTTACGAGCTATCTGAGCCTTTGGGTACTGTGGATAGTTCGAAGGATTCTTCCAATACACCTGAAACGCAAAACAAACACAATTAAACAGTTTTGAGGTTATGTTTTCAAACGAAGAAAATTTTAAGTTTAGGTAGAGTTATGAACCTGTTCATAGCTCCGTTTAACGTAGGACTCGGGGAAATTTGAATATTTAACAGTCAAATCGCCAACTTTCTTTGCTAAAAAGCCGTATATTCGCATTTTCTTTGTTTTGTTTCGTAACCTTTCGTGAATGAATTTGGCAGTTTGACAATTTGCGAGGTGACAGCTGTAAAGAATGACAGCAATGGTATTTTTTTTAAATTTACCCCGAAGGACCTTTCGACCATACTGCCTTGTCTTACGTCCATAAATATTTTCTTATTTTCTTCTGTGATAAGTTGGAGAATCTGCGGGTAAATAGCTTCTTCTTCTTCTTCGTATCGCTGGCACGACAAATGTTATATTTTGTTAGCCCAAAACATCGCCACTTCCACCGCGTCGTTGGTGGCAGCGCAAAGGTTACTTCGGCTGCATGTTTTTTAGCCAAGAGTGGAGAATTTCTTGTAACACTATGATGAGCTACATCAGTTTTAGTATATGCAAAACCTGAAACACGTGTCTAGTATTATAATGTAAAGAATCTATGTACAATATTTCAAAACTGTATCATGAAAAATCATAAAGTTATAAGCTTGTTCTGTTACCTCGTTGTCCGCACAAAAACGTGGTGACCACGCGGCGCTGCCACACGCGCGCCTCCAGCTTCGTCTTGAGCTCATTGATAATAATAATGTGGCAGTAGGTACCTAAAGGATTGCGATAGATACTTAGTGTCGCTCGGTGTCCAAATTGTAACTTTTTTAAATATTTCTGGGACAAAACATAACATGGTTTAAAAATTATTGGAATCGATACAGTTACTTATTCTGAACAAACTGTATTCAGGTTTACAGCTACTTATTCTGAACAAACTGTATTCAGGTTTACAGCTACTTATTCTGAACAAACTATATTCAGGTTTCGCATGTACTAAAAATAATGTTGTATAACTGTTTCCATTGACATTCTGTATCGGAATGGAATCGGAACGAACTTTGCGCATATAACTTACGAAAGGTAAGTATGTGTACTACCGCGCTCCCAGACGATCGACCACTTTTCACCCATAAGACTTGAAAATTAAGATTCAAAAGTGGTCGACCGACAGTAAGCGATGTAGTATATTGTCTGATGAACAGTGAACTTTAACTTTCACTGGACGAAGATCGTGCGAACATTTTAATAGTAAGAAAACATCTAATTTAATGAATACATAAATAAATGCACAATGGCATGATATTTAACCTACAACATTGGCAAAATGACAATGTCTTAAGCAGCACCTTAATGAGCAGTAAAAGTTAAAGGCAAAAGTAACAGATAAAATTGTGAAGAAAAAAAATCATTACCTACTGTAAGACGTTTTAATTAAGCTGTTTATTTTGATGAAGAGACTGGCCGTTGGTACTAAACACAGAGCATCATTATCATCCAGTATTGTATTGATGCTCTGTGAATATAATACTGTACCAAATCGGTCTGTCTAGTGGTCTAGTGTCATAATGGTGTCATAAGCCCGCTTGTCAGCTAGCAGTCGTGTGTCAAAATTGAAAATGTTCGGTATCAAAATTTTTGTATGAAAATATTCCCAATGTCGGCTCTATTCGTCTTATAAATCCCTTTGTCTAAATCCCACTATATTTTTGGAAAAAAGACTCAAAAAATCATTCAAGATGATGCTGTGGAACAAGTGTAAACGTTGTTTACCAAAAATACTAGGTCTCAAAGATGTTATTTCTTGGATCGCACCCAGGTTTCGGCACAGGCACTAATTTAACATTTTTTAAATCAATAATCAGCCTTTTGCTGGGAAAATTATAAATCATCGATTAAAAAATATCGTTCTCTCTTAAAGCAGTATCGTTCATCTTCAGTACCTACATTAGAGAGTTCCTGTTCCGAAATGTGTGCCTGTAAATGAATTGAACTAAAGACAGGACATAGTGGTAGAACGTAATCTGGCGCCAATAGTCGTAAGAACTGACAGCCGTCTCTGCATTAGTCTACATCAAAACAAATTCTACTAGTACGATATCCTTTGATCCATCGCATTTTGTTCCACAACTCGCTACTAGGTACCATCTCCATCCACGGGTTGTCTCTCCCTCATACTGTCACAGAATTGATGAAAGGATTCTGCACTAGCTTTACGCATTAGTCTCTGTTCCTTATACTTACCAATCACCCTTTTTAAAATTACGTTTCGTTTAAGTACTTAAAGTTATTAGGTACATATTATTTTTGTGGTTATAAGAACCAATAAGTGATCACTATATCGGATCACGCAAACGTGATAGTCTACGATCCCGTATAAGAAATATATACCCTCATTTGTTATTTAACATGGAAGCGCCAGGGTAGCCCGCGAAATTCAAATTTTCTTAGGTTTTTTGCAATTTACAGGTCAGTTTCAGGCTATATGTGAAACAAAATATTCGCGACCGTAACACTACGTATGTAGTTACAGAATTGTTTTGTTATCAATAAAAGCATCAATACAACCCTCTAAAATCATTTAATCCCATATTATGACTATTTCATGAAAAAGTCATTCATTGGGATTATATGAACAAGGGTTGTATTGACGAGTGACTATAACTCTGTAAAAGCATGTTTGTTTTTGTTGTTGTTTGTTCGTTGTTGTTGTGTTTGTTGTCGAATCATATCTTAATCAACATACAACCTGTCATTGACCTGTAAATTGCAAAAAACGTAAGAAAATTTAAATTTCGCGGACTACCCTGGCGCTTCTACCTGTGAAAGCGCCAGGGTAGCCCGCAATATTCAAATTTTCTTAGTTTTTTTGCAACTTGCAGGTCAGCGTCAGGTTGTAAGTTTAAGAAAATATTATTTGCGTAAGTAAGACGTATGATTAAAATCACATGACTATTTCATGAAAAAGTGCAAAAATGCAAATTGCAAAAAAATGCTTTTGCTGGTCAGTATTGGGTTGTATCTTGTATATTGATTGAAAAATAATTCGCGATCGATACTATCTTCCTTCATAACTTATACTTTACAGCTGCAGCAGTTTGAGTCATTTAAATGACTCAAACTGCTGCAGCTGTAAAGTACAAATGATGAAAAGAAAACTGATTGGTTGGATAATTTAAAATTTTTATAAATTATCCAACGAATCAGTTTTTCTTTTCTTCATCTTCTATTTGCATCGTAACCGTAACCGATAGTAGCGTGCGTGCGAAGTGACAAACACACGAGTGCCGTGACGAAACTGCATTATATTCCTTGGTGGCATGTTGTGACCAGACTTACTGCCCATTTTGCCCAGCAAGTTTGTTACAATTGTCCTGCTTAGTTATTCCCATTTAAAGGTGGGCATTAACGAAACGTTCGTACATAAACAATAAAGTGTTTTTTAATTATTTATCTGACACACTCAAGGTTTGCTATCATATGAATGAAAAAATCTTCTGAAAATTGTTTTCTGCATCAATTCATAGAAAATTACAAATGTGATAACATTTATAAACTCAACATGATTTTAAGGAATTATTGAACCTGTTTTAATTTATTTACGGGCTGCAAAATGTTTTAGTTTAGTCGCACATAGACAATTGACGTAAATCAGCTGTCCAATATCAGTCGTTGTAGGTGGCAGCACCGCGTCACGTGAATTTTCATGGCGTTGAAGGGCTAGTCCCGAATTGTCTTGTGATTTCGCCAAATTATTTGCTGTTTCGAATATTTAACTATAAACAGCATTAATTTATAAGTTCCAGGTGAGTGTTGTGCCGTAACAGAGTGATTATCGAGGTAGATAATTCCGTAAAATGCTTTTGCGCGGGACTGTAAGATGTCAAAGTCGGCAATGACGAGTGTAAGGGGTGGTTTGGGGTGAATTTGTCGGGTTAGCTCGCGCCCGGCGCCAGGATGTCTGACCGCCGAGCGGGCGCCGCGGGACTGGGCTCGATATCGATTGGGTGCACGAGCCCGTTGCGTCAGCGTTCTGGCTGTAAACACCAGACCGTCGTTCGCTTCCGCGGGATTTAGACTGCATCCTCGCACCACAAAATCGATTTTTCGGACAATGAAAATGTTTTCGACTCTGCCAAACATATAACGTTGGTTGCTACGTGCGTTTTCGCTGTGAGTCCTTGTAATTAGTTGGTCGTATGAGTTGATAGTATACCATCGTGTGTGTAATTGCAGTGGGGAAGATGACGTCTGAATACTGGGTGATCAGTGCCCCGGGCGATAAGACCTGCCAGGAGACCTGGGACACCCTGGTCCATGCCACCAGGTCTGTCAGCGTCAACTACAAGTTCCCAATCCCTGACCTGAAGGTAATTTTGAATTATTATCTATCTATAGTCAATCTGAAAACACTAAGAACTGAAATTAATAACATTTCTGTGATAAATTATGTCATCCCATTATTCCCTATTGAGTAATGACTGAAATGTCCTTGAAACAATTATTATGTTTTCTCGAGTTTGATTAAATAATGGGCATGGATTAAAGTCTATACAAAGTTCTTAGTTTGATACTCTAATCAACAGTCTGAATATTAGAAAAAGTATCATGTATAAATTATGGTATCCAGTCCAAGAAGATTTTTATCGACCTACTTATATTATAAGATCAATATCATTCCCATCTTCAAGAACAGTTAAAATCTTAAGAATCATATATCTCAAAAATATTGTTTTTTTCTATTAAATCCTATTTGACTTAAAGTCTATAACAATCTGTTATCAGATAGAAACTAACTCAACTAATTGAAAATTAGATTTTTAATGGCTTTCAAATAATGTAGGTCAAAAGGCCATTTGTAAACTTAACAATGATATTATGTATGTGATTTAAATAAGCAAATCACTACCACAATGGTGTTATATAAAACTAAAGAAACAATTGATAGTTAATTATTATACAACTGACTATTCACCTTAATAGTAAATTAAAAAACTAACAACATACATGTGTACCCACATGTGTACATGCTTACATATCAAAGTACTCTTCAACGTTTCTTTCGTCCAGAAATGTACCGAGTTGACTAGCCCAATTGCCTCATTGAATGGCAATACTAATTCTTTGGTCAAAGAATGAGCCAGCTCTCCGCTCATGCCAACTAAAACTAAAGGCATATAATAAAACAAACTGTTATGTTCTACTGTTTTTTAACTTATCACACTATTTGATTCTCAGTAATAAATTTTAATTCTATTTTCAAATTCTATCAAGTCTAAAACTGATCACTGTTGCCATATTGCCAAAGGCAACAACAGAATCGTCTCTAAGAATCCTATTCAATTGAATCAACTATTATTAATTTCTGATTAGAAATGAGAACAATAACTGGTCCTGCTGTAATTGTTTTAATTTTTTTGTTTCCAGGTGGGGACACTGGATCAGTTGGTGGGTCTGTCAGATGACTTGGGTAAGCTCGACACCTTTGTTGAGGCGGTCACAAGGAAGGTTGCTCAGTACCTTGGTGAGGTAAGTTAAGGGTTTTTGTTTGTGTTTGATATACAGAATACGGTATTTACTGTCAAATGCATATCCATGATAGCATTTCGAGGTGCACAACGTGCTACCCTTGCAGCACTGTTGCTGGATATGTTAATTATATATTTTTGATTTTGTGGAATCACTTTAACGCATCATACTTAAAAATAAGGATGAAAATAATATGGCAAGAAAAGAGGTGTCTGATGAGATGACGAATAATAGAGAAGTATGGAAGAAGAAGACATGCTGCGCCAACCCCAAATAAATTGGGATAAGGGCAGGAGAATGAAAGATGACATAAAAATAAGATAGATGGAGTCACCATTTTCTATCTGAGAGCCGAGTATTCAAACATAGTACTTTTATATGTCTGTGAAATTAACATTTTTTTAATTCTTACTTAGGTACTCGAAGACCAACGTGATAAGCTTCACGAGAACCTTATGGCAAACAACTGTAAGTCTTTTTTCTATATTTTTCTATGGCACTAAACATTTATTTTAATTTTTGAAATTCTATTTTAAACAAATTCTTAAAGCCTTATTTGATTGTTTGGTGCCATTTGTTCATAGATATTTTTGGAAGTTGAAAAAAAGGTTTGGCATAAAGAAATTAAACAGAGTTTTAACAACAAAATAGGATTATTTTGCATGATTTAAATAAAACATAGAGAAAAGAGTTATTTATGGCATGTTTGGGAAACTATAGAGGAATTAAAGCTAAGGAATTGGGCCTATGATGTTACCAGCATGAGAACTAATTTTTAAAATAGAAAAAGAATGATCTGGTGTAGAGAAATAAATAAATTAAAAGCACAGAGTAGTGCGAAAAATTATTAGCATGTGTCGCTGAATTTCAATGGTTAAAATTCTCTTTTATATTTTTCTTGTATTTAATTTATTTATTGATATTTACCTATTTTTTTGCATGCCATTTTTTCTGATCACACTGCCTGCGTTTACAAGTCAGCCAGTGGGTTTTTAATTTTATTATATTTTTATATTAATTTGCAATTATACAGTTGCGTAATACCCGAGAATGATTTATTATTTTTATACATTTTCTCACACATAACACATCTCATCTCGACCCAATAATACACACTTAAGTACCCATATTGAGCACTAATGTGCACATACTTATTTATTATAATTATTGACGAAACTTGGACCCGGCCCTGTTGCAAAGTGCGCAACGCAAAAAACATTTAAAGAAAAAAAAATGATGTGAAAACATCCTACTTATGTGAAAAAGATTTATTAACTTCCCTTCCTCTTTTGAAAAAAATATCAATTTTCGTCAATAAAAATACTCAACATTATCACTTTTAAAATAAAAAGCTAAGATGTTGAGTGGACAGTGTTTGTACATTTATTTTTAGTTGGAGGTTCGTCGACTTCCGACCATGTCGAACCTCTTTGCACCACTGCACTATGTGTGATATGTAAATAGATTTAATGGAATGTATAGAAAACAGTTATGTTGCATATTCACCTTTTTGGAATCACGGCTAGCAATATCGGTCTCAAATAGGATGAAACTCACCCGAATTAAGGTAACATCTATAATGGTATTATAAGAAAATTCTTCTCCAAATTGGTTTTGTTTTCCAAATTTAGGTGGGCAATTGGGTTTTAGATCAGAGAAGAATTTAATAAGCATCCATTGATTTTTCTTCAAATTTCTAATTGTATCTATTTTCTGTAATATATAATTGGATGCAATACTTACATAGAAAATATTTTTATATACGTATTGTACATAATGCTTTTATATCACAATATAGAGTCGCTTTTTATTATTATTATTTTTTATATTTAATGATTTTGTTATGATATGACACAATCGTGTTTAGAATTAATAAAATATATATTTTAGATTGAGAATGTTAGTTTTTGGGATTGCATTTCAGTGTCTGAGAAATGGAAAAAAGTTTGCGGCAGTGAGTAATATTTTTTTCGTAGTTAATGTAAATTGGGCTTGTTAGTGATATTGTGCGAGCTTCGAATATAATATCTACGCTTCAAATATCTGTATATTATAATTATGATATTTTGAAAATAAAGCAATTACTTTCGCTATTTTTTTTACAGATACTTAAGATATTAGTTTTGTTAATATATAAATATGAAGCTTTTTGGTGATTTTTAGGCATTATAAATAAATAAATAAATAAATACTACAGTTTTATACAGTGACGATACGGAAATTAAGTTTAAATTTTTTTTTTTTTTGGTGACGGACTTAATGTATAATTTTAAGTAAGAGGTTTGAATAAGCATTATAATTATTTTATTTGAATGGTTTCGTTTTGTAAGTATTTATGCTAATATAATGTAAGACGTCATTTGTAGGATGTTAACAGTGTGTTAAGTGATCGTTGGTCGTGTATTTTATTCGACACTTCATGGCTAACTTTTTTGCAAATCTTCAGATTTCAAATGTATTTTGTTTCGGTGCACAGCTAATACTAACAAACATTAAAAGGTAAGACCGAAATAGGTCTACAATATTCTATCTATATTTTTTTTTTCTCTTCAAAATATATGTTATTTTGCGTGGTTTATTACATAACAAATCAAATTCTTCACATATTTAGCCATTGAGTGTTGAATTCAGGTGAAATATAATATGTATTACATCACATTTTCATTGTCGGGCTCGTGGTGAACTGAGATAAAGTCCTGTTATCATAGCGACAGTGAAAGTGTGAATTCAGATCAGATGAGATAACTATAGATATGAGGATACATATTACTCAATATGTACTGCGAAGGCGATGTGTAATGAATATAATACACCAATGTTTTTCTGAGAAACAAGAATTTTCAGATTTTGTAGAATAGAAGAGACTTATTGGATTAGGGTCATGAAAATGTTGTTTTTCCAGCAATTCAGCACTTCTTGTCAAAGCAACGAAATTCTACCCTACTTTTAGAGGGTAATCACAACTAGTTTTAGTTCAATAGATGTCACTGAGCAACTAACTCACGTTACCACTGAAGAAACTTCTTACACATTTTTGGGGATATAGTTCAAGGATGTATTTGACAAATTTATATTAATTGCCAAGTTCTGCGTGTTTTGGGAACCTAAATCATTACCCTGGTTGCTGGTTGTCTTTGACTATTCAAACATTTTTTGTAAATTATGTTTTTAATTGGTCAGATGTAACGCATAGTTTCAATTTGTTTCAACATGAAGAAATCCATATCCATTACATATCTCCATGAGCTCTTGAAATAACTACATTTTGCTTTAATATAATAAAACTCCTAGACGTTGTAAGTTGTCGCACATTATGTTGTAATACTTAAGATTTACTGAATATAATGTCTCCATACCATAGATACTAGCAATCACTGCCTCACAAGACATTCATAGCTTAGCTATATCAAGCTTTAAAAATTGTCTATGCTTTGCGCTTCTTAATTTTTTTTAATATTATTTAGTTTATTTATTATTTTTTATGAAAATATATTCTTTATTTTGCTCCTGTCCTATTCTAAATCCTCTTTATTTTCATACTTAATTCACCGAAGCGATAAAGCGATATTTCGATAATCCATTTCGAGATTGATATGAGATATATTCAGATCAGAAGCAAGGACATAAAACATTGAAATAGCTTTACAACCGCCATAAAACGATGGTTAAACAATGAACAAAAGCAGCTTGTAGTAGCAGTTGTTAGTGGGAAGTGGGAGCTTAGTAGAGGTTTATGAGATGGGTTATGGACTGTGGCGACTCTAGGCATTGACTCATACGCGGACCCCGGGGGGGGCACGCCCCCGCCGACGCCGACGTCGCCGGTGTGCGACTCCGCGTTCTCGGAGCACCACGGCTGCTGGCCGTGCGAGCACCGCGACCACTCGGACTCCCAGCCGTCCAGCGGCCGCAGCTCGCCGCGCTGGGACGACGACGACGAGGAAGACCGACCCCACCATATACTCTCACAAGGTTTAGGAGACCTAACCCACGCCTAACCTAACCTCCTTGATTTGGACGGAACTTGAAACAGATGCAAGTTATTTTTACCATTAAAGTTTGGACGTTTTTGGAGAGTATGTGAGTCAAGTTCTATTCAAACTTCTTCCTGGTAGGCCCTGTATCTCCTGACTAGGCGGTCGAAGCTTTACACTACCTAAGGCTTCGTTGGTTACGGTTAGCGCTATTTGCAGCACGAAAGTAGGTAATGTGAAGGCAGTGATTGCTATATCTCTAAATATCTTCGACTATTTTTCTATTTTTACCTTCAAACAGCAGATGGCGCTGGCCGTATTCAATATTTCGCGAGCGCCATCCTGAATTTTGTTTGTATATTTTGGTTTAAGTTAAGTAAAGTTTAGGGTGACGCTACGAAGATGTGGCTAGAAGAGAGATATTCACAAATTGTATGTCCTGCACCACATCACTGTGTGAATGCGTCGCGTTGACGTGTACAAGTAATGTCTATAATGTGTAGTTAACAAACCGGGCATTTTGCGAAACTATTCGTTGTATGCCCCAGATTTCGCAGATTGCCCAGTAGAAAGCTTAATACACAGTTGAACGTGTTCTATATAATAGCTTTTTAAGTTATTTTTAGTTGGCTTAGATGTTTAATTTATTAATATTATCGATGTTGTATTTTTATTGTATATTTATTTTTACTTATTTATAAATAACAAAAATTATATTTGTAAGTTATACCCTTTTGCTTTTGTGCGTGAACGTTGTATGGAGTAGCAAAACTGTCCATTGTTTTAATATACATTTTCTGTATAAAAAATAAGTAATCTTTATGAACACTAATAATAATTTTGATAAACGTTTTTATGTTTGTTTTGTTAAACGATAGAAACAAAAAATATTTTTTCAGATGATTTTTTTAAAACAAGTATAACTACAATTTTTATTCCCAAACCCAATGGGATTACCAAATTTCCCGGTTCACTAATCGCAAGTTTCAGTCGCCTACGTAATTGGCTTAGCCTATATTCCATGTAGTTATAGTAAAACTAAAAATAGGTTTTACAAAGCACGATCATAACCTTGATTACATCATGTAAGTTATTTATGAACGAAATGAATCGCGTTTGGGCCGTGTTTTACTGTTCATCGTGAACTTGCTTTACCCTCGCTCGTGTTATGCCCGGAAATTATCCCGCTTAAGAACATCTTGTTTTTTTTTTTTTTAAATTTAATTTATGACACGCGGATAATGTTGCTTAGACGTTTGTTAGATCTATGGTTAGATTGGAAGTCTAAGGCTATCCTAAAGAACCTTCCTAATAATTTATTTGTGAAAAGGTGATGTTTTTATTTTAAAGATAAAAAAAATCTTATGATGTCATCAAACAAATCTTTTAGTTTCTAGCTTTAATCGCTTATCGCCATTCGTCGGCTGCGGATGAGGTGTGTCAACTAGACATTTTCGGAGACTAGGTTTTTTAAGGAGAGGTAGTCCTCCACAAACATGGTGCTACGATTTGACTTTAGTAATTTTCTAGGCAGGAGGACCTCGTGGCTAGATAATAACGGCCGCTCGGATCGATCTTTATGTTAAGCCGTGCTTGCCTAGGTTAGTATGTGGATGGGTGACCACCCATTACATACCGAGTTCCCTCCGTGCCTCGGAAAGCACGTTAAGCCGTTGGTCCCGGCTGTTATTTGTAGATCTGTGACAGTTGTTACAGGTAGTCAGTAGCCCAAAAGTCTTACCAAGGGTTATCGTATTACTCAGTACTAACTGGGTTATGGAGGTCAGATAGCGTGTCGCTCCATGTAAAAAACGGGTATTCAGCTGCATCCGGTGAGACTGGAAGCCGACCCCAACATAGTTGGGAAAAGGCTAGGCAGATGGTGGATGTCCTAGGCAGTCGTTCCATGTCAAGTACTGGTATTCATCTGCATACAGTCAGACTGGAAGCCGACCCCAACACAGTCGGTGAAAAGGCAGGCAGATGATGAGAGTCGTATGTAGAAAAACAAAAAATACAATCACAAGGCAAGACTTACAAGTAATTTTCGCATTAATTAGTTTTTGTTTTCGTGATAAATATTAATTTATCTCTTCGCTTATCGACCGAGACTGTTATTATAATTCAAGGTCGCGCAGACTTGATGACCTCACCAAATAAAATAATACACTTAAAGACTGAATAGTATAATAGGTATTTCGCATACCCAAATTGCAGATAACTTCTGCTCGCGACTTCGCCCGTGTTGAAGAAACATTTTCTTTGGCGCTATATCGCCCGCGCCGATGCTTAATAACTATTGCAAATGGCCGCCGTGAACCAAAAAACGGTCTGAGAGGTCTATAATTTATTACTATAAATAAAATTTAAGTGTCCGTTTGTAATTTTAGTAGCAGCTTTTTACTGAATGCATATGAAAGTGTACGGTACGGTATTTATAAAATTTTATTTTTATTTTCTTTCCTTTAAATAGTCTGTCTGTTTGTTTGTTCCGGCTAATCTCCGAACGGCTGGACCGGTTTTGACGAGACTTTTATTGGCAGATAGCTGATGTTATAAGGATTAACTTTTATTAAAAAAAAGGAATAGGGGTCCGTGCAATAAAATTAAAACGCTTGAAATTATTAACGAAATCCGATTCTAATAGGGAAGTAATATTTTTAAAATAGTTTATTACTATAGATATACTTTTCCATCGACAGTTTTCAATTAAACAAATAGTTTTATGGGAAAAGGGAACTCTAGAGATTTGAAGCAATAGATCTGTAACTTTAGGCTCGTAAAATATAATATTAAATATCGTTTATGTGCTTAGATTTTTAATATAGATTTATGTGTTTTAAAATAGAACTACATTATTTTAAAGTTTAATTTTGTTTTAGAAAACCTAATTTTTTAGTATAGGTTGCATGATATTTAAATATTAATATTAAAACCTTGTAATGTAGTTCTTAATACCCGTATTTGAATTTTGTTTGATATCAAAAGATCTTTTATAAACAATTTTTAAATAATATTCAACAGACATTTAAATATCGCTTTCGCTTGATAAATATGAACATATAAAAGTATAGTAACTGATAAAAAATACAAGGGCATTAATTCCGCTTCTGTACAGTCAAGAGCCCTAATATGTAAACACGTAGCAACTTTTCAAAGTGATTTTCTCCGACTATATTGATTGTAACTTTGTGTCGTTACAAACATAGTGTATTGGAAATAAGTACTAGTACCAAATAAGTCTAAGTTTAAAGTTTCAGTCAATATTTTACGAGAAAATTGCTTTAGTATTTTGCGACGTGCTAGATATTAGGGCGCGTGACTGTACATTAGTGTGAATGAATATTAAAGTTTGTTTTGAATACGGGTTTTAAAGCATGGAATAGTGCATGTTATATACTTATTAAATTATAAAATAGTGCATGTATCTATATCATATGGACCCATGCTGTGAATGTATTATGGCCCCTGTACACGGAGGTTTCTTATGAGGACATTATATTTGTGAGATCTTAGCTATTTGGTTATACAAATTCCTAAAGTTCTTTGTCTATAGTTGAGAATCTGTCAAACTCTACTTTAATGTTACTTAAGGTGATAGTAGTAGTTTCAATGTAGGCTGTGAAATTTAACATTTCATACGTTTAATATTAAACTAGTTACCCGCCCCGGCTTCGCACGGGTGCAATATATTTATATATAAACCTTCCTCTTGAATCACTCTATCTATTACTGAAAACCGCATCAAAATCCGTTGAGTAGTTTTAAAGATCTAAGCATACATAGGGACAGACAGCGGGAAACGACTTTGTTTTATACTATGTAGTGATTTTAAAAGAATAACCTATGTAATGCTCGAGTGGAGTTTGGAAAGTTGTCAATTTCTTCAAAATTTCAGTTCACAAGCTCTTGATTTGTAGCTCATTGAAATAAATTCACTGAATTATGAATGATACAGTCTCCTTGCATATTTTTGTTAATTATTTTTTACTCGATTCTATTCTATTCTAAATAATCTATATATTTTTTTAATAATGCACCGGTCGCTTGTCAAACCACAGAGTTTTAATGCGCACCTAAACTTTTTTAGTAATTACTCAGCCAATGTGTACAGGAGTTATTTTTCTATTAGTCTTTGTCTAAATGCACGTTAAGCTAGACTTTGTTTGTATATTTCAGTTTTAAACCAACGCTTACATTTGTTTGTTTTGTTATTTTTCTGTTAAGCACTTTTTTATATAAATAAAAAATAAATTTAGTGTACTTAAACATTTTTGTTGTTAGTTGATTATTTAATAAGAATTAAAGATGTTAGTATTTTGTATTGATTTTAGTATGTGTTAAAAAAACTAAATAAATCATTCAAATAATAATTCCACTTGAAAAAAATCACATATTTTTGGAGTAGTCCAAAATTGCAAAGAATAAAATAAAAAAAATGCAAAAAGTAGTTTAGCACCTATGAGAACATTTTTTTTTTTTGTAATGTATTCTGTTATCTAACAGATGGTTTATATTACAGGTGACCTGCCGTCGTACATAACCCGCTTCCAGTGGGACATGGCGAAGTATCCGATCAAGCAGAGCCTGCGCAACATCGCTGATATCATCAGTAAACAGGTACATAATATTTTAGTTAATTCTCGACTCAAATGTAAAAGGGATGCAATGAGTAAAGGTAACAGGGGAAAATGGGCCTTTTACTAGAGGCGCCATGTTGTTTAATATGCATCCTTCCGCTTACGGCGACAATCTGTCTGTTATTTGTCATCTAAATCCGTTCAGCCGTTTGCGACAACCGCTGTAAGCCATATAATTTTCCTGAAAAATATCGAAAATTTAAATTTGAATATAGAGTGTTTTTTTTAGTTTGGTTGACTAGCGAAAATCCGAATCCATGAGATACCGGGAAACTTCTCTTTTTTTGTTTTGTGAAATCAATTTTGGAATACTTACTACTTTTTGGTCAAGTGTGAGTTGTCTATATAAAATAGTGAAAGTGACCGCTTTCTTTCACTCAATTTCATAATAACATCATTTCATCGTACAGGAAGAAAAAAATCTGAATAGCTGAAGTTGTGTCTTGGGTTCGAATCTTAGGACAGACAATCTGATATTGGGTTTTACATCAGGAATTTCTCAGTAACGGCTTGAATTCGGGTCTGCCCGGTTGATGGCGATAGGCTCGCCTCTTATTACGTGGAAATTAAATCTAATTGGAGAAATATGTGTGTATTATAGTTACACTTCTGCTTACCCTTCGAGGATTACAGGCGTGTCACAATAACTATTTTATGCGTTCACATACAAATATGAAGATTTACGATATAGTTTGTTTTACTATTGTATATCGCTCGTTTGCGAGAAGGATGAAATAACTCAAAAATTTAGATTTTTAGATGTTGTTTGTAGTTGAATATAAAATTAACGAAAGTAAGTATTAAATTAAGTAACGAAACCTTTCATCGTTTGATAAAAAAAAATTCTATGCAAAAAAAGAATTGCGATACAAAAAAAAAACGCTGTCCTGTATTTCTTATTTTTCGAGGTCAGTATTGCCACAAACAATACCGATATTTTTTAAGCTAAGGCGATTAAAACCAACAAAATTAACGTGTGATTGTCATGCTCCGTTCAGGTGGGACAGATCGACACTGATCTGAAGGTGAAGTCGAGTGGCTACAACACACTCAAGGGCAACTTACTAAACTTGGAGAAGAAACAGACGTAAGTATTATCTATACTAATATTATAAAGCTAAAGAGTTTGTTTGTTTGGTTGAACGCGCTAATCTCAGGAACTACTGGGTCGAAATAAAAAAATATTTTAGTGTTGGATGGTCCATTTATCGAGGAAGGCTATAGGCTATATAACACCACGCTACGACCAATAGGAGCAGAACAAAAAAAAAACAAGTCAGAAGCGGCGGGTTAAACCGCGGGGCACAGCTGGTAATGTAATAAATGCGAAAGTTTGTCTGGATGTGTGTTTTACGTCACGCAAAAACTACTGACCGAATTTGGATGAGATACACACAGATAGTTTATAGCCTGGATTAACACATAACTTTTTATCCCGGTAGTACGATCCCGTGGGACAATTACCGTACACCACGCAAGCGAAGCCGCGGGCATAAGCTAATATAATCAAAAACTCGCAAGGATGCCTTAGTATTAGTTGGGTAATAAATGACTGTTTATAAATTAGCTCAGGATGTTTCATACACTGCTATCATCAAAATTTTGCAAGCGCAGTGAAACTTATAAGCCTGCATTATGGCTAGTTTACTGTTCACATAGGAATCGGTTTACATGACGTACTAAATCCAGCATGAAAATTGTGTTAGCTAGTCTTACGTCTGTTCTATTGTATTTAGGAGTGAACATAGAACTGCTTTTCTGAGCAAATCAAGGCTAATAGGCCTAGTTCAGTCCTACAGCGACATGTGTCACAAGTTTTATCTATTCAAATAATGAAGTTTTTGTTTGTAATTTCAAAATAACAGCTTTTTACTGAATGCTTATGAAAGTATATAGGGTGAATTTTTCAAGTGTCGTGGATGGCCGAATTCGAGACTATGAGGAATAGCGAACAATGCTCAAAGCAGCCCGATTTTGACGAAAACTAAAACTATATCATTAGATTTTTGAAAAATCAATACTCAATATTTTTGAAAAAAATATACCTTTTGAAATTTTTTTTTTTTTTGAACGTTGCCCCACACTAGGAATTTCTCCTTTGAACTTTTGAAATTGTTAACAAAATCCGATTCAAATAGGGGGAAGTTATATTTTTATAATAATTTCACGCGGGCGCAGGTCGCACATTGGATTCAGCAGTTTTTATATATTTACTTACTGCACAAATTGTGGTGCGTGCCGATCTGCAATCGCTCAATAATAGTTATCTCGGCTTGGCACATACGACTGCCTCGTAGTCGTTGGTGTAGTGGTCACAAGCGCGACTGCTTAGCATAGGTCTTCGGTTCGATTACCAGCTCGGTCAAAGTGTTATTTTGTTTTTTCATCAGGAATTTCTCAGTAGCACCCACGGAGTCTTGATTGGTGCCTGGTTGATGGCAATATGCTCGCCCCCTACTACATGGGACTTAAACATAACTAGCGAAATGTGGGTGTACTGATGGGTACACCTCTGCCTAACCCTTCGGGGATTACAGGCGTGATATTATGTTACATAATATATTCGATTTGGCTCCTCCTGTCCCGCATGACACCTTAGGCAAATCTCTTCACATGACGTGTCCTCATTGTAAGCTTTCCTCTCTTCACAGCGGCAGTCTGATAACCCGCAACCTGGCCGAGTTGGTGAAGAGGGAGCACTTCGTGATAGATAGCGAGTACCTCACCACGCTGCTCGTCATAGTGCCCAAGTATGTATATTGTAATTTGTTTATCCCTTATACTAACCTTTTGAACGCCTTTGTCACATATACGTGACAAGTAAGCGCGTGCCCTGTACGCCAAATGACACAATTATGTGACAAAATGGTAGGTGAAATTGTGGCTTGGCGTGGAGGGCACGCGCGTGCGTTTATGGTCTGGCGTTCAAACGGTTTAACAAAGACCAACTTTAAACAAAAGTAAATTAGGTTATTAGGGAATATGCAAGAAATACAAAACCTTTTTTTATTTCTCATTAAAAATGTCTGGCTGAATGGCTTAGAAAACATTGTGGAACACTTGTTTAATTTTCTAATACAACACTTATTTTACAATTTAATATTTTTATGTAGCGTGTTTTTGGTGAAACGGAACGCAAACTCAAAACGCATCGTCCCTCGATAACGCTGGTAGTGACGTCAAATACAATATGTCAAAGAAACACTTTTATTTGAAAAGTACTTAAATCATTAAAGTTTCACTAAGATTTTATTATAATATTGTTATTGCAATGTTTGCTTGAATAAATCACATACAATTAGTAAAATTATTATATTAAGGGTAAAAAAAAAATGAATTAGATAGGCAGATAGAGGTAAATGACGTCACATAACATGACATGAATGGCCGCGACAGTCACGGACGTTTGAACTATTATAACTAGAAGACGGGATATTTACCATGTTTATTGTTTTCTTTGAGTTCCCGATATTTCCCCGCCGATGCCCCCGCCGCTGTTTCCCGTCTTCTAATTATAATAATGTTAGTGACCATGAAAATTTAAAATCTGACGTTTGAACTGTCGTAAAATTAAAGAAGTTTAATTTTCTTTTTTGAGTGTCCTGCAGTAGTTGAACTTAACTTTTATTTATTTTCTTGGGTTGATAGTACTGTATTTTATTGATTTAAGTGAAGAAAAAATTTAATGCATATTCCCTATTTCAGAATGGCAAGTCCGATTGAAAAAGCATAAAAAACTAATCTGCATTTCTTTAGTAAATGTCTTTGAATTTTTAACTACCAACCAAAAAAGAGGAATGTTATATAGTGTGTATCGGTGTATGTATGTGTCTGTCTGTTGTGGCATCATAGCTCCTGAACGGATGTTTGCGTGTCTCCCAGTTATATTAGTTTAAGAAGCACGAAATAAAATATTGAACGAGACTCCCGACACAAAATTGGAAACAATAAAACTACTATCCCTTTACGGTTAATATACAGAGTGGAATCGCACACCGACGCGAAAACGGTTACCACGTATTCATTACATCATTCTGAAAAATCAGTTATTTCCTACAAAAGTGCAATTTCTACACGGTCAAAATGTATGGAACAGCTTTTTTTTTAATAACCGATTAAAAATTTCTATGTAGGGGGGGCCAGAATGATGTACTGAATACGTGGTAACCGTTTTCGCGTCGGGGTCCCTTCCACCCTGTATTTATCTAGAATATTCTAATCCAAGCGTCTCGTTGCGTCGGGGCACAGCTTAGTACAAGCAGATGAGATACGCACAGAAAGTGATAAAGCGGTCCCCGTTCGTGATACGTGCCCCAAACACGAACCTTCAGCCAGACACATTCATATCTATTATGTTTAGTCGGCAGCTGTGGCCCAGTGGTGGCGGCCCCGACTTACGAGCAGTAAGTCGTGGGTTCGAAACCAGGCAGGCGCATTACTTTGTGTAATTTATGTCATCACCACTGCTCTCAAAACGGTGAAGGAAAACATCGTGACGAAACCAGCATGTCCTAGAACCAAAACTTCCAAGACATGTGACATCTACCAACCCGCACTGGGCCCACGTGGTGGATTATAGCCCATTCCCTCTCATAGAGAGGAGGCAGTGTGTCCCAGCAGTGGGAGCATTATAATTAGGCTGATTATGCTATGTTTAGTCTCACTTCAACAATAACTTTTCAGGTCGCAAATAAACGATTGGAACACGATCTACGAGAAGCTCACGGACATGATTGTGCCGCGTTCGAGCGTGATGATCTACCAGGATGGCGACCACGGACTGTTCACAGTCACACTCTTCAAGAAGGTAACTATACCGACACTGTGTGATTGTGTGACTATGCGATAGTGTGATAGTCACGCACATCGTGAACATGGTCGTGCCGCGTTCGAGCGCGATGGTCTACCTGGACAATGACCACGGACTGTTCAGTCTCACTCTCCAAGAAGGTAACATTCAGAGGTCAGCGTTAGTTACTGCTGTCACTATCACACAACAAGTTAAAGTATGCGCTACGTCAGGATCTCCACTTTTTTTTAGTCATTACCTGCCCCAAGCCGTTTTTTTCTTTTTTTAATGAATGTTATGATCGTTCGGCAGGTGGTGGAGGAGTTCAAGCACCACGCCCGCGAGCGCAAGTTCGTGGTGCGCGAGTTCGCGTACAACGAGGCCGACGTCGCCGCCGGCAAGCACGAGATCACCAGACTCGTCACTGATAAGAAGAAGCAGTTCGTGAGTACAGCTATCTATCTGTACATATCATAAAATTGTAACAGGCCGATGTCTGTACATTGAAGATATTGAAAGAAGATAGTCAAAAAGTCAAAGTCAAAAGCATTTATTTCAATTAGACCATCACAGGCACTTTTGAATGTCAAAAAAAAAAGCAAAAAGAAGCGAAGCCACTGTCACAGTCACAAGGCATAATAACTTGAGAAAGTTCTGTAGTTGCACATTCCAAAACGTAGATCTCTATGGAGAAGAATGGGCAAGAAACTCCATGGACACTCTTTTAAATCAAAATATTTCTACATAATCTTGGTTACATCATTCATGTTGAGATTATACATATATGTGAGAACCATGTAAAAGACAGGCACATTAAGAGCTATATTGACATATAGGGGGTCTTTATTAGAGCAACAAAGCCAAAACAACAGTTTTTAGAATTTTTGTCTTTCTGTCTGTATGTTTGTACGAGAATCACGCAAAAACTATTGCATGGATTTGAACGCAGATTTCATCGGTCTACTGATAGCAGTTTAGTTTTGTTTTTTTATGCTTAACTTAAAATATATGCTACATTAGATATAGTTTTGGACCCGATAGGTGGCGCTGTGCGAAGCAAGGGCGGGTCGCTAGTTTAAGCGAATTATGCAACAAAATCGCAAAAATGAGCCAAACGATTTTAAAAAGTCTTAAAGAAATGCTTTTTCTTTACTAATAAAAATCTACGTACATTAAACTTGTTACTAAATACTTACAGTAGTACGATTGAGCCTTTTATCATTCTTTTTCTTTTACAATTTTAAAACGGTCAGCTTGCTTCCTTTTTCTTCCTTCTATTTGAATTTAGGTGCTTTATTAGCAGGTTATTTATCTTTATTACAAATTAAAGAAAACTAAAATTTGCTGATTTTGCATTATTTGGGCATATCAATGCATTTTTAGCTAAAACATGACATTTAGGCAAAAATGTGTATATTTTTGATAGAATCTAACCGGTCGGTTATTCCGTCGTGTCGATGATTCGCATAGTTATTTAAGTTAGATTAGTTTCGGCTTAAACTCTGTCTCATGACTCTGTCCCTTAAGTGCAGGTGGCGTTGCACAAAGAGCAAGTCCATAGTTGGTGATGAGGTTGAATGGTCTCTATTCATGACACCAAACACTGTGTTGTTCAGGGTCCGCTGGTGCGATGGCTGAAGGTGAACTTCTCGGAGTGCTTCTGCGCCTGGGTACACGTGAAGGCGCTGCGTGTATTCGTCGAGTCCGTGCTGAGGTGAGATCGCGACATTGACTCTATACATGGTGTAAACAGATCCTTCACGAAGTCGTCAACCAAGCATTCTGTACATCAAACTAACTACACAAAAATTATTGCTGGGAAATGACTTTTTTTGAGAGGGGGTATAACATTAAAAACTTGTATTTACATATGAAACTGACCGCTGAATTTTTTTTCAGTTTGATGGTCCTACAAATATGATCCCACCTTTCTGAGACATGCCGTATACAATGCTGAGCCGTAAAATCCGATTTTATGACAACATTGCCCTAAAATCGGATTTAGAACGTATATTGACCGTGATGGTAGTAACATATTTGCCGTCTCCGTCCCCAGATACGGGCTCCCAGTGAACTTCCAGGCCGTGGTGATGGTGCCAGGCCGCAAGAACACCAAGAAGCTGCGCGAGGTGCTGCAGTCGCTGTACGCGCACCTGGACCACTCCTCGCACCAGAACGCTAGCACGACCGCAGACGTTAGTCACTTAGTATAGCTGGACATGGGTGTTTTGGCGCGTGCGAGTAATCGGAACTGACGCCGCCATCTGTTTTTTTTTTTAATGCAATGATTACCAACAGCGTACTCTTGGAAATGGAGGAGCTCGTGGCTAAATAATAACAGCCGCTCGGATCGATCTTTAGGTTAAGCCGTGCTTGCCTAGGTTGGTCTGTGAATGGGTGACCACCCATTACATACCGAGTTTCCTCCGTGCCTCGGAAAGCACGTTAAGCCGTTGGTCCCGGGTGTCATTTGTAGATCTTTGACAGTCGTTAGGTAGTCAGTGGACCAAAAAGTCTGACAACCAGTCTTACCAAGAGGTATCGTATTACCCAGTACTAACTGGGTTGTGGAGGTCAGATAGGCAGTCGCTCCGTGTAAAATACTGGTATTCAGCTGCATCCGGTTAGACTGGAAGCCGACCCCAACATAGTTGGGAAAAGGCTAGGCAGATGATGTACTCTTGGAAATGACATTCAACCGCCCAAAACATCCTTTTTACATAACAACTATAGAGAATATAACATCCAGGGCAGTAACCAAGGGCGGTTGGGGCCCAAACAATACGGGGTGGAAGGGACACCGACGCGAAAACGGTTACCACGTATTCAGTACATCATTTTATTATCCCCCGACGCAAAAAGAGGGGTGTTAAAAGTTTGACAGCAATGTGTGTGTGTCTGTCTCTGGCACCGTAGCTCTTAAACGAGTAAACCGATTTGGATGAAGTTTTTTTTATTTGAAAGCTAGTGTCTTGGCGATGGTTCTTAGATACGTTTTATCAAAATTGGTGCAGCCATTTACTAGTTATGGAGGATGAAAGTGGGTATGAAAAATTTAATATATTCAAATATACCCAAATGGGGTATAAAGTTAGTAAATGATGTGTATATTTTTATTAGACTTGTATTATCAAAATCAGTTCAGCCATTTTAGACATGGGGGTGAAAGTGGTGATGAATAATCGAATATTTTCAAATATTCCCAAGTGGGGTATCAAATGAAAGGGCATGATGTCAATTAGATATGTTTTATCAAAACCATAACCAGGCTCAGACATTTTATTGACTTTTCAAATGTTTATTATTTATTTATTTAAACTTCATGTACAGTAGTGGTACATAGGCGGACTTAATGCCACAAGGCATTCTCTACCAATCAACCTCGCTCGCTCGTTTATTCGCTTTTCTTATGCGATGGGGGTTTTTTAAATTTTAAATTTAATTTTATGTTATTAAAAATCCACACGTGTGAAATACATTGCATGTTGAACCTAATCGTAGTGCGATAAGAACTAGTTTTCGAGAAAGGGCATTGAAAAAATTATTGCAATTTTTATTTTGGTGTTCAAAATCACGTTTTCCTTTAGCGTTCAATAAAACGCACTCAAAACATTATCCTGATGGATGCATTGAATTACTACAGGGGTCATAGTCATGGAGGTATATAAAGTCAAACTTAACTTGTGAAAAAGTTCAAATGATGACCTCCACCTTCGTAACTAGAAGTTTCCCAGGAATTATCCAGAAAAAAATTACATTGACCGGAAGAACAAGTGCCTTTCGGCTTCGTTAAGGGTATTTTTACCCCCATTATTTAATCTTATTTATGTGATGTTTCCAGAACGCGGAGCTGGCGACTCTCGGGTTCGGTGCGAACGACTACTTCCCGTACGTGTGCTACAGGATCAACATGGACATGATCGAGAAGCCCAGCGGCTAACAACCCGTTATATTAGGTAAGCATTATTTATTTAACAATGTATATATCACCGTAAAATTGTAAATACCAATAGATTACAATCTACCGAAAAACAATGCGTTAAATTGTAAGCAGTATGTTACGGTTCACAATCTTTCGACAGTTTACAATCTCGCGAGATAGATTATAATCGGGATTATTGGTTTAGGGTAACTGGTAATTAGTGACCTATACTTACACGTGATTGTAATCATGATAACAAACAACTTTCCCAAAGAAACATTTTTTTTATACAAAGACTTTTATCACAATAACACAACAGCTGTATGAAATTTGCACGCGCGCGCCTGTGACCTATCAGCTGTTAGCCGTTTAAAAACAACGTTTCTTTGGGAAATTTGTTTGTATGTCATGAGTACAATCACTTATTTAAGAATCGGTCACTAATTACCAGTCACCTTATATACACTACAAACTAAATACAGAAAAGAAGAAAGGAACAGAAAAATAGTACAAAGCTCAGCTTATTTGAAATGCTGCGGGACTGTTCGAAAGAGATACCGCGGCCCTGGAACACAAAGCGCAAATAAGGAACATGGATGGGTTTTAGTCAGTACAAGTCTGACACTCCCTTCCGCTCCGCCCAGAGTGGGGGAGGGGGGGGGGGGTCATTTGATGATTTCCCATGCGAAAAAATAAAAAAGATTTGAAATTAAACAAAAGTTGGAACCAGGCGGGGCCTATTTCACTTTCATAATTTTATATTCAAGGGCCCCGCCTGCTTCCAACTATCACGAAATCGCGAAAAAGAAACCGCTGTTCATCATTTTGACGATTTATTTATTTAGGATAAAGTACAACAAACGGTGTACTCCTTCACTTATGGAGACAGCAAGCATAAATTTACATCTAAGCTGACAAAGTTATATTAGCAATATCACCGTTCTCCTGCCTTTATCCCAATTTATTTGGGGTCGGCGCAGCATGTATTCTTCTTACATACTCCTCAATTACTCATCTCATCTCGCACCTCCTTTCTTGTCATATCATCCTACACACAGTCCATTAATTGTTTCTTTAGTCTTCCTCTGATCTTATGGCCATTCATCTCTTATCCCAGTCATATAACTAATAATAGTTATTTCTAAAGTTTATAAGTAAGTTTATGTAATGTGTTTTTGTCCGCTCAGTTACTCAATTTTTTTGGAAAAGAGTCTGCAGGTCGAAAATGACAGAGTAACAGCTTCACGTTACATTGTTAAACTCAAAGCATTTATTTCAATTGGACCATCACAGGCTCTTTTGAATGTCAAAAAAACAAAAAAAAAAAGCGAAGCTACAGTCACAGTCACAAGGCATAATAACTTTTTCGCGTGCGTAGATCTCTATGGAGAAGAATGGGCAAGAAACTCCATGGACACTTTTTTAAATCAAAATATTGTTAGTGTTATCTTTTCAAAAATTGTTCAAAGTGAAACTAACTTGTTATTGTTTGTTGCAGGTATATTACCAGGTTCTTTCCTGTGTGTTCGACCATCCATATTGGTCACGCAATAGCATGAACTTCATCGTACAATTTATTTTACTTTATACAACATAATTATCTAAATAAATATCTATCCGCAAATTACTATCAACCCTTGAAAAAATAAAAATAAATCATATTTTTCTATATGTACAGATTTTTTTAAATCACTTTTTTTTTGACATCTTTAATTATTTAAATCATATTTTTTCATTTTACAAAGCAGTTTGTTGGTGTAGATGTTGTGTAATTTATATAAACATATTTATAAATAAGATGCCATTTTGAATTGAGAAATCATTATGAAATTGTTGCAATAATCTTGATAAAGCTTATGGCTTGATGTTTTAGTTGAATGTTAAAAACCTGGTTAAATCAGTTGATTTCAGTATTATACTTGAGTTGCGTAGTGTAGCGTAACGCATGCAATGTATATTAAACGTAAATAACATCAGATGAAAAGCTATGTAAATAAGAACATTCCTCATACATGTGTGTAGTACATAATAAAATATTATTCAAGTTACTGTTTTTTGTCGTTTTATTTTAACAGTTTGGTAAATACTACTTGCTCACAAACTTTATTCCTTGTCTTCGCTTTCGGTTATTTCTGTGGACCTTAACATTTCAGAATACGGAGGCCCGTATGAATGAATACTCCATTTACTTGCTACTCTCATATTATTATATCAACCATTTTATAGATCCGTTATGGCTGTTGAACTGGATAGGTACTGGAAGGAGGGCGCGTGGATTTGTCAGAAATGGACAGAGTGGAGGGAGGTCTTTGCCCAAGAGCGGGACGGAGCAAGCTAGAAAAAATAAAAAAGCTGTTAGGATGCAGATAAAAAAAATCCATTGGTAAAATCCCTCATCAATATATTTTGTATAAATCACTGCATACCTTTTTTGCCTGATGATCTTTAAACATTGTGATTTTGATATTGAATTTGCATGAAACTTATTGTATAGTTTCTCTCTCACTCAGTAGGTAATTCTATTGATTTACGTATGTAAGTGACTCACGGACAGTGAACACCATCAGTCCACAAAATATTTGTTTTGTTATTTTACAGTGATTCATTCAGGCTAAGAGGAAAAATTAACTTACTGTGTAGATTTGTAGGGATTTATTTCCTCTAGCTAGTGGATATATTTTATTTGATAATTCCTTTACAAATAGGTGGCAACTTGGGAACTAAACATCCTTCACTATTTAGCCTGCGTTTCCACCAAAGATCATACCAAAGATGAAAGAGGATGCATAGCGAGGGATTTGTGATTGCAACTAACCAATCACATACAATAACTCAAGCTGTGAAAAAGTTTATTTTTATTTTTTATTATCCTATAAACACTGTTACAACTAATCACAAACGCAAACAAAGCAATATTATTAGTTACACTCACACACATCCCTCGCTCATCTCTGGTGGAACGCAGCCTTAAAGTCACAGAACTGGTTTTGTGTAATACTGATAATGGAAGGATACAATTATCTAAGAAACTAACAAATCAAACACATGACGATTTCCATTATATACAAACTATAAACACAATAATATCACACCTGTAATCCCCGAAGGGTTAGGCAGAGGTGGACCTAATAGTAAACCCACATTTTGCAAGTATTTAAGTCCCATATAGGGGGCAAGCCTATTGCCGTCAATCTGTCACAAATTTTATCCAGACTCCGTGGCTGCCACTGAGGATTGCCCGTTAGAAAAACCCAATATCACTGCCCGATCTGAGAACCATGCACAAACCCAGTTCCTCATGCTCAGCAGTCGCGCTTGCGATCACTCGAACAACGAGGTAGTAGTTGGTATATACCAACTATGTTCAACAGGAAACTGATTAGATTGTCAACAAACTGATGATGACAGTGAATGTGGTGCTCTGCAAGTGGCTTTGCAATCTCTGAATCGAAGTTGAGAGTGAAAATAGGGAAGTTTAATGGATGTAGGAGAGCAATAACAAACAGGTAAACAAAATGAAAATAAAGTAGTTAAATCATGAAATAATCACTTTATTTTTTATAAGGAATGCTTAGAAACAATCTTACGAACTAATAATACGAAGCACATTAGTCGTCCCATTCGTGATCTTCTGTTTTATTGTCATCTTCCAGCTTGTTAGGCACTGAGTCACCCCCCTCATCCATCCTCTTGAACAAAGAAGTCAATAACTTCTTATTTAAATGGTCTGTTAGCGTTGTCTCTCTTGGTGGCTGCTCAGGGATGTTCTCGGGTTTCACGGGCACAGTTTTTTCGGGTTCCGGCATTTTGGATGAGATAAATTATTGAGGAAATCAGTAAATAAAACAAAGACGACTTCAACAAAAAATAGCAAGTTAGGTTAATAATAAGTTAAGTTAGTAAAGCGTCCGAATTTAAAGTATGCCAAAGCTAGGCATTTCAATGAATAACGAGTGCATTTTAATTTGTTTGGATTCGAGCGAGTTTGACATTGAATTTTATTTGTCAAAATGACAAATGTCAATGTGTCATAATAACGATGCGTTTTGTTGTGGCGAGCTGACAGTGCCTTTATCCTAAAAGAATCAAATAATCATTTTAAAAAGGTGAATTGACATAATTAATTAATAAGTATTAAATCCTTTAATTATTTTGTTACAAATAAATTACATTAAAAAAGATTATATAAAAACATTGATATATATAAAAATTGTAGCCCACCCAGTATCAGGAACAGGGTCCAAGCTACCGGTGGTCAGGGCTCCAGAGAGAGGAACCTCCTAACAATACGAGCCGTGTCCAGGAGTAAAATACAATAGTCCTGTCAGTGATGATGATAGAATGATCCTAGTACAATTTTCGAGAACTGGGTCGAGTACATAATTATAGTACGGTATTTCTTATTCCACAAGGTTGTATTTTAGAGCAAGTTGCGGATGGATAATCTTGGCTATTAGGGTGTGTCTATACAAGTACTCTCCGTTAGCCAGCCGAGAACACCCGGAGATAAACGACGGATAGATTCGCCTGGACAGTGGCATGCCTGACATATAAAAAATTCAATAAAAACCGATTATTTTGCTTGTAATTTCTGATGTCGCGATAAATAAACATGCTGCGATCAAAAATAATCATAATCATAATATGATTATTTTTGATCGCAGCACAAACTTCGTTTCTTAATTTCGTCGCGTTCATACTTCATATTTTTTTTTGCTGTCATCCCTTACAAAACGTATCAGCCAGCGACATTTTTCGTCGGCTGGATTGAATTTGGCCAAAGAACCGCCCTGAAAAGTTAGTATTCATCTTTAAATTAGTGTTAATCAGTAACAATCCTTATTGAACGGTCATTTTCAGTTAAAGTGTAGCAAATCAATGAAAATTTGTGCTTCAATGTCGGCTAGTGTAATGCTCTTACATAACTTGGAATCTAAGGACATAACCTGTATTTCGCGATCATCTGATTTTTGTGTTTTTTATTTCAGAGCCGTAAAAATGTTGGGACGTGCAGCACCTGGTGTCTGCCAAGTGGTGGCCATGGCCAACCAGCAGCAAACCCGGAACATGGCGACACTGAAGCAGATTTCCATGCGTCTGAAGTCTGTGAAGAACATTCAGAAGATTACCCAATCCATGAAGATGGTGTCAGCTGCTAAGTAAGTGCCTAGCCTTATCTAACAAGTATGGAGTTCATAATTTGAAAATGGAATTCTAATATAAAGTTGACTGACTGTCAAATTTATTTCTCGTCTCATTCTCTGTCACTCAAAATGATTAAAAAAAATATAAATGTACTTGTTGTGACCATTTATCCTCTTCCCGGTACTTCTAATTGCTATTAAGTATTAGGTGATAATTGAGATTTGTCTGATATAATAAATCAGTCTTATCCAAAGACATTCAATTATTTATAAGTATTTTAAATCTCTTTGGTCTTATCATGAGATTTAGTCAAAGACATGAATATACTTTCCCACCCGTACGCAAAATACGCGCTTTGATGTGGAGTTGCGGACACCAGCCCGTTATACAATACAAATACATGAATATACTGTCATTTCATTTTGCATGAAATTAAATAAAATATCACAGATGTATGAAGAAAAAATAGGATCTTGTGTTTCATACAGGGTGGAAAGGTTACCATGTATTCAGTACCTACATCATTCTGAACTCCCTGCCACATACAATTTTTTTCATTGGAAATAAAAAAAAAATCAGCATACATTGAGACCGTGTATGTATTTCACTATTGTAGGATTTTTAAAATTACCGATGAAAATTTCCATTCCTGGTGGTGTTCAGAATGATGTACTGAATATATGGTAACTATTTATGTGTTCCATCCTGTTTTTTCTAGTTGCCTTTGTGTTTCTAAGTTGACTATTGTACTAATCTACCCTGACTGACAGACAGGGTAGATTAGGGCAAAACCAAACTTAATTCTAATATTAACATGATTTAGGACAAAATTCTAAAATTTTTTCAGCTTAGGGTAAGTTGGGGACAGTTGAAAGAGATTTAAAAGAATTATAGAGTGGACATTGGGATTAAAGTCATACAAAAATTTTGATCCCGAACATTTTGATTTTGCTACCTGACAAGCAGGTGCATGACACTAGACAGACCGACTTGTTACTAAGTAGTAGCAAGTATTGGATTACGATTTTCTTCGTCTTGTCCCGGCTATCACTAGTTTATATTTGAATGTCTTTGGGACAGTCATATGTTAGAAAAACCAATGCACAAATTGAATAATGTTGCTGTTATCAGAGTATGTTCTTGAATAGGAGGAACAATAGATACTTGATAGTTTTTTATTAGTCACTGCTTAGCTGAAACACTTTTGCACTGAAAATTTTGTAGAACAACTTTTTTATGTCAAATCTCTTGCAATATTTGTTGCAATTACTCTCAGCTTAGGCCAGCCTAAGCTGAGAGTAATTGCAACAAATATTAGCACAGCCCACAGCTATCATTTTGTCAACAGTATGACATTATGATTATGCATTGCTGTATCTAGTTAGGCCAGAAGCAGACTACATCCATTTGGAAAAGGCTAGACAGATGATTGACATGAAAACCCCATTTGAAAAAGAATTACTTGTTCAGTTGAGTAAATGCTCGACAATTCGAGAATATTAGCAATACAGAATAGGTGAGGACATATTTTGAAACCATCAAATTTTTTTTTAAAAATTGGCCAACCCAGGGCTTTGCCAAAATAGACAGACACACTGCACACACTGTTTTCTTATAACTATAATTGTTAAGGTGAAAGCGCCAGGGTACCACGCGAAATTCAAATTTTCATAATCCACATACAGCCTTACACTGCCTGCAAATTGCAAAATACGTACGAAAATTTGAATTTCGCGGGCTACCCTGGCGCTGCCTCCTTAAGGTACCTGCCCTTAGTGGCCTGTCTCAAAGATCCACCCTGTATATCTAAGGAAAATGTGTCGATAATTTAAATCTTTGATGCAGACTATGACATGTTTTTATCGTTGTTTGCAGGTACACCCGTGCTGAGCGTGACCTCAAAGCCGCTCGCCCGTACGGCGAGGGTGCTGTCCAGTTCTACGAGAGGGCTGAGGTATGACATTATAAGAGGTTATGGGGTACACCTCTGCCGAACCCTTAGTGGGTTAACGGCGTGTTGTTGACATTAGGGATGGGTTACATTCACAGGCATAGCTAGTTCCAAACATTATCATTGGTTAATAATTTATTTGTGTCATTTTTTATTTCAAAATAAATGTTCAATATACCTAAATACAGGGTGTAAACAGATCCTTCACATATCCGTCAACCAAGCATTCTGTACATCAAACTAAGTAACTTTACGCAAAAATTATTGCTGGGAATCGACTTTTTTTTTCGGGGTGAAAAATTACGTTTTAAGGTAGGACTCGATGGAAAGCACTCAAAGCATTGTGCTGCTGGATGGATTGAATAGTACGGGGGTCGTGGAGGTGTGTAAAGTAAAAATCTTACGAAAATGTATTTAAAAAAAAAAATTGAAACGTTGACCCGCAATATCACCGTAACTAGAAGGTTCCCAGGTATGGTCTAGAACAAAAAAATGATCGCAAAGACGGGGAGAACAAGTGCCTTTCGGATGTGTTAAGGGTCTATTTACACCCTTCCACAATGAGTTTGACCGACTTTCTCCATTGCATAAATATTAAAAAACAAATCTTTGCCAGGTTGCTCCCCCTGAGGATGACCCCAAGCAGCTGTACATCGCCATGACCTCTGACAGGGGTAAGTTTTTATTCATTTATTATTTTTCATTACAGTTTTCACAGACCCCTGATAGCAGCAACTCCAACACTAATAAACTGTGATGGCAACCAAATTTTTTTTTATATTCCTCTGTAACTTGGCGATCTGTGTCTACACAATAGGCCAATCACTTGTGATCAATGATAAAGTCCTTTCATTATTTGAATCTCGCGGTTAGCGTTGGGACTACATGCCGCTTCAATTGGTCTGTCTATTTTCCGTCGTAAAAGTGCATGAAAGTTCTTGTAGGCTACTGATGAACACACCCCGTTCCCGCAGGTCTGTGTGGCGCCGTGCACACGGGTGTCTCCAAAGTCATCCGCACGCGTCTGGGCGAGCCCGGCGCCGAGAACATCAAGGTGATCTGCGTGGGAGACAAGTCGCGCGCCATCCTGCAGCGCCTGTACAGCAAACACATCATCAGTGTGTGTAACGAGGTGAGTCATCATCAGTTCATAGCTGGACATAGGCCTTTCTAACTGCACGCCACTTAGCCCAGATTCTCGGCAACTCTCACCCAGCTGCTACCCGCCACCCTGCGTTTCGAACAAGGACTAGCTTGTGTCTAAACAACAGTCTTTTAAATTGAATTAGAGAGATCTGAGCACTTATTGAACGCAAAAAAATAACAAACAATTCCCCAGAACGCTCGCTCATCACCACTTATAGCTGGGTAGAAGTGGCGCAACAAACCCAGAAAGTTAAGGGCAGCAAGAATCTCATCAGCTATTATGAATACACTGCTTGATAAAGCTTTTATAGTTTTAAGGAATTTTTTCGTTGTTTTTGTTATCTAATACTAATATTATAATTAAAAACTTACATCTACACCATCTTTTGCCCACAGATCGGTCGCCTGCCGCCCACTTTCAACGACGCGTGCAAGATCGCGGGCGCCATCTTGAACTCAGAGTTCGACTTCGCTTCGGGCAAGATCGTGTACAACAAGTTCCGGTCGGTCGTGTCTTACAAGCAGTCTGACCTTCCGCTCTACAGCCAGAAGGCCGTGGAGGTGAACCGCTTAAAACCGCTATATTATTACTATTTATGACAGACTAGCGTTTGTTTTGGTACCTTTCAGTCAAAATTAACGTTTTTTTTTGTAATAGGCCAATTTAAATCTATATGGAAATACTGTCAATTAAAACGAGCTGGAGCTAAAAAAAACATCTCTTATTCCAGACCGCACCCAAACTGGCGACCTACGACTCTCTGGACGCCGACGTCATCCAATCCTACATGGAGTTCTCTCTCGCCTCCATGTTGTTCTACGCGCTGAAGGAGGGCGCTTGCTCTGAGCAGTCGTCGCGTATGACGGCTATGGACAACGCGTCCAAGAATGCCGGAGAGATGATCGAGAAACTGACGCTGACATTCAACAGGACCCGCCAGGCCGTCATCACTAGGGAGCTGATTGAGATCATTTCTGGTGCCGCCGCCCTCGAGTAAATGCAGTCTTAATTCGTTTTGCTGAGATTTCGGGTATTATTTTGTTAGTATTTTTGTTATTTTGACAATAGAATTCGTGTAGGTTAGGATCTGGTTCAATATCAAGACGCGGGAACGTAAAATTGAAGGCAATTCTAAACGAATTCTACTGTACTCAACTTTTTAGTTATTCTATTCTTTTTACAAGAAAAGTTTTGGAGCATTTATCCGAACGCGATTTTTTTGACAGCTATCATGGCGGGAATATTTTGAAATTGATCTCAACAAAACGATATAGAACGAACGTAATCTGATCAACATTAACACAATATTTATTGTAACCGTTTCAAGTATAATATTTGCAATAGCATGTAAGTACGATGCCGACATTCCCGACGAAGTGGTCCGTGTTTCGGTGGAACTCACGCAAATATCGCTACACTGGCTTCAACACCTTTCACTGAAGTATGGGACACTTTGCTCGTAACATTCGATGTACCGTGTTTCCGAAATGTTGTTATGTAAGGATACAGTGGTGGTTAGCAATAAAATAACATTATAGAAGTACTCGTTTTATTTTATTCATGTCTTAGGTGCGATTTATACAGAAACAGTGTAAAGTGAAGGCGCGGTGCAGGCGCAGCGCATGCATGATGCCGCTTCAAAACGTTTTCATAGAAAATGTACGTAGGCGACGTGTCGTGAATTACACTCAAGCGGCTTGGCGCTGGAACGCCGTTCTTTCGTTTCGTTATAAATTCCACGCCTGCGCCTTACGCAGTTTCTGTATAATTCGCGCCTTACATGGCTCATACTTGACCTTTTCCTTCCCAACATAATTTGGGGGATCCATAGGATGACAGGACAGAATGGGAAGAATTCACTAAAGTGTAGCTTGATTGACAATGAGAGAGTTAAATAGTAAACTTAATAATCAACTTTATCATAACATCTTCTGTAAGAGAAGGCTTAGTCTTTACCAATGTGGATTTCGTCCTGGCGATAGCGCTGTATCAGCCTTACTTAAAATAACTGACACACGATTGAAAAAAAAAAAAAACTGAAATACTCGCTGTAAATTTTTATTCTAACTTACAATCAAAATTCCATAGCAGTCTTAACGTTAAAATTATTCTAAAAGCCGTGAGCTCGTCACAGAAATAACATGATTTGGTATCAACAAAGAGAAAATATTTACAAAATGATTGTGTGGAACATCCATTGCGTACCAGAAAGGTGTGGTCATATTTCACGGTCTGATTCAGACCAACTTGCTTCATGGGTCCACCATCGAAACCGCGAAAAAAAAATCAGCTGTCCCATACAATTGGGTCGAGTAGGTAATGAAATATGGCTACACCTGCCTGTATAGCACGGAATCGCCATGTCTGCAGCGACCAGAGACGCCATGTCTGCAGCGACCAGAGACGCCAAAAACATGTTGCTATAGTGCGTCGTGGTTCTATTGGCGCACACACTTGAATCACACTGTCAGGAGGTGTTGGTAAACATTTACGGAAATTGTATTAAAAAAAAACAAAATGGCTGCGTTCGTTCTGACTATGGCCAAGCGCCAAAAGTACCACGCTACTAAAATTTCCGAACTTGTACCTGAGTTTTGGGTTTACAGCTTAGATTGCCAAAGAAACGTATATAATCAAAGCTAGAATAGAACGCCCTTCAATTTTAACTTTGCGTCAACGCAGTGTACCCTACGTAAATTAAAATCAGCGAATAACCTCCTTTTTTGAGGTCATTAAATAATTAATAATTTTCGAGGACAGCCCTATTCTGACTTTGATCGCAAAATAAGACAGCTGGTGGTATCATATTAAAAGTACCGTGTTTCTCGTATACCACTCCCTTGCAATTGTCAAAATACTAAAGGTTGATTGCCACCAAACGATTCGCATCGCATCGCATCGGAAAGGATACGAACAGATGCGGCGACAGCCATCCCATCCGGCAGGATGCCGACGCATTCGGTCGGCTCCGTACCGTCACTTACGAACATATCCGTTTCTGTGCATAGTCAAATAGTTTCATTTCATCCGATCGTATACGACGACAGGCGAAAGATCGCGTCGCGGTTAATGCCATTGGTCAAGCTGCTGTGTGCGGCATGGTAATATAGACTTTAAATACTGTGTACACGATTTAATATCGTTTAAAGATTGTAAAATCCGTTCCGATCGAATGCGTTGCGAGCCGTTTGATGGAAATCATCCTTTAGACAGTTTCAAAGATGCTGTCATGGCACTAGTTTTCATAATAACAGTAAACAATCAATATAAGATTCTACCACATTTCCAAGTGGAATATTTGAATATGACGCTGTATACGGAAGGCCTCCAAATGAATCTACATGCTAATTTAAGAAAAATATTCAAACATGCCCTGATATAAAACACTGCATAACAATAACTACTAAAAACATTATATATTATAATTATTGATCTATTTATGTCAACTAGAGTAAATATTATCACGATTGCTATTCTTTTGAGGGTAAGTACATGCGAGGATCAATGAAATTACTTCAATTATGATCTTTGATAGCCTCCTTGGTTTAGTGGTCGCAAACTATGGCAACAGAGCGCCAAAGTTCCAAGTTCAATGCCCGAAAAAGAGTTTCAATTCAGAAATTCTCACTACCCAGTTTTCACCATGAAGTTTGGATTTAAGCCGGTTAATGGTAATTAGGGTTTGCCCCATGTTACAAAAAAAAACCGACGAAATATGTCTATTTTATACTGTTCTGCACACCCCTTTAATAGCGACGTGAAGCTAGGCCATACAACTAGACCATGGAAAGATCATAGGCAACATTGTAAAAAGTTTTTGTAATAGGCTGGACCCCTATCACAAGGGACTTAATTAAACAAAACGTGCGAAATCGACCATTCGGGAATTACGGGCTTGATTTTATGTAATAAGCTCCCCTCTTAAGAAATAAGGCGACAATACATACATTATGATACATCTAGCGTGTTGTACAACACTCAATACTGCATTGAACGCATACATACAAGCTGGTTCGTTGTAATTATAGGCTGTAAGCTACTGTACAGACCGCGGCGCCGCCCGCGACGGAGATAGTATTCACACATATTCAGTACCTGAAATGAAAGTCAAAGTTTAATGTTATTTATGTTAAGAATTAAAACTCCGTGACCAATTATCCTGTGCCTAAGAACAACAGAATTGAATTTTTTCTCCAATTGTAGCTATAATTTAGAACTTCACTTCAACAAAGTTTTTTTTGATGACCTATAACTCTAGGGTTTTATTCTATAAGTAAAAATAATACAAAAAGTCCTAGAATATGCGGTCCAAAAATGCATAGTTTCGAAGATATCATCAAGCATAATTAATTTAATTCAGTTCAAGTTTCATTGATAAGTACAAGTACTTCATTTTCATTAAAAACCAATCTTTCATATTTAAAGCTAAGAAAATGCGACGTTATCATATTTCACGTAAGGGTGTTTTACGTTATTAATCGTGACTTTGTCGAATTATTTTGTATGAAAAATGAAAACAAAAAAAAAGATAATTGAAAAATAATTGTTAACTGTTGTAACAGTTGATTCTTTTATATTATGGTCTCATTCAAACCCTAGAGTTATGAATATAGAAAAACATCTTGTATAAACAATAAATCGTCGGAGAATAATAGAAATAAAGATATTTGAAATATTTAACCTAATATTAAACTAATAATTCTTTTTAAATAAGGCTCCGTTACTCAGTCTGCAAGTTTTTAGTTGATTCTAGGACTTCGCCGGCCTTTGTTGTGCTTCAGCTTCAGCATATATATTTGAAAAAGCCCCCTTTTTTAAGAAGTCGAATCCATACTTTTTAAGGTGTCGTCAACATTTTTCATAAATGAAAAACGATGTATGTTTCAAGTCTTAGAATTTTTCTCAAGATGTTTTGTTTCACCATTTTGAGAGCAGTGGTGATGAAACGATATAAAGTGTAGCCGTAGTGTGCGCCGACCCCAAGTGAGGGAGGAGAGTAGTAGTGTTAGGTACATTACCTCGGCGTCACTCGGTGTTAGGTACATTACGTCGGCGTCACTCGGTGTTAGGTACATTACGTCGGCGTCACTCGGTGTTAGGTACATTATTTCGGCGTCACTCGGTGTTAGGTACATTACCTCGGCGTCACTCGGTGTTAGGTACATTACGTCGGCGTCACTCGGTGTTAGGTACATTACGTCGGCGTCACTCGGTGTTAGGTACATTACCTCGGCGTCACTCGGTGTTAGGTACATTACGTCGGCGTCACTCGGTGTTAGGTACATTACCTCGGCGTCACTCGGTGTTAGGTACATTACGTCGGCGTCACTCGGTGTTAGGTACATTACGTCGGCGTCACTCGGTGTTAGGTACATTACCTCGGCGTCACTCGGTGTTAGGTACATTACGTCGGCGTCACTCGGTGTTAGGTACATTACCTCGGCGTCACTCGGTGTTAGGTACATTACCTCGGCGTCACTCGGTGAGCGCGGGCAGGCGGTGCGGCGGCGTGCGCCACACGGCCGACGACGTGCGCTTGAGGCGCGCGCGCTCGATGTTGGGGAAGATGTCGCGCAGGTCGGGCGAGTGCACGCGCACCGAGAACAGCCGGTCCACGTGCGAGCCCGCCACCTGGCTCTGCAGGTACAGCTGCTGCTTGCGGGCCTGCCGGTGAGAGGGGGCTTTCATAAAGATACACATTCCCAGTACGGTTCGGTACCAATCAGTGCCGGTGGAATAGTAAAAAAACATAGACAAAAGCCATTTCAAAACCCACCAGCGCACTCTCTAAACATAACTTTAAGAAAGTTATAAAATAAAACCAAAAATTTACGTTCAAAATACATTAACACCAGGCCCGAAGGCACCTAAGAAGCCGGTTACTACCGGCTTCCCTTCGAGAACAAGACACTCTACATAGTGTCTAGGTGTCTACCATAGTTAAATAGAAATAGGCAGTGGCGAAGGGTGAGTCAGGGAAACCGAAAAACAAAATAAAAATTGAATTTTTTAGTTTTTATTTTTCTGTTTTTTTTTGGTCTCATTTTTGTTATCAGTAACCCCAAAAATCACGAAAATATCACCAATGAAGAACAAACCGAAAATGTTCATCAGCGCCATCTTGAATGTTCATTTTGACATAATTTCAGTTATCAGCGATCCCAAAAACCACGAAACGCACACATACGCGATGTTTTAAGCACTTAGTGTTTTATCATTTATATTTTATTTAAACAACTTGCATCTTCAGGGTGTACGGGACAACCCTCCACAAACTGACAGGGTGTGCATTCAGCTCCTTATTTTGAATCATATTCCACCAGTATTTTTTTCCGGTTTTTTTTTTCAGTTACTTTTCTTTTATTTCAATGTAAAATTACATTCCCTGTACGCAGCACTCCATTTATGTAAAAAATACGGCTAAAATAAAAAATCCAACAATGGACGTTAAAATTCTCTAACGAACGACATGTGAAATCAGCTGTTCACTGCTTGCCGTTCGCTACGTGCGTTTTGCCACGGTAACGATACATTGCGTATGAGGAAATAAAACAAATATTTTTTTTTGGATTCCCATAACATTCCTGAAGTAATTTCTTGTACCGGTCATCTTAGTATGATATTATACTGAATTTACCCCATCAGTTTGTGGAGGGCTGTCCCTTACAATCTGTATACGGTCCTTACAACAAAACACATTTTTACAAACTCGCAATGCAATATTATGATGACGTGGAGCCGACCTGATGATGGAGCTGGAAGGTGGCCATAGGAACTCTATGATGAAACGACGCCACGAGAAAAATTCTGATGGAATATAATTCAAAATAAGGAGCTGAATGCACCCTGTCAGTTTGTGGAGGGCTGTCTCTCGCACCCAGTATATTTTTATATGCATTCAGTAAAAAGTTGTTATTTTGATTTTACAAACAGACATCTTTTTTTTTGTAATGAACAATCACGGATGTCCCGGAAGTGACAGTTTATGTTTAGTTGTAAACCGTGAAAGCTTAAAATAGTGTTTAAATTTTATTTATTTGTGTAGTGTATAGATATGTAAACAAGTACATAAATATTCCTCACCTTAGACGTGCTCCAGTCTGGCACAGGCCTGTCGACGGGCTCCTCGTCCTCGTCCGAGTTGAGGTACTGGAAGCCGTCCGCCATGTAGGCAGGGGACAGGGCTCCGCCGGGGGCCCAGCCGGGGGTGCCCGGGGTCTTCAGCGGGGTGTGAGCTGTGGGCACAAGGGGAATGCATAGTGCCAATTCATATCTACCAATTCGACTTGAGTAAGCACGGTGCGTGCTTACTCAAGTCGATTTGGTTAAATCTTCAAAAGAAAGAATAGTATGACTCAATATAAGTGAGACTTTAAACTTTTAATATT
This sequence comes from Noctua janthina, assembly GCA_963576755.1. Taxonomy (NCBI): domain Eukaryota; kingdom Metazoa; phylum Arthropoda; class Insecta; order Lepidoptera; family Noctuidae; genus Noctua; species Noctua janthina. Next base: position 13,071,754 of record OY755074.1, read on the forward strand.
AACCTCCCAATTGCCACCAAAGTGACTAGCAGTCGGGGCATTGAGTGACCTATCAATGCGGTTTTCTAGCCGAAAAGTTACTACACAGTTGTACACATTCGGTATTATGGTGTTTCGAGCAAAGAATTTCGTGAAGTTCCGAAAGTTTGCGCTTAGCGCCTTTGTAATTAGTCCCGTTGTCTGAATAAATCCTACTCACCGGGCCACGCTTAAACAGGAACCGTTTGAAAGCACCCATAAAACTAGCTGTGCTAAGATCACCAGCGAGTTCTATGTGCACCGCGCGTGTAGTCATGCAGACGGACAGACACGTAGGCCTTGGTGGAACGATCATCTCGACCGCGAGACATAGTGATCTTAAACGGACCGGCATAGTCCGTGCCCGTGTGAACGAACGGTTTGGCGGTTTGAATTTGATGCGGATGATCTACCATCTCAGCGAAACTTGGCTTAGGACGAAGACGAAACGAACGACGAATACTACAAATAAAACAAAATTCGTGACTGGCTCATCAACACCCTGCCCAAACACTTGGACGCCTCTTCTATAGCAATCTACGCAAAACTGCTTTGTGAAGGAAAGCCATGGAGGTAGTCATTACTATGTCACGTGTCGATCTATGCGATTCCGGTTGTACAAAATATAAAAAAAAAAATCTATTCTTCGACAACAATTTTTTCACTACACATCTTTACAATACTTACATTTATCTTCCAATTTGTGTTTCATCTTCTGCTTCTCAATGTACTCTTTCTGTCTCTTCTCGATCTCTTTCGCCATGATCGCCGCCTCTTTTTTCATACTGTAACAAATTACATTCAGTTTCAATTAAATTGGGAACTCCATCATTACTGTACGATGGAGTCGGCTTCGTTAGTCAGTAATCGCTTTCAGTTACTTTACCTCGGGATTTTGTATCACTGTCAACATCGCTGTGATTATAAATATTGCAAATTGATTTTAATAAAACGCTTACACGTCTCATTATGTTATGATTTAAAATTAGACGAGGCCAGCGTTTTGTGGCTACTAGAAGAAACAGTCGAAACAAACTCACGAGGTCACTGTCTCTTTTAAAGTCCAGAAATAATGTTGTTCATGTTAATTTCCATGACAACAATGTAGGTATAGCTAGCTACTCACGCGGCGGCCTCCTCCAGCTGCTTCCTGCGCGCGTCGTCAGCTCTCCGCTGCTCGTCTGCCAGACGCTGTTGTCGCGCCTGCTCCTCGGCCCGACGCCTCTCCTCCGTCTCCGCCACCTTGCGCGCCAGCTCCTGCTTTTTCTGGAAGGTGGTGTGGGACTTAGTACTGCGTGTGTGCCTGACCACGCATACAACAGAACGCGACATAGAGCCGACCCACACGTACGTATGTGCAGACGTACGTATGTCCGTCGCTGGCAGCAACGCACGTAGCGTCCTGCTCAGTCGGGTGCATACACGTGCCGACATACCCGCTCGGCCTCCTTGAGCCGCTCCAGCTTGCCCAGGTCGGCGTGCGCCTGCTTCTCCTGGCGCTCCCTGGCGGCGGCCTCCATGGCGGCGCGACGCTCTCTGTCGGCCGCCTCGCGAGCTGCGGCCGCCGCGGCCATCTTTTCTTCGCGTTTTCTGAACAACAATTAAGTTTATTTGAAAACCACACCTGCATTATTTTTCAGTACTCTGATCACTTTTCACCCTTTTCCAAAGGGTTCGACCGTCAATGAGCACGGTAGTACTACTGTTAGATGTTAAACAGCGATGTGCGAGGTAGCTAGGATATGTATCGGCGCCAAGATACGGCGTGTAACCGAGTGGAGGAGCTCTCGTTCCCTATACAGTTTTCTCACATCTCTTTATTTGTAAAAATACCCAGCTCTGCTATGCTTTTGCCTTAGTCCGGCTGCACTAAACAGCTCTGGCGGGAAAATGAATCAACCATATTGGAGGATATCCCCTCGCGTATCGCCGAGCTACCCCGCACAGCTATAGACGTAACGCAGACTTATTATTTGGCGCCCACGTGTCTACCTATCGTGATTACTCAGTACAGTTTACCAGATTGATGAAGATGTTCGTTTCCTTGATTAGATAGATTACCTCTTCTGCAGTTCCCTCTTGGCCTCTAGCATGGCCTCTTTCTTCTTGCGCGCATCCTCCCGCTCCCGCTTCAGCTCGTCGGCCTCTCTGGCGCGACAGATGCCGCTCAGTTTGGATGTGGAGGACGGGATTATGGTCTTGGCTGAGCTCACCATGTTGGCGCGGGGCTTCGTCGCTGAGCTTGATATCTAGAGGACAAAACCAGAAATCATTTTTTATTAATAATCTTGTGCCTAAATAATAACAGCCGCACGGATGGATTTAAGCTGCGGTTTTGACAACAGCGGCTTAACCTAAAAATAGATAATAAAAATCGACGGTCGGTCCAAAGATGGATGACAATCCATTACATACCGAGTTCCCCCCTCCTGCTTCGGAAAGCACGTTAAGCAGTTCCCGGAATAACATGGGAGGATGACTCGGTGAGGTCGGCTGGAAAGGTATGGACTAGTCAGGCCAGGGAGAATTGCAATAGGGAGAATTGCAATGGGTCATTGATAAAAGTCTTCTGACTTTTATCAATGACACCTCATTTCTTGCCATATCATCCTTCAAACAGTCCATCCATCGCATCTTTGGTCTTCCTTTATTTATTTATCACAAACACTACTATCATTACAGGAAATACTCTATCTATCCCCTCTCTCACTCTCTCTATTTACTCTTATATCCACATCCACATTCATACTCAAAACCGTTCTCACGACGCGCGACGTAAATAAAAAATAAAAAAGGGATAGGTAGCTGAGTAAGTAACAGCTAGCATACCTGATGTGGCGGCTTCCCGTTGAATATCATACTGTTCATCTTGGTGAGCGTCTCCGCAGATAGCACCGGCTTCACTATCTTGTCGGGAGGCGTGTGCGTTTCCTCCGATACCTCCTCCTGTTAATAATAAACAAAACATATTCCAAGGTCAAGTTTGTGTAGTGGCTCCGGGCGCCAGGGCGGGCTACTGTCTACTACTACGGCATACTGTTGTGGTGCGTACACTTCTAGCCAAGCGGAGACATGAGGGGTGGAGAAGACAAGTCGGGTAATCGACCAATAACAGGATAGAAAGAGAACATGCGATGTGCATTGATTGCCTATGTGATTGGTCGATTCCCGCACGTCTCCGTTTTAGACACCGGATCTTAGGCCCCTCGCCCACGGCGACTTTTTGTAGCGATAGTACCGACAGCATTGCATCGCGTCTGTATCGATACACATGCGCGATAGCATCGCAGCTGTATCGATACACATGCGCGACAGCATCGCAGCTGTATCGATACACATACGCGACAGCATCGCAGCTGTATCGATACACATACGCGACAGCATCGCAGCTGTATCGATACACATGCGCGACAGCATCGCAGCTGTATCGATACACATACGCGACAGCATCGCAGCTGTATCGATACACATGCGCGACAGCATCGCAGCTGTATCGATACACATACGCGACAGCATCGCAGCTGTATCGATACACATACGCGACAGCATCGCAGCTGTATCGATACACATACGCGACAGCATCGCAGCTGTATCGATACACATGCGCGATAGCATCGCTACAAAATGTCGAAGTAGGCGAGGCCGCTTAGACTGCTAGGCTGAGTTGATTGATTCAGTGTAGGTAAGTACTAGATCAAGAATTTATTTGCAGGCATTATATATTTAGCGTATGCATAGTGACGTACTTGCTTTGTCGCCGCCGGCATCCTATGTTCAGTGTCTCATTATCATAAATGCTTTTTGCACACGGCCAGTTGTACCTATCCTTGAGGATTAGCAGTATTGTCCACATTCTTGCCAAACAATTTCAATATGAGGCGCCTGCTATATATACATGTTCTTGTAAGTTAACTTACCTTTTTAGCCATAGCTCTTGTTTTGGTCCTGGTCACTCTGGAAGCTAACTCTTCGAATTGTTGTACTTTCTCCTTTACTGCAGACCTAAAAAAACAAATTAATAATTAATTTTGAGATAAACTTTTTTGATCATATGGGTATTAATATATTTTTATACATATTCAAAGATTAACAACTCTGTGGGAACTGAGCACACCATCCATAACTTTTGGAAATTGGAAGATTAGTGTTTAAATAATAACATGTTCTGTTAGTGGCGATAGATTTGCTCCCTACATGGGACTATTAAGGCGAAAGCGCCAGGACATAGTCTTACTTTCTTGCAATTCGAATTACAAAAAAGTACCTGACACTAGTCAGGTTTCTGCCCGGCACGGCACTGGCCCGGAATAAAACAGTAAATAAGAGCCTTTGCCTTACTAAACTGGCGAAGTTTTATACTATGAACACCTTAGTGGTAAAATAATAACAGCCGCTCGGGTCGATCTTCAGGTTAAGCCGTACTTGCCAAGGTTGGTTCATGGATGGGTGACCTCCCACTACATACCCTCCGTACCTCGGAAAGCACGTTAAACCGTTGGTCTCGGCTGTCAACTTGTAGATATTGGACAGTCGTTAAGTAGTCAGTGGCCCGAAATTCTGACAACTAGTCTTACCAAGAGGTATCCTATTACCCAGTACTAACTGGGTTGTGGAGGTCAGATAGGCAATCGCTCCATGTAAAATGATAGCATAATTAATTGAATACATACGAGGGTTGTAGTTGCGGAGGCTGCTTCTTAGGTGGTGTGTGCATCTCCGGCGCGTCGCTGTCATCCGTTAGGAGTGAGTTGTCGTCCGTCAGGTTCACTTGTTTGGGCTCTGAAAGAAAAGTGATGATTAGGTTGCTTGTATCTCACTTGGACGACGAAAACTTAGATATTTTCTACCTTAAAGAACTTGCAATTTACTGGGAATTGTTGTTAGAAGGGATGAGCAATTACAAGGTCGACTATGCATTGTGAATTGTGTATAAAATAAAACAGCATAATCAGCATATAATGTCAACGGCAAGTCAGAGGCCCATGGGCGGAATAAAAATTCCCGACACCTGCCCCATAGCATGACCACCGGTACACAAGGATTTCTTTGACGGAAGAATCGACAAAATGACAGATGGTGCAAAGAAATCTCTCATTGTGTCGACACAATCTGTCATTTTGTCGATTCTTCCGTCAAACAAATCCTTGTCTACGGTGGTCATGCTACGGGGGCAGGTAAGGCACTAACGACATGATAAAAAAATAAGTATATTATGTTCCCATGGGCCCCTTCTCTATGAGGAGCGGGCTGTATATCCTCATGCGAGCCCAGTGCGGGTGGGTGGATGTCACATATTTTCAAATTTTTGGTTCTAGTACATGCCGGTATCCTCACGTTTTGAGAGCAGTGGTGACGGTATTAATGACAAATCGTAAAGTACCTGCCTGGGTTCGAACTCATGAAACACTACTGGTAAGTCTGGCCCCATGCCACTGGGTAACCATTGCTTCGTTTTACAATAATAAATAACGCTGTATTAGAGAAAGACTTACCTTTATCGATGACGACTGTGGCGTCCATGATGTTATTCGTTGGTTTCTCTATCACCATTGTTTCTCTGTTCGCCGTCTCTATCACCACAGTTTCGTTCATATTGCGCTGGAATTTTGAAATATACGTCACGTTACCGAATTGCACAATTTATCAAAATTCAAAATATTAGATTTTTGAGGAAATTTATAACGGTGTTCCCTCACCGGAGCATTCAGCTGTAATACCACAATCCAACATTCGATTTTGTACAGAAACAAGTTATTGTTACAGGTTGTGTGCTGTGATGGTTCTCCTCATTCACAGATATAAAAGTTTGGATGGATAGATGGTCCATCTCTCTATCCATCCAAACTTTCGCATTTTATTTGTTACTCAATCACGCCAGAAGGGCTGAACGGGTCTGGATGAAATTTGGCACAGAGATGATTATAGTCTGGAATAGCACATAGGCGACATTTTTTTTGTTCTCACACTGATACCTCAAAATTTCCACGCGAGGTAAATGTAGCTGACATTGTTGAAATGTTTAAAATTATTGCATTGGGAATTGCGGTAGCAATTACCTCGAGCATTCCTGAGAAATTCGCAACAGACGCAAATGTAACTCAAACTTCTCTTAAAATTCGGCAAAAATTATTTGAAAACAACTCCATATGATTTAGAACCTTATTCTCTTTGGAATACGTATTATATTGGCGAGTAAAATAGTACTCACAACATTCTTAGGCGTAACCGGCGCATGATTATAAACCCCATTCGGTATAACCACAGTCTTATCCATATCACTGGCTTTGCCCAATACTCGTGTCTTATCCATAGCATCCACCTCATCCAAATTCAACCTTGTCAGCTCAACAACAGGTTCCTTTTTAGCTTTGTCTGTCTTCTTCGGTAATTCTTTTTGTAGTATGGGTGAAGATTCTTCTGGCTGTGAGATGCGTTCCTCTTTGGGTGATATTTTTGTCTCTTGTTGAAGCGGTGGTGGGGTGATGTCTTGAGGTTTCTCTGCCGGCTTTTCTTTTTCACTGAAATGTTGAGTTTCATGTTATGACATATTGGAATATAAATCCAGGTTACAAGACAATTGTACAATATCGAATAAGATATTAAAAAAAGAACAAGAAAATAACGTTTTCATATTTTAAACGGTCAATTTAGAAATTCTGACAAGGCTTAACAATAGTTGGGGTAATTTCAAGGATTGTACTGTTTGTTTTTAAACGATCTATATTTAAAAGTGTATTTAGGTATGTGGCGAAAATAATTTGATTATAAAAGGGATGTATTTTGTAGTGTTACTAAAAATAAACTTACGCCGCTTTCTGGCCTCTTCTAGTCCTCTTTGGCCGCGGTTTCTCAGCAGGTGACGCTACAAATTAGAGACATTTACAATAACAGTAACTAGTTTCTCATTTGTAGAAATAATAAATAGGTAATCAATAACTAACTGTTTACAAGAATTACGTTATACATATAAACATGAGTGAACATACCCAGGCCATTTTCTTGTGGTGCTGCAACTTTCTCTGGTTCGGGTGCCACCTCTGATACTTTCTGTAATAAATATAAATGGATTAACATTCTAGTAACTAGTTTAATTACGAAAGTAAATGAAAAAATTTGAAAGTAAATGCAACACTTTTAATTTAGTATCCATTACCGCACACCACACATGCTGACACTCGTTCACGATACTGCGCTGATGTGCCACAGATATTCGTCAACATGTGTGTGTCCGCACTTGCCGACACCATTCATACATAAGTTGCATTTATTGTTGCAAACCACACAAGATGGACGCCACTTGAAAAACGTGTTCCAGCTACCTAGGGTCAATCGCACGAAATGTGAGTTCACGCTCACGTTCGTGCCTGCGTCATCACATGAAAGCAAATGTGACGGCACGGTTGGCGCAGTGGCTGAGCGATTGACTGCTGCGCTTCGTGTCGCGGGTTCGATTCCCGCACGGAACAAATATTAGTATGGCCTACAGGTAGTTGTTCCGGGTCTGGCTGTTTGTGTATGTGAGTTTAAATGTTTGTAAACGCACCCACGATACAGGAGAAATTCCTAGTGTGGGGCAACGTTTCTTAAAAAAAAAGAAAAAAAAAAATGTGGAGATCGATGTTACGCTGCCAGTCGCACGTGGCTCGTGATGAACAATGCAAGTTTGATCACGCGCGGTGTATTGAAGCAACACAAATAGGTCAACAATATTATTCTATATACATATATATATTCATAAAAATACAAATTGTCACACACACACACACACACACACACACACACACACACACACACACACACACACACACACACACACACACACACACACACACACACACACACACACACACACACACACACACACACACACCGGCACCAAATTCGCAATGTTTTCCACGTTGACAATAACTCTATGATGTAATAGGGGGCCTGGAGTTCTAAAATACAGGCCTAGGCTTAGTTTAGACTCCAGATCTCCCACAAATTATAACTTTCTGCTGTAAATTATATTACATGTCAACTATATCTCAAATAACGATTGTAATTTGTGGAGATAAATAAACGTTTTTTATTATTATTATTATTTCCTTTATTCATTTCTATACATATAATTTACATTTTTAAATATTTCTATACAAAGTAATATAAAAAAACATTTAAAAATATAAAAAATAGTAGCCCACTGGTATCGGGAACAGGGTCCGAAATACCGGTGGTCAGGGCTCTTGAGAGAGGAACCTCCTAACAATACGCGCCGTGTCCAGAAGTACTGCTTTCTGAATCAAGCCCTTGATCCAGCTGCCAAGCGAGAGCCTCCTTAGATGTTTGTCGAGGCTATTGGCTATTAAGCCATTGGCCGACACGACTATCGGCACAATGACTGCTGTACTCACGTCCCACATGTCGAGAACCTCGCGAGCCAGATCTAGATATTTGAATTGTTTATCTTTCTCTGCTTTCACGAGGTTCTCGTCATGCGGAACCGTTATATCAACAATCATTGCGCGACGCTCCAATCGATCTATCACCACAATGTCAGGTTTATTGGCAACAATAGTCCTGTCAGTGATGATAGATCGATCCCAATACAACGTGATATTACCATTATCGAGAACTGGGTCGGGCGCATACTTATAGTATGGTACTTCTGATTCCACAAGGTTGTACTTCAAAGCAAGTTGCTGGTGGATAATCCTGGCAACGAGGTTGTGTCTATGCAAGTACTCTCCGTTAGCCAGACGAGAACACCCAGAAATAATGTGTCGGATCGATTCTCCCGGACGGTGGCATGCCCGACATATGTCAACCGTGCCATCCTTCACAATGTATTTCCGGTAGTTATTCGTCATCATAACTTCGTCCATTATTGCACAGACAAAACCTTCGGTTTCCCCGAATTGGTCACCGAAACGCAGCCAAGATACGGACGCTAAGAAGTCTACATCGGGTCCATGTAGGGCCCGGTAAAAGCGTCCGTGAAGCTCCTTGCCCTGCCACACCTCCTTGCGATCATTAGTGTCTAATACTCTAGGTTTGCGCCAGTTCTCGTTAGCCAGAGAGAGCGGGGTGAGGCCCTTGTCCACTGAGACCACATCTCGGTGCATCCCCTCGTCGACTTCTAGGAAGTATTCCCTGAGGCTGCATATCTCACGGTTGTGCAGGGTCTTAGCATTTAAGAAGCCACGACCCCCGTACTTCCGCGGGATATACAGTCTCATCACCGACGACCGCGGGTGATGCATTCGATTTGCGGTCAGCAGTGCGCGGACCCTCCTATCCAGGGCATCAAGTTCCGTCTGAGTCCATTTGAGTATGCCGAAAGAATACATCAAAACCGGCATGACCCAACCATTGAAGGCGTGCACCTTGTTTCCACCTGACAAAAGACTGCTTAGTACTTTATTCAGGCGGCCAAAGAAGCGGTCCCTCAATGATTGTTTCATGTCGGCAGTATTGATACCTAATGCTTCCGACATACCCAAATACTTGTAGGTTTCTGTTGAGGAGAGGGATCTAAGGTGTATGGAATCCGAGAGTTGAGTTCCCACGGATTCCATAATCTCCCCTCGCTTCACATGCATGACTGCACATTTGTCCACACCAAATTCCATCCTGATGGCGCTACTGAAAGTTTCCGTTACCTTCAGTAGCTTCATCAGTTGCAAGTTGTTGGGGGCAAAGAGTTTCAGATCATCCATGTAAAGAAGGATTATTATTATTATTTATTATTATAGTTCGAAAAATAATTGGCCGTCGCGGGACGCCACGCAGATGTGAAACATCTATGTTAATATATTGAAGAACAAATATTACATTCAAGTATTTTCTTTTATCGATATCTATCGATCAAATCTGCATACGACCTAACTACATCACTAATTGAGTAGGGTGGAACTTTCGAAAACAGAATCCGTAGATCAACAATCGTTTCAAAACAAACTTTATTCTAACCGGATAAAAATCAACCTTATTTTATATGGCATAGAGCAAGCTTCACGCCATGACAGCTCCATGCCACACTAGTAGGTTTTACTGCCTAGGCGCGCATTTTTAGTTTTTCACATTAAAAACTAAAAACACGCTTTTAGTGACGTCATTATATTTCTCGTATTTTTCTCAGCAAACCCTTTGCATTTGATACCCATGTCATGCATATCATGGGAGTACATAAACTATAACTAGTCCCTCATCTTTGTGAATCCACCAGATGAAAATGCACGGTTGGCTAAGTGACGTCATTCTAAATCCATTTAGAATGAACCGTGCATTGTCATCCAAACTAAACATGTATGCAAAATTTCAGCTTAACCGGGAAGTGGGCAAAAACTTCTAAGATTGTTTTACGAATTTACACGTGAAGCTAATAAAAAGCGTGTTAAAAAACCTGATAAAGTTTTCGTGTCGTTTGACTATAGTGTTATGATATGTTTCGTTGTACCTTCTTAGCTCTGGTCCGTTTGGGTCTGGTCTCCGCGGCCGGCGGCGCCGTGTCCTCTGTGTCGGTCTGCCGCGTGGAGCGGGAGCTGGCGCGAGTGGAGCGAGCTGACGGTACTGTGTTGAGAACGGATTCTAATAATTATAAAACAAACTTAACATACACTGAGCTAACCACGTCTGCCCTGAGCAGACTGAATGAGCTGTGGGCTAAAACAACTGTGTATCCCTGACACAGCCAGAAAGCCAGGATAAAATCAACCAGCAACATCAGCCCTTGATCAAAAGAACTGGAAGTTTTGGGGAGGGGCGATGAGAGATGATGCAAACACTATGAAGTGGAGTTTTACGAGACTGTCTTATACAGAGTGTAAACAGACCCTTCACGAAGCCGTCAACCAAGCACTATGTACATCAAACTAAGTAACTTAAAGCAAAAATTATTGCTGGGAAACGACTTTTTATTTGGGGTAAAAAATCACGTTTTACAGTAGGATACTCGATGGAAGAGTGAGTGCATTGTGCTGATCCATCTATCAGCACAATGCACTCAGAGCATTGTGCTGATGGATGGATTGAATAGTACGGGGGTCGTAGAGGTGTTTAAAGTAAAAATCTTACATTTAAAAAAAGGATTAAATTTTTTTTTTTTTAAAGTTGGAACTTTGAACCTTCTAGTTACGGAGATATTGATGTCCGTAACTAGAAGGTTCCCAGGTATGTTCTAGAACAAAAAAATGATCGCATAGACGGGGAGAATAAGTGCCTTTCAAGTAAGCCTATTGCCATCAACTGAGCACAAATCTAAACTCCATGGCTACTACTGAGAAATTCCTAATGGAAAAACCCAATGACAATTTACCCGGGAATCGAGCCCAGGACCTCAAACATGCGACCACAGGAACCGCGACGCAGTTATTAGATTACCAGTAGTAAACTATTCATAATTCATTTATTTATTGTTTGCCACAGGTGAAAAGACAGATCTTATAATTAGCGTTATTGTATCACTGTAACATACCATGAGGTGTACAATATATTACATGAGAAAATTTGATATTTACAGTTAATATCATGTATACAGTACATGATATTAACTGTAAATATCAAATTTTATAATTGTTCAGATAATCTCACCAGGCGGTGGCACCATACTGTCCGTAGTCTGTTTCTTGGTCCGGGTAGCTCGTCGTCTGCCTGTAGACTCCTCCTCACTGCTCTCCTCTGCCGGCTTCTCTTTCGCAGCTCCTTTACGTGGCTCTGAGTATGAAAGTATTTTATGTTATAACTAGCATAACAAAATACTGTACATAATCATTTAAAAGTGCACGCCCTAATTGAAGGCATAATAAAAAATCTATCCAATTACATTTGAGAACTTTCTGTATCTTATTTATTCAATAATAATAATTAATATGTATAAAAATAAATAAAGGAAGTTATAATAATTATTATTTTATTTATATTATTATTTAATAGTTAACTAAGTTTAAATAGCTTATAGAGTATAATATTGAAGATATTAAGGAGATATAAATATATTTAAATAAAATTAAATTTAAATTAAAACTTTACATATATAAACTTTACATTTTCATTGTGAAAATGTAAAGTTTTTATTTAATACTAGCAACCCGCCCTTGCTTCGCACAGCGCCACCTATCAGATCCAAAACTATATCTAATGTAGCCTATATTTTAAGTTAAACATCTAGCTGTAGAGTGGTGAAAACCTTGTTCAAATGCATGCAGTAGTTATTGCTTGATGCGCGTACAAACATACAGACAGACAGACATACAAAAATTCAAAAAAAAATTGTTTTGGCTTCTGTCGCTCTAATAAAGACCCCCCGTATAATTTTTTATTCAATATCTTCAATGCACAGACATCGGTCAGTTACAAGTATTACATGTATAGATAATATTGAAATAATGTAAAAGTGCTTTAAAGTGTGTTACTAAATGGGCACAAGTCCTCCTTTATCAAAGCATGCCCCTTCTCACAAATGTGTGATTCCTTAGGTTGGTTCTTGGATGGATGACCAGCCATTACATACGGAGTTTCCTCCAGGCTTCGGAAAGCACGTTATGCCGTTGGTCTCGGCCGTCATTCATATATCTTTGATAGTCATTACAAGTATTCAGTGGCCCGAAAGTCTGACAAGCAGTCTTACCAAGGGTTTCGTATTACCCAGTACTAATTGGGTTGTGGGGGGTCAGATAACGGATATTCAGCTGCTTGCTACTAGACTGGAAGCCGACTCCAACCTAGTTGGGAAAAGGCTAGGCTGATTTAATACCACCAACTTCAACTTAAAGTTGGTAGTATTAAATTAATAGTTTAATCAATTTATTATAATCTACATTTCCTCCAGTTGTGAAACCTCAGTAGGAACATTAAACGCTGATTACTTTAGATATACTTACTGGGTACAGGCAGGACAGGCGGCGGCATAGCAATGTCGTCCTTACTCGGCTCCTGTTTAACTTCAATGTCGAGTGGCAACGATTCTGTGTCCATTGGTTCAGGTGGCAGCGAGACCTTCTCTTGTTTTACTGTAGAACACATATTTTACTATTTACCCAACCATCACTACTGTAGAAACAGGCTGTAAACCGTGGTGCTGTTTTCTTCATCAGTTGAGCTATTCCACTGTGAGCATAACTCAACTCACAAGTATTTAAGTGAAAACAAGAATTTGTGGTATACTACAGCTAAAAAACCAGACTACTGAAAAAACACGCTCTAAATAAATTCGGGGGTTAAAATCGACCCCTACTATTATTGAAGCCAGTTAAAATATAGCCCGTTACCCAGGCCATAGTAACGAATCGATTGACACCTTATTCATCAAAATCGGATGAATAGTTTAGGAGCTATGGAGGAAAATAAGTAAATACAAACATACATAGGCTGCTAAAATCTAACCTCTTCTTTTGGCTTCACCATAGACGGGTAAAAATAATTCATTCTAAGTTGATTAACTCTTTAGCTGGACCTGAATGTGACATGCCAGAAGTTTTATAGCTAAGTGGCAGCTTTAGCTGTTTATTATTCCAGAAAGTACACAATAAAACACTTACTCTGTATATTGAGCAGTGGTTCATTCTCCTTGTCATCCTCCTTGCGCCGTCGACTGCGCGCTGTCTTGTCCGTGTCCTCGCGACGGAGCTTCTGAGTTAGGTTTACATTCACCTAAAATTGGTAACACATAATAAAAGAGCTGGCAATGCTTCAGTAATCCTTAGCAGGACAGAGTAACATAGGTCTCTACAGTTAGCAGTCCCCAGGTCGATCGGTCTATAGGTTATCGGTGCCACCAATCATACATTTGCCTCTCATCGAATTTACAAGGTATAAATGGACACTTCACAAAGCCATCAACCAAGCTTTCTGTACATCAAACTAAGACTCTACATCAAAATTATTGCTGGGAAATGTTTTTTTTTGTCTAGTTTTTTGTCTGATAGGACTCAATGTAACGCACCAAAAACATTTTGCTGATGGATGCATTGAATAGTAAGAGGGTTGTGAAGGTATTTAAAGTAAAAGTTACGACAATAATTTAAAAAAAAAAAACTTGTGAAAACATTGTAACTATGGTCTGATATTTTTACACCAATTATTGTGTGTCTTAATAATGTTAAAGAACTGGCATTAAATGTTTCTAGAAATCAACAACAATGTTCACACTAGTATGAACATGTGCACCTGGTTCTACAAAAACCTTGAAAGCCAAATCAAACCAACAAAAAAAACAGTTCTTTCAAGATATTTGAGAACTAGGCATGTCCTCCTGTTCACACTAGTACATGTTGTTGATTTCTATACAATTATGAATTAAAGTTGATTTTGTGACTTCATTCGAGCTTCCCATCCATCAGCTTCTATGGCTTAGAAGTTGGGGGCCTAATAGGAGAATATTATGAATTATGTATTTTAAAGCAGTCTTAATCATCCTCATTGGCCTAACAAGCACAACTGCTGAGTACGAGGTCCTGGGTTCGATTCTATACAGTTTTAATCATCATTTGTAGAAATTTTTAGAATTTTTTTTTCGTGTTTGTATTTAATTTTTTGTTGTGTGCACTTGTGGCATATGCCAAATTAATATGTTTTCATTCTTTCTTTCTAGATACAAGTAGTCAGTTAACAGTACCTGTTTACTAATAATACTCTGTGCTTTAACAGAAGCATTGCGTTTCTGTCTCTTATCCTGTTCGGGGCTAGACATGTCATCCACCTCATGTTTGCTGCGCTTCTTGGAGGCCCGTCGAGGTCTGTCCGCATTACTTTCTGAGGAACTGCGTGATGTAACGAGGTTGGTTGTAGAATTTGTGCTGGATCTGCTCTTTGTGTCTGCTTCTGATGATTTTGTTGTTTCATCTGAAATATTGAGGTTGTTTTATTAAAATACTACTAGATATGTGGCTATAAAGTTGCAAAGTATAAAATCAGACGTGTTCTCAGAAACAACTAGTAACTCTGTCAAAACCAATTTAAAATTGTATATTAATACACATTATTGATATACAGGTTGGAAGGGACATCGACGCACAAAAGATTACGTATTCAGTACATCATTCTGAACTGGAATTTCGAAAATGTTCGTCATAAAGGAGACATCCTCCATTGATAAGTAATTCAGTGGAGTCAGGACTTTTAAGAATTGATTATTATCAGCGTGACAGTTCTAGGTTAGATGGATAGATGGTGGATTAGATGAAATTCAATACCTAAATAAAGATGATTTTTATCCATGATGAATTAAAATCTTTGTTATATTATAATCAAAGTGTTTTAAAAACAAACAAACATTTAAACAAACAAACATTTAAACATTTAAATAACAGAAACATTTTAATGTTCAAAGGCAACAAAGAATTTTAATAAACTATTTAAAGTGTCATGAAAGAACATCACCTTTCATAAAGTGTAAACACATACAACATGAGCAAACATTTTTAATTTATGGATGTTTTTACCCGACTGCCAAGGAAGGGTTATGTTTCTAGTTTAACCAAGACTAATAAGGTGGAAAGCCTGACAAAGATGTTGCCTATGTTAGTGTTACCTAAGACGACCCACTGTTAGTTCAAGCTCAAGTTCATTTCAATGGTAGAATTTTAAAGTAACCATTCATCAATTTCCTATTTGGTGGATCATGTATAGGAGAAATAAACTATCTGTGGAGGCTTGTAAATGGCTTGCTGTTGTTTGCTTCGCTATTAATTTTTGTATTGCTAGCTGTAAGCCACCCAAACACAATAAAATAAAATTTGGATAAAATAAACTGACGCTCTGATCTAAATTGTTGTTACTCTTTAATAGCACAAACACAATCGCTAACATTTAGTTCTATTCAACATCTTAATTGTTCCTTTGCCTATGTTTACATTAACATGGCCAGAGTCCAATAAGTAGAAGACCAAAGATTCTTAAGTTAAATGGCGCTGTTTGTAAGAGTCCGGCGAGCATCTTTAGTGAAAAAAATAGCTTGGTAATGAAGAAGAAGTAAATATATTGAAGACTTCGTTAAGTAAATAAAACCATAAGGTTGCAATGATCTATTTTCTTATTGAATGTTTTAATGGTTATAAATAATGCGTTGTGCCCTTACCTTCATCCTCGTGGATACTTTGAAGGGTCGTCATGGGGTTTTTGTCTTTTGAAGCCTTCTCCCGCGCCTTTCCCCGGCCATTTAGAAACTCCTCTTCGAATTTATCCAAACAATCGAACGCGGCCTGCAAAATCACTAGCTTTGTAACTTCCACACACATATTAAAGACACTAATAGACATTTCCACTACAATTTAATCTCAATTTAACAATAAAAACACAAATTAATTCGTCGCAGAGTGTTACAAATTTGTCTCATCACTGACACCACTTTTTTACAAACACGCATTTACCTTAAGTTCTTCATTGAAGTTTTTTGTGAAAGCGTTTGATATTTCATTGATTTTCGGCAACAATTCGTTAAAAATAGACATAACTGTGATATAAATTCCACTTTTCCAAAAGTTTAGTTAGTTTGACAAACGCCATAAAACACCACACAATCGAAAACGGTTTGAAATTGAAAAGACGGTTGGCCAACATTCCGGAATCAGCCGTTGCGATGCGTTCCAATACACTTCGTTCGGATACACCAACATAAATTTTACTTATTTATTATACTGATTCTACAGATTTTTTTACTCAAAATGGTTCTAAAAGATAGTTGTGATTTGCGGAAATTGAAAATAGTTGAAAACAAAAAAAAAGAAGTTCGAAGCAATAAACTATTAAGAAAAATGTTATTTAAAAAAAGGTAAGTATTTAACAGAATAAATAAATGTTAATGTTTACTTTTTATAGTTTTATGGGCCCAATCTCATCACCAATACGGTTTAGATTACCGAACATATTAAATGAATAAAGTTTGAACTTAAAAATTGTTACATATCACTGGTTTAATGGACGGTTGAATTCACGCAAAACCTGATAAATTCTTTCAGAATGGCGTACTGTGGCCATATCACCACCTCTTCAGTATTACAATAATGCCACATCTGTGTGGGAAAGAGATGGAGCTATTCGGTTCTCTTTAGAAGGAGCTAGACGTCTCTGAATAGCTCCATCTCTTGTGGGAGTGTGGGAAAGCCCACACTGAAGTCAAATTAAAACAATACTAGTACTGTTTGTCTTATAAATAGGTAAAATTGTGCAAAATACATAATATCCGTTGGAAATGACGCGGAGAAACTGACGACTTTAAGGATGGTCCGCGACGAACTATACGCCCTTTCGACACAGTGGCAACAAGAAATCCTTAAAAACCAGAAAGCGGTGTTAGTTCCGATTTTAGCCACGAATCAAAAGATACTTGTACAGACGCCAGTACATCAAACTACCCAAAACTGTAAAATTTTCCCAATCAACCTTGAACCTAAGGTTATAGCGATAAAGTTGAGAATCTATTAAATTAAAGAAATTTTACAGATTGTTGTAGCTAGATGTACTGGCGTCTGTAACTTGGCCTTGTAAAGTATCTTTGATTTTGTCAATAGTCAACATTGTAGCTATTATATTTTTACGAACCCGTTTCCCATTGTGAATGAAATGGAAATGACAATCGAATTTTTTGACGTTAAATGCGATTCGTGAGTTCAATTCAATGGAAATGGAACATGGAATCAGCTATCACCGATTAATTCTGACTACCAACCCGAATCAAGAAAATTCTGATCCTAAGTAATATTATAAATGCGAAAGTATTATAAGTTTGCTTGCAGATGTTACCTTTTCACGCCTAGACCGATCATTCCGAAATTTTGCATATACGTTGTCAGTTGTACAGAAACGGACACAGCGTACCTTTCATCTCGAAAAAAGTACTGTTCCCGAGGAAAAAAACAATAACGTTCATATGATAATAGATGGCGCCACGTGTCTTTCGAATCATGATTGAATTTATAGACTAATATCTTTATTGTCAAATTCTAAATGAACGCGAGTGAAGCCGCGGGTAAAAGCTAGTAGATTATACCTGCGCGTGTCCCATTAAACTACTACTAATTGAATAATTTATTTAAATTGAATCAAAGTGCCCTAGAAACAAAACATTTAATGAAATTACCGATGTCAGAAACGATATTTACAATCATTATCTCATCCCTACGACTACGAGAGATGACCTTGAAATAGACAATCGAATTGCATTGCACTTGTCATTCCCCGAGAGATGAGAGAGAAATAGAGATTTCAATTTGAATTTCGGAGGAAGCTCGGTATGTAATGGATGGTCACCCATCCACGGATCAACTCAGGCAAGCGCGGCTAAAGATTGACCCTAGCGGCTGTTATTATTAAGCCACGAGCTCCTCTGTATATTAAACAGTATTCTTTTATTAAAATATTCTGCTGTTATTATGTGTCATTTTGGACATTTTGGTTGCCTACTTTCAGCTACTCACTAATAGATGGCGCTGCCCTTTATTCTTACAAAGTGTTTTTTTTTGTGAGGATAACTAATTTATAGTTAATTTTTTCTAGGTTTTAGAATTCATAAAAATGTAATACAATCAAGAAAACAAAATTTAAATAACGTAGATAACTAACTAGGTTTTTTATTATAACTAGAAGACGGGATATTTACCATGTTTATTGTAACACCCACCCGCAATAATTTCAGTTTATCCGTGATCATGGTGCTTGCAACAGCGCCGAAATATCGGGAACTCAAAGAAAACAATAAACATGGTAAATATCCCGGCTTCTAGTTATAATAATTTTAGTGACCATGAAAGTTTAAAATCTTATAGGTTTTTTATTATAATATCAATAATTTATTAGGCTTAATGTTAATTAAGTTCTCTTCTGCACTTGATTTCTTTTTACCCAACTACGGCAAAGCCAAAAGGGAGGATTATGATTTTAGCAGTCTATATAATAACAATACCTACGAGTATGTATGTTTGTAACTACTGAGCCGGTTTTGATGAATGACTTATCAATCAACCAATAAATATACAATATCAATATGGCGGATGCTACATAAAACAGTTTTTTGGAAGCTTATCAAGTGAGATGTCCAATGAAAGAGGATAACTTTTTGGTTGTATTTAGTGTGTACATTAACTGTTAAATAAATAGTACATTGAAGAAAAAACTATGTTTGTTATAAATATTTGTTTGTCATGCTTAGTATGAATGTGACTACGGAAAACCGAGAAAACTGAAATCAATGTTTTGTTTATACATTTTTTGTGGCCGTTTTAGAAGTACCCAACTACTTCAAAACGGCTTTCAACTTTATTTTATTCTTGTAGATTTTTGGTTCTTTTTTTTAATAAACCTTTAGGTATCATTATTCCGAAGGAAAATATCTAAGATTCACCGTAGGTACTCAAGTTCTCACTCCTAATTTAAATCGTATCTACGT
Source organism: Noctua janthina (assembly GCA_963576755.1). Lineage (NCBI taxonomy): Eukaryota > Metazoa > Arthropoda > Insecta > Lepidoptera > Noctuidae > Noctua > Noctua janthina. The sequence goes on from OY755074.1 coordinate 13,091,132, forward strand.
TCTAGTAGAAATATGTGTATTCTATTAGAACCGTGTGATCTGAGGATATAGAGTAGCTTCCTACTTCTGCGAAGCCATTGCCCCAGCGCGGCAGCGGGACGGTAGTCAATCTAAAGTTTCGCGCGAGTAAATTTGCTAGCAAAATACTAATTAAATGCAAGTAGGTCGAGCGCTTGTATTGCCCCTAACAATTTTATTATCATTTATAATTAATTTGTTTCCGGGTGTCCTTCTGGGGAAGGTTTATGTAAGAATTGCAAGGGTTATGGTGGAGGTGGGGGTAATGGGAGTTTTTATGGTATCTAATCTATTTTTTTTGTTACTTTACTCAAAAAAATTAAAAAAATCTTGTTTTTTTAAGTAAGCAAGTATAGTTTGAAACATCTGGCATCAGATGGACTAATTTAAATAACAATTGTTTTTACTCGATCATAAAAAAAGCATGATCAAATTGTCTTACTTTTGTACTTCCTGAATAAGGGTAATTACTTATTCCCCTTGTTGTCTCGAAACATAGATTTTTTTAATTAACGCTTTTTGGCTTACGGGGGCTGTCTCATAGGTAGTATTATTACCAGCCATAACAGGTGTACTCTTGCAACCCAGGGGCTGCAGTCTCGACATAGATAGCGACAAAAATCGGTCGTTAAGTCATAACGATGTCAAATTTCATTAATAGATTTTCAACTTTATTTCGAAACGCTAAGGTTGAAAATCTATTTAAGAAATTTGTTGAAAATCTATTAAAGAAATTTGACATCGTTATGACTTAACGACCGATTTTTGTCGCTATCTATGTCGAGACTGCAGCCCCTGGACCATTTCTATTCTATCCACTGCACTAAAAATAGTTCCACCTAGTTTGCCGGCCCTAAACATTTCAAATCCAAAAGAGTATTCTGTGTGAACAAACAGAAATTCCGTGAATGTAGACAAATATCCGAACGCACGATACGAAAAATTAAAATGGCGTTTAATAAATTGCTTGTGTGACGTCATAGGAGCAATCACGGAAGCGACAACGTTCGAGCGTAATGCGAAAAGGTTCCAACAGGCGTCCTATAAAGTAAAGCAAAGGACTATGTTATTGTAAGTCATTATTTATTGTGAAATTCCAAGATTTGAGATGAATTGTGTGTATGATAACGGCCACTCCTTTTTTTGGTATGGGGAATTCCTCATGATCACCCTCCGTCTGGGGAGAACGGAGTGTTATGTCTCATACCAACTAAAACGCCACTGGTCCTACCACTACCATGAGTCGGAGCCACCGGCAGATACAAGTATATGCGCGCACCCCCCGAACAGCGCGCTATGCCTGGTGTGCGCCATCACTAATAAATACCAGCTACCCTGAGATGATTGTCACACCACCTAACCTGAGTGTGTCAACCTACCTGTTGTCGTTAATACGAGAATATACGATATGAAGCAAATGTTGTTTCGAATAAAACAAATGAGAAGCTATACGAATTCTAACGTCATCGTCTTAATTTGCTCCCAATTAGTCCTACTTCAATTATTTAATTGGCAACACGTATTTCGTCCGTTAGGTTACCCAAATTGGTTCTAGTTACCGCTTTAATATTCCGCTAGCGATATAGCGATACATCGGAACTGTCGAGCTAATAATAATTAATCGATTGATTGCTTACCTAGATTTTAATTACTTGTTCCGATTTACTGAAATCGATTTTGCCAATCGGTATAGGAACTGAACTTATATTAAACACGTTTGGAGTAAATGATTTAGGTACTAATTGACATTTGTCCTGAAATAATTGTCTATGAATATGTACATAGACAATTGTAAGTCTCCCTAACCTACCTGTTGGCATTGGTTTTAACCTCCGACCAAAAAAGAGGGTTGTTATAAGTTTGTATCTGTGTCTGTCTGTGGCTCTTGAACGGATGAACCTATTTTAATTAAGTTCTTTTCATTTGAAAGGTGTCTTAATCGAGAGTGTTCTTAGCTATGCTTCAAGAAAATCTGCCTAGCCGTTTGAAGATCATCACCTCTTTTCTAGTTAATGAAGAGATATAAACAACTTTCACCGGTCTGATCGATTTTAAATCCTGTCACTAGCTAATGATAATACAAAAGTATGATAACTCTGACCTGATGCAAAGGCATAACCAGGTTAAAAAGGAATACCTAACCCGCCACAAGAACTTCTCACCGGTGCGTACGGCATCTACCTTGCCTTATAGACTAGAATTTCTTTGACCAATGACTGTTTGAAATACGATGCGTCGCGTTACTGACTGAAAATTTTCCCTTACGTTATTTTTGGAAAGATCCTTCATAACTTCCACTAAAAGAATTTGTAATACTTATAAAAAATGTGTGTTTTCGCCTTGCACCATTCGTGCTTTTGCATTTCGCCACCAATAAAATATAAAAGTTGGGAAATTATAGCCCGCGAAAAAAGTTGCATCGGAATGCGGTACATTTTGTCCGTTTGGAACTTCGCATATGAAAATAACACAATCGGATACCCACACATAGAGAGAGCTTTTTATGGTTTAAAAATCCTAAGCATTTAACGGTGTAACGTTATTATAATTTTACATTATTCTTAACGATTACTAAAACCCATAAAAATAGCAATGAAAACATACAATGGAACTAAATTCTTTCTAAATATTATTTGATGCCTCTTAGCCATCGAAGGAACGCTTCCGAATGAATTTAAAATGCTAATTCCAACAATAATTTTTAATAGTCAAATTAGCATTCGAATTAATATTCTTACTTATAGCAAAATTTACCTAATCTTTATTAAAGTGATCATTAAAAAAAATGCCTACATAAAATTAGTATTAAAGATAGAAAATTAATATAATGGGAATTTCACAAATCGCAAAGAAGATGAAACGAAAGCGCGCCAAAACTCGTTGCAATAAAACAGCTGACGGATGTAAAACAGATTCTTTTCTGTTTTCCCGCGATTACCATTTTCGAATGTAGAACGAATAAATAGTTCGCTTTTCAATTGACCGTTTGTCTACAGCAAAAAAGCTGGACTACAGCTTTTGAAAATATTGGTTCGGATATTTATACATTGACTTCCTGAAATAAACATACAAATTGGATATTCGTTACGGGACGTTTTTATGCATTGTCTTGAAATACCTAATGTATTTCGTATTTGTATATTTGGGCTATGAGATCATTTTTTGAGGAATGAATAATAATTAATCTATACTTGTATACCTACTAAAACTGATATCATAAAGAGGTAATGTTGGTAAGTTTGGGAAAGGAACCCTCTGAAACTACTCATTCGATTGTAAAAAAAACAAAAACAAATTAAAAAAATTCTCTCACTGATGCATATCTAGCTACACTGTTGCCGAGAACCATTTATGGAAAGAGTATGTATGTGAAGGCGCGGGTAAATGATTCTACAATTTTTCCTCGAGTCGGTCACAAAGACACCTAGCCATCTGTGACTAGCCTATACAATACACATTATACTACCTACTACTAGACCTTACAGTATTGCCCTTAATTTGAAATCCGAACACCGTGAACCACCATCTAGTGTTTCATTGTTGCCAACTGCAGGTATTGCCGGGTTTGGCAATCTGAATACAGCATTGACGGTAATGGAATAGATGAATAGACAGTATAGATCCAGCTTCTATTAGAGGTAGGTAATCATATTATGTTATGTTAGGTATGTATTTAGTTTATCTTAACTGAGACGATCGCCATTAGTATAATTTAAAAATAATTTTGAAAATTAATCTTAATTTACCTACTTCAGTCATTATTTTTATACTGATACAGCTTGCATATGGCCGCAACTCCCCTGATGTGAAGCGATGATGCGGCCTAGGATGGAGCACGCTTGCCGAGAAGAAACCGACTCGAAATCTGAATAGATCCAGATTATAATGATCAGGGCACAGAAAAGTCAGTAGTGAATTCCACAGACTGGTGGCTCAGGATCTTTTGCCACTTAAATGTCGTTGTCAGGACTGATTTCTACATAAAAATGTTTACCAACCAACAGCACCCTATTGGTAAACATTTGTGAAATTGTCTTTGGAAATTGTATTGAAAAAACAAGATGGCAGCGATAGTTTATATTATGGCCACGCGCCAAGAGACCCAAGTACAACCATACCTACAAGTCCTAAAACTTGACAATAGCCAATATTGCAATTTTCTCTAGGTACATAAACACACAACCAATTTATCTATTTTTATCTTGTCTTAATAAATCAATCCGGTTTCTCGTTTCTTGGTCACGCTTTATATCAATAAGTAAATCGCCGTCCATACATTTGGCGCTGAGGAGAAATTCTTCCAATCACTTAAGTTGCCCGGTGCCTGACCAATTTCGGTTAGCAGAGAGTGGCGTATCGTCGTACGCATTTTGCTTGCTCTACGTTCTCTATGAAAAATGTTTATGGTATAGGATTTCTGGAAGAGCTGTCGTTATTCGCGTACGTTTGCTTTTAAAAAATCTTTTAGGAAAATCTAAAGCAAATATATTTATTGGACTCGCACAGGACAAAACAATAAAACAAAATTAAATTAAAAAAACTCTACTAAACTCCATGTGTTGCGAGACCGATTAGCCTCAGGAGTAAACGGGGTGTCTAGTTTCTTCTTTTTTACTTTTTCATTACTAACATTAGTTATAAGCAAAATTTTTGTTACTAACAACCTTGCCTTGGACTTTTTTGACTGAAGTAATTGTTTTTTTAATTTTATTTTTATTGGGGTTCATAGGTAGTTTTGATCGGCTACTTCACTTACTGACTTGCTTATTTTTCTGTAACAGGCGCCTCTAGAAAAAAGATCTCTGTACATTTCTTGCCACTTCCATCCCCGCTCCATCTTGGTCTCCTCGTATAAGTTTGGCGATGTTCCGGAGGGAGGGTCCCCGACGCGCCATAGCGTCGCCACTCGCTGTTTGATAAATAAAACTTTTAATGATCGGTAAAATCGCAGCACTGCTCGTGAGCTTCAGTTACCTACGAGTTCCTATTCGTTTTATTTCAATACCTACTACAAAGTTTGTAGGAAGAGGAAAGGCTTTTGAAGAATTTTATTCAATTAATTAGATGCAATTTGGTTAGGGAAACTTGTGATAATATTATGGATAAATACTTATAGGTTATAACTAAACTTTTTAGATTTGCTTGTTATTAACTAAACATATATACCGACACCTGCTGTTAGATTTTACCTAATCACTGCTTGGTGGAGTTTCTTTCACTATATTTTGAACAACAAATCGGATCAATGCAACTCGTATTCAGATATTACAAGCATGTTTTGATAATCTTTCGGGCCTATGCCAATTGCCAACGCGCGTTTCGTGCAGTACGCAGTTTTCTGCTTTCAAAAATAGGTACTTCTCGCGTTGACGGTCGACGACGGCGTACATACCGCACCGTCCGCGTCGCCTCCACACTGCCTACAATGTGCCTACTGAAGGATTATGTACACACGGCGGCACATGAAGCTATACATAATCAGTATAATATGGCCTCGCTTTGTATAGATTTCCTATACAATGAGAGATCCGCATAATTTTTTTTTGTATAGCTTTACTGGCCGTCGTGCGTACACTTCAGGCAACTTATCTGTGAAGGCGGGAAAAAACAGAACAGAACTAAATTAATGTACTAAGTTTGACATATCTATTGAACTGCACACTTAAAGTGGTAATGTCATACTCTGCAGTGCTGTATGGTCCTTTTGGCGCTTCAATGACATTGACAGAAGAGCACTGTTTGTAGATATTTCTGAAATTGTCTATGGTGAAACAACACGGTGGCGGCATTAGCGCACCAAAACAGCCATGTTCAACTTTACGTTCTAACTTTAAATCCAACTTGTTATGATCAGCTTGTCAAACGCAATCTGACGTCACAGAGGGCTGAGATCACCCCATCAGTTAATGGAGCGTGGCGACATACATACATTATTCAACGATATTGTTTAGTAACGGGATCACTCTGTCACCGTGCGGACTATGTGGAGCACTCGTGTGTTTTATGAACTCTTTGTACGTCAATGGATTATTTAATAGGTTTTTTTGGCAGGTTTCATGACTGGCGATTCTTCACACTTATCTTCCGGACTGGGACGAATATCTCCGTAACTAGAAGGTTCCCAAGTATGGTCTAGAGCAAAAAAATTATCGCAATGTCGAGGAGAAAAAAGTGCCTTTCGGCTTCGTTAAGGGTCCTGTTACACCCTTTAGAATCACCCCTACTCTTATAATAAAAAGTTTCAGTAAACTTACAACAAGCCATGATCATGCAGTGCTAGGAAGGGTTACCTACAACACGATGGGGATTACCGACGGTAGACGATCTTAGTAACGAGTTACCGTGTCAAGTTATAGTAACCTATTATTTTCGCCTACACACTAGAATAACAGAGACGGAGCTTTAGAGGACGTCTAGCGCCATCTTTTTCCCACTCTGGAATAAGATTAAAACAATACTGCGTCATGGTATCTACCCTGGGTCCAAGACAAGGTGATATTCTATCTTCGATAATAAAATAATATAGTAAAAAAAAAACACGCTTTAGAGTAACGTCATTTTATTTCTCGTATTAATCATGGAAATGCATAAAAAAAATATAAATTATTATAACTAGTCCGCCATCTTTGGGAGTCCGCCATATTGGATTTAGAATGACGTCACTTATCTAACCATTAATTGTCATCTAAGTTAAACATGTATGAAAAATTTCAGCTCAATCGGAAACCGGTAAGGGGGTCAAAAACTTCAAAGATAATTTTACAAAGTTAGTTACAGGAGAATCTAATAATAGAAAAGGTCTTAAATGTATTGTATTGACACGGGCCGTTGAAACACGTACTAGAAACACGAATGGTATGGTAAATGATTTCCTCTTTTCTCAAATTATAATACAGATTTTTCCCGGATAGCCTAGGCCTCTAATTAAAAGTGTAACGCGGTTTCGATCCACCTTCTACCTGATTAAATGTGGCTAATTCCATCTACACTCACGTGCGGGCTGGGAGGGTGAGCTATTCTTAGAGGCGACCGCATATCGTTAGCGAAATGGTTTTACTCGTAGGTATATATAGCAGGACAAATGGTATACTTACATAACATAACATCACGCCTGTAATCTCTGAAGGGTTAGGCAGAGGTGTACCTAATAGTACACCCACATTTCACCAGTTATGTTTAAGTCCCATGTAATTGGGGGAAGCCTTTTGCTAGCAACCAAGCACAAATCCAGAATCCGTGGCTGTCACTGAGAAATTTCTGAAGGGAAAACCCAATAACAATTTGCCCGACCCAGGAATCTAACCTAGGACCTCATGCTCAGCAGTCGCGACTGCTACTACCTAGACCAACGAGGCGGTATATCCTGTTTCTAACTCCTACTTGTTTATAACTAGCTTTCGCTTTATAGCTTTGCTCGTCTGAAGGTTGGAAATTAAACCACGGGTATATGCTATCGAGATGAAAAGTTCGTATGTACGCCACAATGCCACAAAGCAGTTATTGTCTATCCGTACGTCCCATCCAAATTCACTCCGTCGTAACGTAAAGGAGGTAATAAACATACAGACCAAAACTCTTACCGGATGTGTTTGTACAGCCAAGCCTCGGTGTTCCTCGCTTGGCTGTACACTCGCCCACTCGCACCGTCTCGGAGTGTCTCGGCGAGAGCGTACAGCCACGTTTACAGTCATCTGCGGTAGCCGGAACTCAAAGGGGTGTGGACCCCTTTCAGGGAACACAGGATGATATTAAATTAATATTTTGCAAGTGCATAATAATAATTTAAAATCCTACTAAAAAATAATAATAATAGCTGTTTTGACATGGAAAGAAAAATTCTAGTGCGAGCAGGGTTTGAACCTGCGACCTTCCGATTCAGTACACCGGACGTCTTCACCAATTAGACCATCGCACCCTGCTCACAACTCTCGAAATTTTCGTTCCATTAATAACGTCTTACGGTGACGTTAGCGCCATCTATTTAAGAAAGTATCGAACTAACTTAAACCAACACGTTGACATTACAGCCAAATCAATGTTGTATAGAAGTCGCCATACCAAACTAATTTTTAATATTTTTATACGCAAACCCTGCGTAGGGAACTACAGCTGTTTTGACGTGGAAAGAAAAATTCTAGTGCGAGCAGGTTTTGAACCTGCGACCTTCCGATTCAGTACACCAAACGTCTTCACCAATTAGACCATCGCACCCTGCTCACAACTCTCGAAATTTTCGTTCCATTAATAACGTCTTACGGTGACGTTAGCGCCATCTATTTAAGAAAGTATCTTAAATAGAGGGCGCTAACTTTGGATTGGTGAAGACGTCCGGTGTACTGAATCGGAAGGTCGCAGGTTCAAACCCTGCTCGCACTAGAATTTTTCTTTCCATGTCAAAACAGCTGTAGTTCCCTACGCAGGGTTTGCGTATAAAAATATTAAAAATAATAATAATTATTTAAAAAAAAAATCAGTTTCGCTGATGATCTCATCAGCGTAACTGATTTTTTTTTTTCCTTCATAGCCTGTATTGTGTCCAATTGTTGGCCAAAGGCCTCCATTTTCTCCCTCCGAACCTCTCTGTTTTGTGTTTTCTGGCCACGATTGCCCCGCGAACAATAAATAAACAATTAATTTATTCAAGGTAGACAGACAAGAAAAAATATATTAACGAGAATTTGCATACTCGCTAGCAGTTTTAACAATGTAAGTAATTAGGTAACAATGTAGTCTGTTTTTACTGAACGTACCTATCTATCTAGGCAGGCAATTAAAATACTTTAGAGAAGGTAGCAACATGCAACAAGCTTTAAATTGAGATATTTTACCAACATGTTTTTGCAAGCAAATTGGGTACAAACGAGTGAGGTTTTTCAAAGCTATTTGCTAAAGGTGTCTGTTTATTTTAAAAATTGTAAAGAAATTGACTTTATTTGGGTAACATTGGGTCATATTTAGGCTGAAATAGAACGATTTTTTTTAACTGCCAAATATTGAAAAACTATTTTAATGAAATCAGTCCATCAATGGAAAGTAAGGAATGAGTATATTAGAAGAAATTTGAAAGTGGCGCCTGTTACAGAAAAATTGTAAGGAAATCGAATGTCTTGGTATGGACATGTAATGAGAAGGGATGAAACGTATGTGACTAAAAGAGTGATGGACATGAAAGTTGATGGATGGAGAGGGAGAGGAAGGCCAAAGAAAAAAAAAGATTGTGTGAAGACTGATATGAAAGAGAAAGGAGTAAATGATGCCGTGACGTCTGACAGGGGAGAATGGAAGAAGAAAAACGTGTTGCGCCGACCCCAAGTAGAATGGGACTAGGACAGGAAGATAATGACGACTCCATCGCCGGAGATATGTATTTGAATATCTAAGGCCTCTCTCAAGAATTGAAAACAACACCAAAAGCGGGCCCTTCATCATCCGTATCTTGAAAAAAATAAAGAACAACAACCGTAACTTTCAAGATGGCGTCTGAGCGTCTCTGTTAAACATCACTAAATGCGGTTCACCGGTAAATCCGGCTGTGATCGATGTCAAATTCAATTGATTACCGGATGTACGTAAGCTCTGGTTCCCATCAACGATGCAAGTTATTTTGGGAGGATACTCACTCTGCAGCTTACACCATTTAGGTTATCGATTTCTCACCTTAGGTTGATGCAATTTGTATTTATAATTTTATACCTACAGAAGTACGGCAGCATCAGTATTAGGTATTTAAAACAATGGTAGATGGGGTAGGGAATAGGTTCGCCCCCAATTACATTGGACACTAGCACTCCGCCCGCGACTTCGTCCTCAAAAATTGTGATAGCGTGGCTAATATGCATGATATAAATATAATTTAGCCTATAGCACTCACGAAGGTTTATTCCCGGTCGTCCCCACCTCGTCGTCCCCACTGGGGACGAAAGGGAAATAAAAGTTTCGTTCCTCCCCAGTGGGGACGGTTGGAACTTTTCATTTCCCACTCGTTCCGCTATAGACCGAGATTCAAAATGCAGTAATGGGGATTTCAATAAGAGATTTCACGGATTGTTAAAATGTTTTAATTACGACTTTCTGACCAAGAGTGGACAATGTTTTTGATTAAGTTAGTTCCGGAGATTACCCTCTACATACAACCTTACAAACAAATTTTACCTCTTTATAATATTAGCATAGATAACTGGTGAAATGCGGGTGTATTAAATACACCTCGGTCTCACCCTTCGGCGATTACAGGCGTGATGTAATGTATCGGTTGATTGACATTAATCAGTAGCACAAAGCTTGACTTTCCTATCCGAAACCTCAATAGTTCCTAGCCCTGAAATTGTACCTTGGACCTTATTCTTAACAGCACTCAAACTAGTAGCTATGTGGTCAAGGCAGACCATTTAAATATTACAAAAGAAACATCAAACATTAAACGATTTGAGGATGTCCCTAACACCGTAGTCATCATCTGCCTAGCCTTTTCCCAACTATGTTGGGGTCGGCTTCCAGTCTAACGCTGAATACCAGTATTTTACAGGCAGCGACTGTCTATCTGACCTCCACAACCCAGTTAGTACTGGGTAATACGATACCCCTTGGTAAGACTGGTTGTCAAACTTTCGGGCCACTGACTAGCTGTAACGACGGTCAAAGATCCTCAAAAGACAGCCGGGACCAACAGCTTAATATTCCGAACACCGTAGTGTGTTTGTCACCGTAAAATTGTAAATACCGTTAGATTATAATCTATCTCGCGAGATTGTAAACTGGCGAAAGATTGTGAACCGTAGCGTACTGCTTACAATTGCATTAAGTGGTCATACTATAGTAAACCAAACCGCCTTTACAGCAATTACCGTAGAACAACAAAAAAGAGATTTTGATAAAATTGCAGAATTAATCGCTATCGGTGACGGAAACAAATCCAAGATTGCGATCATTAAAAACAGAAGGGTACGGTCCGAAAGGAATATATTTTTAGCGCAAATTAATTCAATAGAACCCTTTAAGGTATTATTGGGTATCATTCGGGTATCTCGGGAAGGGATATTTTTTGTAAAAGCACCGTAACGGATACCTACGGGCGAACACTTAGCGCTCTATTGTCTTATTGGGCTTACCATTAGTGTGGGGACATGTCGATATTTTTATAAATATTTCTATCGATGTATAGTTAAAACAACTTAATATTGCAATTAATTATTTGCAGAGTTGGGAAGTCGCATGCCTTTTAAACCAGTATCGAGATAACTAGATGTTTAAAAGTTACTTCAAGAATTTTATCTATTCTGACTCACTAGCAGTTAAAAATTACAATTATCTAGGTTTTATTTATTTTATGGTCCAAAAACGGTATGTCTAATGAAAGGGTAACTTAACCTAAGCACAACTTTGAGCATTAAAATTAGAACTAAGCGGTCTCAGATGTTATCTGCGAAAGTTTCAAACTTATGTTTCGAGAATATTTTAACACTATCTATAAATGTAAAACTATGTTTAAATAGCATTTTTCTTTGTGATTAAACATTTTATAGTCTCGTAAGAATGAAAGAATTATGAAATTTCAAGATGGAGGAATTTAATGGTTTCAGTTTTATTTGTTTTTTTTTTGTGCCGTTTTACAATTTCAGGATGGTTTGAGAGTAATGACCAGTCTCTTCTACATAGTAACTGGCCGAGTAGACTAATTTGTGCTTTTAATAGGGGTACCGAGTTACAAGAGTGACCTATTTTCGGGAACCTTTTTTCGATAAAAAAACCGTTATCTTTACATGTTAATCGCCACACAGCAAACTCAGCTGAAAATCGATATTACCAACAAACTCTCAACCACATCCCACAACTCCCCGATGCTCAAATTGTCGATAAACACCCCATCACAACCCTATCCTCACCGGATTCGTGCTCATAAATAAAATATAGGTCGCGCCAGGTGATGGCTCCCACGTAAGCGGGGTCCACCTGCGAACGACGCCGATCGATGGAAGCGCAACCGAATTTAAACATTTATATTTTTACCAGCGGACTGGACCACGTGGCTCGGTTCGTGTTCTAAATATCAAAATTAACGTTATTCAGCTGTCGATTTGAGGCTGAATGTTTTATGTCTTGTCGATGGATTTAGAACTGCATTCGATGAAATAAAATATGTCAATTTTATTGGTTTTCCGCGCAAGTGACAGCTTGTCTGGTTCGTCGGAAATATTTCTGTGAACTTTTATAGAAGGCTTGCAATCTGAGATACGCTATAGAGTAGACTAGTTGGGAGGGTAGTACTTTTGATGCTCTGCCATGAGATTCTGAATATAGTGCTGCGTGGTTCTTTGGCGCGTAGATACAGTCGCAACTAACACTGATATCTTGTTTATTCAATTCAATTTCCACAGACAAATTCACAACATAAAATGTTTACCCTCCCTCCTGTCAATGTCACTCAAGCGCCAAAAGAAACATGCTGCGTTATAATACCACTGGCTAGTTAAGTAATTGACATTTAGTAATTTTCGTACTAAGAAATAGGCTAGCTAGTACAACGAACGAAGTATTTGACGTATTTACGGTTGTCATTGAAAAGCTGTACCATAGCGACACTGTCATGGCATTTTGGGAAGGCTGTTCCTTCACATTTGGAGCAAAACAGCAGTACAGCAGATGCATTTCATTAATAAAAGTAATAAATCAACGCCAACAAGCTCTTAACTATCATTTTACACTAATTTGTGAGAATTATTGTGTAATTCTATTTTCACATAAAATTATTAACTTTACGTTCGTAAATTTGCATATTTGATTGACTAAATTAATATTTGGTTACAAAACGTTAATCATAGCAGACCTAAATGTTTTTTAATTTGTTACTTTAAACACATAAAAGTTAAATAGGTAATTAAAAATGAGAAGTATTTTAATTGAGTTTGACAGATGAATAACTTGTTAGGAAACCCGTTTGTCCATTTATTTGGTCAATATTTATAATTTTTCCATAGTTCTGCATGCTCTTAGCATCATCCCTTAGTCTTGTCCTAGGGCTGTAGAAGTCGGCTTCCAGTCTAACCGGAATGATGCATCCGCATCTGTATTCTGCATGTGTATTTTTTTTGGTTGTACTAGGTATTTGGTACACATCTGCCTAACTCTTCGAGGATAACAGGCGTGATGTTATGTATTATTTTTGTCCGCTATCCCGCTCAGCGCTGCGTTCTGCATCTAAGTATTGCGGAATAAAACTATATATTTTGCACAGCATTTTAAACCAAGTAAACTCTACCATCGAGGGTGGACAACGGATTTTAATGCAGTTTTTAGCAATAGATACAGTGTTAAAGAGGAAGGTTTATGAGTATATTGCACCCGTGCGAAGCCAGAGCGAGTCGCTAGTTAGGTATAAATCCCAGGGCTCTACTAGATATTAATCTCATAAGCCGTTCTTGGAATTAGAGTTCCTATTCTAAAATTGAATAATTAAAATAAAAGATTTTTGCTAATCGGCTTACATCATTGACAGTGAAGTCAGCCATTTTCCATGCTGCCAACCTAAGCAAATTGGCGTAAGTCTGTGAACCTAACATAATCTGTGGTTGGTTCTGCAAACAGATAGGCTTAATTAATTGCCACCAATTCAACTCGGTTATTGGAGTCTGTTTAAAGATATTTTCAAGTCTACGATGTGGTTTTTAGAAACTGAGAAACCTTCCCATTCTTACGCTTTTCTTCTTATTTCACGTGGATAAAGCAAAAGGACGCTAAATGATTAAGTGAAGATTTCCAGTTATCATTTCTGGGTCATCATCATCATCTGCCTAGCATTTTCCCAACTATGTTGGGGTCGGCTTCCAGTCTAACCGGATGCAGCTGAATACCAGTATTTTACATGGAGCAACTGCCTATCTGTCCTCGTCCTGTATGATTTATTAAGATCATATTTTTTAAATCATCAAATCGTGATAGAACTGCATACGTTTCTCATAAAACACGTTTAAATCAGCACGTTTGGCAGACATATTGCTATTCTTTCTAATCTGTTCAGTTATAAACAATACACGCGTCTTATACATAAGCATAATGAAAGCCCTATAATGTTCCCACTGCTGGCAAACCGGCCTCCTCTTTGAGATGGGCCGTTAGCCACTACTATTGGTGGACGTCACATGTTTTTTTGTTCTAGAACATTCTGGTTCTATTCATTCACGGCTTTTTCACGATGTATTCCTTCACCGTTTTGAGAGCAACAACAAGGACATAAGCAACTTCTATAAGAACTCCTCAACAAATCCCAAAGTATCTTTATCTGCAAAAACTTGGTATCAACCGTGGAGGGACGATCTCGTAAATTCGTCTCACGGCTTTAGCAGACAGTCCTACAATACAGACGGAACATACACTTGATACAATATAATAATAAATACAAGAGGGTCTAAGGGTTGAGGGTGTTAGGTACTAACAGCTTCCGTCAATACGAACATAGAAGCGATTTACAGACGTGCGCTGATGAAATTGGTAATCAATGTTTTATTATAGACCGATCGCCTTAATGAGTGCTCGAGAAGGTATCAATTTAAATGGAATATTCTGAAGGTTGATCACGTATTGGTTGAATTAGTATCGTAATACCTACGTGGATTATGGTTATTTTAAAGTAAATAAACTGTGGGATATTGTTAGGACTTTGTGGACGCTTAATGTACCTTTCATGGGGCAAGACGGAGGACTCATTAAAGCGGTCGGTCTATAGTTGCCAACGTTCAATTTATACTTATTTCAACTAGCTTTTGCCCGCAGCTTCGCTCGTGTTAATTTAGAATTTGACAATCAATTCGGATTGTGCTCTGCTTGTAATAATATAATTCAATCATGATTCGAAAGACACGTGGCGCCATCTATTACCATAAGAACATTATTGTTGTTTTCCTCGCGAACTGTACTTTTTTTTCGGGATAAAAGGTACCCTATGTCCGTTTCTGTACACCCGACGACGTACATGCAAAATTTCGGGATGATCGGTTCAGTGGTTTAGGTGTGAAATGGTAACAAACAAACAAACTTACTTTACATTTTACACCTTTCACTGTTTTAAAGTGTGTCAAACTCATATAAATAGACACACACACACCTTATAGAGAAAATAAACTATCTTATTAAGTAAATAATAATAATAATTTGACAACCCACAATATAAAGGACGCGATACAGCACCAGTTATGCTGATCCGTTTACGTCCTAACATTAACTTGAACGCCTGCTCAGTCCCCCGGGTGATAGCGCGAAGTTTATAAAGTTGGGTTCAGACCGCGCCAGTTGTCACCACTCCGCGTGACAGCTCGGACATGAATTACTGCCTCCACTTGTCTGTTCCTAGCTTTAGCGGAACATAAGTTATGGAAGTTGCTCTTTTTGCTTCTATTTTGTAACTAGTGTTTTGTAGTGTAGAAAATTAGGAGAACTACACGAAATGTAAATTGATATATATTTGAAAATAATTTTAGAAAATATTTCTTGGCAGCGTTTTGTGTAAAATAATCAAGTCTGTGGGCTGTGCGAGAAATATTGCTTGGATAGCAGCTTTCTTCAACATCCAATGCTCATCTAAAGGTAATGCGACTAACCCAAGTTTTATTTGTACCGTTGAAAAAAGTAGCTCTAATAACCTTTACAACCTAACTGATCAATATAATAAAACTCGATCATCTGTAACCTACAATTCATGCAAATAAATTTACAATATATATACTTTCTCGAAAATTGGTTCTTATCGCATTATGATTAGATTCAACATGCAATTTATTTCACACACGTGGATTTTTAATATTTTTCCGCACACGTGTGCAAATAAAAATTCCCACAGACAAACTAAGTCCAAATGGGTTCAATGCATGGTTCAATGACTAATATTCGCCTGTTTGTTATTTTTAAATCTCGATAAAGAGGTATATATGCGTCTTTACGGCGTAAATATTTCATGAGTATTTAAATTGTGTTTATAAATAGAATATCACAGATAAACATGATTATTTAAAACAAACAAATTAACATTTATTTTTGTTCTAAATTTAAAAATATTTGAATTTTATATTTTTCCTATTAGGCTGTTAAGCATCTTACCTTTGCTTCTTCTTCAACCTGGCGAAATCAAAGCGCGGAAAAAAGCAAATTGAGTAAGTTACAGTTTCCTGATAATTCCTGACAAAAATACATTCCCTTTAATATTTTTTTTACGAAAGTTTCAACTACTATTGGAAAACCGTCGTTTGATACGCGTGGCGATTTGTTACTGCAGTTCTCGGCTCCAGCAGCCTCAGCAGCAGCTCGGGTGTTATTCCGCCTCGATTGCAATAACAAAGTTTCCCCACTTATATCAAAATGTACTATATTCATTTGATTTAAAAGGATCTTTAGATACTTACTACAAAATATAATAAACTGTCCATAAATAAATGAGTTGCCCTAAAATTGGTCAACAAAATAAAAATTAATCCTCATAAAGACCATTGACTGACATCGATGAAAAAAAAAAACAATATAGAAAGAGCAATAGAATTTGAATATCCGAAAAAAGTATTCGCTGTGGCATTTTGACATTTAGTTTTAAATCGTCAATCATGTCGGGGTTAGATTAAAAACTTTTTCAATTACGAACTAATCGCGCGTAGGTGTTCCACACATTATAAAATTTGAAAAAAGAAGCAAGAAAATAACATGGCGTCGTCGGACTAAATAATGGAGGGAAAGATCGCGGTGTAATATTTTTTTTCGGTTTAATCCAGGGCTGGCTCGTTCCAAACAATTAAAGCTATCCGCTTAAATCCCAGACAACTTGATGTATGGTGTGCACGGAAAACTTGACGTGCAAGAAAATAGCTTATTATTTTGTTTTAAAATGGCGAAGGAACGTGGACCGGGGCCAAAGCGGAATTTGACGCAGAGTTTGAGATCTTACTGTACTGTTGGTATTACTCTAAATGTGAAAGTTTGTGAGGATGGATTTTGACGATTTCACACAAAAACTACTGAGCGGATTATGATGAAACTTTACAGATACAAGGGGGGAATAGAGATGCAGGGGTGAATCTAGACAAAACTTTGAAAGGGATTTCAACGCTGAATTAATATGGTACCACACACCCACATTTCGCTAGATATGTTTCAGTCCCATACGCCTACTATGTAACAAGAGGTGAGCCTATTGGGATCCACCACCCCATCATAATCCGTTACAATTCCGTAACAGTTAAAAAATACTAGTTCCAAAACTCAGATATCCTGTGATTGCTGTCGCTACGTTCCGTGGGAATTAATTTCGTATGTTAAAAGTAAAACGAGCGAGGATTACTGTGGTGGTATTAAGTAGGCGTCAAAAGCTCCGGCGGTACGCGTATATCTGTAGCTGTGTAAGTAGGCAGGCATTCGGGTAGGATCAGGTACGGAGTTACGGAGATCAGTAATGGATATCAATTTTCGCGTTCTTTTAGTGTGTTAGGGGCTTATATTACCGTGTGAGGTTTTATGTTGACTTGTTCAAAGGAAAACGGTTTTGGTGTGTTAATCCATAACCTAGTATCTACTATAATACTACTATTTTAAATGTAAAAAATACTTTGTTTTTCTGTTAGGTACCTTTTCATACCGTAACGGCTGAACGGATTTGGATGTTTGAGTGACGAACATCCTAAAATAGGCCATTGCCTGTTTGTTGACGTATAGCACATTGGCTTTATGTAGGAACGTTTTAAATATAGCCAATAATACTCGGGGTTAACGTAGTTTCTCGTTACAGAAAGAATCTTCAGAATCGGATCAGTAGTTCCAAGATTACATCCAAACTTTAACCCTCTGTAATATTATTATCTTGACCTACGGCGCACCAACTTGGTCTTTGGCTAACATTCAAAAGTTCAAACTCAAGGTTTCCTGCCAGGACTGTTCGAAAGAGATACCGTGGCCCTTGAACACAAATGGCAAAGAAGGAACATGGATGGGTTTTAGTCAGTACAAGTCTGACATTCCCTTCCGCTCCGCCCAGAGTGGGGGAGGGGGGGGGTGTCCTTTGATGATTTCCCATCAGAAAAAAAAAAACTTAAGGTTGCCAACGTGCTATGGAGCGCAGTATCTTAGGAGTAAAATTATCAAATCGTGTTTGAAACCTGCGCTTCAAAACGCAAATCGTTGACGTGGCTCACAAGGCTGCCCAACAAAATGGGACTGGGCAGGACATGTCTGTTGCATGCCGAACGAGCTGTGGGCCCATAAAGCTCGAGATTGCCCTGAGACAGTGAGCGGGGTCGCGGCAGACCAAAAAAAACTGGAGGTCTGCCTGGAGAATTGAAAAGAAGTAGTACAGAATCGTGACCTTACCTTATTTATCGTGAAGGAATGGAGGGAGGCCTTTTCCCAGCACTGGGACAAAAATGTGCTAGCTATAATTATAATAAAATAATAGATAGTAGCAGACGTATATAATAGCCATTGGAGCGCTAAACAAAAAGAGTGTGATTTCTGTACACAACTTTCGATTTACTTAAACATACAAAACAAACTTTCGTAGAAATTTTGACGCTCACAACACCGATGACGAAAGACTAGTTGATTTATAAAATCCCTGGGAACTGGATCAGTATTCTGTCTCGATCGGGACAGTATTAAAGATTAAGGTCGGGCCGTGTTTACACGGGAATCTATCAATATCTACTTAATCCTCTTATAAATATTTCTATCAACAATTTATTTTGATAGAGACGTGGCATTTTTATAGTTGTTTTATGTTATTTTTGGTTTGAGTTTAATAGAGTGATCATAATAGAAAGAAGTTGGTCAGGATATTTTTTATTTTGGTAATGCAAGGATTAATACATCGTCATAAGGGCTTAACTCCTTTAATTATTTTACGGGCACAAAATAACCACGTTTTACGCCCTTACATAGCCAAAAGGTGTCGCAGAATACGTTAAAGATACGACGGGATGAACTGAAGAAAGCCAACAAGCATTGGTCTACAATTGACGAGAATATAACTGCCCCCGTAGCATGGCGTTTATCTATCTCTATTCTTCAAGAATCGACAAAGCTCTTTCTATACAACTCGACATGTCTTCTGCCCGAGCATGCGGCGAGCCGTAGACTCGAGTTTTCATGAAGACAAAGACATAGGAAATCTTTCCTTAGCAACGGATAATAAATATATTTATAATAAGATGGACCTGAGATCCAGAGCAGATTGGAAAAATGGCAACAGAAGCTGGAGAATGTTGGCTTGAAAATCAGCAGAACTAAAACTTAATACATGTTCTGCGATTTCGGTGGTTTCTCCAGTTCTGGAGCCATAGCGCTAGATGACGTGTTTCTGCCTGTCTGCTCCGAGTTTCGGTATCTCGGTTCACTCGTGCAAAGCAATGGCGAAATAGATCGTAGTGTAAAGCACAGAATTAACACGGGATGGATGAAATGGTGGCAGGTCACGGGAACAATTTGCGACTCCCGCATTGCCCTTAAAATTAAGGGGAAGGTTTATAAAACAGTGGTTAGACCTGCTGTCTTTTATGGATCAGAATGTTGGTCGACAAAAGGGATGAATGAAAGGCATTTGCATGTGGCGGAGATGAGAATGCTAAGGGGGATGTGTGGTGTTACGCGAATGGATGAAATAAGAAATGAGTATATAAGAGGAAGTCGTTTGAGTATGAATGTGGATGGGTATATGAGTAGAGGAAGACCAATGAAAAGATGGATGGACTGTCGAAAGAATGATATGGCAAGAAAAGGAGGTGTCTGATGAGATGACGAGTAATAGAGAAGTATGGAAGAAGAAGACATGCTGCACTGAACCCAAATGAATTAGGATAAGGGCAAGAGAATGATAATGTTTAATCCACTAATAAGGTTGCCTATTATTTTTACAGGCTAGTTGGAAGGCGTACCTAACCTGAATTGAACTTACTTTAACGAGAACAGGCAGACCCTGTGATGTGCTAGGAGACAGATCCTGGCTCAGCTCCCTACACAAATATTGCACGATCTCTTTACTTATTTTATAATTTTCGAGGAACTCGTTTTCAGGGAGATCAAAAGCCCCGGTTAAAGCTCGTATAGCGTTCCTTTTAGCCTTTCCTTCTTTCTTCTCGGCATAAAAACTGAGAAGATGGCGACGGTAGGACCCCGACATTTTTTTAAAACCAAAGTGGCTCACAAACACAAATAAGAGTTATAACAATAATCTTTTCTAGGTCCGATGTGATGTGGACTATTTGACATTGGTTGAGAAGAAACGTTTCTACACCCAAGTGCCAAAAGTAGAGAAGAAATTGTCGCCATGCTCGCCGTTGTCGACTTTTGTTGACAGAAGAATAGAAACTTTTCTTTTCCACATGTCTAACATCGCCATGCTTAGGACGATAGAAATCTTTCTACAATCTGTCATTTTGTCGATTCTTCCGCCGTCAAAACCCGTTTCCACGTTGCTCATGCTACGTGGGCTGGAAGTCACGAAGTCTTTGCCCAGTTAGCAGAGATGATACTGGCTGACAGTAACCGACGGTGAGAGCACTGTTTTAATAATCACACGGTCCATCGGTAAAATATACTACTATTTAAATTTTTTACCCCTTTTGGGGATGAATTTGCAAAAATCTTAAGTGCTCGCTTTCGTTACATTAAGAAGTTTTCCGCTATGCTTCTAGATCCAGCAGTTTCGGTGTACGTTGTCTGCCACTGAGTAAATCACTTTTTACCTGAATGGTTGGTATCACTGTGTAGTGAGAAAAATGTTGAGTATGAATGTAGATGCTATGAGAGTAGTCGAAGACTAAAAAAATGATGGTTGGACTGTGTGAAGGATGATATGGCTACAAAAGAAGTTACTGCTGAGATGACGAGTAATAGAGAAGTTTGGAAGAGGAAGACATGCTGCGCCGACCCCAAATGAATTGGGATAAGGGCAAGAGAATGATGATGATGATGATGATGGTTGGTATCGCTGTGCTTTTAGTAGCAGATCGTCAATATGGCTTCTACAACTCCCTTCGCAATTTTTCAAGTGTTTCTTTTGTTCACAGGTACAACTACAAATTAATGTCAATCAAGTGGAGATCATCCGCTTAACCTTTTCCCAACTATGTTGAGGTCAGCTTCCAGTCTAACCGCATGCAGCTAAATACCAGTATTTTACATGGAGCGACTTCCTATCTGACCTTCACAATCCAGTTAGTACTGGATAATATAATACGATACCCCTTGGTAAGACTGGTTGTCAGACTTTCGGGCCACACTTAATGACTGTCAAAGATCTACAAGTGACAGCCGGGATCAACCTAGGCAAGCGCGGCATCGACCCGAGCGGCTGTTATTATTTAGCCACGAGCTCCTCAATCAGTGAAGATAATGTCCCTTTATTATTCATTTACTGGTTAAAGTTGGGTTATGGAGTAAACCCCGTTACGATAGGCCCTTTAAAGTTGACTGGCCAACTTGGGGCGGCAGGCGGCACTAGTTTGACTTGAACAACACTCGTAATAGTTTGCCGACGATAAACGAGACTTCAGCGTGATACTGAGGTATGTTAGATGATGTTATGTTCTTGTGAAGCTTAGAGTGGTATTTCGGCAGTCTATTATAACGATTTCGATTATTGCAATTAATCGTTTATGTGTGTCTTGAATCTTCTCGACAAAAATAACATAACATCACGGCTATAATCCCCGAAGGGTTAGGCAGAGGTGTACCTACATTTCGCAAGATATGTTTTAAGTCCCATGTAACAGGGCATGAGCCTATTGCCATCAACCGGGCACAAATCCAAACTCCAATCCGTAAAAAAAAACAAGCCCGAAATCTAGACTTCAGGCTGCTACTGGGATTTTTGAGGGAAAAACCCAATAACACTTTGCCCAGGACGTCATGCTCGGCAGTTGAGCTTACGACATTCGGCCAACAAGGCAACGGGGCTCCATAAAAGTCTCATTCAATTTGCTTACCATCAACATGTTATGAAGGAGAACAAACCTGACATGTCTGCCGTACGTATGTCAGATGGGCTGTGGGATAAAAGTGCCATCTAGTGACAGGTGTCACTACAGCAGACCAAAACGAAAATGGCGGATCAGGGGTGACGCCTCCTCCCTACCGAACGCATTTGACCGCATTTAATATTATGCAAAATATTTAGTGTTAACAAAATCCAGGCTTGGATGCAGAATGCGAGTCGAGTCAGCATCTCCTGAGGATGCACCGTGGAGGTGTGAACGTTTCGAGTATAAGTTTTGGTGCATGGCATACTGATTGTTGCTTTTCCTGCAGTGCATATGATTGTGGGAGATAGGGTGGGCCTGCATCCTAAGCCAGGATTTTTTTGGCGCAATTAACACTTTATGCTTTGCAAAACATTAAATGTCATCGATTTGATTGGCAAATAGAGAGAGGGAGGGCTTTTCCCTGCAATTGGACAATGCTGGTTGTATGCTATGTTTGTCATTCCATCTGAATGGTTGACCGAGATAAAATAGACATTCGTAGGTACATAGGTATTCGTTCGTTCTCATCCATTTTCAAACAATACCCGTATGTGCGCAAATATAACGCGTCGGTAGATTGTACCTCAAATAAAACGCGGCTGTTACTGCAGTGGCTTTATAGATTAAAAATATGTAAAAACCTGTGTTTTTTTTTTGCCATTTTTTACCCAAAGTCAGCTGTCAATATAGAAAAATGGGGGAGGATTAAAGCCGGTGCCACAATTCTGATTCTTGCATTTTACCAACAATTTTCTTATATGAACACGGATTTTTTCTACACGGCATTTAAATATAAAATTCTGACTTCCAAATAGAAACTCAGATCATTGCAACAGGGACGTTACAGGACCTATGTATATTATGAAACAGATGTATATGCCAGTTATTTTAAATTTATAATTGTAAACAAACTATTTGCATGCCCATGTGCCGGCAAAATGTTGAGAACCTCATTATAAAAAAACATCAATGCACTTATTTTTGCAAAGAAATAAATGATTTGATTTGATTTTGACATAACAGACTCCTGCATGACTACTAATTAATGGCGAAGGTTGCATACAACTCGATTCGTACCGGCTTCCTTTTGAAAAATGGCACAGTCAGTATTCTATTGACAAATAATGTAATCACATTAAAGATATGTACTCCGGCTTACCTCTTACAAAATTGACTCTTCGCTACTGCTACTTTTTTTACACATCATGACGTCTACATCTCTTTTTTATCTACTCTTTTTTCGCAGGTATGCTGGAAGAGATTTCTTTAGCTAAATAAATGCCTAAATGCCATTGTTGGAATTGTAGCTCTCGCAGTTTCGCTAGAGCTTAACGTTGATAATGTAGCAGTTTGCTTTTATTAACAATTTACATTTATAAACGGGCATCAGTGTATTTTAATGGGTTTCACGCTTCATATTGCCTGTAATCCCTAAGGATTAGGCAGAGTTGAACCTAATAGTACACCCACATTTCGCCAGTTATGTTTAAGTCCCATGTAATAGGGGGCGAGCCTATTGCCATCAGAGGGGCGCAAATCCAGACTCCGATAGTCTAGTAATACCGAAATATGTAATATGTATGATATGAAGGTCGATACATCTTTGCTCACGTAATTTAATCGAAAGTCTATATAGCCTAGCTAAAAAGTACTCTAAAAAAAAAAAAAAAGAAGGGGTGTAAATAGACTGTTAACGAAGCTGAAAGGCACTTGTTCTCCCCGTCTTTGCGATCATTTTTTTGTTCTAGATCATACCTGGGAACCTTCTAGTTACGGAGATTTTGTGGGTTGAAGTTCTAAGTTTTTCACAAGTTTTTTTTTTAATGAAATATTTTTACTTTAAACACCTCCACGACCTCCGTACTATTCAATCCATCCATCGGCACAATGCTTTGAGTGCTTTCCATCGAGTCCTACCGTAAAACGTGATTTTTCACCCCATAAAAAAAAAAGTTGTTTCCCAGCTATAATTTTTGCGTAAAATCAGTTTGATGTACAGAACGCTTGTCTGTGTATGCCTGTATTTCTAAGGCAACATAGGTATTTGTAACTATAACGCTATTTACGTTAACATCGCTACTAAAGGGACCAATAAAAAAGATGGACAATTATAAGTTGGCAACACTGTCTTGTGCAAATTAACTCAAAGTTTTAACTGCACAAGTGCCAACCGCATCTAATTGGGCGGGACGTGCTGAGGAGGCGAGGGACAGAAGTTCCATTAGAGAGAAATCAATATGAAAATCGATGATTCCTTAACAGTTTTATGAGAACTGCCACCTCGACATCATTATAACACAGTAAAGAAACTAAGTGTAGATAACGTACCTATAAACTTATACTGTCACTTACGGGATATATTCCGTGATTGTTCTTTATTTGAGCTCCCGATATTTCGACGCTGTTGCAAGCGCCATACCGCGCAACAACCGCGCGAGCGTACCTATATCTACTTACTTGGCAAAGATGGACTCTTTAGTTTATCTTAACCGTTTTTATACAATAGTTGATTAATTATTTCAGCCACAGCAGAGATGGTTTCCTTCGTCATGATTCCCTTTTTGTGCCTATCGTAGCCCGCATTCTTGCAGGCCACCTGTACACAATGCCTGCCAACATCAAGTCTTCCATGTCATGGAAATTATTTAATAGGCCACAGTTCCGTAATTTGCTTGGCCAAGTTAAATCAGTACCCTGTAAAATGCCTCAATATAGAATGGGAAAAATATAGGGTGGAATCCCACATCGACGTTCAAGTGGTTACCACGTGTTCAGTATATCATTCTGAATTCTCAATTTCTCCCCCACATAGGAATCTTACATTGGTAATAAAAAAAAACAGCTGTTTCCTAGAAAATTGCAATACTTACAGCTACACATTCAAAATATATGAAACAGCAGACGTTTTTTGGATATTGATTTTCTGTTAATATTGTATTGATACCATACTCATCATCTGCCTAGCCTTTTATTTATTTATTTATTTAAACTTCATGTACAATAGTGGTACATAGGCTACACTTAATGCCACAAGGCATTCTCTACCAGTCAATTTTTGGGTTAAATAAGAAAACATTGTGATAGGGTACAAAATAAATATATAAAAAATAACCAACCCAACTATGTTGGGGTCAGCTTCCAGTCTAACCGGATGCAGCTGAATACCAGTATTTTACATGAAGTGCCTACCTGACCTCCACAACCCAGTTGGTACTGGGTAATACGATACCCCTTGGTAAGACTGGTTGTCAGACTTTTTGGGCCACTGACTATCTAAGGACTGTCAAAGATCTACAAATGACAGCCGGGACCAACGGCTTAACGTGCTTTCCGAGGCATGGAGGAAACTCGGTATGTAATGGGTGCTCACCCATCCACAGTTCAACGTAGGCAAGCACGGCTTAACCTAAAGGTCGACCCGAGCGGCTGTTATTATATAGCCATGAGCTCCTCCGTGTATTGATACCATACTGCACACACAAATTAATAATTATGGTTTCTAGTCAGACGAAGAGTTTCTTTACTAAAATAGTAGGCTTTCTGAACCTCTCTGACTAACTATACAAGTCGCTAACTAGACTTTTTGACCGTTCCACTTGTTGGTTAATTAAACTATTCAATTAGCGGGTTCCGCAGCCACTTGGGTTCCCTACGTAAATAATAACTTTAAGAATTAGGAGTGGTCGCTGTAAATGTGCTGGGTTTTAACTGAAAATGTTCAAGTACTTTCAAGTTTTTTTTTTGTGGTTTTATTAAATGATTGATTGGTAGAATTTTAGAAGCCTCTAGAAATTAGGGAATCATGGAAACTAGGTAAAGTTTTAAGGTCACAACCTTCAAAAAAAATTCGGTCAAAAACACAGTGATCTTTATGAACATCGTCTCCTACCCAGACTTTTCCCAACGGTCTCCAATCTAACCGGATGCAGCTGAATACCAGTATTTTACATGGAGCGACTGCCTGTCTGACCTCCACAACCCAGTTAATATTGGGTAATACGATACCCCTTGGAAAGACTAGTTGTCAGACTTTTCGGGCCACTGACTACCTAACGACTGTCAAAGATCTACAAATGACACCCGGGACCAACAGCTTGACTTGCTTTCCGAGGCACGGAGGAAACTCGTTAAGTAATGGGTGGTCACCCATCCACAGACCAACCTAGGCAAGCACGGCTTAACCTAAAGATCGACCCGAGCGGCTGTTA
This sequence comes from Noctua janthina, assembly GCA_963576755.1. Classification (NCBI taxonomy): domain Eukaryota; kingdom Metazoa; phylum Arthropoda; class Insecta; order Lepidoptera; family Noctuidae; genus Noctua; species Noctua janthina. The sequence goes on from OY755074.1 coordinate 13,117,341, forward strand.
TTATTTAGCCATGAGCTCCTCCGCATTGGGTTCTGCTATCTATACAAATAAATAAAATTGAAGTCACTGTTTGTGGTTAAAAATAACAGCTTTTTACTAAATGAAGATCAAAGTATATTCGGTACTTATAACAAAAAGTTAACACATTTTATTTTTGTCTGTCTGTTCGTTTCGTCTAATCTCCGAAACGGCTGGACCAATTTCGACGGGATTTTTACTGGCAGATAGCTGATGTTAAAACGATTAGGGTTCTGTGAAAAATAAAAACCCTTGAAATTGTTAACAAAATCAGATTCAAATAACCCAAGTAATATTTTGAAAATAATTTCCCGCGGACGAGGGTCACAGGCAACAGCTAGTTATGACGTAGAGTAACTAAGAAAGAACTGAATCCAATCTTTTGACAAGAATAACAACAACAAACCTAACAAATTGACATTTGATTTGACAACTGAATAAATTGAAAAGCATTTGACAACCCGAGGGTCAGTGTCCCGGGTCACAATATTACCGTTATCCTGTTCAAATAAAGTCTTTATATTTGACAAATAACACCATTTTGTGGTCCAATGACGGACTGAACCGACCCGTAATGTCAACTATAAATATGTAAATATTTATGTTAAGAATTCGGTTAAATTTTAACTAAAATGTCGGTTTTTCTATGTTTCGGTGGTGGTGTGAGTTGTAGGAGATAGCGATAAATGTGCATCATATCGCTGATTAGTTTGCATACCTTCAGCATATAATATACAAACAAATACGATACGTTATCGTCTTATCTGTGAAACAATCCTCACCCCAGGGATTACCATACAACGTCAAATATGGTAGAAAACACAGTCTAAAGTAACTTACAATATGACCACTTTAAGTATGCAGCCCGAACATATAAGTTGGTTGAAGTGATGTCTTTTCGATCACTCTTATTCAAATATTTGAATGGTAAATATCACAAACTTTTTTTTTAAATGAAACGGAATAAACTGGCACATTTATTCATTAAACAATTAGAAAGCCATTTAAAAAGAAAGAATGATTAGTATTAAAAATGTTAATAGCCACCTCAATATTTTTTATCGCTTCATGACCACCCTAGAAACGGGTTTTATCAACGGAAAATCGATAAAATGACAGATTTCTTTTGTTGATCTGTCATTTTGTCGATTCTTTCATTTCTACCAGTGGTCACGCTGCGCGTGTTGGCCTGCACTTCTACGTCGTTGACGTATAGCAAAAAGTTTTGAATACTCTATTATTCCTTTAAAAATAGATATGCGATAACTGTTGCGTGTGGTAAAACGACGTTGAATATAACTTCAGTTAAATTCGATAATGATTAAAATTATCAAATCATTATTACCTAAAGTAAAAACACTTTTCTTTCCAAATGAAACCCGAAATACTGGCACATTCTCCAACAAACTTTGAATAGATGCCATTTAAAAAGAAAATATGTTTTTATTTAAATGTATCTGAATACCGTCACATTTTTTTTTACCGATAAATGGCTTGAAACGAACACATTATTTAGTTAAAGTTGAGCAAAAACTTTCGATCACAATATTATTCCATGTTTCATTGATTGGATTGTACGAGTATTTGTCAACGACATTCAATCTGCTAATTGTTGAAGAAGTATTTTAGTGCAACTGATTTTCTTCAACATGATTCAATAAATCAATGACAAAATAAACCTTTTTATAAAAACACAATAACAAGTAACAACATAAACTTTTTTCTCTTGGACCCGCGCCGAGGATGCGGTCCACACGGAACAAAATAATAAAAAAAGAACTGACCGATCCAATTTCATTACGAGACTAGTTTACGGAAAGTCCTGTCGCGTACAGGTGGATGTTTTTATTGCGACTGCTCTCAATTAGATTAAATTATAGGATGGCCGTAATAGAAACATTTAAAACGAGGAGTAATAGGTTTTTAAATGGATTGGGGACTACATTGCTTTCATTTACTTAGTAAAAAATGGAAAATGTTTTATTTGATTTAATGTCTAAAGAGGATCAAACTATGACGTTTGTTGTCCTCCTCGTAAGAACTATGTCCTAGTTGTATGTACTATAGTCCTTTCACAAGCAACTAATTGCTTTGAATAGCGGTAAATATTCAAGCAAATATTTTTTTACATCACTGAGAAAATTACAGTGATCTTGAAGTAGTTGTTGAGTTGCGGCTGTCAGACCTCTAACTAAAACAACAGGACAATTTTTAGAACAGCGTGATTGACGCTAACAGCAGATTTGTGAATTTAATAATATTTTACGTTTATTAAGTAAATTCAGAAATCCCAGGAGCACCAAAAAAAATATATCTAAGTATTTAATTCATAACATCTAAAATTTTCCACACCCTATATGACCCAACGGGCCACATAATACGTCCAGTTATAAAGTTTATAACCGCGACAGGACTGTGTCAATCGTGGCCCATCGTGGACCACTCACAACCATCGTGGGCCATCGTGGGCCTATGGGACATGTCCTTATGTGCCACGTAAGGTTTTATTGCTAATAGCTTATTTCGAATTGCTTTATAACGGTGGAGAAGATAATGATGAAATCATCATGTCTGGGAGAGGATTGGTGACCGTAGTAGTTAATTAGTGCAAAAGATAACGCTGCCGGTTACCTTTTTCATTAACTGCCGCTTTTGTTATACTGGTTTATAGGAGTTTGGAATAAAAATCAAAATTTAAGAAGAAGTAGCAGCAAGTTTGGAACATCTTCTATCTGTATCGTGTGGTTACAGCTAAACCAGGTGTCAGAGTTTTTTTGCCGCCCATAGGCCTCTGACTTGGCTTTACATGAGGTCGAGATATCTCTCAGGCATGCTGCTTCCTCGCGATGTTTTCCTTCACCGAAGCAAGTGATAATTATACAATACGCACATGATTCCGAAAAATCAGAGGTGTTCGAACTCGAGACCTATGAATTGGCAGTCGGTCTAGCCACACCACTAGGCTATGACTGTTGTGTGTGTTTTGAAACATCAAAATGACCACCACACACACCATTCACCACCATTCACCATTTCTTAATATTTTAGCAGAACGAAGATGTGGCGGAACAAACATCCCAACGACACATAAGTCTCTTTAGTTCATTTAAATTCATTCATTCATTTATTAATTAATTTTGTTAGATAATAGAGTAAACGTTAATGAAAAGAGGTCACAGTCATTTAAAGACACTTGTTTGTAACACTAAGGAGATGGCCGTTGGTTAAATGCCTTCTTCTTCTCTGTCTCTTCCACTCTCCTTCGGTGTGGCTATGATGAGCAAGTCTCACCACGTCACACTCCAGGCTGCTCTGTCTACAACGTCTTATGTGCTTGTAATTTTCACTGACGCCTATATCCTTTCAAACTTGAACAAAACTGGTGGCAACCAGGCTATGCTGGCAGTAGTTTCATTTCATTAATTCTCCTGCAGCTTAAAGCCTAATAAACCCCGATCAACCCCATCATATCTGAATCACTTAATTCAATATACCCAGGTATATGACTAGGCCTTCGTGTCGCTATTTCCACTCAGTTCCCAGGGCGATCCATATTAATGTATAAACTAATACTCCGCCGGTCGATAGCGTAGCATTAGCCCGATTAAATATATTTATAGCTACAATCGTTGCTATTATTCCGAGCCTTGTTGTGGCCTGTAAATTTTATGTCTTTCCCTAACATGGAGTAGGGAGGGACATGGAAGGATCAGACGTGTTATTTTTAGAAGGTAGAAGGCAGAGTGTAATTTTGTTGTAGTTATAGTTTGTCATTTAAAGCCTTCTAAAAGAAATAAAAACCGGTATACCGGTTTTTTTCTCATCTATTCATCTCTACAGAAATGAAATTTCAGAACGCGGAATCGAAAAATATTCTTCGTAATTAATTTGTAGAATTAAAAATCGCCATCAAAAGTGCCAATGGGATAAAAATGTGACTGACTTAAAACCAGCCGTTTCTCATGCTTTTCATGTTGACACTCATATTGTTAATGTGTAGCAATGGATGATAACGGAGTCGTTTTATATTTATTAGTTAAAATTGTCTGTGGACATTGTATTAAAAAACATTATGGCGACATTCGTTCCGATTAAACACACACGCCAAAAGAGCTATGGAGTACTATGAAACCGCTCATTTCTCATGTTTTTCATCTTTACTCATATTGATTATGTTCAGCAATGGATGATAACGGAGTAACTTTTTATTTTTTTGTCAAAATTGTCTGTGATAATTGTATTGAAAAACATTATGGTGCCGTTCTTTTCGATTAAAGCCACACGCCAAAAGAACCAAGGAGTACTATGAAACCGCTAATTTCTCATGTTTTTCATGTTTACTCATGTTGTTCATGTTCAGCAATGGATGATATCGGTGTCATTTTATATTACTTAGTTTGCCACGTCACATAATTTTGGTACTTTACATACAAGACTTTTAAAACTTTGTTTTTAGATAGTCTTAAGATATTACCTACAGTTGTCAAGTTTTTTTTTATATTCACGTTTCTTTATCATAGAACAATATTTTATGTTTCTTTCTTTCGACGTGTTTTTGATCACTCCATTTCCTCCTTACTCCTTGCATCCTATTATCCGTAACGTTTATGGCCCTTTAAGACGAGGCCTTAAGTATTGGTGTTGTTACAAAAATTGGCCCCGTAATGTAGTATTGGGAATAACATTAAATTATTCGCACTTATTTTAACGATAATGTTTATTGGGTTTCTTTTTCGCAAGTTCTATAGAAATAATCTTAATATAATTCAGGTTTTATAGAGAAAGCATTAAAAAAAGGATCTATAGTAATCTTCTAGTATTCTCCATAAAATGGGTGTTAAAGAATAATTCCTTTCGAAAGGTTACTCAGACCATGAACTCAAAGTCAACTCAAAGCATGTCAAAAAAAATAAAAGGCGAAGCTACAGTCACAGTCAGAAGGCATAATAAAATGTGAAAGTACTGTAGTTGCCCATTCCAAAGCGTAGATCTCTATGGAGAAGAATGGACAAGAAACTCCATGGAGTGTCCTTTTTAAACAAAATATTGTCATAATATCTTGGTTATATAATTCATGTTGAGATTATACATAATTATTATATGTTTGTCCAGGGTAAAAGATATAATAAACTATTCAAAATTAAAATAAACCATGGTAGCTAAGAAATGACCAGTCCCTACTGGCGGCGCAGGTTCACGAACATGACGCATTGATCTGCAACATTCAACTCAACCATTTTGAAGAGAACTAAATTATTCGACACAAGCGCCACCATCAGCGAGACATTTGAGTGAGCATGACATTCTCTCAACCACCAGGGCAAATTCGAGTCAATGAAAGATAAATAAGATAAATAATTTTCTTCTTTCTTTCTTTCATTTGTTCTGTGACTTTTGGAAGTCCATAACTTTTTTTAGCTATCCCGTACATGTTGATGTTTTTTTTTTGTGACTTTCAAGAACTCGTAAAACAAAAGTTGCCACGCCTGAGGTCTTGCGTTAGTATCAATTTATAGAAAGTAGCGAAATATTCTACTCTGTCGTTTACTTGAATCCTGAAATGAGTGTGAAATAACATAGCCTCACGCCTGTAATCCCCAAAGGGTTAGGCAGAGGTGTACCTAATAGTACACCCAAATTTTGCTAGTTATGTTTTATGCCTATGAGTGTGAAATAGTGCGTCGAAAATCGAAATCAAATTCAAAATAATCTGTTTTTCGTTATAAAACCTACATGGGTGTTTATAAAAAGAAGACGCTCGTCAGAAGTTGGCTCCCCGGTTCGTCTGTCGTTTAGTTTAGTGTTCTTTATATTGAGAGTATTTCACGAAATAAGTAAGTAGGTATGTACAGTCGCAGAGACCTCCTGACATATCCGACATATAAATACAACAGGACGGAACAAAAAAAAGTTGACAGCTTGCACGTGGTGGGGGACCCACAGCACAGCGCTGGTTTTCAGTGGTCATCCGTGAAAAAACGTACGGCAGTCAAGACAGCATAAAGATTTGGTTATATGAATAATTGACTGAATATTTTGACTATGAAACCCAATTAAACTGCAGACGCCATCATCATCATCATCTTATCATCATTTCAGCCGAAAGACGTCCACTGCTGGACATAGGCCTCCCCGAAGTGTCGCCAACATTGAAGTAATTCCCATAAAACTCAATAAATATCAGTATCCTTTAAGATCAGTGCACACTATGAGTCCAGTTTAACAGGCAGCCATATTGGATTAGACACAATTCAACTTTGGATTAACATCGAGTGTTACCCGGTGCTATAAAGTTGTTTATGGTCCGCTCAGTGTTGCCATGGTTACCTGTGTTTTATGACCTATGGGGTGTATTAGTGTGATTAGTTGTGTGTTTTGCATCTAAGGAAAATACATAATAGTATAATCACCACGATTGATATTGAATTGGAAGGCTATAAGAGTAAAGGAAGACCAAAGAAACGATGGATGGACTGTGTGAAGGATGATATGTCTACAAAGGAGATGACGGGTAATAGAGAAGTATGAAAGAAGAAGACATTCTGCGCCGACCCCAAATGAATTGGGATAAGGGCAGTAGAACCATGATGATGATGATGGTATAAAATTGAAAAATTACCTTTCTTTTACACTATCAATAGTTACTTCTTTATGTAGATACAAGCATCCATTATAAAGTTAAAATTATGACGAGAAAAACGATTTTATTATAATAGCTGTTTTGATATGGAAAGAAAAATTCGAGTGCGAGCAGGGTTTGAACCTGCGACCTTCCCTGCTCGCACTCGAATTTTTCTTTCCATATCAAAACAGCTGTATTCCCTACGCAGGGTTAAAATTATTATAATATTAATGAATTTATAAAATATAAAAAAAATAAAATAGCAACAGTATGGCGGCGTTAGTTCCGATTACAGTCACACGCGAAAAGAACCATGGAGTACTATAAAACCACTAATTAAATATCGAAAAGCGAACAAGACAAAAGAAAATTAATTAAAATTTTAATACAAGTAGTATAAATTGGAGACTCAACCGTTGTTTGCAAGTGACGTCGACGCCACATGCTGACATCACAGATTGGAAAAGTTGCTACAGATATGCGCTGGATGGGTTACCTCCTTGCCTCGGAAGGCATTTTAAAAGCCTCCGTTCCGGCTGTCATGGGTAGTATTTGACAGTCGTTACAGGTAGTTAGTGACCCGAACGCCTGACAACCAGTCTTACCAAGGAGTATCGTATTACCCAGTATTAACTGGGTTCTGCAGGTCAGACAGGCAGTCGCTCCATGTAATATACATCCGCACAGCTGCATCCGGTTAGACTGAAAGCGGATATTTTTAATTAAATTGAATTAAGAACACTTCATTCGGTTTAGTAGCGAAATGAGTTTCCTTGAACAAGTTCGGTTGACTTTTTTTTCTGCTGTCGAAATTGTTTTAATATTCCGGTGGGTGTCAGGGAATGGGTGTTGGGGCCACGAAATACGCGGGTAATATAATTGAATGGTAGAACGGATTTGGATGATTTGGCAGACCGATAGTTTATAATCTGAATTAACACATGGGATTATTTTTATATCAGACATGGCGTAACGACTGTACTCACGTAGACATAACCGCGGGAACAAACTAGTATTAAATACAACATTCAACATCAAACACTAAAATAATTTTTGAATTCGAACCAGTGGTTCTTCAACCAAACAAACAAACTCTTCAGCTTTATAATATTAGTATACAACATACGTTTTAGTATATGCGAAACCTGAAACACGTGTCAAGTATTTTTATGTAAAGAATCTATGTACAAAATTTCAAAACTGTATCATGAAAAATCACAAAGTTATAAGCTTGTTCTGTTACCTGGTTGTACGCACAAAAACGTGGTTACCACGCGGCGTGTACGCGTGCGCGCCTCCAGCATCGTCTTGAGCTCATTGATAATAATAATTTAGCAGTAGGTACCTAAATGATTGCGACAGGTACTTAGTGTCGCTCGGTGTCCAACTTGTAACTTTTTTTAAATATTTTTGGGACAAAATTTAACATGGTTTAAAATTATTGGAATTGATTCACTTACTTATTCTGAACAAACTATTTTCAAGTTTTGCATACCTATACTAAAAATAATGTTGTATTTCTCTTGTACGTATAACTAAGAGGAATATTCTGAGACACCTCACTTGCAAAGCAATTAGGTGTTCGCCAAACTTATATAAGTAACAGCTTTTAGATTGTGCAATGTGAGCTGGAGTGCATGATAAAGCTAGTATTCATCATAGTTTAACGATGTTGGTTGTTCGTTGTTGAAGACTGAATTTCAGGCAACTGTTGAAAGTAGGATGGTACTGTGAATATATTGACGATGAAATATCTATATTTTTAGTAGTTTTATTATGTCTTCTGTTATTAACTGCTTACAGGTACAATTACATTGAGAAGTTTTATTTGCGTCTTCAATTTTTATGATGATGATGATGAAAAGCGAAAGTAACTCTGTCTGTCTATGTCATTTTCACGGCTGAATTATGACGAAATTTGGTATATTTTAAGGATGGATCATGAGCTAGATTAGGAACTTCTTATCCTGGTACTACGTTCACGTGGGATTGTTTTCGATCAACACGCGGCCAGTAGGACATTATGTTGTATGTTTGCAAAAATCATTTCGGTGTAAAAGGCATTTTAATTAAAAAATATTGGGACTTTTGTACCATCGAATTCATAGCCCCAAGTTTTACGTTACAGGGACGCAAATCAAATTTAATCTCTCGCTAAATTGGACGAAGTGTCTTTGAATAGAGGCTCGACGATATATTTCCAATATCGAGGTTGTTATTTTCGATGTCGAAACCCTTCTGTACAGTACCTGCTTGTTTCAATTTATATTATTTTTAGGGTTTCTATTGGCTGTCTCTTTTAAGCTTTAAATGGTAGTCGTAGTTTTCAATATTGCCAAGAATTAAGAAGTTCTGACATTTATAAATTTGTAAGCAGATCTCTCGCTGAGTAAGCAAGCTGATGTGGCAGTAGGCTACTCATATATGTCGACGATTCGACGGACGATTTAGTGACCGAGTCCTGGAATAATCGGCAAATATGCGGCGGCCCCCCAGCTAAATGCACCGACGACCTGACAAGGTGGCTTTGTCAGACTAGATGCGGAAGAAGGCGGACAGGGTGTTGTGGTTCAGCTTGCGATAGGCTTGTCTCAGCCTCCTCCAGTCCAGCTGTAGACTGGAGGAGGCTGAGTTAAAGAAGAGCATTAAGTGTTATTCTGTGAATTTCACTTATGTATATTATGTATATCACACAAACTTAACCCTACAATGTCAAAATAATCTCGTTACAATGTTTGTCGACTAGTATACCTCATGTTTTGGGCAAATTGTTATTGAGTTTTTCCATCACGAATTTTTCAGTAGCAGCCACGGAGTCTGGATTTATGTCCGGTTGATGATAATAGGCCCGCCCCCTATTACATGGGACGTGAACATAACTGTCGAAATGTGGATGACTATTAAGTACACCTCTGCCTAACCCTTCGGGAATTCCAGGCTTGAAGTTATGATGTTATGTACCTTACTCTAAGGGCCTATTAACGCAAATAATAACTGCACTAATCTTACCGCAGTCTCTGCAAATCCCCCACAGACGATAGCGTGAGTATAAACAATCATCCACTCCTCAGATTGTAGCCGCAGCTCCGAGAACATATTTCATCTTTTGTAGACGCCTTACTCCTTTCATTGGCCGGTTCTAAGTGGAAATAATTAATGTGCCTTTCACGAAAGGGTTTTTACAGCTTACGATTCTATGTTCACTTTCAATTTAGTTTTCAACCGTCCGGCGTCCTGACAAAAATCCGAACGGTTGGAAAAAATAGTTCGGACATTTACTTTTTGAATTTTCTCCTTTCAGTAGTTACTAGGTATTACACACGTTGAACTTTATAGTCTACAAAAGAATTTCCTCAATTATCATTAACACGAAAACGGGATATTTGCTATGTTTACTATTTGTGTGTTTGAATCCCCTCAAGTTAATTGTATAGTCCGGACTAGGTTCAGACCGGAGCCAAAAACGCCAAGTGGCATACATATTTGAGTAAACTGCCTCGAAAAACAAGGGAAGTTTGACGAAAAATTCATAACATGAACTTTTTTTGAAGGATTTATTGATTCGAACGTTTTTAACGTCTTCAAGAAGTCGAAGATTTTTCACAATCAGCAGCTTATAGTGGTGAATTTGAAAATTTCCAAAAAATACTTAACAAGTTCGATTTCTCCAAATTAACCCAGTTTGAACCCCAAAAAAACGCGTCGTAATTATTGTAAAATGGCTTTAGCACCACCCATTTCACGGAATGCATTGAATTACCAATCACCCTGTATAATTATAATTTTGTAGAAAAAAAGTGCCACCATTTAAAATCCACAACAATTCTTTTTCCTAAGATTTTCCGGGTGCTTACCTGACAAGCTTTTAACAATAATCCAGTAAAGACACAGAAAAGCCTCTAACATCCTCTTCTAAAGAAAATTCTCGTATCGCATAAATCTTGCCCCGCGTAGAACATCGTGAGGTGTAAACGGCCTTGCTTGATAAATGTACTTCTTTCGGAGTAGCGCGGGAATCACTTATTGTATTTAGATAGTAAATTGCCTAGTAGTCAGCATATTTTGAGTGGAAGATATAAATCTTCGCTGGCGCTTGTCATTGAATAAAACCAGCTTTAGTTTTAGTTATTTAGGAGCTCGTGACTAAATAATAACAGCCGCTCGGATCGATCTTTAGATTAAGCCGTGTTTGCCTAGGTTGGTCTGTGGATGGGTGATCACCCATTATATACCGAGTTTCCTCCGTGCCTCGGAAAGCACGTTAAGCCATTGGTCCCGGCTGTCATTTGAAGATCTTTGACAGTCGTTACAGGTAGTGGCCCAAAAAGTCTGACAACCAGTCTTACCAAGGGGTATCGTATTACCCAGTACAGGGTTGTGGAGGTCAGATAGGCAGTCGCTCCATGTAAAATACTGGTATTCAGCTGCATCCGGTTAGACTGGAAGGCGACCCCAACATAGTTGGGAAAAGCCTAGGCAGATGATGATGAGTTTTAGTTATTTATTAATTTTTTGACTGGTAGCTAGGTACGTTGGTTTTGAACGATTTTTGGGTAGAAATTCTTCAACTACTAACTAGTACATTGATTCTGATTACACAAAAAATATCTACATAGGTTTATTTTTAAGACATTTCATTTAGTAAACATTTGTGCAATTGAATGGCAAGAAATATTATTAAACTATATATTTTCAGGTTTTTGCCTTTCACGCTGTAAGACATTGCTTCTTGCCAAATTTCATGATTCTAGGTCAACGGAAATTGATTTTTTCACTGCTCCAAGGGGTAGCAGACTTAGAGTGTGGGTACTGAGTATTTGATATTACATTCAGCTTGATACCTCGACGCGTTCCTGAGAAAAGGGGTCTAGACGGACAGACGGACAACAAAGTGATCCTATAAGGGTAGAGGGATCCAGTAAGGTTTTTGCCGACTGAGGTACGGATAACAAGGTGTGTGTTATTGCGGCCATACGCCAAAAGTTCCTTGTACAGCTATTGTGCTTACTGAAATTCATGTCAAATTATAAGGCCACAACAGAAAGTCCCCGACCTAGAGTACACGTGCAACATCACATTCTTATTTCCTTTTCAGAGACTTCGTTATATCGAGGCGCTCATCATCATAATCATTTCAGCCGAAAGACGTCCACTGCTGGACATAGGCTTCCCCCAAGTGTCGCCACTTTGACCGGTCCCGTGCGACTCGCATCCAGCGGATCCCTGCAATCTTCACCAGGTCATAGGTCCACTTAGTGGGAGGCCTTCCAACGTAGCGTCTTCATAATTACCAAGTTTGACACGTTAATCTGTACCGAAAGCGTCCAGTTGGTTCTCCCAATACTGATAAAAAAGGGGCAAAGGCCTCTCCCCATTAGTTCCAGTTGCTATCATCCAGGCTAATGTGTGCCACTGGTCGTTTGTTTTGTCCAGCTCGTCCCGCCATCTTCTACGAGGTCTTCCGCGACGCCTTCTGGCTGTGTTAGGGCTCCAGAAACTGGTTATTTTGGCCCACAGCTCATTGGGCATGCGGCAGACGTGGCCAGTCCAGCCCCACTTTGCTTAGCGGTTCTCCCAAGTAGAATACAATTTTGCGCGTTGTCTCGCCTGTGGTAAGAATGTTTAAATGTCTTTATATGTATGTGATATAGTAATAATTATGTATCTGTAGTCGGAGCACAGTCGCTTTTCTAACCAGAATGCTCTTAAAACACGATAAGCAATACAAGATACAGCAATACCAATATCCCAACGACAAAATACCAAACCATTTAGGATTCTCCTCAATACCAACCGCAGGATACCTACCCTGTTCGCCGACCTCTAGAAAATCACAAGGGAAGATATCCCTCATCACAATAGCGGCGTGAAGGATCGGGCGCATTATTACGGAATACAAATTGCCTTATATATAAGAATTGCGATGATATTGCCGGACATTCCGCCTCTTCGCTCAAGGACGTGTATTTTTACAATTTCGTCTGCGAATTGTACGTTTGAAGACAGACTTAAGTGCGTCGTTTTTCTTGTGGTTTTGCAAACAGATGGGCTGTTGATGGAAACTCGGAACAGTCGTCCATGGTTACTGAACATCACAAAAACTTCAATAGGTTAGTCCGGATATTGAAGCACTTTTATGAAATCTTAATAACATAATATCACGCTTGTAATCCCCGATGGGTAAGGCAGAGGTGTACCTAATAGTACACCCTTAATTCGCCACTTATTTTTACGTGCCATGTAATAGTTGCGATTCTATTGCCATCAATCGGGTACAAATCCAGACTCCGTGGCTGCTACTGATAAATTCGTGATGGAAAACCTAATAACAATTTGCCCGACCCGGGAATCGAACCCGCACCTCATGCTCAGCAGTCGGGATTACGACTACTGGATCAACAAGGCAGTTATAATATTTGATTTTACCGTTGTTTACCAAAAACGCCGTTCGACATCGTTCGCGAGCCAAAATACCCTTGTCGCACTGTGGACTACTCTTGAAGCCTAGTGATTGTAACAGTATTCACACAACACACTTTAGATTTGACTCTGGACCTGTAACGCATCCATGATGCCTTGTATTGCAAGTTTTCGTAGGCATCAGAGTAAACTCGCCATAAGATGTCCTGCAGTAGTCATTTCTCGACACAAGGAGGGACCTAGCGATAACCACATATGTATTTAAACTATTACTTGGTAAGACCGTGTTTTGAAGGAGATATGTGTAAATGTGCCTGACAATTATGTATTGCGGCGCCGAAAGCCACGGTTACTAGCAGTGCCTCGCGCACGAACCCACTTGCTCAGCAAAGCGCCACTGACGCGCGCCTTGCACGCACTAAATGACACTGCTGACAAGATCGATTTATTTTCCTGCTCTCTGAATGAATTCACAAAAACAATATTGCATGTGTTGTTATTTAAGATAGTTTAATTTAGGACCACGCTAACGCATTAGGAATTCCCTGTAATGTTAGTAGTGTTTGTAATAAATAAATAAATTAAAAAAATTGTTGCGCCTTTCAGATCATCATCTTTGCAACATTCACACTCTTTTCTTTCATATCGTTCCTCACACAATAGATCTATAATTTTCTTTTCTTCGGCCTTCCTCTCCCTCTTCATCCATTAATATATTATGTTCATACTCTTTTTGTTACATATGTTGCACCTAAAACTCCACCTGCTGAAAATCTCCCACATAAATTATCTGGTGTTAGCTAACCTGAAACAGGCTCCGGCCCCAGGTTGACCGAAGCAAAGAAAACATACCCAGAACCACGGAAGAATTGAAAAAAGAACAGACCAACAAAAGAAATCTGTCATTTTGTCCATTCTTCCGTCGACAAAACCCGTTTCTACGGTGGTCATGCTACGCGTGTAGGAGGAGACTTATGTATGCCTCTGCCCTGGAGTGTAAGTGTTCCTGTAACAAGCAGTTACAGGAACACTTGCACTCCGAATTACTCACTTACAGCCGAATTTTGACCCGACTCAATTTAGATAGCCATTGACACGTTAAGAAGATTTGTTGCACCTTTCAGTGGTCAGTCACATTGTGTCTTGAAAGTCGTCTAAGGGATTACAGTTCCCGAGTGGGTAGTGTGGTGGGTAGTAATATCGGTTTATGGTGGCGACATCTTAGTGCAACCGCTAATTGGCCTGTCAATCTCTCTGTAATTACTACAAGGGCCAATCTTTCTTTAATTAAGTATAGAATTAATAATGTTTTCTCGTTTTCTAAAGCACATAACTAGCAGGGGAATTAATTCTAGATTTATGTAATTTTTATTTTACTTAAATACTAGTTTTTGCTAGCGACTTCGCCATCGTTATGTACGGGAATTAACCCATTAGAACGGTTTAAATGTAGTATATACCACATGGAGATATTCATACCTTCCCGTTACCGACGTAGCCCGAAGCATAGCTAAACTTAAGTGGCAGTGGGCAGGGCACATTGCTCGCAGAACGGATGGCCGATGGGGCCGAAAAGTTCTGGAGTGGCGAACGCGAACCGGAAGACGCTGCGTTGGAAGGCCTCCCACTAGGTGGACTGATGACCTGGTGAACATCATCGTCATCATCATTTCAGCCGAAAGACGTCCACTGCTGGACAAAGGCCTCCCCCAAGTGTCGCCACATTGACCGGTCCCGTGCGTCTCGCATCCAGCGGATCCCTGCAACCTTTACCAGGTCATCGGTCCACCTAGTCGGAGGCCTTCCAACCCAACTTCAGTATCATTATAACACTTTTATATCGCTGAAAGAATGTCACTTTAGACACTAGACCCGCTGAATAACCTGAACCTGGGACTTTTCTGTTCCTAGCAGCTTTTGATAACCTGAAAAACAAGATTGTCTTTGAAAAAGAAACAATTTCCTGTGTCCCCGCTAAGCATTAGTTTGTTGAGGTATTTTAAATACACCAGGGTGCGCCACCAAAGGCGGTATTTTCACGAAAAATTAAACGGATTTCCTTCGCGCCATCCGGCTTTAAAAATACGTTTTAGAGACTCTACCAATGTATATGGGTGAGTAGACCTCGTTGGAGTAAGTAGCGACTAGAGACTCCATAACTTCCACGGCTAAATTTGGAATTATAATTACTCCTATTGATGCGAGGTACTTGTATATTTTAATCAGCTTCTTAAAAAGAAGGAGGATTATGTATTCTACCAGGTTATACAACATGTAAAGTAATTAACGCACACCCTCAGACACCCCAATTAGTATATTATGTTATAATCATAATACATACACTGAATTTTTAGTTAAACATATATGAGCATTGACTGTTGATTGATTTAGTTATACTAATTCCGGAAGAATGTTGTGGTCACAGTACAAATCCACGAACGCAGACAGTCGCACACGTAGGTATGAGGGTCTTGTTAGCCTAGTAGGTATTCGCTCGCGTTCGAAGCGAGTTAACGAGTTTTTACTGTAATTTACGTAGTTTTAATTATTTTTGGGAAAAAAAAATACCTATAATAAAAATTATAGAAATCGATTCAGTAAACGATTCTGAACAAACTAATTTCAGGATGTGCGTTAATTATGTTACATGTTGTATACATTTTTTTCATGTATGATCAGCGATTTCTCCGTGATTACGGGTCCGGTATAAGTGATTTTTTTTATTTGGTAGAGGAAGCTCGCGCGGTGGTTCCATATACTACATATTAACTTTGCTTCGTAATCCAGCTGAGTTATCCTCTATAATATGCATTTTTTTCGTCCATGTATTTTCGTGGATGATAAGCGAATATTTTCTAGTTACAATGTAAAATTGATACTTGACAAGGATTTGTGTGAGTGAGACACCCAAGGTTAAAAAAAAGTCAATGAAACAAGCAAAAGTCACCGACTTCCGAAAGTAAAGTTATTTTCCACGTTGTCGTGTTTTTTTTTGCAAGTCGGTTATTTTTTTTTTTTTTTAAGTTTTATGTTATGATAGTACCGCTTGTTAGAGCTCGGAAGTTTCATGTTTCAGTGAAGTTTAACGAAATAACATTAAGACTTCCCAATAAGATGATAATATTAGGAATACTTTTATTTGAAGACCAAAGATATTGGCTACCAAGAAGAGGGTAGAAAACGTAACACACTCTGCTCTATAAAAAAATACAACGACGCTTTCGACACCAAAATCGAACAGAAAGTTTCAGAAGCGACTTCAAACTCGAATCAATGGCCAACAAATAGTAGGGCCCCGCGCTTTACCGCACAATAACTTTGTGGACGTAAAAACTCCGCATTGTTAACCAACGATTCATATTTAACGTCGTGTTCCAACAACAATGTGTACTTACTTTTTTAAATTCATTACAACTTTTAATAGTTTTAGCGAGGGAGCTTAGAAAGCGGAGAATATGATTCCGCTGTATTTTGAAACTAAAGACATGAAATGTGGGTGAAATATGGTGTACCACTGCTGTTTTTTGATATGGAAAGAAAAATTCGAGTGCGAGCAGGGTTTGAACCTGCGACCTTCCGATTCAGTACACCGGACGTCTTAACCAATTAGACCATCGCACCCTGCTCACAGCTTTCGAAATTTTCGTTCCTTTAATAACGTCTTACGGTGACGTTAGCGCCATCTATGGTGTACCACTGCTTAGCCCTTGGGAAACTACATGCGTGATTTTAGTTATCAATAGTAATATAATACAGCTAAAAAGTTTGTTAGAACGCGCCAATCTCTGGAACTACCATTTGGAAACGTTTTATGATATGAGCCTCATCGGAATATAAACTAACATTGTCTCTTGCGGGATTATATTCGGAATGGATATTTCGACGCTGTTGCAAGAACCATGATCGCAGAATGACTGAATATCAGGAGCTCACAATAATTGATAATAACGGAAGATATTCCGTCCGTGACAGTGTAAGTTTAGTTACAAACCGTGAGAGCTTAAGAAAAGTGTTCATCGGAATATATTTTTAATGCGAAAATGTAAAGTAAATAAATAGAAATTCGCTGAAAACGAGGTTAAATGTACTTTTTATAAACCAGAGAATAATTTCTAGAATAACCAGCAACGAGGAGGTAGTTGGCCTCTTAAATAAATACCTGGAAATTACACAGGCTGGTTTTGCATCGATGTTGTGGAAGGAAGCTGTACCGGGAATTCAGGAGTTCAACGAGGCAAGGTTTTTCAATAGTTGTTGCAAACCAAGATAATTATATGTCGGATATGTCAGGATTTATTCCGTTAGGCTCGTACATCATGTGGGCAGACGATGGGTTTCGTGCTATGAAAATACACTGGGTGCGATACACTGTTTCTAGCAAAACTAACGAATTACTTGAGATTACAGCTTAACACAATAACACGGGGTACAATGAATCGTTTACAGTTCCAAGACGTCTCAACTCCGCCGCGATCAAACACTGAATGTCGCCCTCGCCTCGAGCTGAACATCAGGGCTCTGTAGAAGCACGCTGTGTTGTGACTGGTAAGTAGGTGAAGTCACCACTGCCCACAGGCGCGCTTTCCAATTAATTTTATGTCCGTACTAATAACGACCGGATCCGACATATGTATGTTATGGGACACAGCTGACTAGACGATGGAAGTCTATGATGCACAGCGTTATCGCAAAACCATCAGGTTTCGCTCCCTTTCTCTGTAGTAAAGATGGTCTGGATTTTCCCTTCTAGTAAAGATGGAAAACGAGCATTTTAGGATAAGTCTCTCTATGACCATCATCATCATCACCTGCATCACCTCAGCTATTGGGCTCGGCTTCCAGGATGCAGTTGAATATTAATACTTCAGATGGAGTGAAGGAGCGAGGAGCTCGTGGCTAAATAATAACAGCCGCTCGGGTCGATCTTCAGGTTAAACCGCGCTAGCCTAGGTTGGTCCGCGGATGGATGACCACCCTTGACATACCGAGTTTCCTTCGTGCCTCGGAAAGCACGCTCAGCCGGTAGTAACGGCTGTAGATCATTGACAGTCGTTAAGTAGTCAGTGACCCGAAAGTCTGCCAACCAGTCTTAGCAAGGCGTATCGTATCACCAAGTACTAACTGGGTTGTGGAGGTCAGATAGGCAGTCGCTGCATGTGAAATGCTGTTATTCAACTGTATTCGGTTAGACTGGAAGCCGACTCCAACACAGTTGGGAAAAGGCAAGGCAGATGATGATGAAATGGAACGAATATGTATCTGAGCTCCACGTCCCAGTTGCTGGGTTATAGCCTCTCCAATTCTTATTAGAAACAGTGGCCGCAGCATGACAGACTGCCTTCGTAAGTTCGTGCATACTTTTAAGTGAGTGTTTCATTCAACATAATGATCTAACATCATCAGCGGCTCTGAAATACATGAATGATCGTTGACGCAAAGCTGGACAGATTAACGACCTACGGAATATCGCGGGAAAGACCTGGATATTACCTACACTGACCAGGCAAGCATGGCACAGAAGGGACGACGCGTATGCTTAGCAGTGGGTGGAATAATGCTGGCAATAATGATAATTATACATCGTGATTTTTAGTCGTCTTACAAAAGTCGTCCACTCGATGTACCCGACATAAAATAGCTCTAGGCGCGATTTTTTTTATCTTTCATAATAGATATAAAGAAAAATAATAATAAATAATTAGAATAAAATTATGAAACATTCTGTTAATGATGTTTACGTGTCAAACGGGAGAACATTACCTACCCAGCATTCGAGTCCAGTAGATCATCGCTCGCAACAGGGTGTTTTAACTACGTCATGCGTCATAATACTGAATAATATTTTTATTTTTAAATTATTAAAATCTCATAAATATCTATTTTTTTTTATGAATGTTTAGTATTCATTGGATACATGAAGTGGGCTGCCGTTGTAAGACGACTAAAAAGTCACGGTGTATAACAACATTTACTCATTTTAACATTTACTCGTTGGTTTAGTGGTCGCAAGCGCGACTGCTGAGCTTGAGGTCCCGGTTTCGATTCCCAGGTGGGGCAAAATGTTTATTTATTTATTTAACAGTTTCTGTGCACAGTAAATACGGAAAAGAAGAAAGGAACTGAAAAATAGTTATAAAGGTGATGCTTATCTCTAAAGAAATCTCTTCCAACATATGTGCGAAAGGAGAGTAGTACTTCGGAATCTGGATTTATGCCCGCCTGATGGCAATAGGCTTGCCTCTACTACATGGGACTTAAACATAACTAGCGAAATGTGGGTGTACTCTTAGATGCATCTCTGCCTAACCGGGATTACAGGCTTGATGTTATGTTATCATTTACATAAGCGGAAAAATCATCATCATCATCATCATTTCAGCCGAAAGACGTCCACTGCTGGACATAGGCCTCCCCCAAGTGTCGCCACAATGACCGGTCCTGTGCGTCTCGCATCCAGCGGATCCCTGCAACCTTTACAAGGTCATCGGTCCACCTACAATACTCAATACTCAAATTTTTATTGCATTCCATAAGTATTACATAGTGGGAGGCCTTCCAACGCAACGTCTTCCAGTTCGCGGTCGCCACTCCAGAACTTTCCAGCCCCATCGGCCATCCGTTCTGCGAGCAATGTGCCCTGCCCACTGCCACTTGGCTATTCTTCGGGCGGAAAAATGCTATTACCCAATTACAAGTAGCATAACATTCGACATAGTACCTATGAATTAATTGCAACAGTTCCTACCGTTTCGACAGAACCCCACAAAACGTTTCTCTGTAGAACTGACTGACGGACTCACGGACTGACGGCCAATTCATTACGTCACTGTACTACAGCTCGATGCTTTTTTGTTTCTTAGCTGTTACACTTGCGGACAAAAATATAGGGAAGGTATTTAATTATTTTATGAATTGGGTTGAATTATACCCCAATTCCGTAACGCTTTCTATTTTTGGGTTTTGAAGAAATACGTAGTACACTGCTACACATAGTCAAAAAACCGGCCAAGTGCGAGTTGGACTCTCGCATGAAGAGTTCCGTACCATCGTAGTAGGGGAGCCCTTTAATTTTCAAGTTATTTTTATTATTGTTTGTTATAGTGGCATCAGAAATACACATTCTGTGAAAATTTCAACTGTCAGCCTATTACGGATCATGAGATACAGCCCGCTGACAGACAGACGGACGAACGGACGGATAGCAGGCTTACTAAAATCGCAATGAATTGTTAAAATTGGGAATGTGAGTGTGTTACCAAAATGTTTATCGTAGTAGTTATAACCCGGAAAGAAACTCGTTATTACTTGTGCGTGTAGGAAATATTGCAGTTACTTAAAGTAATAGGTATAAACAGATCGATGGCGGGCGTGTAAAGTACCATTCAGCAGTAAGTTGTTATATTTCTGATGCGGAAGTCGAACGGAACCATTTATACTTAATAACTTTATGCAAATTAGGGGCTTATAATTAGAATAAATAGTATTTACCTAACCTGACAAAATCTCGTTATGTTTTCTCCCTCTTATGTTAATCAGCTTTAAGAATCAACTCAAAATCTTCAAAATTATCAAACATTTTATATGGTTTCTGAGAAAACGAGAACATTTAGGGCCAGCGCACACCAGTGACGGCAGGGAGTCGATTTTGCCACGGCATACCGGCAGCTACCAAGACTCACCTCGCGATCACTCTCCTCTAGGAGAGTCCAGCGTATACCACCGCATGCCTATGCGTCCTCAAGCATGCGTGCAACGTGCCGTTACCTACCATCGCGTCCCGTCGCATGCCATCGCATCCCGCCGCAGCATCTTCTAGCGCGCTCTACAATGCCGAGAAGGGAAATTCCCTTTGATGCCTTGGGGTCGATCTCGAAACATTAGAATCTGTACCTTGTTACTACTACGTATTAATTTACGTTGGGTAAAGATAAAATGCTCTAACCTGCCCTCACGGTGTACGCTGGCCTTTACCCTAACATGACGTCAAAGATTTCCTGCTTTCAAGAAACAAGGAACATTTTGTTTCTTTTGAACAACTAAATCTTTTGTATCAAAGGCAAAAGAAAACGTACGAACAAATAATAACTGAGTCTGTGTTCCGCTGTTGATTCTACTTAATAGTGCCGTATTTCTGTATGTTGTTTTATAAAATGACGTAGATTATGTTAAAATGAAAGCTTGGTCCAGTAGACAGGTTTAAAAAAAGTGACTGAAATTAAATAGGTGTCGCACGACAGCTGTCAAACTTTCTGTAGTGTCATTTCATATTATTATCACAAGCGAATTTAGTACTAATGGTGTTATAAATAAAAATGGTTACTATTTAGCATATAGTGTTGAATTAATTTAATGTTTAATGGTTATTAATATTCTAATTATTTGCATAAACTATGCATTTGTTTGTATGTTGTTTTAAAGTAATAACGATTACATTAAAATAAGCAGTGCACTGACTAGATAACGTGATTATGGTATTTCGGAAATTACAGATTTTATTTTATTTATTCGGAAGAACCAACAATTACACATTATATATTACAAAATCATAGAATATAAGGAGTTATACAACGTTCTCCACAGATACACATTTACTGTGGAACTTTCTATAATTTGTTTTAAATAGCATAATATACCTAATGTGGCTATTATATTTCACTAGAGGGTCACAGGCCTCCTCTCTGTAAGAGAGAGCGGGCTTTTGTAGATATCAAAGTTTTCAAATTTTTATTTTTAGTTCTAAGACTTGTCCATTTTCTCACAATGTTTTTTTTTTCACTTTTGATGATGTTTTAAACCATCAAAAGTTTTTCATCATCATTTTTTTGCTAATATTTTTACCTGGGTCACTACCTCTGCCCCGCAGTGTACAATGTCTGTCTGAGTGACATTGACAGACGAACGTGTTTCGTGCTCGCTCTTAAGGTAAACCGCTACAAATATTGGTTAGAAATGAAGGAAAACATCTAAAAATCAGCTGTCGGTTTTCATAAAATATGGGTACCGTGTGAATCGATTGATCTTTAAATGTAGGACGACTTGTACTTGCAGAGGTTGTGTCTAGGATGTTTAATGTTGGGTGTGGATCAGTGGCGAAGGGTGAAAATTGAGTCAGGGGAAAATGAAGAAAAAAAATGAGAATTAATTTTTTTTTGTATTTTTTTTTTTCTATTTTTATTTTGACCTTATTTTCCTTTTCAGTGACCCCAAAAACCATGAAAATGATACCATAATGAAAAAAATTGTTTGTGCCATCGAATTTTCATTTTGACCTATTCTATGGAACCTTCGCCACTGGTGTGGATAGTCATTTATTTTGAGGTTTGATGAAAAGATTGTGGCTCAGTTCTTACAGATAACTGAACAACGCAAAACATAATAATTAACACGCCTGCTTCTCGGGCAGGTGAGCCTTAAGTACACCCACGGTTCATGAGTTAAGGTGAAGCCAGTACAGCTTAATAGCTAAATTAAACTCTAAAAAATAGCTGTTGAAAAAACCTAGGTATCAAAAGTTATCCATATGAACCAAGCCCTTCAATGCTGACTTTATACACACTCAATGTGTCGTAATATCAAACAATAGCGCTATCGAACAACTGAACTTTGGTTATGTCCAGCACGGAGAAAATGGTGGTTTGACATGGATGTCATTCTTAGGGATTAGCAAGAAGTGACGCAGCCCTTGTCCAGCAGAGAAACAGTACAATAATAAGTCCCGCACAGTAACCAAGCACATAAGAAAAAGATGGAGCTATTTATTACGAACTCAAACAATGTGCGAGAGAATGCTAATCTTTCAGCCCTAACTTGTTTTGTCACACAAATACAATTAAGGATTTAAGTTTAAACAAAATCTGAATAAAATGTAACTGTTTCATCGTTTTACTAGCAATTTTCGCTTAAAACGCTATAATTCATAATTTAATGTGGCCATTACTGTCAGTTTAGGAGATGATAAATTAAAAATAATATTTACTGTTTTATCTGAGACATAACTTAGTCTATTCTATTAAGTTTTAAACACATTACATTGTCTGATTCGAGAGTTATTTTTCTTAAATTGTTTCACATGTTTTGACATGTCTGATCTCATGAACTTATTAATTAGGTACTTAGTTCGGAAAACGTGTGGACTAATTAAATGATCGGTCAAACCGGTCCGGACAATTTGTAGACGCAGCTCCGAATTCAGACACCTCTATACTCACGGAAGTATCTGTCCCTGTCCCTGTCCATCTTCGTATCCAGAGTTGTTTCCGCAAATTACCACACTGGTTTTATCGATCCTGGTTTATAAGAATTTACGGAACGCCACGTGCCGACACCACGTCCTAACTAATTCATTTAGCTACGTCCTGTAAACACATTATTTAAACTCGTTCAGGTATTTTAAAAGCTGCACCCAGTTAGACTGGAAGCTAACATAGTTGGCAAAAGGCTAGGCAGATGATGGTGATGTATAACATCACAACCGTCGTCTCCGAAGGGTTAGGCAGATATTTCTAATGGTACACCCACATTTCACCAGTTATGTTTAAGTCTCATGTAATAGGGAGCGAGCCTAAAGGCACCCTTTATTTTATTTTATTTATTAGGGAAAACAAACAGTTACACATTATAGATAACGAAAAAATAAAAAATATAAAAGATACAAAAATGATACAAATGTGAAATCAACCACGTTCTCCACAGATAAACAATGAGACAATATTACAAACAAAAAAGATTAAACCCCCCCGTCGTTGTGATATTTTTTTTACTGGACCATCCATGGAGAATGAAGGTCAAAGTTCCAACTCTTTCACATATTTTGTTTTTAAAACTAGTTTTAAATGTAACATACTATTTACCTCCATGACCCCTGTACTACTCAATGCATCTACCGGCACAATGTTTTGAGTGCGTTCAATTGAGTGTTACAGTAAAGCGTGACCTAAAAAAAAAAAATGACGTTCTCAGCAATTATTTTTGCGCAGTGTTACTTAGTTTGATGTACAGAACGCTTGGTTGAGCTACGTAAGGGGTCCGTTTACACCTTGTATTATTTGGTGTACAGAATGCTTGGTTGAGCTACGTGAGGGGTCCGTTTACACCTTGTATTATTTGATGTACAGAATGCTTGGTTGAGCTATGTGAGGGGTCCGTTTACACCTTGTATTATTTGATGTACAGAATGCTTGGTTGAGCTACGTGAGGGGTCCGTTTACACCTTGTATTATTTGATGTACAGAACGCTTGGTTGAGCTACGTGCGAGATCCGTTTACACCTTGTATTATTCGTTCAACCTTGATTCTCTTAAATGAATATCAACAAAGCATGTCCCACAAACAGATTGTTCTGCACACCGTCCATTGTCCCAATATCATTATTAATAGTCACCTATTTGAATATTTTAAATACCCTTTGTATCCTTTACTACCCTTGGAGGAAAGGTACAGAGATTCCGGGATTTGTATCAGAAAGCAATAAGCTGGGCTATACCAGGCTATGTTATAGCCCGTAATTATTTTTGTGCTTCAAAGTGTCGCTCTTTGCCCACACCGGGATGAAAAGGACTGGCTGTTTATTTTGTAATACAACCTTTTTTGGACGACGGGTAATGTGAAAGGAGTCTTGTTGCGTGTGTGTCTGTATATTTGCTTTTGGAGAAGTTTAATAAAGGTGTTGTGTTCTTGTATTCTTATTTTGAATCTCATGGTACATTTTTAAAACAACCACAAAATATTTCACAGTCGGTATGAGTAGGAGAGGCACTGAGGGACTTCGACGCTTTTGAAGTCAAGGTTGTAAGATCACTGTGATGTTGACAGCGACGTAAAAAACGAGGCAAAAAAATAAAATAAAATGTGTTCTTATTTGTATCGTATGATACGGTAAAAAGAACCACTATGTCGCGTATTACAGGACGTCACACAAGATTCAAGCATTATTTGAAACTGGTTCAAACAATCAAATGGCTTGAATCTAGTTTTAAGTAATGCTTGAGTATTGAGTGACGATCTGTTACACAGACGTGAGTGTTATACAGACGGATGTAGAAACTCTGCGGTGGAGGTGAGGTGAGCAACAAGGATAGTAAAGTAGTCTTACAAACTAACAGGAGGCCAGAATCATGAAGAAGTCTTATCGTCATTAAATGCTGCATGATAATGGAAATGCAGATTTGTTTGTGAGACTCATATTTTAGTTGTAACTGTGGTAAGGCGCCATGAACTAGGATATCAGAATCACGAAGCTAGTCTAGGAGTTGTCAAAAGAAAGGTGAAAATATAGTACCTAGTTATTTCATTTTACAGTACATATGACTATGAATACTATGCTAGTACACAGTCCTAGCGAGTCTCCAATCCGTCTAGACAGTTTATTGCCTCGGCTAGTGATTCGCGTGCGTTGGCAAGTTCCCAGGTTGCGTTGCCTTCGATAAGTTCCATTTGCTTCGGCGCGGGTTCGTGAGATGGTAAGTTACTATGTACGATAAATACTTTTAAATATACCTATTATTTTTTTTTACGTTACATGACATCACGCTCGTACTGACCGAGGGCTATGCATGGCAAAGGTACATCCACAATTCTTCTTCTTCTTTATAAAAGAAAGAAAGAAAAAATATTATATAATATTTTTTATTATTTTGATTTTTTTTTTTTTTTTTTTTATCGTTTGGTTAATGCCCAAACTGGTGTCAGAGTTTTTATGCTTCCCATGGGCCTCTGACTTGGCTTTAGATGCCGTCGAGAAATATCTCTCAGGCATGCTGGTTGCCTCACGATGTTTTTCCTTCACCGAGGCAAGTGATAATTATACAATATGCACATGAATCCGAAAAATCAGAGGTGCGTGTCTTGGGTTCGAACTCTAGACCTAAGACTTGGCTGTCCGACGGTCACACCACTAGACTATTATTCAGACTCCGTGGCTGCTACTGACAAAATTCATAATGAAAAGACCCAATAACACTTGGCCCGACCAGATGGAAATCTTCTAGGACCTCGTGCTCAGCAGTCGCGCTTAGGTCATATGACGGCCCAAAAAATGGGCCTGTATATCCAATTCCCATCAAGATAGTATTTGAGATTTAAGCTTTACTTCTGTGCACGTGGAAAAGCTTTCGGATCTCGGCTCATGTAATGAATAGCCGGAGTGTTTTTTGATGTCGCCTCAGGCTAGCTGCTCCTGTACATTTTTTTTTCTTCGAACTAGCTCATGCCGAGGGATTCGCCCGCGTGAAGTTTGATAATTATCCCACGGAATCATACTACCGGGATAAAAGGTATCCTATGTGTTAATCTAGATTACAAGCTATGTGTATGCTAAATTTCGTCCAAATCTGTTAAGTAGTTTTTGCGTGAACGAGTAACAAACATCCATCCATCCTCACAAACTTTCGCATTTATGATACAATAGTACTAACCAGATAATCTTTACAATATTACCAACCAGCCACTATTGCTCACAGATTTTTGATGATATAATTAAAAACTTACTTTCTTTTGTTGTTTTCCTTTTTCTATTATGTGGTGTTGAAGATTACTTTAGTAAGTGCATTGTTATGAATGAATTTGCCGCCACATTTAACGGGATATATCAGATTATATTATGTAGAACTAGTTATGAACATTAGAAAGTATTAGATATTAAATTATGATTGCATCCTGAAATTATTCTTTTTCTGTAATTATTTTGTTTGCAAGAAATATAAGGCTATTTTATTTATTACATATCATAGCATAATCAGTTCCACGTTCCCACAGCTGGGACACACATGTCTTCGAATTTCTAGTTCAAGGACGTGCCGGTTCCTTTATGGTACTTTTCTTCACCGTTTTGAGAGGAGTGGTGATGAAATAATTTAAATTTAGTTGAGCACCTGTCTGGTTTCGAACTAGCAACTCGGGATCGCCACCGTTGATCACCGTTACAAAAACTCTTTTTCGTATATTCCCAGCTGGTTTTTGTTCCTACAATATTATTTGGAAACGCAATAGCCCGCAGCGGACGCATCGTGGCGTGAAATGCGTGCTTTGGCAAACAAGTGCCTATTCTGCCTATACCGGTCGGCACATTTTATGTGCAATACAATACATATCGGTCCGATGTAGCGAAAACTGCGCGTAGCACTACGCTACGGCGTAGAGCTGCTACGATATTCCGTAGCAAACTTTACTGCATAGATTGCTGTTGTTAACTGTAAACTAATTTAATTTGTTTTGTTTACATTTTGTTGGTTGTTTTGTTGTTTAATGGTAATCATTTTGTTGTTGCCGGAAAATTGCAGATTACCCTTCATTTACTCGAGCGTAAATTACCGTCATTTTGTCTAGTAAAAAATAAACCAAATGCGATCGCCAAACTGACAACCAAGCATGCTTATTACAGTAATTATTCCTCTTTCTTTACTTTACTGTTATTTGGTAGTGGAATTTTGAACGTGGAGACTGGCTGAAACAAAGAGAGGCCTTTAATAATAGACTTCCTGAACATTTGCGGTCACGGTGCCAATGTCAGCCGATTAACCATCGGCGCGGGAGATATTACAGTGCAGGCATGTGCGCAGGCACAGGTGCACTCTCTGTTCCTTTACTCTCATAGTCCGATGTGAAGGCAATCCGACACGACCGCGGAGTGATAACCAGCAGTCACTGAAGTCGGGCTGTGGATGGTGAAGATGATGAGTGGGATCTGATCTGATCTGAGATCTATGTGTACTGCAAAACACCACATTTCATGGGTATGCTATAATTGATCTTTGTCTTAGTTACTATTATTTGTTTGTTTGTATTTGTACTATTTTTTTGATTTGTGTGTTTGTTTGTTTTTGTATTTGTTACAATTTTTAACAATTATTGACAAGATCACAAAAGTATTGTTATGTTTCTTATTTTATACTATAATTATAAAGTTTGTATGTTTTTCAGTTTCGAAGATTACCGGTTACCGGTTTAATCTTCGAAACGACTTATCCGATTCCAGAAATTATTTCACTATTGGGAAGCTACATTATCGAGTGTATCATTATTTAATACGTTCCCATGGGAGTAAGTTTCGACCAAAATGCGAGCGAAGCCGCAGGCGACAGCTAGTTTTTAATTTAGTCAGTTTAGTATAAGGAGAACAGAAGAATGAATGGTAGTGTCGATTTCAAAGTGTGAATGAATCGGGAGCTCAAAATATTGAATAATCAAGGAAGATATCCCGTAAGTGACAGTATAAGTATTTATTCCTAAGAAATCTGTTGAAAAATGTTTGTGTAAGAAATACGATTTAACATTAACAATAGAAACGGGAAATTGACCATGTTTACTGATTGATTACATGGTAAATATCCCGTTTCTAGTGTTATTTATTTATTTTAACGCACAATGTACACAACCAATTGTACACGTTAAGCTTAAACTAGTAAGAACCTCACGTCCCAGTCGCCGCGGGAGACGCCCTGGGCGTTGGGGGTCTTGTGGTGGCTCCCGGCCACCGTAGGCGCGGGCCTGTGGACGGCGAGTTATGGGCCAGCTCGCCGTCCGGCCGTCTTATGACGACAGGCCGTGTCGACGGCGCGTTCGTGTTCCACGTGCGCCTCAAAGAGATGTCAGCAAATAAGTAGGGGTCCGCAAGGGCCGATGCCTGCCAGGGCTGCGGGACTGTTCGAAAGAGATACCGTGGCCCTGGAACACAAAAGGCAAAGAAGGAATATGGATGGGTTTTAGTCAGTACAAGTCTGACACTCCCTTCCGCTCCGCCCAGAGTGGGGGGGGTCATTTGATGATTTCCCATCCGGAAAAAAAAAAAGCTTAAACTAGTGAGTACATGACCCTGTTAGGGCGTAGCAAGATAACTTAAAACTAATGTTGCAGAGTAAATATTATTGTTTATAATATGACGACTTACTTTGTTAATGTTAATGTTAGGGACCATGATAGTTTAAAATAGTATAATAGGATTTAACTTTACAGTCACTTACGGGATATCTTCCGAGATTCGATTTTATTTTTTTTCTTTCGTGTTTTTTTGTTGTTTTTCAATCACGGAAGATATCCCGTAAGTGACAGTATAAGTTTAGTTATAAACCGTGAAAGCTTAAAACAGTGTTTAACTTTACGTCTTAGAAACACGTAATGTACAGTTTTTTGATCAAACACGTATCTAGTTTCGCGAATCAAGTTTAAGTGTGAGCAACGCTTTTTTTTAAAAAACACGGGAACAGTAATTTGTATATCTTCTTAGTTATTGCAGTCGTGTAAACGATGGATAATGTCATAATTTTTTCATGTCATAAATTTGATTTTGGTTGTTTTCTTTTTATTTAATTTTGTTTAGTTCTGTATGAGTCAAATAAATACTTTTTCATCTTCTTTCTTTCTTTTTTTCATCATCCTGCTATTATCTCAGTAATGGATAAACGTTGAAAAAGTGAAACAGGATGTTATTCAATTATACATTCTTATCTTATTCTACCACTATTATATAAAATATATATAAACGTGTAACTTTGTGAGAATGGATTAATATGAGTTACTCTTTCAAACAAAAATCACAGCGTGAATTTTGGTACAACTTTACAGTAATATAGCTTATACATCAGAGTAATGAGCTATACATTTTTCATCTATACAAAAAAAAAAAATTAAGTGTTTGTTTTTAATTTCAAAATAAAAGTTTTATACTGAATGCATATGAAAGTATGTACGGTACAACAGTACTTATAACATTTTTTTTGTCTGTCTGTTTGTTCTGACCAATTTTTACGGGACTTTTACTGGCAGATAGCTAATGTTATAAGGAATAACTAAGACTACTTTTATTTTTGAAAAAAGGATTAGGGTTCCGTGCAAAAAAAAGCTCTTTAATTATGTTAACTAAATCCGACTCAAATAGGGAAGTAATAATTTTATAAAAAATTCACGGGGGCTTAGGTCGCGGGGCGCAACTAGTATTGAGTAAAAAAAAAGCGGGTGAAACCGTGGGCTCAGCTAGTACCTGCCGACATAAAAAAGGAAACGAAACGTTTAGTAGAGATATCGTTGAAAACAAAAGATTAAAAAAATACATACATGCATACTTATTATTGTAATTAAAATACATTTCGGAAGACAATAAGGAAATAGAAAAGTAAATTAACGTTGTGCAAACATTGCCACCCTTGTTTGTCAAACAAATGAACAGCAAACGTCAAATTTGACAATCACGCTCCTTCGCTTACCGGGTACTTAACCCTCCGTCTGCCGCCTTCGTATTTAATTTAGCTTATTTCTAGACCCAATCTATTTACACGAAGAAACTCTTACCGTTTCAAACTAGGCATCTTGAACAGTTTTCATTATCTCATTTTATCTCGCTGTGACATCGGGAACTTGAAACTGGTGGGAAAAAAAACAAAAAAACTTTTATTTCTTTTCAAAGGAAGGCAAATCTTTCCAATTTCAAAGTCGTTAGGGTTGTATATTGATGAATTACAATCAAAGGATGAATTTTGTAATAGATTTCGAACCTTTTTTAATTTTGGACCTCTTTTGCAAGTCTTATTAATTTGAAGGATAATAAAAGACGTCGTTTAAATTGTTTTGAAATAAATGAATGGGTTTTAGAGATGCTTATGAATAGAACGTAACTAAAACTAACAACAAACTAATTTATGGCATTGAAAAAAATCTCCACATCGCTGTCGAATGAAACAAAATAATGTGCCCAAGAGACTGGCAGCATTGCTACGTAGTACGGCAATTCATCCAATGTGTTTCATACTTATATTTTTGCTGATAAATTATCATAAAGATGCTCGCTCAAAGGCTTGAAGTTATTAAAATAACATTTGAACTATATGCCATCGACACGCTAAGAACAAGATTTAAATAATCCAGCGCAGTAAATTAAAATTAAACTCGACGATTGAAAGTTAAAAGATCACTCTAAAGTTACCCGCTTCATCTCAAATATATAATTTTGAAATGAACTCTGAAATCTGACCTAATTACGTCGCTAGAACCAGAAGCTGTTACATTTAACTGAGAGTTTAAACGAAAACGCTAAGAACTAAACATTTTAACGTACAGAATTTTTAAACAGTGATATTTAAAATCAAAATGTTTTTCACCCCCCTCCCCGTTTATGTAATACATAGTACATAAACATAACTGATTAAACATAAATGCAAGTACACCATTCACCACTGCCTAACCCTTTGGGAAATACAAGCGTAATATTGTGTATAAAATTCTCCCATCCAATTTAACATTTGACTCAACACTGCAAGCGACGTCTATTAAATTTTCCAGTTAAAAGTGATTTTTCTTGAGAAAAAAATTGTATAGGGCTCTTTCTATCGACGGCGGAGCGTGTAAGGCCGCTTTTTAAATGTAGTATAACGCAATGCGACGTACGTCGTTTCGTAGTACGACGGTACAACCATGCGCAAAGAGCATTCGGTTATACGCTGCCGCGGCGAACGGTTGCCGCACTAGTGTCAAAAAATACGGACGGACGAAACGTACGCGGGACTTCGAAACGTGTGACGATTAATATTGCAGTGATTTTCGACAGATAAATTTACAATTGCAGTGAGAGTGAAAGAATTAATTGGTGATCGATTTTTGAGTTTTTTTTTGTTCGAAAAAGTGAAGTGTTATTTTTGGGACTAAGTGTAGTGTATTTTCTTGAGTTTTTTTCTTGGAACACGATCCTGTATTTGCTGTAAGTATTTAGCGTGTATTTCTTTATTAATTATAGATTAATTAAATTATATCATAAATATTTTGTTACGCTTTTGGACAAAATATTTTTCTCCATTTAGAATGTTGCAAAGGTAATTAATTATTATTATCCTAAATACATTTAAATTAAATTAGTTTACCACAGTAAAGACGTTATAGTTCACGTGCCTAAGTTAGCCTACATTTCTAGGCTGGCTCGGCCAGACAGGTATTTCTTGTAATTAAGCGCTGTTTATGTAAACTCGAGCTTTTAAGGGTTAAATATATTTCAAGTCGTTTGCGAATGTTAACGCTTCCGTTGGTGAAAAGTAATTATTTTCTGTTGGGACAGAATTTAGTGGATTAATATTAGTTAAAACTGGAATAATGTTAATTTAGAGAAATAATTTTGAGGTTTTGAGTAATAATTTGTTTGTATTGTCGCAAAAAAATCTTTTACGGTTAGGATACCATAAATACTCTATGAATTAAAAAAATAATCTCAATAGGTACAAAGATCTTCCGCTGAAATTCTGAAAGATTCTTCCCGTTAAATAATTTAAATTAAATAAATTAGAATTTTAAATTACGTAAGAATTTCCTTAAAAGTAAATTAAAAACTTTCCAATGAAGACGTCACTGTTTCAAAGATTTTGTAACAGTCCTTGTTTATATAAATAATTCAAAGCTCCACACGAAAGCGAAGAGTTTTCCAACAATCACTTAAGACACGTCGCGTGCCATTCATTCAGTCAATTAGCAATCAATCAGACCGAACGAATGAACGGAATGAACGAACGAAATCATTGAATTAACAATTAACTCTTTTTTCACATTACGTTTGAAGTAAAACAGCACAAGAGTTTAGGCAAACTGATATTCTTTCAACGTTAATTGAATTTACATTAGCCACCGAAGAGCGTAATAATCAGTCAATACAAAAAATCGTTGAAGAAATAAGAAACTATTCGAAAGCAATTGTCACTGGCCACATGCACAGCAAGCTGATCGTATCATAAAATATATAAGTCAGTCAGCGAGATTTGTAAAGAAGCTCGTAGCATTTTATAAGTTGCCAGCTAGAAGTGATCCCCAATCATAGATAGGCATAAAACACAGAGCACGAATACACTGGTGGTCGCTGCAAGAGACGGCATGGTCGAACACTTTCAACACAAACCAAGCAAGTCTCCGTAATCTGTCGTGCTTACTACGACTTAGTAGCCAAAGTCTAGCCTAACAAATATAACAATCATTTACATTATTGGTCAGAAATCGAAAGTGACTTCAAGAATTCAGCAATATCAATCAGCGTTGAGGATAACTTCTCAAAACGACGAGTTTCTAGAGCTGGTCAAGCATTCCGTCGGAAAAAAGGTTGTGACTAACACAGCCTCTTTTTTTAGTTTCGGGTTTAGCTATATTCGAATTTAGCCCAATATAAACCAATCTCCTGCTCATCAGTGATGTGGAGGAAGTTTTCGATGCCATATTTCAGTTTGTTGTTGAGCTACTTTAGGATTTTTTAAGTTTTATTGTTGTTTTTTGCTTGTTCTTGCATACAGTTCGGTAGTTTAGTGTGAAAATTATTTTTATTTGGCTGAAAATTGGCTTAACATGCAAGGTATAAACAGACCCTTCACAAAGCCGTCAACGAATCATTCTGTACATCAAAATAATCAACACTGTGTAAAAATTATAGCTGGTAAATGACTTTTTTTGGTGTGAAATATCACGGTTTACGGTAGCGCTCAATGTAATGCACTCGAAGCATTGTGCTGATAGAGGCATTGAGTAGTACAGGGGTCTTGGAGGTATTTAAAGTTATAACATTTAAAACTTGTATTTAAAAAAAACTTGTGAAAACGTTGAAATATTGCCGTGACCAGAATAACTCAAAACGAAAAAATATCGCAATGACAGGAAGAAATTTATTCTTCGCGTTTCGGTTTTATTAAGGTTTACATCCTTCATATTGGTCTAGAGCTAGCTCATTAGCTAGCTAATAAAGTAAGCTGCCTCATTAGACAGCTTACTTAGACGCCATCAATTAAATCACGGAACAGTATACATAATACCTAGGTAATATTGTAAGCTCCTTTTAAAGCTCTCTGTATAATGTGCGCGAGTTATATGGATATCCCACAAGCTTTTTATTTCTTTTTATTTCTAACCCCCGACGCAAAAAGAGAGGTGTAATAAGTTTGGCCGCAATGTGTGTGTGTGTCTGTCTCTGGCACCGTAGCTCTTAAACGAGTGAACCGATTTGGATGCAGTTTTTTTAATTTAAAAGCTAGTTTCTTGGTGATGGTTCTTAAATACGTTTTATCAAAATCGGTGCAGCTATAAACTAGATATGGAGAATGAAAATGGGTATGAAAAATCCAATATTTTCAAATATACCCAAGTGGGGTATCAAATGAAAGGTATATTACATGTGTATATTACAATTATACATGTTTTATCAAAACCGACTCGGCCATTTTATTGACTTTTCAAATGTTTGTTCGCTTTTCGTTGTTGCGATAGAGGTTTTTTAATTATTAAATTTAATTAATTATAAATGTCAATGAAACAGTTATTGAATTTTAACCGTTATACGATTTGAAGACAATAATTACCTGGTGGATCTTAACCAATTGCAATCGTTTCCAAAGCGTTCCATATATCTAAAACTTTATTCATGGCTTGATGTTACATGACTGATTTAAATTGTCGGTAGCGTATCATCTTGATCTGCCTAGCCCTTTTGGAACCATGTTTGGGGTCGGCTTTCAGTCTAATCGAATGCAGCAGAATACCAGTATTTTATATGGAGCGACTGCCTATCTGACCTCCATAACGCAGTACTGTATTTTTCGGTAGTTCATGTGAATCCAATACATTTTAGACATTTCCATGGCTTTTCTTGTTGGTATAACGTCCCTTTGTCAAGCACCTAGATATTTCACAATCGCTACAAAGGATGTTTATTCAACACCCTGGGTTACTGGTGTTTTTAGCAGAATGAGAGGCTTCTAAATAACTCCTTACTTACATTTCTCGACCAAAAGGTGATTCATCCTTCTTGCTGTGGACTACACGGCTTCGGAAAATCAACATTTATGTGCTTTGAACAACTTTGGTTTTAAAATAAAGTGCCTTTTAAAACAAACTAGCGAGCCACCCTTGTTTCGGATGGTTTTTGCAACTTGACAAAACATTGAGATTTGTTTATACTATGCGAATTTAATATTAATGTATTATACAAATACACCTTTCAGAGTATATTCTCTTCAAAATCCGTTGCGTAGTTTAGGAGAATAACGCCGTCACAGAGACAGACATAAACTCCTCCTTTTTTGAAGTCGGTTATAAAGAGATTTTAATTTATAATATTTCTAGATATAGATGTAAGAGCTAAGGTGTACGAAGTTCAACATTGAAATACTATATTGTCATTACTCATCGGACTTCGCCAAGTCTACGAAGTTTTTCATCAGAATTACTTACAATTGAAATTGAGACGACTCTGTTCTGTCTAAAGCTATAGAAATTATGAAGTTAATTACACTGTAGGGAGCAAAACTTGAGTAATATTTGAAAAGTAGTTCGTTTTAAAAGGCTTTTCTTGAGAAAGTAAATCAATTAAATCATACCTGTTTCTAACACCTTATTTTTCTTTCGTGACGGTGCTCTCATTTTATGTGTTTCTATAAACATAAAACACCTCGCCTTGTTACTATTGGGCTTGGCAGAAATTACAAAACGCCATCTGAAACAAAATTATGTCCTTCTAGAGCGCATTTCATCACATGGAATTTGCCTGATCGGGCAGTCGGTCGGACTATGTGTAAAATTAAACTTACTAACAATAATATTATAACTTACTAGGTTTTTCTCGCGGGTTCGCTCCCGTTATGTACGGAAATTAACCCACGGCAAAGTTTAAAATGTAGCCTATGACACTCGGGGACAATGTAGATTCCCGTTAATGAAATATTTCCGGAATCTGATCAGTAGTTCCGGAGATTAACCTTACATCTTACAAACAAATTATACATCTTTATAATACTATAGTATAGATGAGTCCATCCTTCGCCGGTAGGAAATAATTTGGCCTACATTTTGTCCCACTCTCACGAATTCGACGTCCTTTTAAGTTGAAACCTGCTGAAACGTTTCACACCTTCAAGGCGGTGCGAATCGTGGTGAAATATAAATAGACTACCAATAGGAACTGGGTCAGCTCGCTCCTTTAAATCACGAAGATTTACACCTTTAGGTGTTGAGGGCAAACAATTTAATGTTTAAGTAACTTGTTTTCATTAATTTCGGGGAAATTTTACATTATTATTTTTAAGCCGTGCTTGCCTAGGTTGGTCTGTGGATGGGTGACTACCCATTAAATCCTGAGTTTCTTCCGTGCCTCGGAAAGCACGTTAAGCCGTTGGTCCCGGTTGTCATTTGTAGATCTTTGACAGTCGTTACAGTTTCCCAAAAAGTCTGACAACCAGTCTTACTAAGGCGTATCGTATTACTTTACTAACTGGGTTGTGGAGGTCGCTCCATGTAAAAAACTGGTATTCAGCTGCACCCGGTTAGACTGGAAGCCGACCCTAACATAGTTGGGAAAAGGCTAGGCAGATGATGAATGATATAACTATGAGCATTTTTTCTAATGAATGAATTTGATTTGATTGAGTTAGAGAAAGATAGGTGGACGATCGTGAAGTTTATACTTCTTATTTAAAAAGTTGTACGGTCACTTACGAGATATATTCCGTGATTGTTCGTTATCTTGAGCTCCCGATATTTCGACACTGTTGCAAGCGCCATGATCGCGGATTGACTGGAGAATGCAGGTTAATGGAAAATAAAATTGTTAGGTGCAGACAAATCTGCCTACCCTCTTTCTTTGTCTTTTGCTACGCCCACTACTGGAACTCGACACTAAGTCACGGCAAAACACTCACAGTATCACCAGGTTTTGTGGACTCCTTATTACAAAATCAATCACGGAAGATATCCAGTAAGTGACAGTATAGTTTTAAACTATGAGAATTTAAAACAATGTTCTTACTTATACTATTAAATATGCAGAAGTTTGTGAGGATGGACGGATGTTTGTACTCTTTCTAGCTGCCACGGAGTCTGGATCTGTGTCTGGTTGACGGTAATAGGCTTGACCCCTATTACATGGGACTTAAAACATAACTGGCGAAATGTGAGTGTTTTAATGTTTACACTTCTGCCTCCCTTCTGGGATTACAGGCGTGATGTCATGTTATGTTATGTTATAAACGGGCATTTTTTCGTGGGCGAACCAAAAACCTTCTGTATATCTTATAATTTAAAATCGTAACATCCAAATTAAACGCGAAACTTCATCAAATACCGCAAGTGATAATTACGTGATTGCGTACCAGCCATGATTAACCGACTTCAAGCATGCGAGGTGCTGTGTTTACATGCTCATTATCAGCCTGTAAGGGTTGTAATTTAAGAGGGTGATATTATCTCTTGTTTATGGCAGTATTTCCTGTTGGTATTCAGGGTAATCATTTTGGTGGGACATGTTAAAATTATGTTTGGGAAAGGAATTTGGTCTTCTAAGCTTTTACATATAATTTTAAGGTCGACAATTATGATGATTGTGATGAAAGAATATGTTTCTTTCCTTCACAAGTGAGAGTATGATATGCACACTAACAATCAGTCTAAACTTATAATATTACTTACGGGATATCTTCCGTGATTGTTCATTATTTTGAGCTTCCGATATTTCGACGCTGTTGCAAGCGCCTTGATCGCGGGTTGAGGGATATATCATATCGGGAGCTCAAAATAATGAACGATCACGGAAGATATCCCGTAAGTGACAGTATAAGTTTAGTTGTGAACCGTGAAAGCTTAAAACAACAATCAGTCTAGCTACTACTTCTGTTTCTGATGCCTCTACGATTACTGAAGATTGCAGGCCATCAACTCAAAACTTCATGTTTTGCGCTACTATTTTCAACATACATCATCATTCATTCATCATCATCATTTTTTCTTTTTTATTCTTGTACAGCATGAGTTTGTTTATATTAATGCCGTCATAAATCCGCTATTCCAATGACTTTGCTAAATCGTTGCCTAGTAAAAAAAAACATTGAATTTTTTGGCATGTTTTCCCCAAAGCTTGCAACATTTCCTTATTCGCAATACTATTGTCCTTTTAAAATCCGGCTTTTCGGGTGACGACTTCCTTTAGCCTTTTCGTCGTCGTCTATTTATTTCTATTCTCAAAACGAAATACAGGAACTTACAGCTTTGGTAAGAAATTGTTATTGTGGTGACACTGTCCCGTATAAAAAAATGTCTAAAAGAAATCGACAAGAAATCTTCACATCGAACACAACTCAGTTTTATTATTCTTTTAACTTAATAATAATTTACTTTACTGGTTCATTATTAAGTTTTCTGCTAGTAAGTGACGAATTCACAATTTACAGAATTATACGATTTGTGTGTGTTTTAGTGAGTAAGACGTTGAAGTGCCTTAACAATAAGAAAAGAAATATAAACTTGCGACGCTGTCCTTCCTCAGGCATTCAGTGTGTGACGATCGTTACCCAACTCTCCGGCGGTAAACGTGTTATGTGGCCTGTCCACTCCCACTTCAGCCAGGCTATTTTTCTCCAACATCAGCTACTTAATTTATGGAGCACAGACATAATAATAACAAAATTAAATTCTAATCACGCCAAAGAATCACGTCATTCAACCTCAGCTCCTCACTAACCGAGTTAGCGATGCATTTAATGCACCTAGTTAACGCCGGCGCCACAACGGACCGGCCACGGATAACTAATTGATGCAAATCAACCTCCGCGAACTTATCAATGAAGAGACAGAGGCGCCTGTCTCATTGCTGACGGGGAAATGACAAATTTTTTGCTCAAAAGCGTATTATAGCTAAGTGTGAGTGAATGTGTGTGGTGTGTGAGTGTGTTTGTGTGTGAGTAAAATATCTTTATTTGCCTGCCTTTACCCAACTATGTTGGGGTAGGCTTCCTGTCTAACCGGATGCAGCTGAATACCAGTATTTTACATGGAGCGACTGCCTATTTGACCTCCACAACCCAGTTAGTACTGAGTAATATGATACCCCTTGGTAAGACTGGTTGTCAGACTTTCGGGCCACTGACTACCGTAACGACTGTCAAAAGACTAACACTAAGACTAAGGCTACAAATAACTGCCGGGAGCAAAGGTTTAATGTGCTTTCTGAGGTACGGATGAAACTCGGTGTAATGCGTGGTCACTCCATCCACGGACCAACCTAGGCAAACGCGGCTTAACCTGAAGATCGACCCGACCGGCTGTATTTAGCCACGAGCTCCTCAAAAAAAAGATATACCTACCTACATTTATATTAATGGTAGATCGCTGACTGTTCACACTGGCTGGCAAGAACACTCATTTCACTTGTTTGTTACAAGAGAGCTACAAGAGTTATTAAAGAAAGATCCAGAACAATCGCGTGGTACATACTTAAAAGCGACTGGGCGCAAGTAATCGCCGATCGCACTCGCGCACTAGCTCAGCAACAAAACTATCCCAACTTCACATTCATTGCTAGTTGCTCGTCAACTCGGTTCTACAGATATGGTACCAATGACTTTACTTCAATGTTCAAATCAGAGAGATTTTTATTCTCATTACAATAAGTTTGATGTATGGTGGCTCACTCCCCCCTGGACGAGGCCCGCAGGTCAAGCGGGCCTGCTCTAGTCCAAGGCAGCGGAAGTTGCATTAGATCCCGCAGCTCCCAGAAGGTTGGCGAGGGAACACCGGTGTTAGTCAGTATGAGTCTGACAGACCCCTCCGCTCTCCAAAGGGCGGAGGGCATCCATTGTGAGGATTTCCACATCGAGAAGAAAAAAGTTTGGCTGCCATTGACAAGTCTGTCAAAATTACAATCATTATTTACATTACAATAAGACTGCAATTTGCTGATGAAAGATGTAAAATAACTGTAGAAGGACAGTATTTGCTAGCTCCAGTCGTTTCCCGCTAATCGTCGGCGGTGAGACCGGGGCTCCACTCGCCGTCGCCGCGGACTGTGAATGGGACATGCTCAGAGGACGTGATTGTGTGGTTATTAGTACTATTATGTATGGGAGGAGTGGGTTTTCTCACGATGGTCTTCACCGTAAGGATAGTGTATAATTGTCGCACTCAGATATTTCAGTTTTTCCATAATTAAATGTAAATTTATTTAATACATAAGCTGTTACGTCCGCGTGAAATTATTATTAAAATATTACTTCCTTATTAGAACCGGATTTTTATGCACGGAACCCTAATCATTTTTCTGTACTCATTATAACATCAGCTATCTGCTAGTAAAAGTCCCGTCAAAATCGCTACAGCCGTTTCGGAGATTAGGCGGAACAAAGAGAAAGACAAAAAAAAAAAAAAAATTATAAGTACCGTAATTACTTTCATATGCATTTAGAAAAAAAAACTGTTACTTTGAAATGACAAACAGACATATCAATTTTATTTATTTGTGTTTAGATAACATCTCGCTTGTAATTCGCAAAGGGTTAGGTTAGTATACCAATGGTTCACCTTCAGCCAGTTATGTTTTAACTCCATGCTCAAAGAGCATTGGCTCAAGCCTTCTTTGTATGGGAAAATGCATTTGAGCTACAGTAGGATACACACCGATGTAAATAATAATTTACAGAATGTAATATTTCCTTAATTAAAATGGCAATGGCCAATGATTTTTCATTAATATGTCCAATTGAACAAATAAACTTCTGTATTCATGAACTGATGATGCGTCCATTGAAATAAACCAACATTATTGATTATTTTCCATACATTCGTTTTAATATTAATGCAGCGTGCGATATTATGATAATGATGGTTACATTATTATTTTATGCTTGTGTTTTGTGTTTTTACAAGGACTTTCAACAGAATTGACGATAGGTTTTCGTAGCGTACTTTTTTTCCTTAGCCTCTACTGTCCCACTGCTGGGCACAGACCTCCCCCATAGCCTTCCACTCTTCTCTCCGTGTGGTTTTTTCCGGCCAATCTCTCAAAACTCCTCTAAGTCACCACGCCAGCGTTATCTAGGCCTCTCTCGGCGACGACGCCCGTCTTCGGGCAGCCACTGCGTGACGACTCTGGCCCATCGGTCCTGATGCATTCTGCAGACATGGGCCGCCCAATCCCACTTCAACTCAACAGTCTTTTTGCCCATGTCAGCTATTCCAGTTTCTGAGAGTATTCGGTAGATTATTTTACGTTTTTTTTTTAAATTAAATATTACCCCGAACTAGATTTTGGTAATGAGTTGGTGCAGTGGCAGAGCGATTGGCTGCTGCACTGCGTGTCGCGGTTCGATCCCCGCACGGAACATATATTTGTATGACCTACAGGTAGTTGTTCCGCGTCTAGCTGCTTGTGACCGTGTTGTTTATAAAAAAAAAAACCTATCTTCAATAGAGAAATAGGAATATTCCTAAAGAACGTAACTTATTAGAAGCTCTTTCTCTTGTAAGACTGAGAAGGAATATGTCAAAGGACTATAGCTCT
This sequence comes from Noctua janthina, assembly GCA_963576755.1. Lineage (NCBI taxonomy): Eukaryota > Metazoa > Arthropoda > Insecta > Lepidoptera > Noctuidae > Noctua > Noctua janthina. The sequence continues at coordinate 13,158,665 of OY755074.1, forward strand.
CTCTGTCACCCTTAATTTAAATAATATAACGACACATTAACATCAGAAACTTATTCGTCACCCGTTGTGGCGCCCAAAGAAACCGTCGCGTGCTTCTCGACAATTAAACAAATAAACAGACATTACTATTACGGAACGTTACTCAAGTACTCGTATTAACACGAATAGCTGTGGAAAGTATACAAGTATTTATTTCTGGGAATAATTACAAGTAAAATTGATATTCAAGTACGTTTGTTTTGACTTCAGAAATATCGCCAATGGTTTTGAATTAATCAAACTGTTTTGAATCAGACCGCTTATTGCTTGTAACAGTAATACCGCTCATTGTGTCATCTGTAATTCATATGGTGTACATAACAAAGAGTATTCTATTTGTGTCAGAATTAAGTAGATAGTTTTGCATGTAAGCAATGTATCAATATCTAATAATGCACTACCGCAGAACCGACCATGACAAGTTAAATATTAATTGTTGTATATTATAACCCAAGTACTGTTTATTTTATTTTCATATTGATGTAAAAAATATTTAAGCTGTCTTGGCTTCCGTACGTTTTTTCACGGGTGACCACTGAAAACCAGCGCTTTTCTGTGGGCCCCCCATAGCACAGCATCATGCTGAGTGGTAACCTGCTTGTCGCAGTCACGACGTGCAAGCTGTTAACTTTTTTCTTTTCTTTGTTCCGTCCTGTTGTATTTATAGTTTATTGTTTATTTTTTTGTAATTTTGTATGATGCACGTCATGTCCCTGCGACAAATAAATATATCTTCTTTCTTTCATAATTGTGCCCTCCGGGTTTTCTTGCTTAGATTAATTTAGGTAACTAGGATTATTAGGGGGGAGGGATCGGGCTTCCACTGATCTTATTGGTGAGGTTCTTCAGATAGGTCAGGTGCGTAGTACTCGCAACCGGCGCAGCGTGCGTATGAACGTGGATGAGGCAAAAGGAGTATGTACGATAGCAGGTGGCCTTCTGTGGTGTATTTCTACCCTATTCAACTTACTTAGTTGGTTAGTAAGTCAAATATTTTTTTGAATAAATTATGGCCATATCTTTTGGTCCCATAGGTACTATGCGACACAGTTATCTTTCTCTTAAATCTTTTAGCCGATAAATTACTCTCGTATGAGAAAGGGCCTTTATTAACCGCGTCTGCCGTTCTAACATAACTTTATTCACGTGCCGTTTAAGTTATTTCGTTCAATAGCTCATATCTTTGATCTCCAACACATTATAACTAAAGCCGCACATTTATAAAGTTCTAAAATGTCATTTGGACCAATTTTGTAAACCAGTTTGGACAATATCTCACTTGAGATTTATTTGACGTAAAAATGTTCGAAATTAATTAATTTAATGAAGCGATCCGTCAGTTATATGATATGGTTTAATGTTTATAGAATACTAGCTATTGCCCGCGGCTTCGACCGCGTATTTGTCGGACATGAACCCACGAAAACGTACTAAACACAGTTTGTCTCTGCGTCACCCAAAGGTTGACTGGTAGAGAATGCCATTAGCATTAAGTCCGCATCTGTGCATTATATGTGCTTAAAGTATTATATAAATAAATAAATACTACCGGTACCGGGAGTATCCATTAAGTATATTTTCACCATTAAAGGCTTAAATATTGTACAAACAGACAGATATAGTTACTTTCGCATTTACAAGGACATAAAATCATCAGCATTGGCCTAGCCTTTTTCCCCCGATGTTGTTGTCGACTTCCAGACTAACCGTATGCAGCTGAATACCAGTATTTTACATAGAGCGACTGCCTATCTGACCTCCACAACCCAGTCAGTACTGGGTGACACGATACCCTTTGGTAAGACTGGTCGTCAGCCTTTCGGGTCACTGACTACCTGTAACGACAACGAACGACTGTCAAAGATCTAAAATAACATGGACTATGAGCGGAATATAAAAAAAGTTGGAACATGTTATCTGTCTGTGATAAATGGTCACTTGTAATCGCGGGTTATATTTGAGAATAATGAATGCTTTAGGGTTTGGGGGTATAATCTAGGTTTTAGGGTCGAGATTATCTATTTAACCCTCGTTAGTTAGGAATTAGGGAACCTAATATATTAAATTCAGATTTCTAAACCAAGAACAAATTCTGTAATTATATAATAGCCCGGCTAAATTTAGAATTCAAGCCATAAAGGAATTTTCCTTTTTATTCGGCACTTAGTAGGTAATAAAGTCCCCACGAAATAAGAGATTCATCTCAATCTCAACAGTTGATGAAATTGGTATCTGTTACTAGGTTTAATGTTTTATCAACAAAATATGTCAAAGATTAACTAACTACAATTTAATTGTGTTTATTTTAAGTATAGCTATCAGAGATATCGCTAATCTTATATTCGGTATCGTAAGGCGTATCTATAACTAATTATTGCTTTTCCATTCTTGACGATAATTCCAAGTGAATGAAAAATATCCATCTATACTCTGTCGTTTTAGTTTAGTTTAGTTTAGTTTATTAATTAATAATTATCAAAAATTACAGGTCATATTTTGAAAAAAGTAAAAACACAAATCATAATACATTAAAAAAAAAAAAAAAAAAACAAGTCATTATACATTAAAAAGAGCATTAAACCCAAATTATCATAATTTAAAAAATAATAATAATACACAATAAACAGAATAATAGAACCTTACAGTATACAAATCACATAAATTTACTTAAAACCATTCTTTTAGGTCATATAATGCCAAGTTTATGCCAAGTGATATTCAATTTGAGATACAGCAAACAATTTCATCTCGATTGTCTGCGTGGTACGAAGGCTTTATTTCTAAAACACGATTTTAAGACCTCAATTTGACAAGACATACACTAAACTATTTAGTCGACAGTACGCCCAAGTACTTTGATATTAGGATAGAGCATGTTTGTGGAACCAGCTCCTGGTGACAGCCTAAGTTCCACAAGTTTACTCCTCCAAAGCATTTAGTCCTGGTCGGTTACGCCAGAAATTTCAAACTAGAATTGCTTTTGTCAAACACTTTGTGAAGTTCAAGTTTGAGAAGGTTCAAGTCTTACTATCATCATGATCAATGATCATATGAAAACACTGTTTTAAGCTTTCAAGGTTTTTAACTAAACTTATACTGTCACAGGATATCTTCCGTGACTTTGTCTGCTCTTGACAATTTATTTTCCATCCACCCGCATTCTCCAGTCAACTCGCGATCATAGCGCTTTTAACAGCGTCGAAATATTGGGGGCTCAAAATAATGAACAATCACCGAAGATATCCCATAAGTGACTGTATAAGGGACTTACCAGAGAATGGGCAGCAGCGTTCTCTGTGCTTTTTTAACAACTGTACTGCGATCGCCAACCCTCCTACCAAGCGTGGCGATTATGACAAAACCCCCCCTTTGGGGGAGGCCTATGTCCAGCAGTGGACGTCTTTCGGCTGAAATGATGATGATGACTATGACAGTATAAGTTTATATGAAAAGGTTGTTCACGGATTTCTCTAACGTCTGCCTCTGTGCATTCCACGGTTGTCAGTATCGGCCTTCACAGTGGCATTGTTATCTGGGCTGAGCTAGGATATTATTAAATTGTTATTAGATATGAGGACACCTGCTACCCTTAGTTACATTCTGTGACGCCCACGCTAGGCTCCTTCTTAGTGATCCTCTAGTGGGAGTATGTTATTGTAACTGTAGATCTGTACTGATAATATTATCATTATTTTGTATGATAACTTACGACTAACTTAACTGAGACTGGGGCTTGTCTCCTATTACTTAGACATAACTGGCGAAATGTGGGTGTACTAACTGGTAAACAACTGCCTTTGCAAAGTTTATCTTACTTAACCTTTCATGGGTTACTGGTGTAATAGATAGGTAGAAAGAATATACTTTATTGTAGTGTCGCTAGCACATCAAGTTACCACTAACTGTCAAATTTCTCCAAATGATTTTCAACCATAAAATGTTGTTGGTTAAGTTCAAAATCGAATGAGAAAATTTGACAAGTAGTAACTTGATGCGCTGACGACTGTACACTAAAATTGATACACAGCTATTTTACAATATTTATAATTCTATGGTTACTACGGCGGTCTATAAATTGTATCACTTTGACCAACATTAGGTACATCAGCGAAATTAAGCTTTAGTGGATATTTCGACTATTCTTTGACAGGGCTGAAACGAAAATGTTAATGAGACAAAACAAAAGAGGAACAGCCAGCAACGGAAACCATTACCAAGCTAGCGTGTTGCCTCGAGAGAAATTTCTCTCAAAGTAGGGGGCTTCGAATCTAGAGGGCACAATAAACAAGTGACTATCAATTCGAACTACAGTCCTGTCACAGTTTATTTACCGGTAGCTATGAAGTTTCAGAGGTTTGTGTAAAAAAAATGTTCTGCAGAGGAATCATTGCACTTCCAGGGTTTGGAGTTTATTGGAGTTAACTCCTTAAGAATCGTTTCATATAGCGCATGGTATGAAAAATAAATGGGTAGTAAAATCAAGCGTTAACAAAAAGTAAAGCCGTTGTGCCTTCCCTCTGCAGAGATCTCAGAGCTAAGTTCACATTTATCCTCTCTCTTTCTACATATGTTTAAAGCGTGGTGGGGCTATAGCATAGCAGCATGGCATTAGCAAACAGCGTGGCCACTGTTTTTATAATTGAACTACAGTATTACAAAAAATATTTAACAGTAGTAGGTATTACTAAACGTCAGTTTGTGGAGTTTTAATGATTGAAAGTTTTATGTCGGAGTAAACTCCAGTTACGCGTCTGAGCTGACACGAAACTGTAAAAGGACTATACAACAACTTTCAACAGGATAGACATAAGATATTAGGTAGCTTTAGTTCCCACACGCTCTAAGCTCCCTGAAGCTCTACGTCTGCTTACCTCCCAAGCTCTAAACGCCACTGATGTTAATAGAAGATTAAGTTTATACGACTTCATAAGCACGCCGATCGCATCAGTTATCAAACCAATAAAATATTTAGATATGAAGCGTTGAATTCGTTTCGTATTCATTAAGGCGAGGTGCCACTGTGAACCCGTAGAAAGCTTGTGTGCCGTGGTGAATAAAACTCCCAAAAATCGCTGTTCAGGGGATATTTCCACAGCATCTGTTAGTCTGATTAGTGATAAATAACCTTGAATTATTGTAAAGGAAAAATAAAGAAAAGTAGTTTTCCTGTTTCCCACACAGCTAATTCTTTAGTAAGCCCGTAAAAGCGAATTCCAGTAGATTGTAATGATTCGTCCCTTACTATTTTTGTCTTGTAATTTGAGGGCTTTAGCATACTCTGAATACAATGTTCGTACTGCTGGGACACACGGTCTCCTCTCTATGAGAGGATATGGGCTATAGTCCATCACGCGGGCCCCGTGCGGGTTGGTAGATGTCACATGTCTTCGAATTTTTGGTTCTAGGACATGCCGGTTTCCTCACGATGTTTTTCTTCACCGTTTTTGAGAGCAGTGGTAATGAAATAAGATACACAAAGTAATGTGACTGCCTGGGTTTGAACCCGCGACTTAATGCTAGTCAGTCTGGGCCGCCACTGCTCCCTCTAAGGGCTTTAGTGAATGGCAATCGTTTGCACACTGTTTCATAGTGCTACAACGATTCTCAATTCTCAACAGGGTTAACTTATAAGCTAACTTTTTACTTTTACAACTGCTGTGGAGGGCTGTCCCTTATAGGGTAAAGGGACAGCCCTCGCAGACTGATGGGGTGAATTCAGTATATCATACTAAGATGACCGATATAAGAAATTTTTTCTGGAACGTTATGAGAATCCAATAAAGATTTGTTTTATTTCCTCATACGCAATGTATCGTTACCATGTCAAAACGCACGTAGCGAACGGCAAGCGCGACGACGAGTTCGATCAACTCTGTAGCTAGGCAGGAAGTGAACAGCAGATTTCACGCGTCGTTCGTTAGAGTATTTCAACATCCATTGTTGTTTTTTTTTATTTGAACCATATTATTCAAATAAATGGAGTGCTGAATGTAATCTTACATTGAAATAAAGGAATAGTAACTGAAAAAAATAAATTTTCCTGCGGTAAATTTCGGTGAAATATGATTCAAAATAAGGAGCTGAATGCACCCTGGCAGTTTGTGGAGGACCCTTACACCCTGTATAACATTTTTAACATAAAAAGTCATCTTGTGTAGGCCTCTGGCTGTTCCTCGCTCAGTACAGCCCGTTCATCTCTCGCTCAGCTCCCAACGAAGCGCAGCCTCAAACCAGTTTCAGATTTACGACTCCAATATAATTAACTGCGATATTTATTTAACTAAAAATGCTCAGTTAAAATGGTAATAATCAGTTGATAGGTGCCTAACAAAATCATAATATTTGTCCCATAACCTACTTTTGAGCTGCACAAGGGAAATAAGCTTTATATCTACGTACATAAGGTTTAAAGATTAGTTTGTAAATCAGAAACTGTAAAATGTATGTGAAATTGTCAAAAAGAACCACAGCATAGAATTATGCAGTAGGCTAATTATGCGTTCAGTTGCTGGAGGAATGATATTCTTTGTATACTAATATTATAAAGAGGTAAAACTTGTAAGTTGGGATGTATGGGGTGATCTTCGGAACTTCGATCTTCTGATCTAACTCCGAAAATTCGTTAACTAATAGGAACACACATTATCGCCGAGTGTAATAGGCTATATTTAAATCTCTTGGAATACTTCTCGACCGTAAAATGAACGAAGCCGCGAGCAAAAGCCAGTTAGCCAATACACTACGGGTTTTCAAGATTCAAATACCTTTTCTCATCCACAACTTAGAGTTTACTTCACGAGCCGAAAGGGTTGCGTACCTTTTTTAAGAAGGGTCCAACAATCCGGGTCCACTTTGTAAAAATCTGTGCCGGATGCTTCCCGGAAACCGTTGAAAGGAGGACACATCCCGGGAACGAATGGTGACTTCCCGCTTTGAACCTGTTTGTCACCTGTAGGGTTTGTTATTCCGCATTCCTGCTGAATCCCGCATGATTTTGAGTCCTATGAAAAAAACAATACATTCTAACAATAGTAAGGGATACTAAACTTTGGGGCAAAGTGGCAAACGACCACGGCTATCCTCTGAACATCACTATAAATATTTATTTAATACATTAAAATATGTAAAGTGTAAGTTGTTTATTTAATAGACTATACATATTGAATGGTTTGGAACATAACAATTTCAGATGAAAATATTTTAATACTTTTTAGAGCGTGATTTTTTAGCAGTCGGTTTTTTTTTAATATTTTAGTTTTTAATTTTATTTTTTTATGTGCCTGTGACAAATTGACCTAGTGTGTCAACTAGATAAGCAATTAGAGGATTAGCTACTCTTTATTTAGCCAGCGTTTAAAAGTAAACCTCTTAATTTCTCCTTGAATGTGCTTAAACGGAACTACTGTATTTACCTACACTGTGGCCCTACTATGAAATTGAAAGTTTCGTGTTATCTACGAATATTAATGGCTTATTATCGATTCAATTATTCGAATCATTCGTATCGGTTTAAAATATCGATATTCTCGTAAAATATCGGTATCTTTTGTGAAGGTATTATAGTTACGTGAACAAATAAAGTGAGATATTTTTATGGAGACGATATCTTCGGATCAAGTATGTGAAATAGTAAAATAAGTTAAAACCTTCGGTATTTACTTAAAGGCATTTTATCTTTGGTGGTCCGGGTGTTAAATAAAAATATTGGGTGTAACAATTTATATAACAGTTTAGTGATCCGTATCTGATACCGAACTTTGTATTTATGGGATTGTTATATTAATGACGATTTTATCTACGGAAGGGTTTACCATTCCTTTTTACGATGGTGGTAGACTATTGAAGTAACACTTAAGTCAACATACAGTAAATGGTTTGAATGGACTGGGCCCGACTGAAAATTGTACAATACATTCGGCAGCCTGCAGAACTGTCAATTTTAAAACCAAAAGTCGAAACCATTGTGTCATTTGTGGTTTTACGTTTTTAATATTGAGTTTTGTATGCTGTCGACTTTTCTGACCAATTACTGTCAAATTCGAATACTGCATTAAGGATTATATTAGGTCTTTACCTATGAAATTGGAGATTTGTATGAAAATTTTAAACACAAAAATGTTTGTATTTTTTATTTTATTTTAGCTTATCTAGCTTTTTTATCTTTCCGATTTGACGCAAGTGCTTCAATATCGTTTTGACACTAACTCCAAGGCCCACAGCAAGCTCAGCCGTAGATTGAGTTGGATCCGTTTCCACTACCGCCTTCAATTCGTCGTTGTCGACAATGGTTACCGGCCGACCGCAAGGCTCATTCTTCAACTCAAAATTTCCAGATTTAAAACGATTGAACCCAATAATGGACCGTGTTTATGCAAGCAGTGTTAGGCCCGTACACGTCGTTAATGTTTCGTGTTGTTTGTGCAGCGGTATGTCCACGTAGGAACTCATATTTGAAAATTGTACGAATTTGCGGTTTATCCATGGCGCCAAAAACTACCACAATTTCACAAAAACAATAAACTATCTAAAAACAAATGACTGAATTTGAAATTAAAAGAACACGGCTTTCGAATAAAATTTATTTGAATTTCGAATTGCGCGCCAATCCACAGATAATTTAATCTGAAAATGCTGGTTATTAAATCTCCAATTACATAGGTAAAGACCTATTAGTTTAAGCGCAAGAGTCAAATATTTCATAATCAATATTTTAGTACAACACAACGATAATTCATAATTTCGTTTTGTAATATTCAGTAATTGTCAAATCAAAACAGCGAAAAGTTTGACAGTTATTTGTGCCAGCGAAACCAGTGCCGCCATCTTCGTTTTTTTCAATACAATTTTCACAAATGTTTACCAACAACGCTCGCCTGATAATGTGTTTCAATCGCTAAAAGAAAATTGCAAAACTTTTTATCTTTACTATATGATAGACTGTAGCTACTTATAGATATATTATGCTCGTCTTTCAATCTGTGTTTCACCTGCTCCGTGCCAAAGGTGCGGCCCACATTATGAGCGTTCTAAATTCATCCCTAGTTGCGTATTAACTTTGAACGGTTTGAACCGGGAACTTTGATGAGCTTCGTTATTCTAACCACTAGGGTGAATAAGGTTTATTATTGCTTTTTCAGTATTTAATGAAAGACTTACTACTGTAGAAATGTATCTTAAATAGCCTGTATGGCATTTTATAGGTTTTTCTTTGACATTTAAATCTCCAGTTTGACTGCCTCGTTGGTCCGGTGGTCGCAATCGCGACTGTTAAGCATGAGGTCCTGGGTTAGATTCCCGGGTCGGGCATAATAGTTATTGGGTTTTTAAATCACGAATTTCTCAGTAGCTGTCACGGAATCAGGATTTGTGCCCGGTTGATGGCAATAGGCTCGCCTCGTATTACATGGGACTTAAACAAAACTGGCGAAATGTGGGTGTACTATAAGCGTGATGTAATGTTAAATCGCCAGTACCGAGAGGACATCTGACTACCTACTACGTAATTATATGAAAGTTTGTAGGGATGGGTGGATAGATGTTTGTTACTTTTTCACGCAAAAAACTACTAAAAGGATTCAGACGAAATTAGGCACACCGATAGTTTATAACCTTAATTAACATTTAGGATACTTTTTATCCCGGTAGTACGACCCGTGGGACAATTACCGACCTCATCGCGGGCATAAGCCAGTATACCAGTATGCCAGTGTATTTTACGTTGGAACATGGTCAGGAGGGAAACTGTTGGTAAACATAATTATGAAATGTTGTTGAAAAAAAATATTAGCAGCTAAACTAATACTATCACTTACGGGATATCTGATTATCGTGATTTTTCATTGCTTTGAGCTCCCGATATTTCGACGCTGTTGCAAGCGCCATGATCGCGGGGTGACTCGCGGGCGGGAGCTCAAAATAATGAACAATCACGGAAGATATCCCGTAAGTGACAGTATAAGTTTAGTTGTAAACCGTGACAGCTTAAAACAGTGTTTATTAGCAGCTAGTTCCGAAAAACCATACGCCAAAACATCTATAGAACTATACCCAACTTTGTAATTAATCACATCTATCTAATAACGTAATTAGTCCCTATACCTTTTAAAAAACCGAGCCTATATTCAATCATCATCAGCCTGACTGTCTCATTAATCACTAATTAGCGTTCAAAGTGAACCAAAGACCTAAGACCTAATACTGTTGTTAGTTAAATACCAATCAATAGTAACTGTCTGGCGTTAATTGGTAGAACATGAAAGAGGCTGTTTCTGACGAATTTGGTTACGCCTTGTTTCGATGTAGAACTTAAGTCGGTTAAATAGATTCTAGTGTGAGGTTTAAATTGTATGATTTTGAGATGTATCTTCATCAAGTTTTAAAAGAAAAAAACTTAGAGTTCCATAAAAAAAAGTTTTTTTACGTTCTACATTTTATCAGAATTTTCCTCCTCTTACTTTGGAAATTAGAGGAGGAAAATCAAAATCAATCGAAATCAAAGAATTTATTTCAAGTAAGCCAGTTACAGGCACTTTTGAATTGTCGAAACAAAGACAACAGTAAAATATAGCTACAGTCCCAGTCACAAGGCACAAACATTTAAGGACACACACACATTTTACAAATTTGGAATTGTCTATCTTTGAAAAGATTGACTTTGAGAAAAAAATGGTTATAGGAACCACAATGTCATTTTTAAAGATCAATGCATAGACACCCGAACGTATAGGTTTGATGAAATTTTTTTTTACTTTCAGTTCCATGTAAGTCCATGTGTGTTTTTTTTTATTTTTGTATAAAAAATCGCAGTGTTTTACAACCTACCAAGTTTCAATCGTGTAGTCTTAATAGTTTCGAAATAAAGTGGTAGTGACTGTGTCATGTCTGTCTGTCTGACGTACAGACAGACATGACGATAAGGGTTCCGTTTTTCGCCATTCGGCTACGGAACCCCAAAAACATGTTTTCTTTAATTTAAAGTGGTCATAGTCATACACACTCTGAAATCGTAAATTGCATCTGTGGGCCTAACACGGTTCAGAAGAGGGCATCTTCTACAACAGATGGGCGAATAGGGTCCCTGGCACCCTTTGTTTCTCTACTCTTCTCTTCTTCAACTTTTGGCCACTCAATGCAGAGTACAGTAGACGCTCAAAAGTGCACTACCATGCTAAAGATTATATTGCTATGAACTGTGCGAGCGCGATACAGCAGTGTGTGTGCGTGTGCGTGTATGAGTGATGTCTCAACATTCCACACATAACACACACTAATGAACTGACACACTACGCGAAATAGCATTATATTTCTGTTGCATTTAGAATACACATCATAGTGATGACCTGTTCTTACCATTGCATCGTTAAAATTCGCGTAGTATTAACATGGGTTGGTAGCTGTTTGGGCTGAGCATGGGTTCACGATCAATGAAGTCCAAGTTCGAATCCATGTTATTACAATGTGTGGCTGTTTTTTGTTTCTTTGAAACCTTAATAATATTTGTATTTTAAGCAGAAAGTCGTTAGGCATTTATGTTTATTTCTAATGTAGTCATGCTTATTATTTATTTTTTATAAGAAGTTAAATATTAGATAGTTATTGTATTATTATTTAACCTCATTAATTGATTTTTATTTTATGTTGTCTGTGTTGGAAGGTGGAAATAAAAAAATCATGCTGAATGATAACAAAAATGTTTATTCGTTTTATTTATTTATAAAATTAACAAACTTTTGTGAGAATTGTGACGTCACATTCCTATCTAGGCAAAACAAAGTTCTCTTATCACCGTTCATAAGATTTTTTGCCACTTAGTCAATTCATAATAAAAATAACATAACACGGAAAGGATATTCTAATAACACAAAAATAATTGTTGATACCCGCTTAGTATAGGTATCAGTATTCAGCAGATTTCATTGAATACTAATATATGAGTTAGACTTTATGAACGTGTTTTTTTTATGTAACGTCACATTGAATGTATTGAGGTTCATTTAAGTGTTCATTTTCTTGACGAAAAGAATATTAAAAATAAACCCCAATTTAAGATCATTAAATTTAAAATTTATTTCTTAATTTTTAATTTTTTTAATTACCGTTATGTTAATATTACTAAATATTTAGTTACCCGGTCTACTTATTAAAATTAAGTATTATTATTTTTTCGCCATAAATTAAGTCTTCCTTTTGGCAAGACTTGAAAGTCTTCTCGTCAGAAAATACAGTCACCTCCCAGTTAAAATCTAAATAATCTCGAGCAAAACGTAGTCTTTCCTCCCTGTGTTTTTGTGTCAAAAATGTTTTTTAGCTGGCTTCCGATGATGTAAACCTTCAGCATGGACTGCATGGCGAACAGTCTGTAATGTAGTATCCAATTGCTCTGCAAACATTATAGTTGGAATGAAACCATTTGTTTCATATTCTTCCATCATAAAACGTCACTGAGTCGGGTTAATAAGCGGCGGCCTTTCACTTCTTAAACGACTCTTCAGACTAACTTCTTCCTCAAACCTCTTTACCCAACGGCTAACAGAATTTCTAAAAAAAAAACAAAATATGATTACACACTTGCAACTAGCAATTTATTTAATAATAAGAAAATCACACACCAATATTAGCTTGCATCTTGAATAAAGACAATCAAACAATACGCTAATCATAATAATAACACAAACGCTCGTGACAAAGTTCACCAACTAACAACGTCATAACTAACTACTTTGTTAAATCCAGAAGTTTATTTTGTTTCACATTCACCCTCATCTTTTTTGTTAATAATAAGTTTCAACTAATATTTAGAAAAACATATCTCATCGGGTCTAACGTATCATTTATAATTAAAACACAAAAAGTGTAATGTCACTTGGGTTCGAACGCAGGCTACACCGTGCGAGACATTTTATCTATAGCGTTAACCGCTAAGCCAGATAGACACATAATTGTTAGTTTGAAATTAAATATCACTAACTTAATACTCCGTCGCGACATGACAGACTTGTCACTAAGGCAAATGATCATTATATCGCACTCTTTCTGACTAGATAATTATGAAAGAGTGCGATATACGAGATCGTGTATGTGTGCAAAATGTTTGTTATGGAAAAAGGTCAGTAAGTGCGACTTGTTTTGATGCGATCGTTTTGTGAAACTGCTACTGCACTTAAGGTCTCTATTGTACATGGTTGCGGTTTTATGTCATGGCTATCCATTTTTTTCCAGGTTGTCTGTTTACGGAACCCTAAAAAGCAGGTTAGATTCATACATAAATGCTTATCGATTGTAAATGTGCGAGCTCTCAAGTGCCCCTACCGTCAAAATGTTTGTAGTAATCACATCTTCCTAAAAACTACGACAGACTGTCATGTCAGAATGACTGATTGATAAAAAAAAGGAAATGTCTATAATGTCTGTGACGAGGTGACGAAGTGGTGGACAAAATATTGTGCCTTTCCATGCAAATCCCACGACCAAACGAACTTGGGACGCGGTAATGAAAATTTAGTCTATCATACGTGAATTTATTGGCTGCCAGCTTTTTATAATAAGTTTAGCTGCCAGTTATTTATTTATTTTGATTTGTGTAATTTATATCCTCACCACTGCTCTCAAAACGGTGAAGGAAAACATCGTGAGGAAACCGGCATGTTCCAGAACCAAAAATTCGAAGATAAGTGACATCTACTAATCCGCACTGTGCCCGCGTGTTGGATTATAGCCCATTCCCTCTCATAGAGAGGAGGCATGTGTCTCAGTAGTGGGAACATTATAGGCCGATTATGCTTATGCTTATTATGCTTGTGCCAGTTATTTCTCAGATTATAAACCTAACGAAACTCTTCACCAAACCCTGACTACTCCTTTTGCAAATACAGTCGTAAAGATACTCTAGTCAAAAGTTCATTAGATATTGCTGGTAAGCTCAGTTCGCATTTGCAATCAACCCAGGATAACTAACTCGGGGGAAACAGTTTCGAAATCTTAGAATTAAACAGTTTATACAAGAACTAAGTTCGGAAGGGTCAAAGGAGCGAGATTAGAATTTCAAGAGGAACAACTCCGTAATTTTTAGGTTATATTTAGTTAAAAGTAACATCACGTTTGTTAGCCCCGAAAGGTCAGAAAGAGGTGTACCTAACAGTACACCCACATTTCGCCAGTTATGTTTTGAGTTCCGTAAAATGCGGCGAGCATATTGCTATTAACCAGGACAGAGATATTCCTGATGGATAAACCAAAATAAAACCTAGCCTCACTTAGAAATCGAACTAAGGACTTCATGCTCCGTAGTCGTGCTTGCAACCACGAGAAAAACGCAAAATTGTACACTGGGGAGGAGGCGCTAGAAGCACATACGTTGACATTAATGGTGTGGCCTTCTGATACGTCAGCTATGTAGTACTCTCACAGCCGGCTTGCTCGTATGAAGGTGGACGAAACAAACTGAGTATGTTTTCAAGGGGCATATATCCCTTGGCAACATGGAGTGATTTTATTTGGTACTAACTAGCCCGCGACCTTCGTTCGCGTAAAATTATATTACTTCCCTTTTGAAAATTTTGTTAACAATTTCAAGGGTTTTCATTTTATTGCACGGAACCCTAATATTTAAAAAAAATAAAAGCCCGAGTTAGACGTTATAACATCAGCTATTTGCCTGTAAAAGTCCAGTCAAAACCGGTCCAGCTGTTTCTGAGATTAGCCGGTACAAAAACAGACAGAAAAAAAATGAAAAAACGTGTTTTTGTTATAAGTGCCGTATATATTTTCATATGCATTCAGTAAAAAGCTGTTATTTTAATATCACAAACAGATACTTCAATTTTATTTATAATTTTATGTTTTAATAGTCGGATCGTTCTACGTTTTGTTCTGTTCGTGGATCGACTTGTCTGCGTTGTTATCTAAAAATACACACAATACAAGTCTTAATTTTAAAGGGCATCTTAAAATGATTAAGTCCTGTAAAGTTTAAGCTCCTTGAGTACCACCTAAACTGTTCTTAAAATATAGCCTTACGGTCTATTTTTGGAGACCCACGTGAAAGAGAATCTCAGCTTTCAAGACTACAACATCTTGAAATTTGATATTGTTTTATACCAAAATCTAAACCTCTTAATATAGTGTTGCGAATTCAAACAATACATTGTAAGTACATATCAGGCGCTGGGATACGTAGTCGTAGGTACCCCGCTTACCTGACACATGTGGTTAACATATGAAAACATAGACAGTAGGTCAACTCTCAATATAACTGTAAAACAAAGGAAGAACATATCACGACATCAAACATCGAACCATTGTTGCAATGTTTTTTTTTAATGAAAATCTGGCACTGCCAATGCGAGTTTTAGATATAATCAAAGTTACGGTTACAAATGACTTACGGTGCAGGAAAACATTGTGTATTACAGCATTCTATTGCAGTTATAGCAATTTATTTATGGACGGCGCAGAATGTCTTCACACAGCTCATCCATCGTTTCTTTGGTGTCCGCTTAATCTTATAGACATCCAAGTTGCAGTGATAGCCTAGTGGTGAGAGACCTTCAGACTGCCAAGTCATAGGTCTAGAGTTCGAACCCAAGACACGCACTTCTGATTTTTCGGATTTATGTGCGTATTGTATAATTTATCACTTGCTTTGGTGAAGGGAAAACATCGTGAGGAAACCAGCATGCCTGAGAGATATTTCTTAGACGGCATGTAAAACCAAGTCAGAGGTCCATAGGCAGTATAAAACTCTGACACCAGGTTACACACGAACCACACGATAAAGAAAGATCTATGTTGGATCTTTTTAATAAGCGCTTGGCCATCAAAGGCAGTTTATTCTTTGCTTTGTCAGGCAATAGTACAATTTACAGGCTAAAGTTATCAAGGACAGCATGAAATATACATTCTGTCTCCCACCTACACAGTGACTTCAAAATGATTTTGTAGAAGTTTCGTCATGTGAGGTTGAATATTATATCACGTTAAGTTTGCGCCCGAACCTTAAGTGTTAAGGAATAATTCCAAGTTTGCATACACTTTGTTTTAGGTTTTAAGTTTTGTTTGTTTGGTAAGGATGTTGATGTTGATTAGGGTACGCCAAGTTTTGAGTACAGCTTCAAGTTTTCAGTATAAATATGTATCTTTGAAGACTTGGTAATAAGGTTGAGGTTTGAATTTTTTTATGGTTATTAATGTTTGTTATGTCTCAAGCGGAAGAAATAGGCTTACCACTTATATCCACAGTTTGAAAAAGCCTCATTTTGTGAGCCGGTACAATTTTAAATTAAGTTGTTTTTGGTTAGCCAAGCTACGCGGCCAGTTTATGAAACCTGAAGAGGTTTTTAATAAAATAACATCACGCCTTGGATTCCCGACGGGTTAGGCAGAGGTGTCCTTCAGTAACTACACTTACATTACGCCAGTTATTATTAAGTCCAGTGCATTTATAAAAAAATAATAAAAAAACAACTCTAATCGATTACACAACGATTTAGATTATACCATTGTCGCCACCGGGAAACGGACACAAATCCATATACACTTGAAAAACAACCAGCACCAACATTGCGTAACACTCTCTCCATGTCATCCGATTTATTTTAAATAAATTCATAATCCATTGTTTGTATTTTGAATTGTTTCTTCATATAAGATTTTAAACTATCACGGTCACTAACATTATTATAACTAGAAGACGGGATATTTACCATGTTTATTGTTTTCTTTGAGTTCCCGACAAAACAAAAAACAAAAACATGGTAAATATCCCATCTTCTAGTTTTAATAATGTTTCTTCATATATTTTTTTAATCAAATTATGCTGAATTGTCAAAAAAGCATTGGAATTGTGAGTGTGTTACGTAATTTGGGAACCCCGATCCCCGAACACCGAGATCTCTCACAGTAGAAACGTTCTATGGGGTAACTGTTAAACTGCGATAATGCGAAGAGTCTGTTTAGGTTCATGGCCCAGGTGGCCTACCATGACGTATAAGGCAGGAGTAATTCCAGTGTGGGAAAGATGATAATGATGATAGATGGCGCTAGACGACCTGAATAGCTCTATCTCTTTCCCACACTGAAATTGCTCCTGCTTTAAGACGTCATTGTAACCCCCCTGATATGAATAATGTGTTAGGGTACGATATTGACTGACATACGCATTGCGATTAGAAATGTCCCTAAATAAATAAAAACAATAAATTAAAAAAATAACTGTTGAACTAAAAAAACGCTAGCACAGTTAGTTCCAAGCGTCATTGATTAAAAATCTATTAATGTCATTTTATATTTAAAAATAGTTTGAGCTCATTGGTCAGTTTGAGATCTAACAACAGTCACGCCATCTACAATGAGCTTTGACAGGCCTCCATTGCAGCTTGTCAAGTAAACAACACTTCGAAATTCAAACATAATTTCCCGCTCATTCTGAGCCCGACATCGTTCTCCACGTAATCCTTGCCTACCTCGAGCTGTTTACCTTTCATGTAATAAAATCTCCTTGGAGATTGCTTTTCATATTCCGAGAGCCGGCACTTATTACTACTAAAGTAATATGAAAATTTCTGAAGAAAGCCCTTTTGTATGAGGCAAGTTGAAAACTCGGTATGGATTTGTGGTGGAGTGCCAGTGGGAGCGGGGAGTTTCAAAAAGTAACGTTAGATGTGTTGAATATAAAATGGTCCAGAAATTACAGTTTTAGAATTTAGTATTTTGTTATTTTTAACCCCCGACGCAAAAAGAGGAGTGTTATAAGTTTGACCGCAATGTGTGTGTGTGTCTGTCTCTGGCACCGTAGCTCTTAACGATTTGGATGCAGTTTTTGAAAGCTAGTTTCTTGGCGATGTTTCTTAGATACGTTTTATCAAAATCGGTGCAGAAATTTACTAGTTATGGGGGATGAAAGTGGGTATGAAAAATCGAATATTTTCAAATATACCCAAGTGGGGTATCAAATGAAAGTGCATGTTGTTTATACAATTAGACATGTTTTATCAAAACCGGCTCAGCCATTTTATTGACTTTTCAAATTTTTATTCGCTTTTCTGTGTTGCGATAGGGGTTTATTAAATTTATTTTTTAATATCGCTAAAAGTATAAAGCATGTTGATAAGAATGAAAAGAACGAAATTCTTAATAATAAATAGAGATAGAAAATTCTTTTCTTTCTCTTTTTTCAAGTGACGTTATTAATGCTTACCTGTGCAGTTTGGGTTTCGAGAAGAACAGCAAGCAATGGCTTTGCCCAGTTTTTCTTTTCATCAAAATCAGGCTCGAGACCCCTTTGAGTATTTTTCACTATTCCTCGTAGTTTCGGTTTTAACTATCCACGTCAATTAGAAAATTCCGCATTAGCATGTCAGACGTAGTATAGCTGTAATAAAACTGCCCATGCCTCGCTGTCAGTGAGCCCTCACCCACAAAGTTTACCACATCAGAGCGAATGAAGGCGGCTGTGTACCAAATGCTTTGTCTCACACGCTCTGTGGTGGGTACACTGAGATCCTGCCACGAACAGAGTACTACTTTTGTGGGCTATATGCATGTTTTATATGAACAGTCCTTATTGGAATGAGGGTTTGATTTATAGCGGTATCTTCTGCAAAATTGCGACTGCATGATAAAAGATACATTGAACGCTGCACAAATCTACCTAGAGTGCGTCATGGTTCCTTTTTTCACAATTTCACAAGTTTACCAAAACAGCCGTCTTGACAATGTTATTAATTTGAGCGCCAAAATAATTATGCTGTACTTTGGTGACAATGGCTTGGTTAAGCTTGCACTAAACATGTCATATAAACATTGTAAAACAACCTCTTTTCATACTTACAGTGTTACAAGGATGTTTTGGCGCTCGATTGAAATTGACAGAACGACGCTGTTGGTAAACATTTGTGGAATTAATTTGTGAAATGCATTAAAAAAAAATAACAGGATCACGACGTGAATGCTGATTTTGGCCACGCGTTAAAAGGTTTTTGTACAACTATATTAATAATAAGAGTGTAAATAGGTACATATACGGTCCCTTGCTGCTCATGGCTGAGCTGCGCACGTGTACTAAGCTCACTTTGGGTACGTTAATAATGTAGCGGGTAGTTCACTCTTCGTCTTTTAACGTCCTTTTCCATTATTGGATGATCAGTATAAGCCTTAGACTCTAAGAGCGTATTTCACTTATGAAAATAAATGCTATAATGCTATGCGTTCAGAAACTGTCAAAGTCATCATTGCTATGGAATATTGACACAGAGAGTTCTTGAACGTAAGAAATTATGCGATCAATAGTAATCAATACTACCAATTTACAACAAATAAACCAATAATTAGAAGACCATTAGCAATTCGACATTACTAACAAAGTTCTAACTGAAACTAAGGGTTACTACGTAAGATAGATGGTCGGACAAATTTCATAATAACGACTAGTTTAGAACAATATGCCTTGGTGTGATTTATGAACACCAAATTGTTAGGAATCGAACGTTCGGGAAGCTTTTAGAATTCTTGTAAAGTCTCTGGTAAGCTATTTGATGACAACCTGTCTTTACGAAAGATGTTTTATAATGCTGTCGTTTGTATGGTGGGTGTAAACGGACCCTTCACGAAGCCGTCAACCAAGCAATATATATATCAAACTAAGTAACTTTTTTTTTTTTTTTTTGGATGGGAAATCATCAAACGACCCCCCCCCCCCACTCTGGGCGGAGCAGAAGGGAGTGTCAGACTTGTACTGACTAAAACCCATCCATGTTCCTTCTTTGCCCTTTGTGTTCCAGGGCCACGGTATCTCTTTCGAACAGTCCCGCAGCTCTGGCAGGCATCGGCCCATGCGGACCCCTACTCGGTTGCTGACATCTCTTTGAGGCGCGCGTGGAACACGAACGCGCCGTCGACACGGCCTGTCGTCATAAGACGGCCGGACGGCGAGCTAGCCCATAACTCGCCGTCCACAGGCCCGCGCCTACGGTGGCCGGGAGCCACCACGTGACCCCCGACGCCCAGGGCGTCTCCCGAGGCGGCTGGGACGTGAGGTTCTTTCCCTCTCACGTCCCGCCACCTCCTTCACTAGCATGACTGCTTCACAGAAGGTGGTGACGGCTTCCCATTCCCTCTCGCTCCGGACCATGGCTTGAACCAGGGTCGGACGCGAGAGATCGCCGACGCCAATCGCCGCTACAAGGACACGGCGGTGCTCCGCCCAAGCGGGGCAGCCCTCTACGGTGTGCTCCACCGTGTCCTCCGGACGATCCTCGCAGTGGAAACACCCGGGCGTTTCCTCCCGCCCGATTCGGTGCAGGAACCTCCCGAAACAACCGTGTCTGGTGAGGATCTGCGTCAACCAAGCAATATATATATCAAACTAAGTAACTTTTTTTTTTTTTTTTGGATGGGAAATCATCAAACGACCCCCCCCCCCCCACTCTGGGCGGAGCAGAAGGGAGTGTCAGACTTGTACTGACTAAAACCCATCCATGTTCCTTCTTTGCCCTTTGTGTTCCAGGGCCACGGTATCTCTTTCGAACAGTCCCGCAGCTCTGGCAGGCATCGGCCCATGCGGACCCCTACTCGGTTGCTGACATCTCTTTGAGGCGCGCGTGGAACACGAACGCGCCGTCGACACGGCCTGTCGTCATAAGACGGCCGGACGGCGAGCTAGCCCATAACTCGCCGTCCACAGGCCCGCGCCTACGGTGGCCGGGAGCCACCACGTGACCCCCGACGCCCAGGGCGTCTCCCGAGGCGGCTGGGACGTGAGGTTCTTTCCCTCTCACGTCCCGCCACCTCCTTCACTAGCATAACTGCTTCACAGAAGGTGGTGACGGCTTCCCATTCCCTCTCGCTCCGGACCATGGCTTGAACCAGGGTCGGACGCGAGAGATCGCCGCCGCCAATCGCCGCTACAAGGACACGGCGGTGCTCCGCCCAAGCGGGGCAGCCCTCTACGGTGTGCTCCACCGTGTCCTCCGGACGATCCTCGCAGTGGAAACACCCGGGCGTTTCCTCCCGCCCGATTCGGTGCAGGAACCTCCCGAAACAACCGTGTCTGGTGAGGATCTGCGTCAGGCGGTAGGTGAGGGCGCCGTGGCGCCTCTCTAGCCACTCCTCAAAGTGGGGACTTATCGCCACTATGGTAGCGTGCCCTGCACGGGGTTGCAACAGTCGCTCTCTCCATGTCGCCATGAGATCACGCCGGAGGTCTGTCCCCTGAGCGGCAATTTGCCGCGGCAGCGGAGTTTCCCCCCGACGTAGTGCCTCCGCGCGCCATTCATGCAGGCGCGCGAGGACTATCGCCTCTAGATCCCATGGCGGCAATCCGGCAAGGAGGCTAGCCGCCTCGTCGGAGATTGTGCGGTACCCCCGGATTAGCCTTATGGCTATCACCTTTTGGGGCGCGTTCAGGTAGTGGGCGGCTTGCCGCCTCAAAGAACGCGCCCACACCGGGGCCCCGTAAAGGGCCATGGACCGCACGACTTCCGCGTATAGCCTCCGGCAGGAGGCGTTTGGACCCCTCAGGTTGGGCAAGAGCCGCTTGAAGGCAGCCCCTGTCCGTTCCAGTTTGGGAGAAAAACGTCGGAAGTGCTCCACGAAGTTCCACCGGCTGTCGAGGACGAGTCCTAGGTACTTCAACATCGACCCGACGCCGATGGAAACCCCTCCTGCCGTCAGTAGGGATCCCGACGGTGGCGCATTCCGAGGCCCATGAAAACACATGGCCTCGGACAATGCCACCTCGAGACCCAATGGCCGGATCCTCTAGCGTAGCAAACTACGCTGACGCCGGTAGGGAGGTCGGCGCGCAGCACCCAGTCGTAACCGATGTTCCACAAGGCCGGTCCCAGAACCGATCCCTGTGGAACACCGCACGACTTCTCTCGCCGGTTCCATTGTCCGCTCCTACCGGGGTAGATGACGGCCCTATCCGCCAAGTAGTCCCCGACTACACGACGAAGGTAGGTTGGCACCCGGTGATACCGGAGTGCCTCCCTAATGCAGCTCCAGGGCATGGAGTTGAAGGCGTTGGCGATGTCAAGAGACACCGCCAAGACGACCCCACCCCGGGACACCGCGTCCCCCGTCGTGAGGGCTCTCACGCGCATGATGGCGTCCACCGTGGAGCGCCCCTTGCGGAAACCAAACTGGTGTTCCGCAAGATCCGGCCCCAACCCCGCAAGGTGCCCGGCGAGGCGGTTGGCAATGACTCTTTCGAAGAGCTCGCCCACCTCGTCGAGCAACACGATGGGCCGGTATGTGGACGGAGAGTCCGCAGGGCGCCCTGGTTTCCGGATGAGGACTTGCTTCCCCGTCTTCCAACGAAGCGGAAACTGGCCTCTCTCCAAGCATGCGCTTAGGAGCCTTTCCAGTCGGGGCCCGAGAGCCTCAGAGGCCAGGACCCAGGCTTTGCCAGGCAAGCCATCGGGTCCCGGGGCGGTGTTTTTGGTTTTCAGTCTGCGTACCGCCACTCTCAGGTCTACCCCAGTCACCTCCGGAACGTCGTCATCGTCATCGGTGTGGTCCGCTTCCGGCACCGCACGCGGCGGTGGAGCCATAGGCGGGGGAGGATGCTCACCTCGCGAAGGGAACAGAGCGCTCACCACGTCCTCCACGAGCTCAGGCCGGAGACTCTGCGTTAGCGGGGGGGCCCGGGTGCGGAGTTTGTCCCGCACCATCTTGTAAGGGCGCCCCCACGGATCTCCGTTCAGAGACTCTAGCATCTCCTTGCGGGCCAAATTCTTGGCCCGCCGGACAGCCTCTTGGAGGGCGGTCTTCGCCGCTCTGTACCCCTCGTATAGCTCCACCTCAATGGCAGCCGCATCCGGAGGGCGGATGCGGAGCCTGCGATGCCTGGCGTACAGGCGCCGCGCGGCAACGCACGCCTTGCGCAGAGACGTCCGCTCTCGCGACCACCAGTACACCTGACGCCGGGCGCTTCCTGGCCAAACTCGGGGCATTGCCACGTCGCAGATCTCGGACATGGCCTCCTGGAAAAAACCCGCCTCGTTGTTGATGTCAGCAGGCCTGACTGGTGATGACACCCAGGCCTGCACGATCGAGGCTTCTAGGAGGAGCTCCCGATCCAGCTGCTTCAGCGCCCATCGCGGACCACTCGGGGCCTGTAGGACCGGCACGCTTGAGGACTGGGTGGAGACGTCGAACCGGATGTACCGGTGGTCGGAATAGGTCTCCACCCCCTCCATGACGCGCCAGTCAACGACACGCGGCGACAGAGCGGGGCTGGCGAACGAGATGTCCACCACCGACTCGCCCCGCATCCGCACGCACGTGGGGACAGAACCCCGATTTAGGACGACCAGGCCTGTCTCCAGAGCCCAGTCCTCCACCATTCTACCCCGCACGTCCGTGTAACGAGAACCCCAAGCCAAGCTCATGGCATTGAAGTCCCCGAGCACAAGCACGGGGAGGGAATGGCTTCCGATGACGACACTCAACTCCGTGAGGGAGTTGTGGAACTCGGCGAGAGTTCGGCTCGGGGAGAAGTAGACTCCCACTACAACGATCTCCCCGAACCGTGCTGCTACGCACCCCTGACCCTTCCTGACACTCTCAAGGGTCGGGGTACCGGCGGCGACCGACGCAATTAAGGTCACTGAGCCGCTAAGGTCCTCCACCCAGTCATCCCTGGGCGGGACAAAGTACGGCTCAGCGACCACGGCGATGTTAATCGACCACTGCGCCATGCTCTGGAGCAACAGATCCTGAGCGCAGGCGCAGTGGTTGATGTTCGCTTGGAGAAGGCGTAATGGGGCCGTTACTGGCACTCCATTTCAGCCCCCTCCCGGGCCCCCTGCGAGGGCCCCGCTGCGGAAGTTGCAGCAGTAGCGGTAGCGGCGGCGACAGTGGTGGCGGCTGCGGTGGTGGCGACGGTGGGGGTTTTGGCGGTGGTGGCGGAGGGCCGTCCCTTACCCCTGGCCTTGGCGGGAGTACCGCAGGACTTGCTCCCTGCCCGGTGATCGGCCGGCTTGCCAGCTGCCGCACATGCGGCGCAGCGCAGCGCGGCGGAGCAAGCCGCGGCCATGTGACCAGGCTGGCCGCAGCGGAAGCACAGGCCGCTGCGGTCCACCTCCGAGGTGCACCGGACCGACACGTGGTGCCCCACATGGCAGCGGAAGCACCTCAGAGGTCTGGGTTCCAGCAGCTTCACCTGCGCTGAAACCCAGCCCACCAAGAGCCTTCGGCCCTCTACAATGACTTTCGCCGCCATCACAGGGCAGCTTACCGTTACGGTTCGCATGCCCGACAGGTCCGGACGTAAGGTGCCTGCCTTGACCTGCTCGGCAGGACACCCACCGGTCCTGGTGACGGCGGCCACCACCTCCTCCTCAGTCACCGAGTCGTCCAGACCCAGGATGCGCAGGTCTGCGCATTTGACGGGCCTGGACACTCGGGCCTCGTCCGCATTTGGGGACGCTCTAAGCTTTTCAGCCAGAGCGTCAGCGGACGAGCCACGGGTTTCGCCGGGGATCTCCAGCACTCGAGCCCCTGTTGCGGTGACTCTAAGCCGGAAGCCCCCGGCGATCCCGAGCTCCCCGAGCTCCACCATCGTCTTCGCCTTAGCGAGCACGTCGCGATAGGTCACGCCCCTCTTTTCCGCCTCCGGCTGTAGTGTTATCACTACAGCTGCGGTCTTCGGGGCGCTGAGCCTAGCAGCGCCATTCCGCTTCTTTTCTTGGCGCTTCCGCTCCCGCTTCCTGGCCTTTTTGGCCGCCCTTCGCTCCCTCGCTCTCTCTCCGGCCACCTGCCACCCAGTCTCGGCCACGGATGGCTTAGGGGGCGGGGGGGGCGGCGGTGGCGGCTGTCTCGCGGCTAGCGCTGGCACATTCGCCGCCTTGCCCTTCTTATGGACCGCCGCCTTGCCCTGCCTCAGGGCCGCCGCCCCCCCAACCGGGGCCGATTTAGCCGGAGCCAGCTTTCCGGGAGCCAACGTAACCCTGCCGGAGGGTTGGCTGGACGGCCCCGGTGCGGAAGCCGCTGCAGCCGCATATGTGGCCGCCCTCGGGCCCGGGGGCGCCTTGTTTGCCGCCAAGGGGGGGCACAGAACAATGCCCTCCAGGACGGAGAACCGCGCCTGAAAGGCAGCCAGCTCCTGCCGAACCAGGTACAGGACCTGGTTCTCCACCGGCACGGCCTGGCTTGGTCGCTGCTGGCCATTTTGGGGCGCCTCGCGAGAGCCGGACTCACGCAGACTGGCCAAGTCTGCTCGGAGCCTCCTGTTCTCCTCTTGAAGAAGCTCCGTGGCGGCCGTCAGTCGAGCGACCTCCGCCCGCAGTTTGACCATGCCGTCTGGCGGGGGCGCCGCATATCTGGCCTCCGCTGCCGCCATGATAGAGGCGACCGCTGAGGGTATAGCCCTTTGCCTGGTGGAGGGCTTTTGCTTGTAGGAGACAGCCCTCAGTGCCGCCTCCACCTCCTTCGCAAGCCCGGCCTTACGCTCCGCTTCGGAGCCGCCGTCTGAGCCCGCCTCGCCACCAGAGGAGCCCGAACGGGCCACCCCGTGACCAGCAGCCACCCCCGGGTGGCGCGCCTCAGCGGCAAGCCGTGCCGACCACTCGGTGGCAGAGAGGCCTCTCCCCTTGCCGCGGATCCCGCCACGCTTGCTGGTGGGGATCTTGCGAGCCGAAGCCAGCTCCCCCTCTGATGACGACTCTCGGTCGCCTACCGGCCTGGACCGCTTGCGAAGGAACTCCCTGTTCCCCGCAGCAGCCCCGGGCCTCCCGCGCCGGGAGCTCTCTGAGCCTCCCGCAAATTAAGTAACTTTACGCAAAAATTATTGCTGGGAAACGACTTTTTTTTTTGGGGTGAAAAATCACGTTCTACGGTAGGACTCAATGTAACGCACTCAAAACATTGTGCTATTGGATGGATTGAATACTACGGGGGTCGTGGAGGTGTTTAAAGTAAAACAGGCATTAAAACAGGTATTAAAACAGGTATTTAAAAAAAAAACCTGTGAAAAAGTTGGAACTTTGATCCCTATCTCCGTAACTAGAAGGTTCCCAGGAATGATCTAAAACAAAAACTGACCGCAATGACGGGGAGAACAAGCGCCTTTCGGCTTCGTTAAGGGTCTTTTTACACCCTTTATATTGATTTGCCTGATTTTGCGGGTAAGTAGACCTAAGTTGGAATAAAACTGATTACCAAAAAGAATATAGTTTTGATCTGTCACGATTTTACGACACATTTATTACAGCATGAGCCATACACTTCAACCAGCTTATCTGTACAGAGCGGGAAAACAGAACTAAAATAATTGTACCAAGTTTGACATATGGATGGAAATTTTACTTTGAACTGCACACTTAAAGTAGTCATACTGTAGTAATGTTATGGAAACTTTCCGGACAATTTGAATTGTTAACGCTTTCAATGGATAGTTTCTTAAAAATGTAGCTATGATGATTTCCTTTGACATACAAAGATGTAGGTTTTAGCACCGATCAGGAAGAATCAACCATGTAAAAAAAACCGGAGAAATTTTGCACGTCTTTTAGTTCTGTAGTTTTTTTTTCTAGCTTAACACGTGTCCCACTGCTGGGCTCCTCTCCTTTCATGTCTCTCTATCCTGTGCGATCTCTGACCATGTTAGCCCCGCATACATGATCAGATCGTCACGCCACCTTTGCCGCGGTCGTCCTCGATAAAATATAAATTAAGAAAAAAAATGGTCAGCTTAGGTCAAATAGTGTCAATATCATCTTACTCAAGAAAACACAAGTACCTAAATCCAACCACTGCTAAAAGAAATCCCTCGTAAGCACAACTAACTAAAGATTATTAATCCATTCTCCTCAGTCGACGTCAGGAACTTTGTCAATTTGTCACGACGCGGTGTTACCAACAGTTTGCATGGCAGCATGGCAGTGCGCCCGCCAAGTTCGCACACGTTATTAAAGTTCGCCTCTATGACTGACAGCCGAAACTTGGCACAATTGAATGGAACCCTATGGGTGACGGGCTAATCGCTGACGGTGGAAATTAATTTGAAGACAACGGAGTTGGTTGGTTCTTGTTTCTGATTTGTTGATGCTTTATAAGATGTTATTAGGATAAAATCAAATATAATTATAGGCACTGGCCCGAGTTGTAGATTACGAACCTACTTTCACAGAGAGCAGGTCTTTGTCCCAGCAGTATGAACGCTATAAGCTGATTACATTATGTTTTTAGAACGTTGACACACGTTAAGTATTTCTCTGTCATTATGGCGGGCGTGCAGAAATATAATCTACATTTAAGTATAGTTAAGGATTGCACTAATGACTTTTACCTGCATAGTGCATAAGCAATACCTTTGATAGTGAAATAATGACAATGGATAGCAGAATACATTTATTTAAACAAACCGGCAGGAACAGAAATGTGTAAATTAATAACGGATTGTGAAACTCTGCTTAAAATCGTAACTTTATAAACAAACGTCGAAAAGCATGTTTCCAATCACCTAATAATCAAGGAAATTGGTCTTCCAAGTAAGTCTGATCCTCAAAACATAATTATAGAACAGTAATTTTCAGAAGATACAAATATTAAACTTATTACAGCTGAAGTTTGTAACGAAGAACGAAAACTGATACCTACTTGGAGAAACTCCGAAATGAAACGAACACAGACGAAGGCTATGTAGCAATTAAAACAAAACACTGCAATATTCATAAAATACAAAGCACTTGAATTTAATGGGATTCTCTCAATTTTATTATTGCTATAAAGAACGAAGAGCTGCCTTGTGTTTTGGGTAAAAGAAATGACGTCATTGGTGACCCTAGTTTAAGTCCGTTTATGTTCCACTACTGTATCTGAAACTTAAGTAAATAAACGTTGTAAGGGACATTATGGTACATTTTACCATGGATTTACTACCTAAATAATTCAAGTCCCACCGCAGCAGTTGAATTTTTTTCGCGGATATTAAAATAAGTCAGCTATTCTTTACATTTTGGCCGTGTAAAGTATTGAGCAGTATATTATAGATGAGCCTAAAAATGTTTCTTAGGTTCATCAATTTTTTTTTTTTTTATATTATTGGTCCTACTCTTGACCTCAATCTGGTCCTGAGGACAGAGACGAGATGATGTCGAAAGCAATGATAATTTTATATAAGGTCTATCTTTTCATACATGAATTATTTTAAGAGTAACTTCTATAAGTCGCCATAGCAACGAAATAATAAATTATCTGAGTGTTTTTTTTTTTACAAAATGATTATATTATTCTAAATTTTTTTGAGACTTTTTGCATAAAACCTTTACTCCCATATTCTAACAAAGACGGTAAGTAAGTATGACGACGTAGTAAACTAGCGTAATGGATGCTTAAAAATAAGGAGCCAGTATTTATTTAGTGGGTCAAGTAATTTTGAATTAATTTATTTTTTATAAAAAAATATACTCAGATAAAAAAACAATACCTTGAAATGGCTTTGTTATAGCCGTTAGATGATTCTCTGAAAATATTTCGAGTATGAATAGTTACACCCTATATATAATTGCTTTCGGCATCGAAATTGCAATTTACATCACAATTTCAAGTTCAAAGCTTGCGTTCATACTAAAATCATTATACATCTAGTATAAGTTTGTCCTACCGGTTAGCAAAATTTTTGAGTTATGACTCGACAGACAAACAACTTTTCCATTGATAAAATCCCGAATAACTTTACGATCGCGGATAGTTATTTTGCAAAATTACAAATAACAATGTCGACGTAAAATCCTACTATACTCAAACTATCACGGAACGAGAAGACACCAAAGGTCCCTACATGCCCTAACTTTCTCTATTTTATGTGGATCCTGACCTTTTCCACTTCAAATAATTTTAGTAACACCTGCCTCTCGCCATATTCGTGATTTCCATTAAAACTTCCCCGTGCGTTGATGCGGGGTCGACAGGAACGGTGAAACGGTGTATCAGACATGCGCCAAAGTCCACTGAGAAGGGTTGCAGACGACAGAGGTCTGGCAATCTGTCACAACTTACTATTTTTGACTCTAAACTTTTTGAATGGTCCGTAAAGATATAAGGGTTCACCCTAATTACGTGTGTTGCCTCTGATTTGTTGAATATACCTGCTGTATGTACTGGCGGTAGAGGGGACAACAGGGGTCGCTGCTAATATGGAAATCGGATTTTCATGTCACCAATCAATGTCATCTGGTCCCTAATTCTTACTACTGAATAAATATATCGCCTAATATCACGGATGTAATTCCCGAAGGGGAACCTAATAGTAAAAACACATTTCACAGTCCCATGTAATAGGGGGCGAGCCTATTGCCATCAACCGGCTGCGTGGCTGCTACTGAGAAATTCGTGATGGGAAAACCTAATGACACTTTGCCCGACCTGGGAATCAAATCCAGGGCTTCGTGCTCACAGTCGTCCTCGCGACCACTTGACCAACGAAGCAGTCCCTAATTCATAAATCTAAATATTTACTTCTCAGTTCATTAAATTAGTCACTCCATGTAAAATTCTGGTATTCAGCTGCATCCGGGTAGACTGGAAGCCGACTCCAACATAGTTGGCAGTCTTTTGGATTTTTTGGTGTTACGCCCCGTTTACGACCTAAGATGACGCGATAAGCGTAGCACGTGTATCACTTGTTTCTTTCACGTAAGAATCGTCGCATATATTTTTTTCTGTGTCGGCTACATCACGCGTGTGTTGCTTGATCGCGTAGCTCGTGTCCTAGCAGTTAGGTGACTTAGTTAGCTTTCAAGTCCTACTTCATACAGTGACCTTCAACAAAATACTTCTGCGTTTAAAATCAACAGCTCCTCAGTTTAAATGTCTTGAAGGGGGAAGCACCAGAGTAACCCGTGAAATTTAAATTTTCTTACGTTTTTTACAATTGCCAGGTCAGTGTTAGGTTGCGAATGACTTTAAACTATCAGTTTCCCTCTCTCACTCTCACTTTTTTTTCTCTCTCTTTTTGACTCTTTTTTTGAATTGAATTAATTTAAAGGGGTTATATTGATGACATTTATGGTTATAACTCTGTAAAGTCATACAGGATGTAAACGAACCCTTCATGAAGCCGTAAACCAAGCATTATGTACATAAAACTAAGTAAGTTTACGCAAAAAGTATTACTGAAAAACGACTTTTTTTTTGAGGTGCAACATCATGTTTTACGATAGGACTCAATGTAGACAACTCAAAACATTGTGCTGATGGATGGATTGAATAGTACGGAGGTCGTGGAGGTGTTTCAATTAAAAAATCTTACATTAAAAACATGTACTTATTAAAAAAAAACCTATGATAAAGTTAAAATTTGACCCCCCATATCTCCGTAACTAGAAGGTTCCCAGGTATGGTCTAGACCAAAAAAATGATCGCAATGACGGGGAAAACAAGTGCCTTTCGGCTTCGTTCAGGGTCTTGTAACACCCTTTATATGTTAAGTAAGAATATTTGAATTTCGCGGGCTAACCTGGCGTTTCCACCACTTCTAAATTCTTCTAAATTCTCTTAAACCACTTGTCTCATCTTATAAAGAATAACACCCGTAATTCTCACTGTCCGCAGATGTCTCGAATGTCTTTCAACAGACACTTTCACTCGAGTGTCGGTGTTAATGTTAAAAATTTACAAGAGCTATTAATTATTCAACTTTCGCTATATTTCAAAGGGAATTTGGAAAAAATAACATTTCAGTGAAGTTTTTGAGTGGTTCGCTTGTAACTGTATATAATGTTTTTGTAGGCTGTTGGCGTATTATCTTTCTCAAGTTCTTTTTGCAGTCGTTAAATAATTTGAACCTAATTTTTCGAGTCTTCTTTTCTTGTTAAAATGAGTTTTTTTATTATTTTAATGCAGTCCATCACCGGTCATTTTCGTTTAACAACATTTCGTTTTATCTGTTTATTTGGTTTGTTTGGTTATGCATCACAACCAAGGCTGATGAGGTCATTGCTTCAGTTCAAATTCAAAAGTTCAGTTTTTTTTCGAATACCTATGAAACTTAATTCCTAGTAGTCATCATTCGCAGTAGTAGCCATCACTAGAAAATTCGTGGTATTCCTCAAAGCGCAACTAATTTTAAGCGCAACCAACTAAGCGCAACTAAATTATTCCATCATGGTCAATTATTATGGTTGCGTTTCGAAGAATAATTTAGATGCGCTTAGTTGGATGCGCTTAAAAATAGTTGCGCTTCGAGGAATACCCCGAAAATTCGTCGTTTTGGTATTAGTATCCTGCGGCTTGGTAATACAGTCACAAAGAAATGTGGGAAGTACAAACGTAAATTTAAATATCATCTATCGTATGATGACGTTGAAAAGAACACCCTGAGGAAACCGGCATGTCCTAGCTCAATATTTCGAAGACTCGCTGACATCTCTCAACTCACGCTAGGCCCGCGTGGTTGATTACAGCGCACTCCAGCGAGGACGTCTGTGACCCAGCAGTGGGAAGGCTCTATATGGGCTGATAACGTGATGCTTGCTCGTGTCATCTTGTCCTATTATAAATGGGACGGGGAGAATAAGACAATAGGAATATAGACTCTAACTCCAACCAAACTTAAAATAGTTCAAACATTTCTGTCGCAAATGCGGCCAAGATTATATTAGCTCAGAATGATCGAACGACCTCCTTATAGAACGAACTCCTTTATTTTTAGAACTGCAGGTAAATTCTCAAGTCTATTTGCAGAACGGGATGAACGAGTGGCAAAAAGCTAAGAGGATAGAATACTAGCTTATGCCAGCGGCTTCGCCTGCGCGGAGTTCGGTAATTGCCCCACGGGATCGTCCTACCGAGATAAAAAGTATCCTATGTGTTAATCCAGGTTATAAACTATCTGCGTGCCAAATTTCATCCGAATCCGATCAGTAGTTTTTGCGTGAAAGAGTAACAAACATTCATCCATCCATACATCCTCACAAACTTTCGCATTTATAATTTTAGTAGGACACAAATTATGTTTATTACGTATTCATCTTTGTGAATGTCACCAATCAATGACATTCATAAAGATGAATACGTTATATGAAATAAACAAAATGCTTAATTTCGTGATTGCTTCTAAGTTTCTGCTCACATCTTAAGAAAAGTTATTTATAAAAGCGCCGAGCTTAAATCCTAACGTCATTCTAATCTATTCATTCAGTCTCTTTGAAAAATATATAGGACAATTTTTATTTTTATTCTGTCTTATCTTATTCATAACTTTGACCAAATATTATTCCTAGTTGGAAGCTTTGGAAACGGGTCAAATCCTCCTGATTGGCTCGACCGCAAGTGACGGGTGTTTGAGGCGCATTGCAGCTTTTGACACCGACTTGTGAAGATTGTGGGCTTTCTCGTCCGTTCAACTGTCATGGTGGCGAAGTGACGTCAGCCGTAGCTGTCAATAATTGGGAGATGTGACAGATGAATGGTTTGTCCTTTTTTTTTCTTCCTTTACTACTGTTGTGTAGATAGAGGCCAGAGTTTTCTTTTGAATTTGAAAGGATTAGGAATATCATTAAATGATTGTCTCAGAACTCAAAATTAATTGCTTTGAGTTTGACGCAAAGTATTTATTTTGATTTTTTTTAAACTAAACCGTTGCTCATCTATGGGAATATCTTCTGTATCGGTTTAAACACAAAAAAATGGGTTTTAAACATCTAAACTCACATACACTGACGGCCAGACCCAGAACAACTACCTATGGGCCATACAAATATTTATTCCGTGAGGGAATCGAACCCACAACACGTAGTGCAACAGTCAATCACACAAACACTGCGGCAACCGTACAGTCAATTAAAGCATTTAAAGGCTCTTGAATTGTCAAGGAGACGATCAGTTAGTCAAACAATTAAACCAAATTGCAGAGACACTATTGTCATATTTTGTTTTAATAATTAACCGTTATTTATTTGAATTCAATATGTACATTATTTACAAACTACAGATAGATTTAAAGTAATAATGAAAATAAGTACAAGTATCAAAATGGGAAAAAAATAACAGGGCGTCAAAAAAATCGTCCACATCCCTGTCAATGGGAAAAGTGCCCAGAAGACTAGCAGCATTGCCACATTGTATTGTCATTAATTGAATAAATCTTTCTTCGAAGGCTATTCTAAATCTTTAATAATTCTAAACTTATGTATCTCCACTCTAACAGAACTTGTAAACAAACTAAGTACCAACCAACTTGCTTCGTAGTCGCGACTCTGTCCAACAAGACGCTACTTCACTGTGTATCACAAATATGTCTTAGTATTTTTATAAGAAACTTCGCAGACCCTGGTCGGTAATGTGAGGGTAAAATATAAGTTGCTTCGTGGCTTTTATCTATTGTTTAGTGTTATTTACATGTGTTAACTTGCTGCTGAAATGCTGTTGCCTCTAAGAAGTTTTTTTTTGGACATTAATCTCAAAGATTAAATGGGGTTCATAGAGATGAAACATTATAGCTTTGTTTGAGACTTCCAATTCAATGATGAACTCTTAAACATAGCTTTGGCGAGTGACGTTTTTGCTTGAATAGTTGAAATAGAGGATGGACATGTAATGTTGATGGATGGAGAGGGAGAGGAAGGCCAAAGAAAAGATGGATGGATTGTGTGAAGATTGATACGAAAGTGAAAGGAGTAAATGATGTCGTGACGTCTGACAGTGGAGAATGGAAGAAGAAAACGTGTTGCGGCGACCCAAATAGAATGGGACAAGGACAGGAAGATATGATATGATATGATGAGTTGAAATAGTGGTCGTTATTTTAGCTCATGAGCTATTGGGTTCGATGGCCAGGTCAGGCACAGTGTTATTGGATTTTTCCATCAGAAATGTCTGAATCCCGGGGTAAGGATTTGTGCTCGGTGGCAGTCTGTTCATTTACATGGGACGTAACCTAAACGACATCGCAAAATATGGGTGTACTATAGGTACATGTCTGCCAAACCCTTCGGGGGTAACAGGCGTGATGTTAAATTAAGTTTTATGTCATTTTAGTTTTTCTCATAAATAAATTTTCTCATAATACGACCTTATGTTTTTTTGAACTTCCATTCGTCTTTTACGACACCCACAGCGACATACAGCATGTTGTATTCCCGAAATTTATTTACACAAACAAACAGTCTCTCACAATAATAATAGATTTGAGTAACATAAATAAGACATGTTT
Source organism: Noctua janthina (assembly GCA_963576755.1). Lineage (NCBI taxonomy): Eukaryota > Metazoa > Arthropoda > Insecta > Lepidoptera > Noctuidae > Noctua > Noctua janthina. The sequence goes on from OY755074.1 coordinate 13,192,857, forward strand.
TGTGGTCCTTAAAGAAAGACATTTGTTTACTTTCCTCTCTGTTTTCACTTCGCGTTTTTTGCTTCGTCGGTTCGCTGAGTTATTGAGGGCACTGTAGTTATTGTTTTGTTATTTCTTCTGGTATATAAGAGCTTGTTTTCTTATAATTGGTGAAAACAATTCTGAAGAATTATCTTATTTATTTTAATTAAATAATATTCTCAGTAGCCGCTCGGAATCTGAATTTCTGCTTGGTTAATGGTTTTTATTGCATAACTGACGAAATATATTAACTAACTGAGGCAATAACTTATTAAAGAAAAGCCTTGCGGAAAGTATGATATTTTTTTTATTAAGAAAAGGCATATTGGATACCTTATCATAACATCAAAAACAAATCTGACCCGTAATAAAATCAACGAGGAATTCAATCAAACTATTTGAAAATTCAAAATTCAGCTTTAGCGGCCGAATGCGACCAGTATCATAATTTAACCAGCTAGTATGATTTTAGATTGCTTCGAAGATAGACAACCTCGAGGAGGCCTCCCTTAAAACTATCCCTTCATAGTTTTGGAAAAACTGGTGTGTTATGTTAAAATATGTCCAATTACATGCACAATAAAAACAAATTAGGTAAAAGTTAAAACTTCCAAACAGGCAGATGACACTTTAGAATATGCCGTTTGACACACGCTGGAGTTTTAATGTAAACTATTTTGACAATAAAGCTTTGCCTGCGCTGCGCCTAAAGTCTCGGCTTACAGTTAAACCAGGCAAGGTATGCGCTTCGGTAATCTCTCGTGTTTTCATTTTTTTGTAAATACAGAAGAGGCTATTACTTTCATGGTCAGCGTTCGTATTTCTGAAGATGACGAGATGATAAATTCCCAAGACCCAAACAATTCCTGGAAGATCTCTATGTATTTGAAACATTTTCGGTCTAGGTATTAGTTCTAAGTACTTGCTTTTGCCTGAAACCATGAGCCAATAAAATGCCTGAGTACAAACAAGGTTTATAGCATAAAAATGTAATCCATTAGCAACATTTTAGAGCTCCCTCGAGGCGACGTCTCCTCTCCCTGGCAGCCTGGAAGTATACGACTTTTCGCTTTGTAAGCACTAACACTTTGAGCCAACAAACTTTATAATGCTCCAATCAGCCATATACTGCGCTGTTTGCCTAAAATCCTGGAAGTTTGTTAAAATATAAAACTGAAAAATAAATCATGTTGTTTATATCTTGTTGCCAACATAAACACGTATATGTTACAGCGGATTCCCGAATGGTTACAAGTTTTTGTCCCAAAAACGTTGTTAGAACATTTCGCCAGTTTCTTTCGTTAGATTTGTCTAGCTAGACTTGTTATTTTTGTTCTGGAATTGTGAGGAGAATACAAAGCGAAACGCTTGTTATCTAAGAAAGTTTTAAAGCCTGTCAAGGGCGTACGGGACCACGTATAAAATAGGGTTCAGTTATCATAATACTAACACAATCCAAGAGACTAAAAGTTGATATGTCTGTTGAGTTTTTATCGAGTTCTGTCTCAGTTAAACTAGGTTTTTATGTACTCTATGGCCTATTAAACCCTTTTTACTTACTCTGATTGAGTTGCCCCGTATATGTGTTACGAAGTTTGTAATCATGTCTGCAAAGTTTAGAACAAATAGACTGAGTAAAGGGAAACTTGATCAGCTGTCTATACCGATACGTTGTTCGGTCGGGCTGGCACCGGATGAGCTACAAAATTGTATTACTGGAGCTAATGGACCAATGGACGGGCTCAGACAGCCTGTGACATGATTATATCTTACACTACTTCCACCTACTGCTGATATTGTTTATTGTGTCGCGTTATATGAGATAAAGTGGGATCTGACTAGATTAGGCTTTAAGCCCTAACTTAGACTGCTGCAAACTCAATTTGGATATGACTTTAAAATCAAAGTATTATTAGTAAGTATCTTCCTGATAACATAATATGGACTTGTATCAATTACGTGTGCTCTTGGTCTGAAATAAATATTTTCAATTTCAATTTTATTTCACATAGGCCTATCTGGGTACTTATAAAATGTCAAAAGATAGGTGTAAGGTTCGGGTTGGTCGTTTCCTATTGAGAAGAACCGGCAAGAAATTCCATGGTTACTCTTTTAAAAATATTTGGTTTCATAATATTACCGTCGGAGATCGTAGATGTAGAAAATTGTTAGAATAACACGAATTTCTTCGTAGCAGCCAGGAGAATATTTTTCTGCACCGTTGATAGCAATACTCTCGCCTCCCATATTACACGGGAATTAAGGGGGAAGCCCCAAAGCCCGCGAAATTCAAATTTTCTTAAGATTTTTTGGTCAGTGTCAGTCTGTATGTTGAATAAAATATGATTTGCGGCCATAATACGCATGTATTTACAGAGTTATAATCATTAAAATCTGTAAAGCCATATTTATTACGGCCGCGAAACGCCATATTGAATTTTAGTTACTTCTTCTTAGCGTGTCGATTGTAAATTTTTATTAGATATGTTTGGCCCAAAATTCAGCTACGCAACTTCAGCTCGCTGATGCAGTCATAAGATCGGCAAGTGTGCAGGTGTTAGGGCATGCAGCGTTAGCATTTTGGTTACTGTCATGTCTTTAGTGATACTCACAATAATAAGACAAATAATCAAAACCAGCCCACGCGTTTGGTCTCTAGAACAAAGGAACAAACATACACCAGGCTGATAAACACATTATCCCCCTCTAGTAGGGTAATAAAGTAGACATCTATCGGCATTGCCTGGCCGTCGGCAGATTGTGCAGAGCAACTGAATAAATCCCTATTTACTAAAGTTAATACTCCTAAATACGGATGATACAATTTCAGGTCAAACTGACCTGTATAACTGTATTTACTACGACGTGTGAAAATATAACTCTAGTATATTCCGGGCGAATTACCATCTGAATGTACAGGCGACAAAATAGAGCATTAATGTTGAATGTACTGAATTTGATGTAATATTGATAAATGACCCGTGCGAGTGACGCCGCTGTGAAATTCAGAGGTGAAATAGAGATTGAGTTACTTTCATGTTTTTCGGTCCTAGCACAAGCGGCCGGTGTAAACGTAACGTTGCATTTTGTATTTTTTTTTTGCAATATGCATAATCAGTAACATCCATAGACATTATTATTAATTCATTTATTTCAGGTCACTACAATCCATAAAATACAATTAACACATTTATAACACAGACACATTAAATAAAATAAAATTATAATCAATTAGTACAATATATCATATATCATTACATAAAATTAAATGTAAATTTAAATAGAAATGAATACGTTCTTTAAAATTATGAAAATTTTGTATGTGAAACGTGTATTTTTAATTAAAAAACCGGCCAAATTTTCACAGAATGTGTATTTCTGTTGCTGTAACAACAAATATTAAAAAATCTAATAAAATCCAATCTCAAATGGCAATAAACGATTTGAGGTTAGGGTTCTGTACCATCGTAGTATGGTAAAAAGGTTGATATTTTCACAGAATGTGTATTTCTGTTACCGCTATAACAACAAATAATAAAAATAAATTAAAATTAATGGGAGCCCCCTTTAATTTTTAATTTATTTTTATGACGTTAACCTATTACGGATCATGAGATACAGACAGACGGACGGACAGCGGAGGCTTAGTAATACCTCTGGTAGATAAAACCAGATTCAAAGCCGTTAGACAGAAGACAGTGTATCTTAGATAAATGAAATACCTAGTAAGTCACTGCTAAAGTTTCATAGGATAGGATTTATAGATAAAACGAGAAGAGAGAGAAAGAAAATTTGATAGATATCTTTACTTCTGGGAAATGTTACGTAGAACTCCTCCGACAAAAAAAACATGGTGGGTATCCTTATACAGAAAATGGAAGGGTTATCTGCACCGTCTATAAGGCCTGTCCAAGGGTTAACCTTGCAACGTGTCAACTCATGATGCTGTATTCGAAAGAAATCGTGCAACTGTGTCTGACATTATGCTTTATCTAATTTCTAATTTTTATTGACATTATATTCTTAGTTTTGACAATTGTATGGGTGTAAGCATTATTATTTGACATTTGAATGGGAATTAGTAATCTTTTTAATTTGGCATTATTATTTTTGATTATTATTATTTTTTAATGGATGTATCTGATTTAATTGATTTTTATATTATTTATTAGACATACATTATTTAATAACATTACTATTTTTATCGGCACATTAATTGTAATGGTGGAATCTTAATTTGTTTTTGTATTTTGCTTTTAAACATAATAACAGGGTAATTGCAAATGTTTTACTTTTAAATTAATTCATTTGGTTACTGTTAATAATAATTTCTATGGTAATTCTTTTAATTTTATAATTTAGTGTAAAATTTCGACACAATGTAAAAATTGTTACTGAAATAAATGAAACTAAATGAAAAAAAAAATACTTTCAAGCCCAAAAGGTGTGTGGAGTGTCTAACGGTGCATGTTATGTTACAGTGCGTATGTTATGTTATGCGCATAAAACTATGGGAAACATAACTTTTATTGTAAACATGTCAATTTGTATTAGTTCGACTGTTTCATCCTGCACCTCATGACCTGATGATCTATTTACTGCATCAGTGAGCGGGGTCGCGTGGCTGAGTTTTGGGCTAAACACATTTTAGCTTTTTGCCATTGATACGCTAAGGTTCAACTGATTGTAGGCAGTGTTAGAACTTTTTCATTCTGACTGAAATTGTACCATGTCGAGGGAGTAAACTGAAGTATCATATAACTTTGATTCTGCGGTTGTATAAAATAAATATTTTTTAGACAACGACGTTTTTATTGCTTTGAGACCTCCAGGGCCTAGATAAAGTGACAATAGAATGTCAGCAATAGCTCAGATGAAAAAGCCAAAAATATATTGGGTGTCAAGGTACCTAAAAACTACTGCAGATCCACAGTCAGTGTCGCTGCCAGAATACGAGGAGCTGTAAAAGCGACTGCCGTTTTTCGGGCTTTTTAACTAAAGCTTTTGAAATTGTCATTTAAGGAGCTACTCGGAAATTTAAACGAGTAAAAAAACCAATGCATCGGCAATTAAATTAGGTATGACATTTCTTGTAAATTTTTAGGTAACAACTTCTATTTTTTTTAATTAAGTTTACCCATTAAGCCGTTTAAAAAAAAATATTGTCTAAGCAATTTTTTTCTTTTTTAATTTTTATATTAATTAACTTTACCCTATTTTTTAAACCAAACATATTTTTGTACGCCATTCCTGTATTGCAAAACATGTAGCTACTTTCTTTTATTTATAAGACCTGTATAGTGTATACATACCTACTCATGTTTTACAAAATAAATATATCTTTAATCTTTTAGGAGCATTCCATTTGTTTCAATATCGATTTATATCTAGTCATATTTGAGGAAAGACTCAACGAAACGAGGCGGTCTAAACGAAGACAACCAAGATTTTATAAAGGCCGTCTTAAAGCTATCCTTTAGCAGAATCCATAGAGGAACACATCGGACACTATAAGGAAGTCCTCAATACTTTCTCAAACATACTTATCTACAGTCACCTCATCTTAAGGGACCCCTAGACGATACAAACTCGTATCAAACCGATCAATCTGCTGTCCCCACAAACTCATAAGAAACCGTGCTCACTCCACCGGGAGGGGGATTCTCATAAATTTTCCACGACACACAGCTTGACTTCCCAGATACATCGGACGGGCTAACGACTCCTTTGGGAGAATAACCCTGCAAATCGCGTTATACCGGCTAACCTGTTTATTTTGACAAAGCTACGTTCTCTGAGTGGCTAGTTTAACTTGATCTGTTGAAGCGGCGCTGCTTGTCAAAGCTACCTGTCAAAGATCTGTCAAATTCAGTACATTTTAAATTTTAGTTCCAATTTTCGCCGAGTGTCAGATTTAATTGGTTGTTTAATTGTTCTGTTTAGTCTCTTAGGGATTCATTGTAATGATATTTGCTATGTAGTATTATTAAGTTAATTAGTGGATATAATTGTTTGAGTATCAACACGGTTTGCAAATAAAAGCGTTATGCTATGAACTGGGAGTAAATGAAAGAAAAATATGATATTATTAAATTAGTGTATGTGTGTTTATCATAAGTGTAGTTAATTAAAATGTTCATGAGAGTTTTTATATCGTTGTAAATGTTTTATCTACTTTAAAATTGGGGAGGGTTAATGAGAAAGTACTTGTCATTTAGGGAATACTTAGATTTGTCCCCTAGAAGGGCCAAGGGTATTTTTTATGTTTTATATATATTAACAATCATGGCTTCATTGCTTTAGATTTTTATTTTAGATAGCTGTTGCCTGTGTCCTACGTCCGCGTGAAATAATTATGAAAAAATATAAAATTGGTTCCGTATTTGAATGAGATATCATTAACAATCTCAAGGATTTTAATTTTTTTGCTCGAAACCCTAATTATTTTTTTAAAATAAAATTTTATTTTTATTTTAGATAGCTGTTGCCTGTGTCCTACGTCCGCGTGAAATAATTATGAAAAAATATAAAATTGGTTCCGTATTTGAATGAGATATCATTAACAATCTCAAGGATTTTAATTTTTTTGCTCGAAACCCTAATTATTTTTTTAAAATAAAATTTTATTTTTATTTTAGATAGCTGTTGCCTGTGTCCTACGTCCGCGTGAAATAATTATGAAAAAATATAAAATTGGTTCCGTATTTGAATGAGATATCATTAACAATCTCAAGGGTTTTAATTTTTTTCCTCGAAACCCTAATTATTTTTCTAAAATAAAATTAGCCTAAGTTACTCCTTATAACTCGGCTATCTGCCAGTGAAAGTCTCATCAAAATCGATCCAACCGTTTAGATTAGCCAGAACAAACAGATAGACGAACAAAATTAAAACAAAAATGTGTTTTTGTTAAGAGTACCGTAATTACTTTCGTATACTTTCAGTAAAAAGCTGTTATTTTAAAATTACAAACAGACACTTAAATTTTTTATGAAAATTTGTATAGATGTGTTAAAAGCATTACGGCTGTTCTCCTCAAAGTTGTACCCTAAAGCAGATATTTCCACGTTTCTAATCTAAAACTGCTACAGAATAAATTTTATCCGAACCGATTCGGTTCCTAAGTTGGGCAAAGTGTTATTATGTATTGTCATAAGAAACTGAGTAGAGTACCAGCAAGATGGCCGAAGTCATGACTGCGGAACCGGTTGGGAACTTAAACGCAACAGGCGAAATGTACATGCAATATTTAGGTTACCTCTGCCTTACTTTGGAGAAAACAGGCGTGATGTTATGTTATGTAATACTTACCTAACCGGTGACAGCTTCCAAAAAAATATATCTGCAATATCTACCTACCCCAGAATAACAAGATAAGAATATTGATACCCCTTCGTTGGGGACGCAATATTGTTGAACATGTACCTCCTGACTACCTACCTATACATCGAGGCGATCAGCCCCAACAAGGAATGTATTTTATTAAAGGCCCAGTCTATATGACGGGCATCTTCGATAATAACTGTCATATATTCTGAGGGAAAGGCTTATGTACGGGACCGATCAGGTTTTGTTAGAGTAATATGAGGAACCTAGGACTAAAAGAAATGTCTTGGAATACCCCGGGTAAGTTACCTATATTCTTATTTTTCATCTTTACGTAACCGCTTTGTAACATCATTTTATCCCATTCTTCACTTGATAGACATGGGGTGATGGTGATACTGATGCCATCTACCCGATTTCGGCCACAGCGACTGCATTCGATGGCTTTCTAGGGTGCCTGTCGAGACCTTTGGTGTGTTGCTCTCAAGTGGCTAGCATATACAACTTTGGCAGAAAAACTTCGAGCACAAAGCGGACATGTCAGAAAACCATTAACGATTCTAAATACGTAATAACAAACTTAATATTCAGCTGCTAATAAAGTCAACATCACGCATTTATGCACACCTATTTCTCAGTAGTAGCCAGAAACTCTGGATTCGTGCCCGTTTGACGACAATAGGCTCGCCCCCTGTTACATGGGACTTAAAAATAACGTGCGATAGATGGGTTTTATTAGTGAAGTAAAGAAAACATAATATTATTATTCTTTTCCGTTTGAAAATGCTTATTTTTTGACATTTCCCGAACAAGTAGAAACGACCGTTTTATTTCGCAAAGCACCAACGGTTTCCTCAACGTACGAAGTTCTCGTGATAATAATTGATTGACGTTTGACGGATATAATGTCAGAATGTTTTTTTTCCGTATTTTCCTTAATCTGTGGTTTGAGAAGTCTCTTTGGGGTTTAAGAATTTGTTTTGGGATTGAGTTGTTTTTCCTGATTTTATTATTTGGATCGAAGAGTTTGGAAGTCATGGAGAGAGGGCTTTGACCAGCAGTGGGATGACGCAGGCTAACAGTATCAGTATCAATATTATTTGAAAGTGGAAACGTGCTTGCTGGTCTTTTTTTTTTTGTTTTGGATTGTGTTTATTTGCCGACGGTTATTTGCAAAATATACCGTTGTCTAAAACGACATCTTAAGCTCCTCGCTCGTAGCTAAATAATAACAGCCGCTCAGATCATTCTTCAGGTTAAGCTGCGCTTGCTTAGGTAGGTCTGTGGATAGGTGACCACCACGTTTCCTCCGTGTCTTGAAAACTAAGGTAGAATTTTGTCAAGTACTGCAATCTCATGGGAATGAAAATAATTACAAGCAAATTGAAGGCGAAGACTCGATGTCAGTTGAATGTTAAACCAGTGTAATTTGTACCTATTTGTTAAGGTCATATTTTGAAAAATACATAAATTAGAAGCCACGCCAGCCCAATATTTAAACTGACAAAAACGCCTGCTTGAATTTTTAAAACTAAAAATTTTACTTCAATACCAAAATGCAGTCGCAAAGCTAAGCCGGTTGCCAAAATTCGCGAAACAAAACTAAAAAGGCAACGCAATCGTACTACATATAAATAAAATATTTGTAGCCGATTCAACAAAATCCCGATTTGGCCTCCAAAAGTGCCACCGAATGAATTTATTACTCTGTCGGCGTCCAAACTATTTTAGTTCAGGGTATCCGGATTAGGAAGTAAATGAACTCGGAAAATTTTGTTAATTATTCACGAGTTGACTCTCTGTGAAATGCTTAGGCCCCGTTCACAGTGACATGCGTCTTGTAAAACGCCCGCGCGTCTTTAGTTTCCTAGGTATGAATGTCCTTGCACAGTGAGGCTCAGGGGAGACCTCTTCACAATCTTCCCATGGATATGTCCTAAAAGACGTTGCGCAGAGGGGGCTCCGGACAGGTCTTTTAAGAGAAAACGGTGACGCCTCTCATGTGCGGATGGTGACCACTTTGGTGGTTTTAGTGAAGTAGAAATCCCACACTCCCCAGTCTAATCACCAAAAACCGGTCGCCTTTTGAAGGTTTACCCCCGATAACAAAAAAAAGAGGAATGAATTCGGTCCCTCCGTAGTCACATCGCGCTGGTTCGAAGAATGGTATAAACCAATTCTTTCATTAATTGTTCTCTCCGCAGTTGATGTCGCAACACGCGTATCATTTGTGCTTCTAAATTGTGGCCAAGAGCTAAGGCCGTACGCGGCCAGCTCATGCATATTGATATAAAACACTGTCCGTTGACGTAGAAGCGTTTAATGAGCCTGTTAACTTTCATTTTACTTTGTCTTTTTTGGGAGTGGCTTTGATGTTTTTGTAAAATATAACCGAAATATTATTCATAAATTATACAATAATGCGTGAAAGTAAAATGGTTTAATCGGTTATATTAACAAAGTCAATAATAAACAGGTAGCCACGCACTTCACATGTTGACGTGTTTTGCCACGCGCCTCTGAAATCGCGCTATGTCAGTGTGGCCACAGCCTTAGCCATACAAAATATTCATTCTCCCTACAAGACGGTTTGCAATTCCGACGCAAATTCAAATTGTGTCTCTAACGAAAGGGAGGGTCATATGAAAATTCTGGAAAAAAACTTCCACCATTTTTTTGTTAGTAATAACATAAAATTGTTTGTTTTGTTTTGAAGGTCGTTTTTTTCAGATATTTTTCAGTGTTCATAAAGATTTTTGTATTGCTAGATATTATAGAAAATCTATTGTTTTCTGTCATACCGTTACTTCATAATTCATTGGTGTTGATTGGTATCCCATCTATGCATTGAATCTACATTTATTTCTTGTAAATAAACCACTGATGAAAACGATAAAGTAGAATATAAAATCAAGCCGATTTTAAAATGCATTGATTTGAATTGATTTTGTAATTTCTTTATTTTAACTTAAACAAAACAGGCCAATGAAATTCAGATCTTATTCTAAAAGCATTAAACATTATGATTGGGTGTTTTGTGCAGACTGTGACGGCTATATGCCACAGAAAAAACAATTGTTATAATTTTCATGTAGCTGTACCTACTAAATTGTATTTTTGTTAATGGTGAGAATTAAACAATTTACTGTTATACAGCGCGATGATTAGGCACAAACGCACTTTATCATACTTAATACCTACATGCATTGGTAAATAGTCTGATATTCGCAGGAGTAAGGCATACTTTGTGAATTAAAAGGTAATGCAACTACTTACTATCACGGAACAAATCCTTAGTCGTGTTTATTCTATTTTATATCAAAGAGAATACGTCCTGTACCTAGATACTTACAGTTTAATGTCTGAAAGTGTGCATAATATACGAATATTATATTATAGGCGAAAGATTTACCATTTGCACACACCCGCTACACTGCGATGTAACGATAATGATTATGTTACTGCTAAAAGCTCTTTAACTGTCTCCGGAAGTTCTCATTTCAAATCTAGAACGTAGTGTGAATATAGCAGATTTCAACGTGCAAATTGAGATATTAATTAGACTTCAGAGTGTATCTTTTCATGGGGTTCATAAAAGAGAAAATGTCAAATGGATGCAGCAGTAACTTTCTAGAACTCTTTGCTAATCGTTAACTACAATGTGCGGGCCGTTGTGGTTCATTGTCTAAACAATACGGAGTCTCTACCCCATAAAAGATAATTGAATTATAAATATGAAATCTAAGGTCTATCAAGTAACTTCTTCTTTGGTGCAAGTCCCCTATTTTCTGCACCAGTAAATAGTATCAAGTTTTTACTACATTTGCTTTTCTATCGCCCACTTCTCGTTGCAGACTTGCAAATTTGTAGTCTCTTAAACGTAAATAAAATATACAAAACTTGCAACAAAGCAAATAAATAGTCTGTAAGCAATAAAACTTACATGCTCTCAGCCTTCATTGGAGGAACACGTCTTGGCGACGTACGGCTTTATATAGAAGAAAATAACGTCCCGGAGACGTACGATACCCTTTACATAGAAGAAAATACGTCGCGGAAGCGTACGGCACACGTTAAATGATAAATTCTGTGTGTAATGCGCTGGGAAAGCGACAGGTGCTACCTAGGCGAATAAATGGCAAAATGCGAATACATTGCGTGTTCAGTAAAAGCCGAGATAAATTAGCCTTTACTGACGCAGTAATGGATGAGAAACAGAACGTAACAGTCATGTGTTATTTGCCGTATGTAAGCATTGACATAGGCATACGGGCGACTGTAGTTGTTTGTATAAGGACATAACCTAACCTCATTAGGGATGTCCTTCTGAAAGGACATGGTCGGGGCACGATGTTTTAACAACAAGAATGTGTTTACTTACGTTAAAAGATACAGAAATGTGGGAGAAAGAAGGACAGACGGGGTTGTTGTTATGTCCTATTAAACGTAACATAACATCACGCCTGTAATCGCCGAAGGGTTAGGCAGAGGTGAAACTAATAGTACACCCACGTGCCATATGTTTAAGTCCCATGTAATAGGGTCGGAGTCTATTGCCATCAATCGGGCATAAACCCAGCCTCAGTAGCTCCGCCATTCCAGAATCACTTTACAGAAAGCACTAAATCCTAAATAGTCCTCTTTACAATTTGACTGTAATTGAACCATTTTACTCTCGTCAAAGCCGCGAGATCTCTCGAGGTCACATTCTGCCGTGGCCAGATGAAGGAAATCAATCGTGGCTACAAAAGGAGCACCCCTAGTCGTGACAAGATTGGACATATAACATGCCTTTGTCGAGGGCGACGGTAAATCGACGTATTTACCGATTGGAGACGATTTCTGAAGACTGTTTTAGTTATATACAGGTTTTAGAATTATCTTTCGTTGCTGATTTATCGTATTGTCACAGGTGAACTAAGAATGTTATTCTTATTCTTAATTGCACACAAAACTAAAGGATATACTCACAAATTGTGATATATAGCTTATGTATAACAGAGCTGAAACCAGAATTGTGTTAGTTCATTCTGCGGTAGAAGTATTAGTTAGTCATCACGTTGGTTATTGATTGTTGAGTGTATGTCATCATCTGTCCGCCTTTTCCCAACTATGTTCGGGTCGGCTTCCAGTCTAACCAGATGCAGCTGAATACCAGTATTTTATATAAAGCGTCTGCGTATCTGACATCCATAACCTAGTTAGTACTGGTTAATACGAAACCCAGTAAGACTGGTTGTCAGACTTTCCGGTCACTGAGATTGAACCGAGCGGCTGTTATTATTTAGCCACGAGCTCCTTCGCCGCTTGTCCGTCAGTTTAATTCTGTATTCATATTAGTTATGCTCATTTTGGCCTTTGAATTAACAAATTCTATTAATATTACTGAGCCAATGTCACACAGAGTTCATCATTACGGTTCAATTTTGATGCAAATTAAACAATTTTAAAAATAAACATGACATAGCCCCAGCAGATGAATATAATTGCTACACAAGTGCTCAAAATGAAAAAGGAAAACAACATACAGCTAATTAACCTGTATAAAACTATCTATTCAAATAAATGCAATTGAAGTGTCTGTTTCTAATATTAAAATAACAACTTTTTACTGAATGCATATAAAAGTATTTAAGGTACTTATAACAAAATTTAAAAAAAAAAGTTTAAATTTTGTCTGTCTGTCTGTTTGTTCCGGCTAATCTCCGAAACGGCTGGACCGATTTTGGCGCGACTTTTACTAGCAGATAGCTGATGTTGTTAGGTAACAAACTTTTCTTAAAAACTTTGTACGAATATGACAATGTATAAGACATCGTCTTTAATTGCCAACGAATGCAAAACTAAACTAACACTGTCACATACGGGATATCTTCCGTGATTGTTGTTTTTTGTTTATTTTCTTGTAAGTGTTTAATTTTGTTTATTTTGCCGTTTCTGTTAGTTTTTTTTTTGTGTTTTGTTTTACTGTATGCTTACGTACTTTATTTTCAATAATATTTGTACGCCTTCACGGCAAAACATAGAGCCCATTTAATTAACCTAAGACCTTTATGTAATACCTATGTTTCACAAATAAATATTCTGATTCTGATTCTGATTCTGATTATTTTGAGCTCCCGATATTTCGACGCTGTTGCAAGCGCCACGATCGCGGGTTGACAATATCGGGAGCTCAAAACAATGAACAATCACGGAAGATATCCCGTAAGTTTAGTTGTAAACCGTGAAAGCTTAAAACAGTCTTTGAATGCAAAACTTTACGATTACGAAGGCCGATAACGATTCAACTGAGCATATTTTACCATAGTAGCGCATTTGAATGGAACTTTTTAACACAGAGTTGCTTTATTTTCTAGGTAATATTTACATAGACTGCCTTCTTGGTAGAGTGGTCGCTCGTCCCCGGTTTAATTCTTGGTACGAGCAAACTATTATTAAGGAGCTCGTGGCTACGTAATAACAGCCGCTCGGGTCGATACCGTGCTTGACTAGGTTGGGCTGTGGATAGGTGACCACCCATTACATACCGAGTTTCCTCCGTGCCTCGGAAAGCACGTTAAGCCGCTGGTCCCTGTTGTCATTTGTAGATCTTTGACAGTCGTTAGGTAGTCACTGGCCCAAAAAGTCTGACAACCAGTCTTACCAAGGGGTGTCGTATTACCCAGTACTAACTGGGTTGTGGAGGTCAGATAGGCAGTCGCTCCATGTAAAATACTTGTATTCAGCTGTATCCGGTTAGACTGGAAGCCGACCCCAACATAGTTGGAAAAAGACTCGGCAGATGATGACGAGCAAACTATTATTGCGTTTTTATTACCAGGAGTTTCTCAATAGCGGCACCAAGTCAGGATTTGTGCCCGGTTGATAAATAAAAAATAAACAAAAATGTTCATTTCAATTACAACGGGCTTTTCGATACATATTATTGGAGGTCACCTTTAAGCAAGGAATTGCTTGTATTAGGAGACTCCGCACTTCCACTTATCATTTTTTATGCAATTGAAATGTAGACAATGTAATCAAATGCAAGACTAAAAATAAAAGGGTAACTTAAAATTATATACTATTTATTTTCATACAAATCTTATACATTTTTAAATATTTCTTAAAATAATAACAATATAAAAAACATTTAAAAATGTAAAAATAGTAGCCCACCGGCATCGGGAACAGGGTCCGGGCTCTTGAGAGAGGAATCTCCTAACGATACGCGCCGTGTCCAGAAGTACTGCTTTCTGAATCAAGCCCTTGATCCAGCTGCCAAGCGAGAGCCTCCTCAGATGTTGGTCGAGGCTATTGGGTATTAAGTCATTGGCCGACACGACTATCGGCACAATGACTGCTGTACTCACTTATTACTTATATATTATACAAACAGCTCTGCAAATGAAAGGCAATAGGCTAGCTCCTTATTACATGGGACTTAAACATAACTGGGGAAACGTGGTTGCATTTTAGTGTACACCTCTGTCTTCTGCTCTATTATTTACATAGACTTACTCAACGTATGTACTCCGGGACTCGATCTTCCTTTCACCCCGTACAGTGAAGCACAAGCCTTTCTCCACCCGAAAATGATTCGCCGAATTCCCGCACCCTTTCACCCTTTGAGAAAATTATAAAACAGTTTGGTCCTTTGAGCCGGATCCCGGGGTCCGGGATCCCGGAGTCCCGGGGGCGTTGCCTCGATTGTACGCTAATCGCTGGCTTGTTTACTAAAGTGCGTTTGGGCCTGACGATGTGTGTGGTCCTAGTGTGAGCGGTAGGTGACAACAACTGGACATATTTTTTTTAAGACGAAGTTGACCAAAGTTTATGAACGTGGACGAGATGGAGTATAAGGATCGTAGCAGGTGATTCTGTAGTTTTTGACTGCCTTAAATAGACCGAGTTTACGTATTCATTGTAAGGAAAAGATGAAGGAAGTTTTTGAACGGTTCTGATAGACTCGTCGCAAATACATTACAATATAATATTGTTAATGGAGCACAAGTTACCATGTTAATTGGTCTTTATTTTCTCTGGGCCTGTGTCTAAGCTGTAGAATTTTTTATAGGTTGCTCATGTAACGTGTGGGTGGCATCAATGAGGCAAGTAACTGTTTGTAAATATTCTATTGGCATAGAAACACGTGACGGAAATATACCCGAAAGATCATTAAACGACGTTTTTCATTAATAATACAAAGAATTATAAAAGACTTTTTCCGTGTGTTTGGAATATTTCTAAGAAAATGTCCTCCAATCAGTAGGAAAGAAAGAAAAATATTCTCTACGAATAAAAAGTATTCCCTGAAATTATTTTGATTTCTCCCAAATACTTACTGCGTATAATAACTCTCGCAGAAAGGTGAAGACACTCGAATCCATACCACTTACAGGAAGATTTAAGTTCGCAGCCCATTCAATTAAGTCGGAATACAATTAAGTAACCTGTACCTTTTGTTGTAATTAAGTAAGCAGTAAATATTGTTCTATTACCCGCTCCGCTTTGTCTTCAACAACGGCTTTTCCGTGTTTCCTATCGTTTTGAACAATTACGAAAAATAAATAAAGATGTTTTATTGTGTCGATGGAAATGTATTTATTTTTAATCAGTAGTGTCTTTAGAAAAGTCTGTGTCGAGGACTATTTCCAAAGAAAGGTTTACGTTTTTATAGTTATTAAAACACGCTTATTAAACAAGCATCTTGGCCAAGAAGTGATTTTTACTGTAAAAATCTTGCGGTCTCAGAATCGTGTATGAATAAGAAACTTCTTAGAAAATAAATTGTATTATCAGAATTTCTAGCTAATATAATTTTCATGTTAACTATCGGGAAAGTAAAGAAGTGCTTTAATATATTTCCATAACCATAGACCGATCCCTTACCAAGGGGTATCTTATTAAACAGTACTAAATGGGTTGCTGAGGTCAGATAAGCGGTCGCTCCATGTAGGTTACCGGTTTTCAGCTGCATCCATAGTCGGGAAAAGGCTAGGCAGCTGAGGATGATAGTTATACAATCATGTACATTTCACTTAAACTAACCTAAACAAAAATCAAGGAGTTAGTCCACCTATGTATACATAATCTTCCCCAACTCCACAAAGAAACAACACCCCGCCAACACTGCGACCACACACAATTTGTTGCTGACTCACGTTCGACGAAGCAAATGTACTTGCTGGGGTAAAGTCAGCGAATTTACAGTTTTTGTATAGCGGCCGTACTTGCTTAATGCCAGGAATACACCTGAATGGGAGCCTTTATGGTGAGCCTTAATGTACCTGTTTAAAAAGTAAATTATGTAGAATTTTCGTAGGTTGTTAGTAACATGTTAGTGCGAGCTAGGAATGAATGGTTGGTGTAGTGGACAGAACATTTAGTTAGCAAATGAGTTGAATAATTAATCTTTCTTTATCCGTACAGGACAGCAAACTTTATAAAATTATCTTAAAAAACAATAACGGACTATGTGTGGCCAGCATCCTACGTAGAATGACAAGATATGGGTCAATGTCAACAAAGGCATTTGTATTCGATTTTGGTGGCGAATTTTTTTCTTCAATTTTCGTGAAATATAAGAACCTGATATAAGAATAGAAAGTGCAAGAAGGATCTTCAAGAGGTCTGAAAATATCTCAATAGCTTTTTGAGATATTTTAGTTCAAAGTCTAGTGTGGCCATTAAATTGAAAATCAGTGGCACTAAAATTGAATTTCTCCGATATAACAGTTTGGTAATTCTTATTGCGGAATTCCTTGCATTATTTAGACGGCAGACGTCTTTTTCTCAAACATAAATGAAGCGATAGATTACGAAATTCCCTAAAACCCCTCCAAATCGTGATTACATGTGTGGAACGCAATTGAGGCGCAGATTTCTTTACGCCATTTTCCTCTTCTCCAAGATAATTTAGAAAATATTGAAATTGCGAAGTAACATTTCAGATTTTCAACCAGCTACCCAAGCGACAATTATTGTGGTGGAGGAACCCTTCGGGCGACCTTTCCAGGTTAAACCGTGCTTGCCAAGGTTGGTCCTTGGATGGGTGACCATCCATTACATACCGAGTTTCCTCCGTGCCTCGGAAAGCGCATTAAGCCGTTGGTTCTTTGACAGTTTGGATCTTTGACAGTCGTTACAGGTAGTCAGTGAAATTCTGACCAACCATTCTTAACAAGAGTATCGTATTACCCAGTACTAATTGGGTTGTGGAGGTCAGATAGGCAGTCGCTCCATATAAAATACTGGTATTCAGCTGCATCCGGTTAGACTGTCATAGTCACTGACATAGTTGGCATCAGGCCAGGCGGATGATACCCAATCACGACAATGGTTTTTAAAGTATTACAATAAGTCTGCAACAACTCTCAACAAGATTGACATAAACTTTTCAATAGCTTACGTCAATCGAATACATTTTTGACTATTCCACCATCTTTATCGTTAATACAATCTCACTTTGTCTCAACCCTCAAGTTTCTTAATAACGAGTCCTTCTGACCTCTAACCTCAGGGTCACGAAATGTTCAATTTGTATAAAGGCACTAGGTAGGTAAGTACTGTCATTACACTCTTTTAGTCAGCAGAACGTTCGGTGGAGAGATTCTAACGCTGGCTATAACAGTAACAGTTACATTTTGGAACTTAATGCTTTATCTGAATATCATCGGGCTGAGTGGAAGTTTTGTAGTTATGTCGTAAGTTAATGTTTGAATTTTACTTTGATAATTACCAAAGTATTACAACATAACATCACCCCTTCGGGGATTACCCGAAGGGTTAGGCAGAGGTGTACCTAATAGTTCACCCAAATTTCGCCAGTTATGTTTTAAGTCCCATGTAATAGGGGCCAGCCTATTGTCATCAACCGGACACAAATCCAGACTCCGTGCTAATGAGAAAATACGTAACGGAAAAACTCAATAACACTTTGCCCGACCCGGGAATCGAACCCAGAACCTCATGCTCAGCAGTCGCGCTTGCGACAACTAGACCAACGGTGCAGTTCCTAGTCTTGGGTACCTGGGTATTATTATTGTTATACAGGATCATAATAAATTAGCCAGCAAAACTGTGGATGTGATAGGTATCGTATCCAAAAATATTTTGTTTCTGATGGTTGTTTGGGATCAACGACTGTAGGTAATGTTTCAGATACTTGAAGCATGAGTTCAGAATATCAGTCGGGTCAGTGTTAAGATTTGGAATCATATTTTGGAGTAACTGTAGTGAGAGCGAGGAGATTTTTAGGGCCCAGAAACGGTGTATTAGATCTATGTCAAACCTTAAAAGCACAGACAGCTGTGAACCTGTGTTTCGGTCTCTGAGGATACTTACTTTTCCATGTTTGTACATATTGGAGGTGGCAATTTTTGTAAAAACAAATCTTCATTTATTCCCGTCACTAGCCAATATCAGAACACGCAATGGCCTCTTGAGATTCCAATACAAGAACTTGCTACATTCGGGAAATTACAAAACAGCACTGTTAAGGAAAAGTGTTATGACAATGGGACCTGTCATTTATAATAAAATACCTCATGGTTTTAAGAATTATTCTATAAACATTTTTAAATCTAAGGTAACTGCACTGCTTTTAGGCAAATGTTATTACTTAGTGACAGACTTTCTAAATGATACGAATTTATCCAGATTATGATTGTTATAATTAACTGCAAATTGACCATGTAAGACTAATGTACCTGACTATAATATTATTAATTGACTTCACTTTAATTTCTTTGTTTTGATGACATTATTTGATTTGTATTAATATTTTAACTTATGTAATAATTTGCACGCCGTAAGGTAGACTGTAGACGATCTTATTAATTTATGTACAACAACTAACCTGTACCTACTTTCATAGAAAATAAAATTCTGATTTTGATTAGTTTTATTCGGTACACGTCACGTCAGCGTAGTTTCGCTGGCTTATAATATTTGAACTTGAATATTATGAAAAGGTACCAAACTGTCAGTGTTACAAGTACTAGTATTCTGAAAGAATTTATCATTCACAAAGAATTAATTGTATCATAAATACTTGTGGAGTAATATAAATATTACAATAAAAAGTAAAGCCCTCATCTGTGATAAATATATTATCAACAAAACAACTATTTCAACACTGTAAGTCCCTAATTTTAATAAGTTACAGGCTTCAGGCTCACTGGCCAGACATTTCATGAATACCTTATTACAGATATTACACTGACTGTAAAAGAATATTACAGACTTAGGTCACCCTTGGGTCTGACCGTCTGTCAGGAGCCTTTTATTTTTATAAAACTGAAATAAAATAAAATTGAAGTCTGTGATTGTGAAATAAATGTGCTTGTGTCTAAGCATTCATCTTATTATTTTCACAATGAGTTCTCTTGCTTGCAATGTGACTTTCTCAATGTCAATTTAGTTTTTACTAGCTATACCCCGCGGCGTCACCCGCCGCTTCTGACTTATTTCATTTTTGCTCGGCTCCTATTGGTCGTAGCATGATGTTATATAGCCTATAGACCCTCGATAAATGGACTATAAAACACTAAAAGAATATTTCAATTCGAACCAGTAGTTCCTGACATTAGCGCGTTCAACCAAACAAACAAACTCCTCAGCTTTTTAATATTAAGATAGATTCGAACCAGTAGTTCCTGAGATTAGCGCGTTCAACCAAACAGACTAACTCTTCATCATCATCATCATTTCAGCCGAAAGAGGTCCACTGCTGGACATAGGCCTCCCCCAAGTGTCGCCACATTGACCGGTCCCGTGTGTCTCGCATTCAGCGGATCGATGCAACCTTCACCAGGTCATCGGTCCACCTAGTGGGAGGCCTTCCAACGCAGCGTCTTCCGGTTTAACTAACTCTTCAGCTTTATAATATTAGTATAGATGCTGAACAGGCTTGCGTTGGGCCGAAACTCGCGTGAAGCGATGACGCGGCCTTGGGTGGACCACGCTTGCCTAGGTGAAACCAATTCACTCGAACTTTGAAGGGATCTAGATTATAATGATCAGGGAACAGAGACGCCGGCAGTGGATTCCACAGACTGGCGGTTCGCACAATAAATGTGGAAGCATAGCGCTTTGTTCTGATTCTTGGAACTTCAACCATACAACGGTGACGCTTTGCCGTAGGTCTACTCGTCTGATAAAAGGTTGATGGTTAGATGATGTTTGTCATTTCATTTTGAGTAGTGGTTGCCCTGTGGTGACTAAAGTGTCACTTAGGCAGCCACCTACCTTGTCTAATTTATTCCATCACTCTCAAAACGATAAAGGAAACCAGTATCTCCTAGAACCAAAAATGAGAAGGCATGAGACATCTACCAACCCCCAATCGGCCGGCGTGGTGGGTTATGCTATTTGATGTTACGTCTAACTTATGCTAAAGGATTTATTATCAAGAGAAATTTGGACTGAGAAGGCTGAAATCACCAATAAACGGTGTACGACTGCCTTCCATTAAAATTCAAAATATTGAAACTTCTACTATTTATAAATGCGAGAATTTCACGTAAAAACCACTAAACGGATTTGGATGAAATTCCGCACACAGATAGTTTATAATCTGGATGAACACATAGAATACTTTTTATCCCGGTAGTACGATCCCGTGCGAAAATTACCAAACTCCTCGTGGGCATAGCCGCGGGCAAAAGCTAGTTTGACATAAACCTACACATGCAGTTATGAAACGACAGGAGCTAGGTGCACAGTGCAAATTTATCGTTTCCTACGTGGAAAACCAGCAAAAAAGCTCCATGGTAAATCTTTAAAATATTTTGTTGTCATATCATAGTGGTAATACTGCTGTGTGAGAGGAACTTGCGAAGGTAGGTTACGTAATAAAATGATATCTTTAGTTATACCATTATATTCACACTTATTACATTATTGCGTGATCGAGCTTGCTATCGTTCAATTAAATATATTTTCCTTCGTATTCTTTTCTCGGCTCATTGCTTGGGGCGTGTTTGTAAGAAAAACCGGCCCGTTACATGATCGGACCATTTTCTTTTATAATAATAACGTAATTCTTTGTATGTATGTTTAATATTACGCCTCAATAGACATAAAGGTTCGTAGCCAAATAATAACAGCCGCAGGGATCGATCTTCAGATTAAGCCGCGCCTGCTTAGGTTGGTCCGTGGATGGGTCACAATCCTATTACATACCGAGTTTCCTCCGTGCTTCGGACAGCACGTTAAGCCGTTGGTCCCAGCTGTCATTTGTAGATCTTTGGCAGTCGATACAGTAGTTAGTGGCCCGAAAGTCTGACAACTATACTTACCAAGGGGTTTTGTATTACCTAGTACTAATTGGGTTGTGGAGGTCAGATAGGCAGTGGCTCCATGTAAAATACTGGTAGCTGTATCCGGTAAGACTGGAAGCCGACCCCAACAAAGTTAGGAAAAACCAAGCAGATGATGATGACTTTGACATCCAATACGACAAACACGATGTTTTTCTATGCGCCAGTATGGACATAGATCTTAGAGCCACTCCTCTTCCGCCTTATTTCGTCCATTTATTTATTTAACAATTTATGTACACACTAAATACAGGAAAGAAGAAAGGAACAGAAGATAGTACACAGGTGATGCTTATTTCTAAAGAAATCTCTTCCAGCATACCTGCGAAAGGAGATATTAAAAAAAGAGATGTGGACATAGTCTGTTAAAGAAGAAGAGAAAATGGAATACATAAAACGTAAAACAGAACTATTTAAACATAATAATATACTAACATACGTATAATACAAACACAAAACATAACAATGCTGTAAATACAATAAAATAACTAATAATAAATACTACCACCATTACCACCTACTATCCATTGTTGCAATATATCCACAATTACGTCGTATCGAACCCAAGTATCTTCTTCCAACCAACCATGACTCTAAAGACAGTCTCAAGTTTCATCGAGGACGTTACGATTGACCTAATTTTACGCCTGAAAATGTAGAACATGTAATACAACAATATCACTTGTTTTTCGTAAAAAAACAATGTTTCAAAAACATGGCAACACTGACAAGGATTTACAGAAAAAAACAAGATACAAAAACAAAGTTTTTCCAACACAACATCGCGACAGAACGCACATTGAAAATGCTTGTACAAAAGAAGCGATTTAAGTAAAAAAAAACTCGTATTTTTTTCGCAACTGAGAAAATACATGGAAACACGAGTGTTCTCACTTGTTTGCTTGTAAACGAGGCTCCGGGTAAAAAGTATACGGTGCCCTGTTTTCAGGGTTCCGTACCCAGAGGGTGCCAGAGGGACCCGATCACTACAGCTCCGCTGTCCGTACATTCGTCTGCCACAGGGCTGTATCTTTTGAACCGTAACACGTAGACACTTGAAATTATTAGAGAGTGTGTATTAAGTATGGCCGCTATAACAAAAAAATAACCAAAGAAAAGAAATCCAATGAAAAATGAGGTTTTGTTTATCCGTGATCATGGTACTTGCAACAGATCCCAAATATCCGGGAACTCAAAACCAACAGTAAATATGGTAAATATTGCGTTTCTAGTGTTAATGATAAATAAAAGAAAGTTTAAAACTAAAGGGGTTACTAAACAAAAAACATGATTATTGTCGTTAAAAAGTATGTCGTCGGTGCGCTTGCCAAACCGAATATGTGCATTTTAAGAACTTTTCAGGGCAACATAAAAACTGTTTTTTTCGTAATGTTCAGAAAAAAAAAATATGGCAAAAAAAATCTATTTTACTCTAAAATAATAAAAAACTTATTACATTCGTGTATGAAAGCTATTATATTTTTTTTGTTGTGTACACACGGCGGCACATGAAGCTGTGTGCTGTGCATTTCCACTATAAATTGCTCTCGCTCTGTATAGATTTCCTATACAATAAGAGATCCGCATAAACTGGTTTTGTATAGCTTGATCAGCCGTCGTGCGTACACACGTATCAGGTTTGGCAAGCGCACCGACGATGTACTGTTAAATACTGCACGGTGGTACGGAACCCTCCGTTTGCGAGTCCGACTCGAACTTGGCCGGATTTTTCTCCTCAGCCCCGTTTGCTAAAGCACACTGTTAACAGTCATTTGTTTCGTTTAGAATTCGACGAGTGCCTGAAGGATGCTCTACCAAAAAATCTTATTAAATGTATTTCGTCCAAATAGGTCTGAGTTAGAAGTACCGCGCGCGCTGAAGTGAAGTGGAGTAGTTTTTTTGGCTCGTTGACGAACTTTCTGAGATGTGTTTGGTAAAAACTTGTTTTAGTTTTGGCTATCATTTTTTATTTTCTCTTAACTAGATTGTTTGAGAAATTTCAAGATTCGTGCCCGGTTGATGATAATTGGCTCGCCCCTATAACATGGGACTTTTAAACAAAACTGGTGAACTGCGAAAAAAATAGTTATGGAATAATATTACCTGTTATCTTTACTAATTAGGATATTACAAAGAGGTAAAAGATTGTAAGTTTGTATGTAGGGGGTAGTCTCGGGAACTAATGATCTAATTCTATTTTTTTTTTCACTTATACAAAGCTACATTATTCGTGGGTGATATAGGCTATAAATTATAGGGAAATTATTAATCGGGCGAATAAAAATTTAATTGGCGACCAATATACTAAATGGGCGACTATTGTACCAAAGTAAGTAACTATTTATCTGGTCATTGCGGCAAGGAGAATTAAGGAAGCAAGAGCGAGCGAATGCTGAGAGAGACTTGTGGCACCCCGACTCGGACGTGTTAGGTTCGAAGGGGATGGCGGGGTCTAGTGAGCGAGCGAAGTGAGCGAACTAAGACCCCGCCATCCCCTTCGTGTTAGGTTACTTTAAACTCTGTTAACAGAAATAGGAGCCCCGCTCAGCGGGGGTTCGTCGACTACGCCTTATCTACAATCTAGTGATTAATAACCTTGTTTTAAGTTTTTTACAGGAGTCTTTGAATTATCACATAATCGTACTGAACAACTAGTAACTCAAATTTCTATTTTCAAGTCGCTGTTTTAAACATTAGTATTAGCCCACTGTTTGTCGCTCACTTAGTATTTCAGTAGCCCATTTTCAATATTTTTGACACCTTTAATTTGAATTTATGTTCGCTCGTTTAAATACTACCCTAAATTATATATATATCTATACATATAAAATTCAAAGTCCTGACTGACTGACTGATATATCAACGCGCAGCCCAAACCGCTGGTCCTAGAGACATGAAATTTGGAAGGTGTATTCTTTGTGAAGATTAGGTATCCACTAGAAAACGGTTTTTCGAAATTCCACCCACCTAAGAGGGTGAAATGGGGTGTTATATTTTCTGTGAAACTTAATATTCTCTGGGTCGATTGACTCGAAAATTGGTGTACACACTCTTAAATTAAAATTATGAAACACGTGTATCACAGTTTTTTTTAAATCATCCCCCAACAGAGTCAAATGGGGCTTTGAAGCTCACGTAGACGGGCGCATGGCGCGCAGTGTTGCGCGGGTCATGCGGGGCGCGGGTATATTTACCTATTAGTAAATAGGTAGGATTTTTCTGAGGTAGACGTGTCTGTAAATATATATGAAATCCCGATTTTCGCGTTGGCTCGTGATACGCGACATAGATATTAAATATTATGTAAAAGTATTATGTCTATAAATAGATTCCTTATGAATCATTTGATTCTTGTCATTGGTGTCCAATCTCAAACTAAGGTATGAATATTTCACCTAATTATGTAATCTAATTGATATTACTATGAACTAATATTTGCAAGTTATAAGAATGTACACTACACACTACACTAACTATTTTTTCATCATCATCATTTCAGCCGACAGACGTCCACTGCTGGACATAGGCCCCAAACTATTCTTTATTACCTATTGAACTTTAAAAGTAAAAACTAATATTACACGTATAAATGCGAATGTGTGGATGGATGGATGGCTGTTTGTTACTCAATCACGGCAGAACGGCTGAACAGATCTATATAAAACTTGGCACAGAGATGGATTATAGTCTGGTATAGTACATACATAGAATACTTATTATCCTAGAAGTAAGATTCCGTGGGCAATTCCCGATCTCCACGCGGGCGGAGCCGCGGGCATAAGCTAGTCATGCATATTAGCCGAGCTATCACAATTTTTTCGAACGAAGTCACGGGCGAAGTACTAGTCATATCAAAACCACTTAGATAAGGTCAAAATAAACGTAACTAAAACATCTACAGTGACTAATAAAGTGATAAAGCTGCAGACAATATAACACATAATTCTCCTTCATTAACTAATTTCTTCTTAAGTATTACTTTCATTACTTAATTAAGAATACAACAGCTGTCTCCAACGAATGTTCTCGAACTAATTATCGAAGGTTTTCTGGCTAAATACTCGCTTTCTCTCAAGACCAGACTTCTTTAATAGTATTTTTCTAAGAAAGGTACTCTGGTGATTGAAATCGTAAGCGTTATCGAGGTCTAGAATCTTCTAATTGGTCCCTGGTGATTGGTAAGATTGATTGCGATAAAAAGTTTTGGGATTCGAAGTGCGTACAAAATAACTTAGGTTTTTCAGTAAGCAATTTGACTCGCAGAATTTTTTAATTTTTTATTTCAGCCTTTTCAGTTATAATGGTCATCATCATCATCATTTCAGTCGAAAGACGTCCACTGCTGGACATAGGCCTCCCCTAAGTGTGCCGCATTGACCGGTCCCGTGCGACTCGCATCCAGCCTTCTACCAGGTCATCAGTCCACCTAGTGGGAGGCCTATGGCATATGGTGTGATATGATGGTATCTCACACAAATTCTTGTCTAGTATTTATTTTCCATTGTTACTAAAAGTTATTAGCAGATCATCCACATAGAAGAATAGAAGAAAAAAAAAATTATGTTACAGAAGATGTCTCATAAACTACTCAAACAATATGGAGTCACTGCGCGAGCTTCCTTTATCAAATGAAAAAAGAATCATGTAAATCGAACTAGTAATCACGGAATAAGGTAAAAAACATTAAAAAAAATACAGTCGAATTGAGAACCTCTTCCTTTTTAAAAGTCGGTTAAAAATAAATCTAATGGCCTCTACACACCATTTCGGTGACTTGCTTACGCGCTTAGTTGCCACATGTTGTTACATATCTGCAACATGTCAGTGGCTTTGGAGTATAGAGTTATTATGGACCGTACACACTAAGGTCTGGACACCACCAAAGCGCAGAGGAGCGGAGCAGAGAGCAGATGTAGAAGATTCGACCAATCTCAAGAGAGACGAGAAACGCTATGTCGATTTCAACCATTGTGATTGGTCGGTTTCCGCACGTCTCCTCTCCGCTCCGCTTGTCTACGCTTTGGTGGAGTTTGGGCCTAAAGCCACCGGGTATATCAACCGAACGTGTAATGCAATTTGCCAACATGTTCGGTGCGTTTGGTGTGTAGACTGCATTAAAGTAACCGATGTCCAGTGCTCAAAGTACAGCTAACCACACATCAGTGGTAACAAGTTGACGGCTCCTTAATATCTCAGCAGTCTAGGGATGATTTTCGTAGTACAAAAATGTTATTGCTAAGTGTGTTGACAATACTTTCTATTAGCTATACAGTAGGGACAACAATGACACCATTCTACACGTGTTTCAGCGCCATATCCAAATGTCATACACATTTTTGATTCCCCAAAGTGTCTCAGATATCAGGCATCTTATAAAAGCATCTATATTTCTCAATTCTCTGCGGAGAGCCAGCGATCTATATCTATATACATAATAAAATGTAATGGCGTCATATCGATCGTATATAAGATGGTGTATGGAGCGATTTTGCTCCAGTTCACTCGGAGACAATGCTGGAAGATGCCATTTTAAATCGAGCGTGTTATTGCTAGATGCTGTGCTCTAACAGATTGGAGACGCATTTTATCTTAATATTGTTTTGTACCTAATCTCTAGCAGGCATTAAATGTGACTAAATAATAATTATTGTACTTTGAACGATTATTACAACCGATAACAATACACTAAAATAGATTTTACGACTCTTAGGACCAGTTTTACCACAGCTAAGTTAATGCCTGGCCTCACCCACCTAAATGCCTATTAATTCTGCTGACTCACAAAACTGTGACAAATCGTGTTTTTCTCACAAAAATAAAATTCCAACTTCTCCTATTTATTCAAGAGCTACCAACAGGCACGCAGAACCGCAAAACTAAGGGCCTAAAATTCCTGCACAAACTCCGTTCAAGGGCACAGCCCATTGCCCTTCGTATCTTCAACTCTTCTGGATCTAAAGGACCATTACTGCCTCGCTACAGCCCCTTACAAGCGCAAATATTATTTTTATTTTCATTTAATTGTGGGCCTCTGCCCGTTGTTACCAAAAGTTTTGGTAACGACTGAACTTGCAAACGGTCTCCCGACACTTTAGTTGATTTAAGTAATTTCGCAGTCGCCTTGTGAATTTGAAATGCGACGGACGTCGGTATGGTGGGAGAGAGCGGCTTGGAACCTTGTTACTTTAAGTGTTATTTGCATTGTTGTGACAAAATGGTGGCATTTTTAAAGTTAAGCTGTTACTTATGGGTCATTTGTAGTAGAAAGATCTGTTTAGAGATATTTATAACACTCTTTTATTAGCTTCATCTGTAACTAACTATGAAAAAAAAATCTAGAAGCTGCCCCTCTTCCCGGTTTTTGATTGAGCTGAAATTTTGCATACATGTTTAGTTTGGATGAAAATGCACGGTTAGCTAAGTGACGTCATTTTAAATCCAATACGGCGGAGTCGCAAAGATGGACTAATATGGCGGACTAGTTATGTTTTATGCATTTCCATGATATGGGTATCAAGTGAAAGGGTTTGCTGAAAAGAATACGAGAAATAACATTACGTCACTCTAAAGAGTATTTTTTAATTTTAATAATATTACTTATATCTTTTCTCGGGCCAAAAATTACCATCGGTACCTCACTACAAAACACACACATGACCATAGACGTAGCAGACCCATATGTCGTCACTCATGTTAAAATCCCATGTAATAGTGGGCGAGACTTTTGCCAAACCCTGACATCGGGCTACTGGAATATTCCTAATGGAAAACTCCAATACAATCTTTTTTTTTTTTTTTTCGGATGGTAAATTATCAAATGACCCCTACCACTCTGGGCGGAGCGAAAGGTAGTGTCAGGCTTGTACTGACTAAAATCCATCCATGTTCCTTCTTTGCCCTTTGTGTTCCAGGGCCAAGGTATCTCTTTTGAACAGTCCCGCAGACCCCAGTACCATTAAGTTTACAAATTGCCTAAGTGACAATACTCACTAACAGAATATTCCAAATTCCGAAATATCAGTCCCGAAGCAACGACTGCGTCTACCAGATCCGAACACCAAATTAACTATACAATAACTGCCCCACAGGATCTGTTGAACTCTTAATAGCTTGTTACTTGTACACCAACTTACCCCGCGAGAACAACAAGCTTGCTAATCGAGATCATACCTCGGAGGTCCCTTTAAAACTAAGTTTAGACACGTTACTTAATAACCTAGGGACATTCAAATAATATATAATTTAACGCTTGGAATAATCTTGTAATTAAAGTTTATTTTGCAATGGCCAAATAAGTCGCCTCTCCTGAAGTGGAGTTTGTTTCTTTGTCTCTGGGGTGGTAGAAGTTGATGTTGAATTGTTTATGAGTTTGGATTTAGACGTTTCGCGTTACTGTGGTCACCTGGAGGGTCGTAAAAGATTGAAGATATTTCAGTTATGCCTGGATAACTGTTTGCTGTAACTTG
This sequence comes from Noctua janthina, assembly GCA_963576755.1. NCBI lineage: Eukaryota > Metazoa > Arthropoda > Insecta > Lepidoptera > Noctuidae > Noctua > Noctua janthina. The sequence goes on from OY755074.1 coordinate 13,221,976, forward strand.
CATTACAGGTTGTAAAATCGCCCTCAACGAAGCCAAGAGGCACTTGTTCTTCCCGTTTTTTATTGTTCTAGAACATACCTGGGAACCTTCTAGTTAATAAAGGGTGTAAAAAGACCCTTAACGAAGCCGAAAGGTACTTATTCTCCCCGTCACTGCGATAATTTTTTTTGTTCGGGAACCTTCTAGTTTACAGAGATATTTGAGGTCAAAGTTACAATTTTTTCACAAGCTTAAAAAAAAACTAGTTTAAATTACAAGGTTATAAATTGACTTTAATTACCTCAATGACCTGTTTATTATTCAAAGCACACATCAGCATAATGTCTTGAGTACGTTACATTGAGTTTTACCGTAAAAGGGGAATTTTCAGCCCAAAAAAAAAACGTACGTTACTTAGTTTGATGTACAGAATGCTTGGTTAACGGCTTCGTGAAGGGTTCGTTTACACCCTGTATGGTCCTCCTGACCGTTTTCGATCACAACGACCAATCTCAACGGATATTAACCATCGGCGCGGGAGATGTTATATTGCACAAGTATGCGCAGGCACAGGTGCACTCTCTCTTCCCTCACCCTCACAGTCCTCAGTTACAGCAATCCGACACGACCGAGTAGAGATAAATGCAGGACCAACGGCTTAAAGTGTAAAAAGTACTTAAACCGTAAAAGCTACAGGTGACAGAGAGAAAACATATTAAAGATATTATTTGGTGCATTCCACGAGGTAAAGGAAACAAGTGTAACACCCGCGCGCATTTCTTCACACAAGTCGCTTCGTCTGAGGCCTTTGTGAGTGTGGCGTTAGAATTTTTCAAAGGAATTTGCTTAATAAATTGGCTGGAACAATGACTTTGTTGAGGCCCTCCTGACTCCAGCCCGTTTTGCACACTGTGCCGATTCACCGCCTAAACAAAAGATGAGCAAAACAAGTGAATAAAAGTGTCTTTTCGTAACTATCTTAATACATTCAGTCCCGTTTCGCCAACTATTAAGTTCACGCATATTCATTCACGTTTGGCCAACATTTTGTTTGGCAAGTACAGTCAGGCAAAGACCTTACACAAAACAGGAATATCTGCCTCATTCACACCTTTTCCACAACATTTTTTCAGAACGGATCATTTAATCAACGGAACGGAACGGAAATTCTCAGTAGCAGCCACGGAGTTTGGATTGGTGCCCGGTTGATGGCAATGCTCTCGCCCCCTATTAAATGGGACATAAACATAACTGGCGAACACATTTCGCCAGTTTTGGTTACTATTAGGTACACCTCTGCCTAACCAAAATCAAAATCAAAGCATTTATTTCAAGTAGGACACTTTTGAACTGTCGAGACAAAGACAACAATGAGATATAGCTAAAATGCCAGTCACAAGGTATAAAAACTGTGAAAGTACTTTAGTAACCCTTCGGGGATTACAGCTGTGATGTTATGTTGTGGTGTGGTGTGATGATGTTCTGTTGTGTAGATCATATAAGTCAACCTTTCAACAAGGTGGTTCAAAGGTGCAAACCAATTAATTACGGTTCTCCGTCTTCGCCACATCTCGCAGGTCATTGGTCCTTCTACCCAGAGGTTACTGTTCGGTTATTTTTTTTCTAAAATTCATCAGCTTTTATAGCCACCCCAGCGACATTAATTTGCAAAACACAATCCTGATTAATCAAAATCTTGTCGCCATAAAGGGGACAGCCCATACCATTAATTCCGATTCAAAATAAAGCACCTCTCTATCGGACAAAAGTCGAATTAACATGGACATTAAAATTCAAATAATTGCGTGCCGTACTTTATCAAAACGAATGGATACGACGAGCTAATTTATATTTCATCCCTGTGGATGAAAAACACGTAGAATTTCCCGTTAAAAATATACATGGTACATGTTTAAGAATCATTTGTGAAGAGCTTTATACATATTTGACTGGCTTTCCCTGAGGTAATCAATTTTTACCGACTGAAAAAGGATGGGTACTGTTTTGAATTACATTTTGTGTTTTTGCTTTTGTTTACATTTTAGTCTTTATGTTTAGATTGATATGTATCAATGTACCTATCATAGTTATTGCCTCCTGAGGGGGCAATTAATTAGCAAAAGTATTTTAAAGATAAAACGGTAAAGTTTAGTCTATACTAATATTATAAAGAGGTAAAATTTATTATAACTAGAAGACGGGATATTTAACATGTTTATTGTACTTCAGGATATCTGTGATCATGGTGCTTGCAACAGCGCCGAAATATCGGGAACTCAAAGAAAACAATAAGCATGGTAAATATCCCGTCTTCTAGTTATAATAATTTTAGTGACCATGAAAGTTTAAAATCTTATATTGAGGTAAAATTTGTTTGGAGATTACCCCCCTACATAAGGGGGTAATCTCCGGAACGAATGATCCAATTCTAAACAAAATGTCAATGGCATAACGCTACATTATTCGTGGGTGCTATAGGCTATAAATTGTATTTATATTATGTATATCCGAGCTATCACAATTTTTGCGGATGAAGTCGCGGGCGTGGTACTAGTATTTGATAAACTGGCAAACTAATAATTTGCCTTTGAAAATATTCTAAGTACTCGGTCTTCATTCCCTACGTATCACAGTTTCACTGTTTTTCCTAGAAGGACAAAATTTCAAATTCTAAACCCTTTTCTCCGAAATTCTAAGGTATCCGAGCGAACTGATCCCATCCATTGTTTCCTGTCCAAATATTTTACCAATCACTGGCGTATCAATATTAAAGCTTGATCAGCAGTCCGAACCCCTCCTTAAGGATATTAAACCCACGATTGAAACAACAGCTTTACGATATTCAAATAATCTTTCTCAATAACCAAATATTATTTACCTAGTCCAATCAATATCAGGGGTTTCCACAGGAGATCTTTTCATAATAAATCAGAATCTCCTTTGTGTGCCAAACTTATTCGCCTCGGCTTGGTTTTAATAAAATTCCCAAGACAAACGGGCTGTTATAATATTCGTGTAATATCTGAACGATAAACAGATGCTTATTGGACGAGAAAAACTCATAACTCTCAACTATGTAGCGGTTTTCTGCGAGTCTTTTGAAAAATAAATGTTTTTGTTCATGTTTTGCATTACTTGTTTTTAATTTCTCCGTGTTTTTTCTAGACTGTATACAACCACACTTTTAATTGTAGAACCTGAATTGAAGCAGTTTTTAATTTCTTGATGTTTTTCTTGTCTGTATAATTCAAATGTTTATTGCTCAACACAGTAAATAATTATACATTTCCAGATGTCAAGTGAATGCATACATTATACATACATACATGTCTGGTCTTCTGTGAGAGATTTGTAATTGCTGTTTTACAGTTTTAATTAACTGTAAATAAATAATACAACTACTAGCCTTACCTCCCCAAATGGTATTAATGTTTTGTTTTACCAGATATTAGTACTGTACTAGATGAGAAAAACTAAAGCCGTAGCAAAAGTTTTCTTCAGTCAGCAAGGTGGTAGCGAGTCTGCGATATCTTTGATGGAACAGTCAGAAATGTGCTGGATTGACCAGTGGCGTAATTAGCCTTTTTGGGCCCTAATGCAAAAAAAACTCCTATGCCGTTTGTCGAAGAACAAACAATGGTCTATTCGGTATTTGCCGACTTTCGATCTCGCCGATCTTTTTCCTTTTCATATATTTAATTATTGTTTTGCCGACTTTTTCTGCAGTGCATATATTTGCATGTATTTTGCCAATTTTTCAACAGACTTTTTCACTTTATACCCGATGAGGCTGTTTCGATACACGTCAAAGCTTGCCTGACTCCCCGAATTCTCGATCCCTCGGGATTATTTAGGACGAAAAGTTCAAACAGCATATCGGCGCTATAATCTTTCAACTAATCTTGTCCATTGGACTCATCAAAGAGGGTCAGAAGTAGTAAAAGCACGGGCTGCCGTAAAGATAAGGAGTGTTTTGTGCCGGAGCTGATAATACCAGGCTGTCGACGCCGTGACCCGGGGGCTAATTACAGACCTTGACATTGGAGCTTTAGAGTAGCTTTTTCTTGATTTTGGCAGCTTTCAGTTAGCTTGTGAATGCATTGTGCTGACTGTATACGTACGGGCCTTTCTGATGCGTGGAGCGTTGGTGGATGACGTAAATCGCTCAACGGAACATGTCTTCATCGTCGTTATCACAAGTCAGCTCTCACAGAGAGATTCACACCGGATTTCGCCCGCGTTGAAGTCGAAAATTGTCCCACAGGAATGCTGGGATAAAAGTATCCTTATTTATAAATATCTTATTGTTCTTACTCAGCATATCAGCCACGGAGTCTGGATTTTGTGCCCAGTTGATGGCAATAGGCTCGCCCGCTATTACATGGGTCTTAAACATAACTGGGCAAAATATGGATGTACTATTACGTACACCTCTGCCTATCTTTTTGGAGATCACAGGCGTGATTTTATGTTATGTATTTTGTTTTATTTATCTCCAAAAGAACAGCAAAACACAAACGGACAATCCTAAACACTTATAGCCATAAAACTAATTTAGTTTCCAACTGTAATAGTTTATTTCACCATTAATTTAATGAACACCTCTGCAGGCGTACCCTTTAATTAAATGGCCTCATTTTAATGGTTTATTTATTTAATTATCAGTTATTTAACGAGGACGGCTTTAAGCTTCTTATGAAGAGGAAGTAGCTACTCATTAGAGTTGGTACCTAAGGACTGTGCTGACAAAAATACTTGATATTGTTGAGGAAAATCAAACATTGTTTTTAATTTTGTTTCAGACTTTGGTGTTTATGTATTAATTGGAGAACACAGAAGTCCAGTGAGGGGTGAGTGTTAACTGAAAAGATACTCGCTTAAGATGTGAAGGCAAATGCTTCACATCTGTCTGAATCTGTCTGTCTCAGACAAATTTCTATACAATTTTATTAAGCCAGTGGAGATACAGAGGTGATGTTATTCAGTTTCGCCTTGTTTTACTAAATTCGGGTTCTCCATTTGTGTCTATGCCCGACAAATTCGTTTTTTTTACCGACTTCAAAAAAAGCAGCCTAAGAAGCAAGCATTTGACGTAGTGCTTGTACAATTTCAGGAACACAAAAAAAAATCTCAATACAATTGGGACTTCATTATTGTCAATACTATGGCAAAGTCCATGGTGTGTATTTCTCCAATCAGGAATAACCAATACCCATCTAGTAAGTAACTTTTGCCGTCCTTCCACGGAATAAACGGATCAGCTCAGTCACCCCACTGGTTTAGATCAATATCTTGACAGGGTAACCAGCTTATTATATTAAGTAAGCGAGCGTGCACTTTGCTGGTAGGTGCTTAACACCCCCCTCTCTCGTAATTAAGGGGTATTAAGACACTACCCCTGTACACCCCTAGTTTTAGCTCACTAAATTAATTTTAGCTTCAATTTACATAGAACCGTCTTTACGACGTGTGCACTTTATGAAATGTGTTCTTTAGTGGCGTTTGTCGGTGGATCACCAGCGTTTAGTTGGCTTGCTACCCGATTTTTGAGCTCCTCAGATGAGCTATCAAAACTATTGATTTAACAAAATTAATTTGTCTTATTATTGTTCAAAAAGGCAAGGTACCAGTCTTTCCAAGGGTACCGTATTATTCCAGTACTAACTGGGTTGTGTAGGTCGGATAGGCAGCCGCTCCATGTAAAATATTGGTATTCAGCTGCAAGCTGGAAGCTGACCCCAATATAGTTAGGAAAAGGCTAGGCAGATGATGATGAAGATGTTCAGAAAAGCAAGGTAGGTGATATTGAGAATCTAACTTACTATTCATAGCACCATCAAATAGAAAAACTTCGGTTAAGGATATTTTCAGAAATGGAGCATAAGAGAAGAAATAGCTACGCTTGCAAATGGCAATTACTTTGAGCTAAGATTATTACGTTTGAGCTTATATTATTATGCTCGTAATTTGCTTCTTGCATATTAATTACATGCTGGAAACAGGCGTTCAACATAACACAACATCACGACTGTAATCCCCGAAGGGTTAGGCAGCGGTGTAGCCTAATGGCTAAACCTAACAGGCAAAATGTGGGTGTACTAATGTACACCCACATGTTACTATGGACACTTTTAACGTACACATCTTGCTGCATCGTTCTCACATAATGTACGATCTCAACATGAATGATGTAACCAAGATTTTGTTAAAGTATTCTGATTTAAAAGAGTGTCCATGGAGTTTCTTGCCCGTTCTTCTCCATAGAGATCTACGTTAGGGAATGGGCAACTACAGTACTTTCACAGTTTTTGTGCCTTGTGACTGGGACTGTAGCTATATTTCATTGTTGTCTTTGTTTTGACAATTCAAAAGTGCCTGTAACTGGCCTACTTGAAATAAATGCATTGATTTTGATTTTGATCCTACTTGAAATAAATGCTTTGATTTTGATTTTATACCCACATTTTGCCAGTTATGTTTAAACAGAGATTTATTCGCTGTTATTTGGTAGTTTATAATATTATCTAGAACTCATGAGACTTCATTAGGAATTTCTTACTCCGTAGCAGCCACGGAGTGTGGATTTGTGCCCGGTTGATGGCAATAAGCTCGCGCCCTATTAAATGGGACTTTAACATTACTGACGAAATATGGGTGTACTACATAATATTAAGTACACCGCTGCCTCACCTTTCGGGGATTACAGGTGTGATGTTAAGTTTTGAGATTTCTGCATGTCTTAAATGGCGTTCTAAAAGACTTTTTATTTTTACTCTTATATAAAAACTAAGGTACATCTGCACTTTCGGGGTATCGTCCGTGATGTTCAATTATTCTGATCTCCCTATATTTCGACGCTGTTGCAAACGCTATGATCGCGGGATGACTGGAGAATGCGGGTGGGTAGATTGCCAATAAATTGTTAAGTGTAGATATTGGTCTTAAACCGATAAACTTCAGCACAGCCTAACAAAAATAAATAACGTACTTCATTTTAAGCCAGACTTTCATTCACTTAGTATTTTCGGATGAAGTCTCCAGCGCTTTAAAGCAGAAAATTCCGGAGGTCTAAACAATTTAATACTTATCGAGGACCGGGACCGTGACCCTACTTATAGGCTATCTTATCAAGAGGCCTCTTCGCAATAAAATTGTCTAAGCTTGTGAAAATCAATGGGTGCTCCAGCTAGGGATGCTTGTTTTAAAATTGCGCGGATATTTTTCGAATTTTGTTGAAAATTTCTTCTTTTTCTATCAGCAGTGATATGGCCTCGACTTTCGAGATGTTGATCGTGGCAAACACAATGCTATGTGTAACTTTTTCGTCATTGTTGTGAATTCAAACTCTGAGAAACAGTTGATTTTGGGTACTGTTTTGTCACCGTCAAAATCAAAAATCAAAATCAAAGCATTTATTTCAAGCAGGCCAGTTACAGGCACTTTTGAATTGGCGAAACAAAGGTAACAGTAAAATATAGCTACAGTCCCAGTCACAAGGCACAAAAACTGTGAAAGTACTGTAGATGCCCATTCCCTAACGTAGATCTCTATGGACAAGAACGGGCAAGAAACCGTAGCTTTCTAAACGGTGAAGAAAAACATCGTGAGAAAACAAGCATATGTTAGAACAAAAAATTCAAAGACATTGTATCATCCACCAACCATATTATTTATGGTATTACGTAGAAGTTAGCTATTAGAAGCTAACTTTTACATATTCGCAGCCTACATATACAGGGTGACTGAATCTGGACCCGCCATAGCAAATTCGAATATAGAGGATGTCATTTGCTAATTATTAGACCGTATTTTCCCTAGCTATAGTTTTATAGTTTAGGAGATATGTCAATTTTTATATTTTATTGAGATTTTTCCAAAATTTGACATTCAAGCATTCATCTTCAACTTTTTTCATTATTTTAGTATTTTTTTATTATTTATTGGTGATAAACATTTGTGATTATAATACGTCGGAACTTCCGTCAACATAGAGTTAAAAAAAATTGAAAAAAAATTCAATAAAGTATAAAAATTGACATATCTCCCAAACTATAAAACTTTAACTAGGGAAAGTGAGGTTCAATAATTAGTAAATGACCTCCTCTATATGCGAATTTGCTATGGCGGGTCCAGTGCCCGTCACCTTGTATAGCATAGACTAATCACATTCAGCTACTTAACAGTTTTCTTGAGACTTTTCATTTTCTGACGCACATAGAAGTGCCATCTTCGAAGAATATGTCGTGTCTCTTATCTGTCAGAGGCGAGCGTAGCTTAGTTTGGCAGGTCCACTATTATCATCGTCTCATAATATGCTCGCGTGAAAAACCACTCGCTTTTTATATACAAATTGTATATGTTAAGTGACATCATATTAGTTTAAAATTGAGTCTCGTTCGTGCAATATATTTTGCATAAATGGAATCATATTTTGCGGTTCAAACGTTTTAAGAGTATCGCTATTTTAAATTATGCATGTATTTGAAATTTTGAGCTTAAAATGTTATTAAATTTTAGTGACAGTTATATGTGCTATGTTCAATTTGCTATTTAAACCGAGTGTATAATTTCGCAATATGAATATTCATGATAGAAAATCTTTTAATGGGTACTGCTAATCGAATAACTATTTCAACAATTTCCATTTAAAATAAAATCATTGTATGCAAATAGCATTTTAAACTAAGCTTGTTTCTATTTAGAAATAATCCGATTATAGAAATATCCGAACATAATTAGTAGTTTCGGATACTATTGAGATTGACATCCTTACTTTACTCGTCACACCTCGAGTGTATTTTTAAAGATATCTTCAAAGACTCGTGCGTAAAGACCTAACTCTCACTCAAGAAAACAAATGTAATCACACCTTATATACTATCAAATACCGTTGAAAATTAACTGTGTTCTTTTTCTATCCTTCTTTGTTTATTTTAGAAGCCTTTATGAAGGTTCTAAGTTAAGTTTATTTATCCTTATTTGTCAGAGCAACGGTTTTGGAAGCGCCGAAACTAGTGGAATCTGGGGACCGTTGAAGCTTAGGGAAAATTGTTAATGGATTTGAAAACTGCATCAACATAGTAGCGAAAATATTGGAGGGACGTTCATAATGGGGTGTTTCGGATAAAAATGACATACTTAAGAGCGGAGACATGGTTCCCTTAAGATTTCGGAAAAGGGAAAAAGACTACACTCTAGATAAAGATAAAGAAACATCGACACCTCATACCATGGATATTGTACAAGGAAACTTTCAGATTACATAAAAAAATACAAAACAGAGTTTTATAATCTTCAAAACAAAATTCGTGATAGCACTAATAATAACAAAGACATTTCAACGTAATTGGTTGTGGAGGTCAGATAATCAATCGCTCCATGTAAAATACTGGTATTCAGTTGCATCCGGTTAGACTGGAAGCCGACCCGAACATACTTGGGAAAAGGTTAAGCAGATGATGATTTAAACATACTTACGACCCTTAGACGGGACATCGTGAATAAAATCCTTAAAAAGTTGCAAGAACAACTGTAACATGTCAAACTTGACAGTTAGGAAATTTTGCGCACGCGCTTATATAAGTTTCACTTGTAACAATGTAATCAAATCTTGGAAGTTAATTTTAACGTACTTATAATTGTCGTATCGAAATTAAACTTTGTTTGTATATGTAGTTTTGATGACAATACTATAATTTGGTATTTTGAAGCTGATTTGATGATGGAGCCAAAAGGTGGATAGAGGAACTCTTGGCTACTATAGTAAACCCGTCGAGTTTGTGATCATAATTATGAATCGTTTTGATGGGTTCAATAAATTGCACTATATATTATACAATACCAATTGAGGGTCCGATGATGGAGCCAGAAGGTGGGCGGTAACAAATTAAAAAAACGTGTTTTTTCATTTTTTTAAGTTACTTTTTTTATTTCTCTTATATCTCTTTGTCCAATTATTTTTTCTTTGTAATTATTATACATTAAAACGTTGAATAAGAAACATCCTGTTTCTCTGAACTACCCTTTCAACCCCCGATCATTGCAAAACAAGTAAATAAAGTCGTTTCTCGTCAAGTGTATGCGGGTTTACGTTCTCGTTTACGAGATAACTGCGAGAACCAGAAGGCGCGGGATGTGTTTTACGTGCGACCACGTTTAAATATATATTTTTTTTATGTTAAGGGGTGTATTTATAGTGGGGTCGTAGGGGTGACGTTTAGATTTGTTGGAAGGGTTCGGAGTCTAAATGAGATGTCTCGATTGGTTATTGAAGTGTCTGGCTATAATCAATGTTGTTGTTTTCGGTGGTTTGTAGTTTTCTTTGACCTTTTTCAGTGACTTGACTGCTGCATTTGAGATTTTGGGGTCGACCTTTGAGTATGGTAATCTGTTTTATCTAATAAGAAAATTCTTATTAAGTTTGAAGTCTGAGTTAGGCTCAGTTATTGACTAAAAGCGTGTCTCTTTTAGTTTATGGTCCTTCTCTCAACACCTTCGCAATATAAAGGTGTGTATTTTTTGGCATAGAAATTTGCATTTTTTTTCATTCGAAGAGCATCTGGCATTTTACTCTGGGCAGATTATTCTACTAAATTCTGTGGTTAGAAACTACAACGTCATAATAAAAAGTTCACCCTGTATAATATAGGTATTGGTGTCGGGAACCATTTTGTTTTATTCTCAGTTTTACGAGCGCTCCTGTGGTTCATTCCAAAATCTATAATTTATGTTGAAGATACAATCCTTGTGTTTGCATTTTATCCTGCAATGATAAAATAGATGGACATAAATCTCGGGTACAAGCAGATTTTTGTATAAAGTTTGAATGCTGACATAACCATTGTGAAAGAAAAAAATTGTCAAGAGTGTTTGATATGTTATTAATTTCATCATAAATGAGATCGTAACATTGGCAGTGATTTGTAAATAAGTGCCCTGTGTAATAAATAGTGATTACTCTATACGAAGTTATTATTTAATGTATTAGTCTGTAATATTGATTTATTCTGCTAATAATATGCCAAAAACCAATCGCTGTTCACTTCTGGAATATATTCCAAACCTGTTAAGAAGCAAAGAAAATTCTAGGACATTTATTATTGTGACATCCACCAACCAGTACGGGACTGGAGTAATTCAGAAGTGGTCGCGACTGCTGAGCATGAGGTCTTAGGTTCGATTCCCAGGTGGGGCAAAGTATTTTTCCATCAGGAATTGCTCAGAAGCAGCCTCGGAGTCTGGATTTGTGCTCGGTTGATGGCAGTAGGCTCGCCTCCTGTTGCATGGGACTTGAACATAACTGGCGAAATGTGGGTAAACCTCTGCCTAACCCATCGGGGATTACAGGCCTGATTTATGTTATGTTATGTATTTTATTCAGCTATCACAGATTTCTTCGTCCATGTAACTCTATTCATCTATTATTTTTGTTATGACGCCACAAGAGTCATAACAAAAATCACACATCTCTTTACAACGCCATATCCCGCAAACTTGGTAACACACACACACCCTAACACACAATATCGGCCGTCACGGACCACATTACAATTTTATTGGAAAAGTTCCGTCCGAGCTCGACGTGGGGACACCCCACTAGATAAAAATGCACGTTAAGTTATAGCTACACCCTGTATATGAGATTGTTCGCCCTGTTTGAGAGGCAAGGAGCTTAAAATAGTAGTGGAAAGACTGCAATAAGAGTGTGAAGTGTAAGAGGGAGATGGAGAATATTTATTTAGCTTCTAGGAATACTAACACTACTAAATTATATTGCCTTACACTTTTAATAATAATAATAATGAAATTTATTTCAGACCATAAGTCCATAAACAAACACATATTACAATTTTAAACATACAACATCAATATATATACATGAAAACACATTCTACACAAAAACTACACTATAAACAACTTATTTCAAATATTGGAATGACGCACGATGACTGGTCATCCATTGCCACATCATTGGACTATCCATCCTGTCGGCTACTATAGCCACCAAGCTGTTGGAGCTGTCGCGCACTCGCCGCATCAAGGATGCTATCCGTGTCCGCATCAGTGCGTAAAAATCTGGCACGCCATTCTCCGCGAACATCCCCGATGCACTGCAAAAGCGCGGCAGCCCCAACATAACTCTGAAGGCGTTGTTGTATTGGACTCGCAGAGCATTGTACGAGCTTTTTGTATAGCTGACCCATAGGGCACACGTGTACATAGATTGGCAATACGCTCTAAAGAGTGTAATTTTCACCTCCCTAGTACAACGTGCGAACCTACGAGCCAGCATGTTACATCGAACTGCCAATGCTCTGCGTTCCCTCTCCACGTCCACATTGTCGGACAGACTATCGGTGACCCAATGCCCCAGGTACTTGAACTTCGTGACCCTGGAAAGCTGAGCGCACCCCAAGGTGACTGGTGGGACAGTATCATAACATTTGTTACCTGCTTTGAAAACCAGTAGCTCGCTCTTGGTCACATTGTACCTAAGGCCGTGAGCCACCGCATAGTCTTCACAGATGCGAAGAAGCCTCCTAAGTGCACTGATCGATGGGCTCAGCAATACCATATCATCAGCGTAGCTGATGTTATTGACGCAGTGCCCGTCAATGGAGCACCCGATATTGGCATTGCTGAGCTCACAGATCAGCTCGTTTACATATAGGTTGAATAGCTTGGGTGAGCTGATTCCCCCCTGCCTCACACCGCACTCCAACCCGTATGCATCCGAGAGGACACCCGCCCATTTAACATAGTTGTATTGGTTTTTATACCAATACTTTAGCATCCTAATGACATCGCTTGGGAGGTTCTTAACATTTGACAGTTTTCTCCATAGGCAGTCATAAGATACGTGGTCGAAAGCCTTGGAGAGGTCCAGAAAACACGCATATACAGGTGTTTTCCTACTTGCATAGTATTGAACAGTCTGTTTCAGGCATAGTATAGCTGTTTCCGTGGATAAATGTGGCTTAAACCCAAACTGGGCGTCGTGGAGTGTTAGATGCTTATGCTTGCTTGATGATCAGTCAGACTGTCCAACACTTTTGCAATGATGGTAGCCAGGGATATAGGCCTGTAGTTGTTCTTGTTGTTGTTCACTTTTGCCCTGCATGATTGGCGTATCACTGATACTGTCAGCCTGCTTCATCCCACTGCAGGACGAACGCCTCTCCCCATGACTTCCAGTTCTTTCGATCTAGGGCTCATGGAACCACTGGTCGCTGATTGGTCTGAAAATATTTAAGTGTGCGCTCGGCGAACCATAAGCAAGCCTCAGTCACCCTTTATACTACCTTGCCGATAGTGAAAAATAATGCTTTTTCCCAATAGAGTAAGCAGAAATGACATAACGCTCCTTGCTACGTTCCTTACATATTCCTGTTGCTTCATATATCTTGCTGATTTGTTAATATACAGGCTGGAAGAGACATCGACGCACAAACGATTACCACGTATTCAGTACATCATTTTGAACCCACACACATAGAATTTTTATCGAATTTAAAAAAAAAAACAGCTCTTCCAAACCCTTTGACCGTGAAGGTATTGTACTTTTGCAGGAAACAGCTGATTTTGTTTGTCACCTCTATTCTTTTTACGAAGCTCGAGTCAATTAGAAAGCAGTATTCCGCACAAAATACTTGCCTAAATATTGTTTAATTGGAATTTCAACTTTTGACAACGAGCTTAGTGTTGAACATCCGACGGTACGTTTTTATTCCGGCATTCAATTGTAGTCGCCTAGTGTTTGGGAATAATCAGTCAAAATGAGATACTAGACTGAGAAGCTCATACTTCCAGGCTTACCATTAACCCCCAGTTAGCACAAAATCACATTGTAATTTTCAAAAGTCTTCCAAGCTTCGTGATAGATACATGAAAATACAGTGAGAGAGCAGTGGTGGCCCAGTGGTGACGGCCCCGACTTACGAGCAGTAAGTCGTGGGCGCGAACCCAGGCAGGCACATTACTTTTTTAATTCCTTTCGTCACCACTGCTCTCAAAACGGTGAAAGAAAACATCATAAGGGAACCGGGATGTCCTTACCAAAAATTCGAAGACATGTAACATCTACCAACCCGCATTGGGCCCGAGCAGAGATCCGAGAGGAGGCCTGTGTTCCAGCAGTGGGAACACTAGAGTCTGGTTATGCTTATTCTACATGTAAATTCCATCATTTTCAGTGCAGGAAAGATCAAGTAAATGCTATAGTTGTATAAGAAGCAAAACTACTAACTCCAGTTATAAAGCTGCTTCAGAAAGACAATAAAAAAAAACAAAAGAGGGAGAGTTTGAAACTCCCCTCTCCATCGAGTCATCTTTATCCGAGGTGCGCACAATCTCCGCCTATTAGCATATGCCCGATAAGTCGGAAGAAGGAATATCTTAAGTTAAAGAGAATATTCTTTCGTTCACTTAGAATAAAAGGTAGGATGGCGTCTTGATATTGGATAAACGTGACTTCTTAATTAATCAGTAGGACGAGTAAATTGATATTTCAGTTAAATTGGAAGATGGATTGACAACTGAAATGCTTGTTTGTGTTTAATAGGAAGATCCCAAATTGATGATTTCGTTACCTAAAAGATGGCAATCTAAATTACGTGAGTTCAGAATTGGGCTGGTCTAATGAAGTGTAGTTTTGGTAATTTCAGAATAACCACATTACGCCCGTAATCCCCGAAGGGTTAGGCAGAGGTGTACGTAATAGACGTAACTACGGAATTTAATCATCTTGAATAAGGAAGTAGCATCAAATAGGACATAACATCACCACTGCCTCCACTCACGACACAGACCTCGAGAGAGGGAATGGCTGCAATCACACGCGGACCCAGTGCAGGCTGGAAGATGCCGCGTACCGGTTTCTCATAAAGAAATTACACACAGAACACTACCTACTCATCTTCTGCTTAGCCTTTTCCCAACAATGTGGGGGTCGGGTACCATCTAAATACATTATTTAAACACAAAACGTTTCTACAATACCGTTACTTTTTTCTCCTAATTCCTCGCTTCGCTCCAGTCTGCCAGCACATTACACTCGTTTGTAACTCTATATGTTGGTAGCACGTGCCTCACGTATTTTAGGTGTCATATGTTCACGCGTGCTGTTGGCCGGGTGTCGGCAGAGGTCGCTGGGGAGGTGTGCGGTGGATATGTGGTAGTAGAGGCAATAGATCGGAAGGGTTTGGTGCATGATGTGAATTTTAACTGATAAAATGTCGGCGGTTTTGGAATTATCCTGATTTTATTAACAGTTTGATTTTGCTTGCGTCGAGAATGGAAATTATACCATAAGATAGTTACCGGGATAAAAGGTTCCATATGCCGTAATCTTCTTGTGTGATACATTTCATCAAAATCTGTTCTGCTGTTGAGGCGTGAAAAGATAACAGACAGAAGGACAGTTAGAGATATTGTCGCAAAAAAAAAAAAACATTAGTAATGATATTGCTTTGTCGACAACAGTGGTTGTAGCCTTTTACATTTGTGTCTTGGAAAATACTCATTTAAAAGAGTATGTAATCAAAAACTTTCTTGTCCGTTATTCTCCAAAAGCATATAAGCTTTGGAAGCAGCAAATGATAGCTTCAACTTTTTTACTTACTAACTGACTTGAAAATTCAAAAGTGCCGCACGTAAATAGTTTAATTGAAATAAATGGCTTGAGCTTAAGTTTCCCTATTAGTCGTTTATTCAGCTGCGATAGTTTAGGAGCCAGTCAAACTGATAGCATAAGAGACAGTATGAATAAGGGTATAATAAACTGTATGAGTAACAATATTGACCACAAACGCAAATGACAAACATGAAGTTGTGTCTATTTGGAAATCAATGTCCCTTTCTCTGTCCTGTGATTATTGCACATTCATGTGATTGTTTAACTATTGTCTAGGACCTGGACAATAGTCAATGTCCACCTAGACTCTAGACGGACAATGAGCTTGTTAAGAGAAATACTATACATAAGACAAGTTATTCAAAGTAATACCAAGTTATTATTTTGACAGGAAATGAGCCCTTCCACCGGCTACTTGAACATTGCGGCTTGTTCGCAATAATTTTCTTTGTCTCGAAAATATTAGCTAACTGTCGAATCAATCAAAATGGTTTGACAGCAAATTTTGTCATACATCAACCCGCCATTTTGTTTGTACTCTTAAAATGTAGACCGCGCATTTATTTTGCAGGTAGATAGATTACTAAGTCTGAATTTAGAATTTCTAATTTTTTCGATCAGAATTATCATTATAGATCATTATGAAATGTTGACACTGACAGTTTTTGAATGCAGTTTAGATGTAGTTGATCGCGTTTAGATTGATTTATGAAATCCGATCTCAGACGTTATACATATCAAGAGAGCGGCGAGATGAGAGCAGCGGTGGCCCAGCGTAGCGGCCCCGACTTACGAACAGTAAATCGTGGGTTCGAACCCAGGCAGGCGCATTACTTTGTGTAATTTATTTCATCACCGCTGCTCTCACAAACGGTGAAGGAAAACATAAGGAAACCGTCATGATTATAGAACCAAAAATTTAAAGACATGTGACATCTACCAAGCCGCACTGGGTACGCGCGGTGGATTATATGCTATACATATCAAGAAGCAGAAGTGAACATATTAAGTTAAAAAAATGGTGTCGATATTACAACATCACCCCTGGCTGGAGGTCTTACACTCAAGGCACCCTCAGGTTAGTCCGGTGAAACAGACGGCACCCTCATAGGTTGACCTGCGAGATGCCATACACAAAAAAAAAACGACAATTTAGGTCCTTCGAACACTGTTTTAAGCTTTCACGGTTTACAATTAAACTTATACTGTCACTTACGGGATATCTTCCGTGATCCAAAAAATCCGGTGATACTGTGTTTGTTTTGCCGTGACTAAGTGTCGAGTTCCAGTACAAGGCGTAGCAAAAGACAAAGAAAGAGGGTACATAGATTTGTCTGCTCTTAACAATTTATTTTACTTCCACCCGCATTCTCCAGTCAACCCGCGATCATGGCGCTTGCAACAGCGTCGAAATATCGGGAGCTCAAAATAATGAACAATCACAGAAGATATCCCGTAAATGACAGTATAAGTTTAATATAGGTTCTTATAACAAAAATATCCTCAAACAGAAAAAATCTCAACGTTTCCCTAAGACTTGGCGGCGACACTTAATTATACCAATTACATAGAGTTTAGATTGGAGCCGTAATCGTTAATTATGTTAACGGCACCGCCGGACACATTTACGACGCGATCCGATGCGGACAATACTTCGGGAAGCCATTACCATTGTTAAGTAGTTATTGGGAGCTTTTTTAACGGATTATTGGGGGAAATATTTTGGAGTAAAATGTTCGGAATTTGTGGGGTATGGGAATTAGAGTAGAAGATTTCTATCTTGTCTTTACAGATTGTTGTATCAATAGGTATTTAAGGAATTGCCTTGGAGATCTTGTGACTGAGAAAAAAAGGATTCCTGGGTCTGCCCAATCTGACAGATCTGTCAAGCAAAGTGTTATTTTGCTTTACGAATGTTTAAGACGACCTCGTTGGTATGGTGGTCGCAAGCGCTTCTGTTAAGCATGAGGTCCTGAGTTCGATGTGACTGCTAAAATGTTCTTTGGGGTTTTCCATCTAGATTTTTTCAACAGTAAGTTCGAATTTGTGCCCTGTCGATTGCAATAGACTTGCTCCCTACATCTGGTATTAGTCTTCGGGTCGAGTCTAAGCGGGTCAAGTGGGCACGGACCCATATCTTCGCCCACAGGCATGTATAATGCTTTGGAAAAAAAAAACATGTAATGTTATATTTAGTTATTTACCATTTTAAATACTAGCTTTGCTTACAAAACCTGCTTCTTTAGTGACATATTTATGCACTAATTAGCATAAATAGCATACGCTGCACCATGCACTGTGTCTAGGTGAAGTTATAACCATACTTAATGCAACGCGCGTGCTGTGAGGTGTTACTTGAAAGTTAACTCATGCGGCACTAGGCATGAGCTGTGCTACGAATGTGTTGAAATTTATAATGAACGATTTGCACCCTGGTTATAAAGGGTGAAACAGTACCCTTAACGAAGCCGAAAGGCACTTGTTCTCCCCGTCATTGCGATAATATTTTTGTTGTGGACCATACCTGAAAACCTTCTAGTTACGGAGATATTGGGGGTCAAAGTTCCAACATTTTCACAAGTTTTTTTGAAATCTGTGTTTTTTTCATGTATTTTTTTTAACACTAGTAGTACTATTTAATCCATCCATCAGCACCATTTGCCACGTTGGTCTAGTGGTGTCAAACTTGCACTGAGCATGAGTTCCTGGGTTCGATTCCGAGGTCAGACAAAGTTTTATTTGGATTCGCCATTGGTGCTCGGTGGATGGCTATAGGCTCGCTTTTTGATAAAGCACTCCTATTACATGAGACTTAAACTTAATAACTGGCGAAATGCCGATCTGCTTATAGGTACACTTGTGCCTAACTGACGACATGGTAGTGCTAAAGTATTGTCTGATAAAGCCTAGAATTATTTTTTTTTATTCAGAGCTCGGGTGAATGCATGAAATTTCGTGGTTTTAATAATGGTTCACAACTTAGGTAAGCCCAAGACAGATGGCGGCTTTCCTACTGCAATGAAACTGCCAAATAGCAGTTTGGATGCAGTTAGAAGGCAGTAAATTATGTGTGTAGCAGTCATTTCATCTGCATAAGACTTGGTGTTTGCCTGAACTTGCATAGATCTGCATAGGCGAGGACTAATTTGGCTGTTGCTTATTTGGGATGCATATAGCCCGTCTTGGCTGGTCCATGACTGGATTGACCATCGAAAATCGCGGTTTACAAAGATCTTTCTGTTTACAATCTAACTTACCTTTTCTCGTCACTTCGCTCACGTTATGGTTGGGAATTATCTTACAGGTTGTCTTACAGTTTATGACATTCGGAGATAATGTAGCTTCCCATTAATGAATTTTCGGAATCCGAACAATAAATAAATAATAATAATAGATACTTAAATAAATTTATTTCTCAAAAAACTTAGTAATATTTTACAGAAAAATAGTTTGGCAGTAATAATTTCTAGTAATTCCCTACATCCAAACTTATAAACATACAAACTTGATTACCTCTGTATAATATTAGTGTCGATTTAGTGGGTAGATCCCGATCCGCCACCGATCACGTTATCAGATTGAGTTTGACACGGATAACGGCGAGTTGTATGCACTGATACCGTGATCCGTTTCCTTTAAAAAATTAATTAATGTTTTAACCCACTGATCACAATATCTGCGGCTACAAGAAAAAAATCGAAACAGATCACGGTGTACAGAGACAAGAAATAAAATAAAATATTTTTATGTATTGCTAATATTAATTTAGTATCTGGTGAAATTTAAACCGCTACATATGAACTACACTGACGTATACTAACATTACGATTTTAGAGTTATCTGCGTAATTAATTAGTTACAGAAACTCGATCAGGACCGTCGAGCAGTAAACCCACAAGTCACGACTGGATTCGGAGAATCCTTGCTTTTCTATGTAGAACGAATAACTTTCCACTTTGTTCTCCATACCTCTAAAACTGTTAGGCCCTCTATTTCTTACTATATTTGCAAGTCAGTGTCAAATCAAATCAAATCTTTTATTTGTGATACATGGGTAACATGCAGGTGTTCATTACATAATTATATAATAATACTGTTCATTCCATGATCAGCCATTGGACATACAAATTATTAAATAATGTATTGAAAATATTAGTCTTAAATTACAATTATTTGATATAAATTCAATTTTTGTTACAATATAAATTATATTACTACTATTGGTCATGCAAGTTGCTGTCGGTTTATATGTTAATTAAAATATGGTTCGCGGCCGTAACAAATATGGCTTTACTGAATTACAATCATTAAAATCATCTATCATGCATCCCTCTCAAGTTCATTTTATCCCATTGAATGGGTTTTTCACGAAATAGTCATTTATGGTTTAAATGAACTTAGAGGGTTAATGATTAGTGTTCTGTCAATACAAACGAGTTACGGTCGCGAATTATATTCTATTCAACAAAGTCTGACACTGACCGGCAAACTGCAAAAAACGGAAGAAAATTTGAATTTCGCTGACTACCCTGGTGCTTTTACATTAAGGTGCGTTTTAGAAAACCCAAAAAGCTGCCTTTCAAGAAATAAACACCATTTTCTGCAACCATTTCATTTGACAACTACAATTCTCTTCACCTTTCAACTGCTAAAGCATTGACATAAATGCGGTACATTTTTCAGCCACGCTAGTTTAGTGTGGGTGCTCAATATATCCTTGTAGAACAATTGGTTCCGCACAATATAGATAACGGTACATCGCTCAAAGTGGTGCGGAGGTAGCGTTCTAGCGATTGTTGTGGGGTCACGGTGAGACAGCGGTTTTTGTTAAATCGCTACTACAAATCTAGCAAATGTATTAGGAGTGCAATAAATTTGTATGCGTCGGCAGATTTGATTCGGTGGTATTGGACCCGAAGGAATTACTACATAGGTATATTCGCCATTAATTCGGCTTTCGGCGGATCATCAAAAATCAATAAAAGACGAATAAGGAATTTACTTGCTTTGTAGCAAAATTCTGTGATAAATGTGTAAAAAGACCATTCCTTTTCCCACTCACCCAAATACAGGAATAAACTACCAAAACAAATGACTGGAACCGCATTTTCAATAACCACACCTACCGTCCTCTCAACACTATACTGCATTCCAAGTTCCCCTTGACCTCATTTCAACCCGCTGCCCGCTCCCGCCGCCACTGAGACCGCACCCGACACTTTTATTGCGAAAGTTCGTACACTCTGACTGTCGGAATTCGCCCAGTAACTGCCAACTTTAGCCATTTGTAGGATACAAATTCAGACTGTATGAATTGAAAAAAGCGCTTTCTGACTGTTGATAATTGTGTGGCGCTCATCGTTTTCTTGTTTCTACCAATTTATGGAACAACTTTGATGTGCTGTTGTTTTTATTTTGAAGGGTTCTGTTGAGTTGCATATTTTGTGTTGTTCTTTGTCATTGTTTTTTTTTTCTGAGAAAAGTATTGTTGGTTCGTGAGGTTCGTAATAATTAAGAGATCAGACTATCAGTGGCTATCATAAACCGGGATTATGGATAGGTTAAACCGATACGGAAAAAAATGTGGCAGTGACTCCACCGTATTAACACCCATCCATTAGTATTCGATGTCCGCAGCCGGTCCAGAATTCGCCCACACTAGTGACTGATCCCTTACATAAATTGAATTGATCATTTACCTATGATAATATTAAGTAATTTATTTGTAAAACAAGAATAGAATGGAAGATTTAAAAAAAAACATTCTTCTTCTCTCGTATCCTCACATTTAGAATAACATCATCATCATCATCTGCCTAGCCTTTTCCCAACAATGTTGGGGTTGGCTTCCAGTCTAACCGGATCTGGATACCGGTATTTAATATGGAGCAACTGCCTGTCTGAGTTCCGCAACCCAGTTAGTACTGGGTAACACGATACCCCTTATAAGAAAATCTTATGACATGGTAAAAGTATAAGCCAGTTATCAATATGGCAGAGGGCCTGTCTACCCAGGGTGTGCCGGACATTAATTTTAAGTATATAACATCTTGTAGAGGCAATTTTAATGCTTCTATTCTCGCAAGTAATCGAAGTAGTGAGTTCCATTTTCACCCCTGCACGGTAACGACCGGGCAGCATGAAACTGTTGTATATTACGATATGAACAGTTAACATTTCTTGACCTGTTAACAGGTGGTGCAAGGCCCCCACTGTGGTTGTATCGCAATTATTTACATTTGCGGTTAAAGTTATTAGATGAAAAGATTAGGTCTAATCAGCGAGGTGGATGGTTGGAGGTAGAGGCTTGGCCAGAGAAAAGATGGATGGGTTGTATGATAAAATGGATGAAGGAATTGAAGGTGCAGCTGGTGGTATAATGGCAAAATGGAAGAGAGGCAGTTTCAATACTACGAGTACTGCTTGGACTCCAGGATTGCCTCGAAGAAAAGTGATTGAGTGAGTGAGTTGAGTGTCGGATCCTGCCTTCGACTGAGTGATACTAGGGTATCAGACAGTGGGTATTACCATTAGGAATTCCTTTATAGCAGTTTTTAGTCTGAACTTGTGAGTTTGAGAGGCTTGGCCCCATTCATCATCTGCCTAGTTTTTGTTCCAACTATTTTGGGGACGGCATCCATTGTAACTGGACCAACTAAATACCAGTATGTTACATGCAGCGACTGCCTATCTGACCTCCATAACCCAGTTAGTACTGGGTAATACGATACCTCTTAGAAAGACTTGTTGTCAGACTCCAGGCTCTGACTACCTGTAACGATTGTATAAGATCCTGAAATAACAGCCAGGACCAACGGCTTAACGTGCTTTCCGAGGCACGGAGGCTGGCTCCTATTACATAACAAGAAAAGTACTGTCGTTGGTCTATTGGCTGCAAGCGCTACAGCTGAGCATGAGGTCATCGGTTCGATATCTGGTCACGCAAAGTGTTGTTTGTTTTTCCAACAGGAATTTCAAGGACGGAGTCTTTATTCGTACCCCGTTGATGGCAATAGGCTCAACCCCTATCACTTGGCACTTGGACATACCTAACTGTCGAAACGGGGTTGGTTCAGTCATGTTTGCTTACTTCTTCAAAGATTTCGGTCGTGATGTTGTGTAATGTTCAAACACTCGAAATCAAAGCCTTCCATTGTTTAACCTTTTTCCTGAGTAAAGTGTAGAACTACCGCTATTTATAGTTCGCTTTCCATGTGACCCCGATACAGATCGATCGCCGTGGCCGTATGCCCTATAATAATAGAAAAAACTTCGACGGAATCACGGAAATATAAATTAAGGGTAGAAAAACCATGTTTGTGTTATGTTCCGAATAGGTAGGTTATTGTACACTTTGGAATGAATAGATATTATAATTTAACTACTGCGCGCGACTTTTCCCGCATTACGTTTCTTGTTTTAACATAAGACATTTCTTATGGCACTTTACTCTGGTATATATAGTCAAGATAAAGTGTTAGTAATTACTTATCCAACCATTTTTATGCAATAGACAAGAATTTGAACGAAGTAAGAACCGTCAAAGAAAGTAAAGCTAAGAATTGTAACTTTTGACAGTTCTAACTTCAAGCAATTACTAAAGTACAGAATTAAAATCGTATCTTAGTTTTGATTCCTTATTTTTAATGTGTTAGCACCTTTTGCTGTAAGTAGGATGACATTTAAATGTAGGCTAAAATTGTACTAGACATAAGAGAAAATATTCGTTGGTCTAGTGATCGCAATCGCGACTGCTGAGCTTGAGTTCGATTGCCGGGTCGGGCAAATTGTTATTGGGTATTTTGATTAGGAATTTCTCAGTAGCACCCACAGAGTCTGGATTTGTGCAGAGTTGATGGCAATAAGCTGACCCCCTATTACATGGGACTTTAAAAACATAACTGGCGAAAAGTGGGTGTACTATTAACCTTTCGGGGAGTACAGGCGTGATGGTATTGTAATAAGCGAAAATGTAATGAAAAATTAATCAAAGTCAAATATCATCTATTTAAATTAGGCTGATAATCAGCACTTTTTGAACTTCAATATTAGTCCCTCTAAGCACCTGCCCTTCGCCACTTCTTAATGTCATCATCTACGTAGACTTTTCCCAACTGTATTGGGGTCGGCTTCTAGTCTAACCGGATGCAGCTGAAAACCAGTATTTTACATGGAGCGACTACCTATCTGACCTCCACAACCCAGTTAGTACTGGGTAATACGATACCCTTGGTAAGACTGGTTGTTAGTCTTTTCGGGACACTGACTACCTGTAACGACTGTCAAAGATCTACAAATGAAAGCCGGGACCAAAGGCTTAACGTGCTTTCCGAGGCACGGAGGAAACTCAGTATGTTATGGGCGGTAACCCATCTACAGACCAAACTAAGCAAACACGGCTTAACCTAAAGATTGACCCGAGTGGCTGTTATTGTTTAGCCACGAGCTCCTCGCCACTTCTTAGTGTAAACTTGATAATTTGCGAATTTAGTTCTGTTTTAGCTTTAGGTTTAAAACCTCTTGTAGCCGACTAGTTCCTAATCATTACAGAAAGTACCCTTTTGTCTATATTTTTTAGCACAAGTACCTTACTAAAACTTTAGAGGCATTTTTTCGTAACCCAACACGTCTTCTTGCCTATGAATACGTTATGCCCAGTAAAGTAAAACCGTGTAAACAAGATACTATAAAATTTAATCGCGGCGATAACTTTTTTGTGCGCTGAGTGCTAAGCATTAGGTCTTCGATGGCAATTTATTATATTACGCGTTGGTTTTCGTAAATCTCTGTTGGAGTTAGAAGTTCCATTACGGAAACATAGCGGATAAAATATACTAATCTACATTTGATAGGCTCGTGTTCGATCACTATCTCGCCTGATGATAATCGATGATAGTGTAGAAAGATACGCTGGACGTGTGACTAGAAGTACAGTAATTCATTGGAGATTTGTGTTCTAAACGTTCTAAATTAAACTAGAATTCATCATCTGAGTTGCCTTCCAGTGTAAGACTGTCTATTGTCCTTCCTCAACTTAGTTACTAGGTAAAAAGATCACGTAAGAAGATTTTAGTTAAGGGGCGGATGACCAGCAAAACAACTCGTGCGTTTACGACTTACGGCATTTCATACAAACTTTCAAGTCCTCTTTTTTCGAAATGACTGAACCGATTTTAATGAAACTTCATACTCATAAGCAGGATATATAAGTCTAAAAATTGACAGAGAACTTTTCGAAATGTCGAAAAAAAAGAAACATGGAAATTTCTGTTTCTATGGAAAACCTAAAATCGGTCTAATAACTTTTGAGACCTTATGTATCCTGTTTATGCGTACAAAGCTTCATTAAAATCGGTTTAATCATTTCGAAAAAAAAGGATTTTGAAAGTTTGTATGAAATGCCGTAAGTAGTAAACGCTCTTAATGTGAGTTCTTTTTCTATTTGTCTGGTTAGAAATTTGGTTGTGCCTCAACCTTAACCATTTCACCAATTCCTTTCTTGACCATTCCGAAAAGTCTTGCTTTTCATTCCAGGTCATCTCATTTCTGGCCATTTCCTTACTGCCCCGTCCAAACTGTCCTTCCGTGATGGTTCCAAAAGGTTTCATTTTCTTTATTGCACGTATTATTCCGTAGTTCATGTAAGATTATTTTCCAAGTACCTACATCGTTCTTTCCTGTACAGTTTTATTTAAATTCCACGTTAAAGGAATAATCAAGCACGAGTACAGTCACGAGCACCAATAAGTATACACTTTCCTAAATCTACAAGCAATTTTCGCGAGAAATAACGATTGTATCTTGAAGATAGGATCTTTTTAAAAATATGAGTTCCAAAATACTATGTTCGTAACAACATGAAATTTTAATCAGAACAGTAGGAGAAAAAACACTTTTAAAAGTCGTTAAGTGTTTACATATTGGTGTTCGTGACTGTACACTTGAGCACTACGTTGAAATACAGCTACTACTTTAGAATACTCTAGCGAAGCCACCAAATCGAATAAAACTTAAATTAACTGTACATCTAAGTCTTTACCGAGCAGACGTTCCCCAGCTTAATTAACTAACGACAAATTCTCGCGTCTTGCCCACAAAAAGTTACTTTAAAACAATTAATTCGTGTAAATATAATTAGCCGGGGTATCAGACTACAAACTACACTCAACAAATAGTTGACAGTAGTCTCATTTATTTGGAGTCGACTACTGCTAACCAAATAAGAGGCATTTGAACTGAGCGGCTATGCCAGGACTTGAGCCAACTTGGCAATTAACTGTGTGATATACGGGCCTGGAGGATGGGCAGAGGAAGTGTTGGAAACGAGTTAGTTGCTTTTTATTTTTTTTTCAAATTTCCAAGGCTAAGCAGCGCTTGCCAAGGTCGGTCTGTAGATGGATGACCATCCATTACATACCGAATTCCGCTCCATGTGAAATACTGGTATTCAGCTGCATCCAGTTAGACTGAAAGCCGACCCCAACATAGTTGGTAAAAGGCAAGGTAGATGAATTTTTGTCAAGAAGGTTTTGTAAAGTTATTGTGGACATTAAAATGATATAACTGCTAGAACGACTAAACTACGACTTAAGTGGCAGTAGGCAGGGCACATTGCTCGCAGAACGGATGGCTGATGGGGCCAAAAAGTTCTGGAGTGGCGACCGCGAACCGGAAGACGTTGCGTTGGAAGGCCTCACACTAGGTGGACCGATGACCTGGTGAAGGTTGCAGGGATCCTCTGGATGCGAGTCGCACGGGACCGGTCAATGTGGCGACACTTGGGGGAGGCCTATGTCCAGCAGTGGACGTCTTTCGGCTGAAATGATGATGATGATGATGATGATGAACTGCTAAAATAGATAGAATAGTTAGTTAGTTAGTACCTATACCAAAAACTTATTTACATTTATCAGGTACGGTATAAATGTCAATCCGCTTTAAACAAACTCAAAGTTAAAAATCTCAAATACAGACCTACAACTAAGTCAACAAGAATGAATATCGTTTCAATTCCCGTTCACTAAGTCGCGTAAAAATAAAACCAACTTACTTCTACAATAGCCTCCCAAAAGAAACCTAACTAACATCCACTAAAAATAAACGACCCAATTATCTTAAAAAGCGACCTTCAAAATATCATAACGACACTAAAACCTCATCCTCAAACCTCACTAAAACATTGCAATGAATTTTTAAAACCACAACTTACTTTAATATTAACGCTGTTCTAAAATTAAAGCTGCTTTGTTGGTTTAGTGGTCACAAGCGCGACTGCTAAGCATGAGGTCCTGAGGTTGGGTTCGATTCCCAGGATGGACTGTTATTGATGGACTGTTATTGGGGTTTTCCATCATGCATTTCTCAGTAGCAGTCTCGGAGTCTGGATTCTTGCCCGGTTAATGGCAATAGGCTTACCCTATTACTGTATAACTGGCGAAAATATGTGGGTGTACTATTAGGTACACCTATGTCTAACACTATGTTATGTAATATTAAAGTTGTTGGCCGAAATTCATGACAGTGTGTCCGCGTGGATGAAACTTTTTCCATTTTGCCGCACTAGTGTTTATAAGCAGAACTGTCGTCTTGCCGACTCTACGGCGATTTAATTTTTATTTTATGCTTGCAGGGCTCTTTTTTGTGTCGTTTAAAGATGGTTAAGTTTTCCAGTTCGTTTGAATTGCAGCTGATGATGTGTTTTATTTAAAGTAAAAGGATTTGGTTTTTATTGAAGAAAACTAGATTTTTCTGGACTATATTTATAAAGGCCACCTTTTCCGTGCGAACTGCATGGGAGGACTAATAGGACAGTAAGAAGATAATTTATTTGCTTAATTTTCTAATAGAGATGTAGGCATGGAATAAGAAAACATGCTCCTCTCACCTTGATAAGATAGGAGGATGATAATACGAGTGACACAACAGTGACAAGTAGCCAAATTCACGATTATTAAGCCACGTTCACGACCTCAGCCGATGCCACCTGCGTCAAAAGACAAGAGCATGTACACATGCTCAGCTACAGCTGGTTTCCGTCAACGCAGTGCTGTTGCAACACGCGTGTTGCTAACTCGTGGCGACGCGGTAAAGAAAAGTGTGATTTAGAACAGTTTGACACGCCTATATTCCCAAGAAACACGGAGAAAGATGGACAATCCCTTACCAGAAATCACACCAAACTCACCAAAACAACTTCAGTGATTATGACCCTTCCTTCAGTTTCCGCTAGACAAATGTCCAGCGGTCCCTGAACCGGTGATTATCAACGTGATACGTAAACGACCACAAACTACGGTCGACCTTACAAATTGCCCTGACGGATGGCTTGACCCGTCTGTACGAAGCCTAATGGCTTACCGTGACCTTCGGTTTATAATATTCGTTGTTTAGGAGATAGTATTGTGATATGTTTTATGATAAAAAGTTGAGTTCATGTGACAAATATTAGGATAAAAAGCACTAAAATTATCCTTTTTAGGTACTAAAGTTTTCATATTATTTATGCAAAAATGTTAGTCTGTTTGTCTGTCTGTTACTTTTACACGCCTGATTGACTGAACAGATTTAGATGTCTGGCACACGGATAGATCATGACCTAGGTTAGAACTTAGGATACACTTCTAACCATCTCCATTCGTTGATGCCTTGTTTCTGTTGAGATTGGTCGCCATAGTGTGAATTTCGAGGCTATGCAGGCTCGAGTGTAGATGCATGTAGAATAAAAAGTACATAAATTATCTTGTCTATTGTTATATAAGGTAAATGAGAGCTACGTATGCCGTGATGACATAACCAGGCATTAACGCATGAACCCAACGGCATACAACCACCCAGGGTGCGCCATCCACACACCCACCCACAAAGATCGCAAGATTATGCGAACAACAAACTCGAAAGTTAATAAACCCAAGAAAAGGCTCAAGTTTCCGCCGAACTTTACCGACGATTTTCTTGAAAATCAGCATATTAATATAGATGAATGTTGTATATAATCGTCAAATACATGCTTTGGACAAGGATAGTTGGTTCTCGTCTACATATAAAACGGTTCACTAATAGTCATGTTTTATGCATGTAGGTTGTATATTAGCATAATACTTCTTTTCTAGTTTATTATAATTGCTTTTGGTTGGCATAGAGTGTCGAGTTGGAAGAATGGATGGTTGGTATTAAAAGGCAGTGTGGTTTTATTATTTGCCTTTATCGGTTTAAGTAAGAAGAATGATTGATGATCAGTAAATGATAAGTCAATTTTCTTTTCAGGCGAACTCTAGAATTTGCGCCGTTACTTGATGGAATTCGTCATGTGGGTCAATCAAAATTTGTATTACCTACTAGTACTGGTTGTGGAGGTCAGATAGGCAGTCGCTCCATGTAATATACTGGTATTCAGCTGCATCCGGTTAGACTGGAAGCTGACTACAACATAGCTGGGAAAAGGCTAGGCAGATGGTGAGATCCCGGTACATCTATTGAAACAAGGATATGTTCTGAACACAGTACGAAACTGATTTATTCATCTTAATTTTCATGTTTACAAAAAAAAAAAATCTACACTTTTCACAGCCCTCAACACAAACCAACTCATTATCACTCCATGGCCCAAATATTCAAAGCTCCTCATTTTTATTTTTATATGCAAATCCAGGGAAGCACTATGCATCACCCTAATCCCTGGTTATAATGAAGGCAGGCTAGGGGGATGGGCAGCCACGCCACAATTATGACTAATGATAACAATGACTTGTGCCATCTAATACCAGCCCTTGTTTGCTCATCAATCGGGGATATTATAATGGTATTTTTTGCGATTCTTAGAAAGAACGGTATTGTGGTGTAAAATTTTTATCCGTAAGGTTTTTACGCAAAAGTATACAGACCAATAAAATATAGTTTACTAAAGTAAAACAAGTTACCCAACATAACACTCGCCGCGCTAGATTTAGACATCTAGCTCGGCAGATTTTTACCAAAAATGAGAACTAAGTTTGTCAAAAAAGCATTGACATTTGAAGGAGCAAATACAACAAAATAGAAAAGTAAGTAAGTAGTGTACAAAAAGTTTACACTCATTAAATGCTTTCAAGACTCAACTATCAAAACATTTAATCGCAAATAATACCCTTCCCAATAACTTAATGCACTGGATGGATGTATCGAACTTATGATGATAGATGGATAAATGGATCATCATTCATCTTCATCTATCTATCATCATCTTTCTATCTATCTACTATTGTTCTTACTTATTAAAATAGGTCTTTAACTATGAAATATCCGTTTTTTCTAACATTTTGTTCTGTTTGTAACTTTGACGTATAGTTATATTTTTTCCTAATTCCATTTTTTATTAGATTAATTGTTAAATTACGTACGTTTTTGAGTTTAAAAACCGTACTAGTAGTGGGGTAGTGTGTCATAACACCCGTTTCAATGTGCCGTCGGTTGTACTACTTCAAGTAGGTATATTTTTGTCGTAGACTGTGTTTTTCACTCTAACTATAGTTTGCAATTACATCATAATCGGTTCAGACGTTTCCAAGAAAAATAAAAAAAAATATTAGTATGGAAATACCAGTTTTCAAGAACACTTACTTTGACCCCTAATATTAGCATAAGGTTCTCTGTTCTCATATAAGTAAGTTAAAATGCTGTCTAAAGTAAGGAGTCATGTTATCGTCTAGTAAGTAAAAATCGCTGCGCAGATGGAGTCATTTGATCTTCGAGTTTCTACAACTGGCAACTCGGCACTATAATTTGTTTTCAACGTTTTTCATATAATTTTAAGAATTGTTCCTGCAACTGACAACCGTTACGAGAAACCTTTTAAAATTTGACAGTTCTGTCAACTATTGTTGCTATGCGCTGCGGCATGGGCGAGAGCAATATTATTCAGGATAGGTTTTCATTCAAAATACTGCTGGTACTTTTTGTAACATGCATATGCATTCTGGATTGTTCTAATATCAGTAATACCGTGGCCTGGGGTTCACTGTACCACCGAATTATGGACAGGGATATAGTGGGTCTGCCCACCGTATCACCAGGCAATTATATTAAGCTCAGGGGCATAATAGAAAGAAAGAAGAAGAAATAAAGAAAAAGTATTTATTAGACTCACACAGGACAAAATAAAAAAAAAATATGGATGAGATCACAATAATACAAAAAATATATAAAAAAAGAAAACATAAGAAAAAGATAAAACAAATTAAATTGGTCCTGTACGAAGCCAAAAGGTTCCTATCTCAGCATGGTGCTGAGATAGTGACCTTTTGGGCTTAATACCATCCTTACAAAATTTGACACTACTGTTTCTCTTGTTTTCATGTGAGCCGACATTCCAATTAATTGCTATGCTTCCCGCAGATCTCTAATTTGAATAAAATAATATACTGCCTAAAAGACCAAGTCCTTACTGTCAATCTTTAAAGATTCTTTTGTCTCAAGCGATATTTATTTCATGTTTCATATCCAATCTTTGTCACGTGTCTTCATCGGATCGTCGAACTGTGAGTGACTATAGACATTGACGGCCCATGGAGCTAGCGATCACAAGAATGTCTCACCAATAAAAAATGTTCAACAATTCAAATTATAAGAATTATACTTTAAAATCAAAATACATCTACATACGACGGCTATAAAGTGTGTCAGTACATTTATGACAGCTTAACCTTACAAATACCAGTAACTTGAATGAATAGAGTTGTTCAAGTAACACCGGTAGTGCTAGCCTGTCAGGTTGGTAGCACGGCTTATGTTATAAGTTGTGTTTATTGGCAGGTTGGTAATACATTCATAATTATAAGTTAAAGTTCCGTACTCAACCAGCGGCTGATTGTAAGTGCGAAAGCTTGCGTAAGTAAAATGGAACTATTTTGTTGAAGAGACATGCAGATTAGTGGTCCTAATAAGAAATTCGTTAATAGATAAATATTTTTATGGAAATCAAGGGTAACACATGATGTTTAAACTCAAGATGATGTAAATCATAATACAGTGGAACAGTGACAATGATTACAGAATAAGCTTGATGGCTGATCACCCGTTACATACCGAGTTTCCTCCATGCCTCGGCACAAAGCACGTTAAGCCGTTGGTCCAAGCTGCCATTTCTAGATCTTTGACAGTCGTTACAGGAAGTCGGTACCCCGAAAGTCTGACAACCAATCTTACCAAGCAGTATCGTATTACCCAGTAGTAACTGGGTTGTGGAGGTCAGATAGGCAGTCGCTTACGGTTAGACTGGAAGCCGACCCCAACATAATAAGCAGTTGGCAAAAAGCTAGGCAGATGATGATTACAGCATAAGCGATCCTGCCGAAATTATTTTTGTTTTGTTGATTTTGGTCGGATACACCAGACCTGTGAGACTACTAAGCCATGCTTTGAAAGAATTCTTGCAACAGGCTTGTCAAAAATGACGTAGTCTATTTCAAGAA
This sequence comes from Noctua janthina, assembly GCA_963576755.1. Lineage (NCBI taxonomy): Eukaryota > Metazoa > Arthropoda > Insecta > Lepidoptera > Noctuidae > Noctua > Noctua janthina. The sequence continues at coordinate 13,254,031 of OY755074.1, forward strand.
TAACAGAGACGGTATGTAAATGACAAAAGAAAATAGGTTGATAAAACAATTTAGATATTATCAAAACATTTATCGAAAACTTATGTGACATCTGTAAGCTCAGTCAATTATTCAGATCAAATAGAAATAACTTACCCAGCCGATTAGAAATCGACTAAATTAAAAATAAATAAAAATACCAATAAATCTTTATTCTTTGTCAATAGCCACAATTCGTTGTACAACTTTAGGATTGTTTAGAATTCATAATAACTTCACGAAACGTTCCTCTATGGTAAGTAGGCGATTTAAATTCGATATTAAATCGATTCTATTGAACGATAGTCGAGTGATCTTGTGGCGTTAGTTAATTAAAGTACCATTATTATAATTCGATCGGATAGTTCGGTTGATGTATTAAGTTTTTTTGTTGTTTACCTGTCAACTTTGATTTCAATAACGATTACTTGACCGACAACATTTTTTGTTGTTGTCTGCTTGTAAAAACGCGGGAATTTCAAGTGTATCATCATTTTGGATGGCCGGCTATATCTATTCATCTGATAGAGTAAAATGGGCCTCGTTGCCCTCAGCGAATGGCGCGATACTAACGGGATAATCAGAACATTTGGAATCCGGATTGGTTATCGTAATATTATTGGTATATCTGATAAAATTCCTGAGTCGTCTCGTACCTATATTGACGGAAAGTGAATGTGAGTGTAACTTTGAGACGTGATTATCCGTATCAGAAAGTATATTATTGATTCTTTTATCTTAAACTAGGTTTTGACCGCAGTTTTGCTCGCGTTACAAAATTATCACGTGGGAACCTCCTGTTTTGTTTAAAATTAAGCCTATTTCACTTGAGGCTGTGTGGTGTAGCTTCCCATTATTGAAATAATTGTCGGAATTGGATCAGTTGTTCCGAATATTACTTTTTACATAAAAAATAAGGAACTTTCCTCTTTATAATATTGTGTCTTAAATATAAGAAGGTAAAATACCTTCTTCAGTGGCTGTTGTGATTGTAGAGCTACCTTTTGGACCCCCTAGATTTATTTCAAGCTTGATAATTACAGCGATCGAGTCAAACCACTTCGGACACCCAAATATTATCTTTGGATAATTCCAATGTGACCAATGGCGTTTTAAATTAATATGATAACCTAGTGGTATGACCGTCGAACTGTCAAGCCATAGGTCTTGAGTTCGAACCCAAGACACCCACCTCTGATTTTTTGATTCATGTTCGTATTGTATGCGAACGCGCGTTGTTGCGTTGTGTTCGTATTGTTCACTTGGTTCGGTGAAGGAAAACATCGTGAGGAAACCAGTATGCCTGTGAGATATTTCTCGACGGCATGTAAAGCCAAAACAGAGGCCCATGAGCGGCACTAAAACTCTGACACCAGGTTAGGCAATAAAAACACGATAAAGAAGAAGAAGATTCTTATCTTAGCCTATGGGTGGGAAAAGTCTATACTTTCCACATAACCATCATCACCATCATCATCATCTGCCTAGCCTGTTCCCAACTATGTTGGGGTCGGCTTCCAGTCTAACCGGATGCAGCTGAATACCAGTATTTTACATCGTGCGACTGTCTATCTGACCTCCACTCCTCCTCACTTCCCCCATAACCATGCAAACATTTATTACTTCCAAAATTAAAGCCGCATTTTAAAGCTGCTTGAACTTTAATAGTTAGAATTAGCTCGGGCCGCGGCAGCCGGTTCATATTCATGGCTCTATCAACAATTTAACATGCACTTATTTACTCATGTAGTCTTGTAACTTCGCACTTTAGTTCACAAACTTAGTTCTATTCGTTTTGTGCTAGAATAGTTATTATAAGGTGGAGTTTTGTTACAAATTGCACACCTTATGAAGTTGTTAAAGTTGGTATGCCGTCAGCAACATGCCTGTTTTGTAACATTAAAAAAAATATTGTCTATAAAAGATTTTAAACTATCATGGTCACTAATATTATCAACAACACTTCTTTCTTTATCGTGTGGTTAGATCCTAAATTGGTGTCAGAGTAACAACACTAGAAACGGGATATTTACCATGTTTACTGATTGCTTTGAGTTCCCGATATTTCGGCGCTGTTGCAAGCACCATGATCACGGATAAACTGAAGTTATTGCGGGTGGGTGTTTATGAGCAGACAAATCGGTCTACCCTCTTTCTTGCAAGCAATCAGTAAACTTGGTTAATGATAATGCGTCTTTCTTTATGAGATAAGTGGCATTCTGTGTTCTGAACAGATAAGTTCAGGTATAATATGAATATATGTTCCTTATTAAAAATGGGAAGTTCTTGTTTTTAGTCTTTCTTTATTTTTTGTGTGTTTAGTGCCTAGTCTGGTGTCAGAGTTTTATGCCGCTCATGGGCCTCTGACTTGGCTTTGCGTACCATTGACTATAGTTTATTGTACACTTTTTCATCATGTGGTTACTGCCTAACCTGGTGTCAGAGTTTTTATGCCGCCCATGGGCCTCTGGCTTGGCTAACTGTTGTACACTAAAATTGTTACATACATAGCTCTTTTACAGTATCGCTAAATCTGTCTAAAAAACGACTGTCATATTGTTGATAACGAAATCTTCCAGTCGACCTTTGTGAGGACTGAACGAACTTTATATCTGTTTTTCCTAACAACGTTCCGCGCAAAGTATTTAGCCCAATATTAAACTGTCCCTGCTTTACCTTGACCCTTCATCCGCTGAACTCAGCAAAACACTCGAAAAACCAAGCGACCACTCGCAAACAGTTTACCAACACTCATTCTCAACTCAACACAATTACATTAATATGCTCATTTTGCTCATATTGTACACACGAGCTGTTCCCGGGTACAGTAGGCCCTTTCTGTTTACAAGACAATTTGGGACAAAGAATATTATTATAATGTCTCGCACAAAATGTTTGCAACTCGTTTTGTGAGGGGCGAAATTATTTATTTTGGGTGTACGACGTTTTTTTTGTTGAGGAGAGGAGTTTTTGTGAAAATAATTTGTATTCAGGTGATTGTACCGTCCATGAGGCTATGAAAAATGTTACAAACTAAAGTCACCAATAAATAGCCAGTATGTTATAGCACTAATAGGTATTTCAATGCTGGCAATCGCTTTTTTCGAGGAATTGCTTAATGTGGTCTTTTTAGACCTGTACATAATACAATCAATCGCACACTAGTTAATCACGCGTTAGTAAGTCGACCAGTGACCACTGCTCGATTTACGACTGATAATATTATGCTGTGGGTTCGAACCCAAGCAGGCGCATTACTTTGTGTTATTCATTTCATCACCGCTGATGTGAGAAAACTGGAATGTCTAACAAACCGGAATGGGCCCGCGTGGTGGATTACAGTCCATTCCCTCTCATAGAGAAGAGACTTGTGTCCCAGCAGTGGGAAGGATTGATTATGTAGTAAGTCGCGTACTTTTGAGTAGCGTCATGGACGATAGGCTTAAGAGTAAAAGTAGCAGCATTCAATTGTATAGAGACTTTGAAAAGCAGTGACTGATACTGTACGTTTTCAAATATACAATGATTTCAGCAATAGATAATTATGACCAATACTGCTCATTCTGCTCAACCGCCACTAACCAATTCATCAATTCTGCCTAAAACTTTCAAGTACTTACAAACAATAGTTCAAAGTCTAGGTCATTCTCATGACCATTTGCTAGTCCTAAAAGCCTCAAGCCCTTCAATTAGTACCAAAGTACAGCTATAACTAACAAGTCTCAATGAATGCCTACAAACTCCGCTGAAGGACCGTTCAGAGTAACTGTTCTTGGTATAACTGCCGTCGAGATGTTTGTAGCCTTCGTCTTCACTATTATTGATCTTAATGTCTGTTGTTTTTGGCTAGATAAACTTTGGAGCTATTGAAACGTTACTCTCTAGAAATAGATCAATTTGCTGTGATAAACTTGAGTAATTTAAAGATATACAGTGTAGAAAGGACACCGACACACAAATTACGTATTTATCGATTATTCTGAGCCAAAAAAAAATATTTGCAGTTTCGTACATTTTGACGAGTAGGTATTGAACTTTTGTAGGAAACGACAGATTTTGTTTTCAGGGATCTTGTGTGGATTTTGTCCCCCCTTCCACCCTATAATAATTATGGTGATGCCGCTATGGCCCATAGAGCATGTACGAACTGTCCCGCGTAAAGAAAGACAGAAAGAAAAAGTATTTGTTAAACTCACAGACGACAAAACAATAAAACGAAAACAACCAAACATTCATTAAACTAAATTGGTCCTGTACGAGGCCGAAAGGCCATCTGAGCGTGGTGCTCTTACATTTAAAAAATGTCACTTGTCACATAGATACAAGTTAATCAATACGGAATGTCAAAGATTTACTGGCAGGAAGTCTTATCAACAGCGTCATCCTTATTATTCGCTTTTGTGGCGAAGGAGCTTCATAAGCTGCCCCCAGTCACGTTTGACCACGTCGATGTCACCAGGTTGCTGAAGGATATCACAACTCTTAAGGCAGGCCTGGCCGAGGTACAGTCCAAGTTGGAGGTGTCGAATAACACCATTGGTGAGCTACGTGCCGAAGTAGAGTTGTTGCGCAACGCTGTAACGGTAAATAGGTCACCTGATGCTTCCAACGTGAGCACACGTCGCGGAGCGAGAATCGCTAGCAACGGCAGTTTTGAGTCGGCGAGCTCCACTACGTCACTCGCTGCTGATACTGCACGCGTTGCAACTTGCGCCGCCGCTGTCGCTAACTCGATGCCGGTCGAGATAATGACTCGTGTAGGTACGTCGACCCCTAAACGTGCCTACGCCGCTATCGTCGGCACGCACAAATCTGTGTCGCGGACCCTGAAGGGGATTAAGAAGAGCTGCTGTGAACCTGGCAACAGGGATTCGAAAGAGCAAGGCCCAGCTACGGGCATGTGTGACAAGGATGGCTTCGTGAAGGTGGAGAGGAAGAAGAGGAAGAAGCCCTCTAGTCGTAACCAGTGCGGGACCGCGCTGGCAGGACCCAATGTGCTGCGTCCGGCGATACCATCGACGCAGTTATATGTGTCCCGGCTACATCACACCACGAAGGTTGAGGAGGTCGTGGAGTATGTCCGAGGGAAGACCAACTGGAGCTTGAGGGTTGAGAAGTTAGAGTCGCGCCACAACACGAATTTCAAGTCGTTTGTGGTGCGAGTTCCGACTCATCATATTGAGACCTTCCTCAAGGAAGAGTTTTGGCCGAAGGGTGTCATATATCGGCGTTTCCGCGGAAGGCTACGCGACACCACGCAGCGCAACACGACGTCGTCGCTTCGTGTACAATAGTTTTATATTTTCTTATTTTTATAAAATATGTATGATAGTCTATAAGGTATATATGTTATGGGTCTTTGTTACCTGAAATAAATGATATATTATTATTATTATTTCCTTTATTCATTTCTATACATATAATTTACATTTTTAAATATTTCTATACAAAGTAATATAAAAAAAACATTTAAAAATATAAAAAATAGTAGCCCACTGGTATCGGGAACAGGGTCCGAAATACCGGTGGTCAGGGCTCTTGAGAGAGGAACCTCCTAACAATACGCGCCGTGTCCAGAAGTACTGCTTTCTGAATCAAGCCCTTGATCCAGCTGCCAAGCGAGAGCCTCCTCAGATGTTTGTCGAGGCTATTGGCTATTAAGCCATTGGCCGACACGACTATCGGCACAATGACTGCTTTACTGACGTCCCACATGTCGACAACCTCGCGAGCCAGATCTAGATATTTGAATTGTTTATCTTTCTCTGCTTTCACGAGGTTCTCGTCATGCGGAACCGTTATATCAACAATCATTGCGCGACGCTCCAATCGATCTATCACCACAATGTCAGGTTTATTGGCAACAATAGTCCTGTCAGTGATGATAGATCGATCCCAATACAACGTGATATTACCATTATCGAGAACTGGGTCGGGCGCATACTTATAGTATGGTACTTCTGATTCCACAAGGTTGTACTTCAAAGCAAGTTGCTGGTGGATAATCCTGGCAACGAGGTTGTGTCTATGCAAGTACTCTCCGTTAGCCAGACGAGAACACCCAGAAATAATGTGTCGGATCGATTCTCCCGGACGGTGGCATGCCCGACATATGTCAACCGTGCCATCCTTCACAATGTATTTACGGTAGTTATTCGTCATCATAACTTCGTCCATTATTGCACAGACAAAACCTTCGGTTTCCCCGAATAGGTCACCGAAACGCAGCCAAGATACGGACGCTAAGAAGTCTACATCGGGTCCATGTAGGGCCCGGTAAAAGCGTCCGTGAAGCTCCTTGCCCTGCCATACCTCCTTGCGATCATTAGTGTCTAATACTCTAGGTTTGCGCCAGTTCTCGTTAGCCAGAGAGAGCGGGGTGAGGCCCTTGTCCACTGAGACCACATCTCGGTGCATCCCCTCGTCGACTTCTAGGAAGTATTCCCTGAGGCTGCATATCTCACGGTTGTGCAGGGTCTTAGCATTTAAGAAGCCACGACCCCCGCACTTCCGCGGGATATACAGTCTCATCACCGACGACCGCGGGTGATGCATTCGATTTGCGGTCAGCAGTGCGCGGACCCTCCTATCCAGGGCATCAAGTTCCGTCTGAGTCCATTTGAGTATGCCGAAAGAATACATCAAAACCGGCATGACCCAACCATTGAAGGCGCGCACCTTGTTTCCACCTGACAAAAGACTGCTTAGTACTTTATTCAGGCGGCCAAAGAAGCGGTCCCTCAATGATTGTTTCATGTCGGCAGTATTGATACCTAATGCTTCCGACATACCCAAATACTTGTAGGTTTCTGTTGAGGAGAGGGATCTAAGGTGTATGGAATCCGAGAGTTGAGTTCCCACGGATTCCATAATCTCCCCTCGCTTCACATGCATGACTGCACATTTGTCCACACCAAATTCCATCCTGATGGCGCTACTGAAAGTTTCCGTTACCTTCAGTAGCTTCATCAGTTGCAAGTTGTTGGGGGCAAAGAGTTTCAGATCATCCATGTAAAGAAGGTGAGATATGACCTGACCACCTCTCCTCAACCGATAGCCTAGACCTGAACCCTCCAACAGTGTGCTGAGAGGGTTCAAGGCTAAACAAAACCACAATGGACTCAGACTATCACCCTGGAATATACCGCGCTCAATCTTTATCGGTTCGCTGTTCCCCTGGATCTGTCGACATCCTGGATAGCGAAGGACCGTTCTCCAGTGCCCCATACATGACATCAGGAAGGTACGCAGAGTTGCATCAACTTTATACAACTCCAGCACCTTCATGAGCCATGTATGAGGCACAGAATCATAGGCCTTCTTGTAATCTATCCAACATGTAGACAGATCCCTTCGCGAGCGGCGAACCTGTTGGCTAATGGCCATATCAATAAGGAGCAGCTCCTTAGTACCGCGGGACCCATTCCTACATCCATTCTGAGAGGCAGACATGATAGAATTACTATCAATATGATGATTGATTTTAGCTCTCAAAATGGATGTAAGAACTTTATAGACCGTTGGTAAACAAGTGATTGGTCTATAATTTTTGGGTTCCGCAGTACTACCTGATTTATGGAGCAGGTGGGTAATTCCTGTCGTCAAGAACTGGGGCAGCGACCCTGACTCTAAGGCTGACTGAAACTGGGATGCTAAGCGAACATGTGATCTCTGGAACCATTTAATCCAGAAGTTGTGCAGTCCATCCGGCCCTGGAGATTTCCAGTTAGGCAACGGACGGACTGCACGAGCTACATCTTGGGGGCTGATGATAATTGCCCCCATTTCAGGTATCGAATCACACGCTCGTTCAACCTCCCGGGTCCAATCACCCTCAGTGTGACTGACAGGCACCGACCAGATGTTGCGCCAGAACGAACACATGGCGTCATCATCTGGTAGACGCGTATCAGTCACACCTTGGTCCGGTCGTTCCCAAGCCCTATATACCCACCTTTCATCACTTCGGAATGTGCGATTCTGAGTGTAACGCTCCACTCGCCGCTTGTACCGACGAATACGGCTTGCCCATGCACAGATCTTCTGCTTCAGGAAGTCGATACGCTCTCTGACGCGGGCTAAGTAGTCTCGAAAATTAACATCAGTTCCCGAGAACGCCCGCTTCACAAAGCGCATCACTCTAGGTCGAGTATTGCCCTCCCTGAAGCAGATTAACTTGCCGATGAGTGCTCTAGCCTCACCGATACGCCGCTCAATCCTGCATTGCCAAGCTGGAACAGCAAATTTTGGTCGTGTAGCTCTGTCGTTGTTGGGAAATTTGACGTGAGCTACACGACATGCCGCTACAGCTCCACAATACAATATTGAGTGGGTATCGGTGAGGTCTTTGCTGCTGTCAAAGCAGTTTGACAGCTGCGAATCTAAAGCACACACCAGCGCCTTGTTTTTCTTGTGCATAGGTAAACGAGGTAGACGTGGCCTAAGTTCAGGCGGTGTGGATCGGTACTCCCGGAATGCACCCTCCAAAGCGCTCCTCAATTGTGCGTTGCACTGGGTACTCACGGATATAACTTCGTCATCATCTTCTTCACCATCGTGTTCGGATCGCGGTGGAGCACTGGATACATTTTGTAGCTGTACCGCAATCATTGGCGAAGCAGGTATAACTAGGTTACTCCGTGAATCGAAGCGTAGTCGCTCAAGTACGGTGTCATCCATTATGTGGTTACGCTGTATGACCCGCACTTGATCCGACAGCCGTTGCGCCGACACGCTGACACCTGGCTCAAGCACCTGAAACAGAGAGAGCATCCGACCACGGTACGCAGTCAAGTTGCTTCCCCCCTCAGTAGCCCCATAATATGCGCGCATGACGTTCTCATTAATGGACTGAGTCCATCGCATGCGCGACACATTTCCACCGGCAGCGGGGACCCTGTTCGGGGCCTGTTGGCCTCGAGGTCCCAAGCCCGCTGGTGGCCGTCCTCTTCCTCGTCGTCGTGGTGGTGATGGGGTCGACGGCGGGGAGAAAAACTCGTCACTCGAGCTCGACGCAACTGCAGCGATCGGAGACACAGCACTCACGATTGAGGCGCGTCCCGGCGGCTGCGAGGCGGAGCTGAGCGACGAGTCCGGAGATGGTGGGTGTGCCTGATGTTTTGCCCGGCTTCTTGTCAGCATTCATGTATATTTTCAAGTATATTCCAAAAATTTAGGGTCCGGTTTTGTAAAATAGGTTTTCTGTTTTTTTTTTTCTTATCATTGTTATTGATGTAATTAATATATTATTGTTTAAATATGGGTTAAATCGATAAAAACATTAAATTAAAATTCAGTATCGTAAAAATTCGTGCTGTCAATTTGACACTCGGGCCACAGATTATTATTATTATTATTATTATTATTATAAGCCCCCAAAACACCCAGTGCGAATTCGGACCCACTAACCAGCGCTGTTCGATGGAGTGTTCAAAGACCACAGGTGAGGTGTTCTAACACCTGCACTTCTGAGAACCTAGCAACCGCCACTGATGCCTTGAATTGCGGGACCATAGGCAAAACGCATTTTGACGGATTGGTAAATCAGTTTACAACCAACAACCAACCAGTCAACCAGTCGTAGTCTTGGTATCGTATTACCAAGTACTAACTGGGTTGTGGAAGTCAGATAGGCAGTCGCTCTATGTAAAATACTGGTTTTCAGCTGCATCCGGTTAGACTGGAAGCCGACCCTAACATAGTTGGGAAAAGGCTAGGCAGATGATGATGGTAAATCAGTTTACTGTTTTTAGCAAAACATGAGGACCTTGTGGCCTATACTCACACCGTAATCAATCACTGAGATTTATCATATCCATCCTCGGCTTTGTGACGAACTTACGTCGAACTTTACTCTTGTGCTCTTCTTCAGTTCGCGCTTTAGGGTCTATCTGGATCATCATTTCGTACATGTCCTGGAAAGAACAGATTTTATTCATTAGACTTTTGTTAATATTTTGATATAAACAAAAATGAACAGAGAGTGTATTTATTAGATAGTTAGATGATCTTGCCGTTGCAATTAGATCTAGAAGGAAACCAACTCAGAGATACTATAACTACAATTAATTCTTGCTGAATACAAATAAAATTATTGGAACCTCGCATCTTTGTACGGGAACATCTCGACCATCCACCAAGTTTGTTCTATAAATGTTCCAAGTAGGTCTGAAGTTTGTCTTCAATTCCAAGCGCAGCATGGAAACCAATTTCTATAATATCTTGAGCCGATTATAGCTGGACCTAGTTCTTAATAGCATCACAACTTCGTTCAACCGTTTCAAGACATTCTCACACAAACCTTCAATAATATTTCATATTTCTATTTAATATAAAACTGGTTAACGGTATCGTAAACAAAATATTTTTTTATTAAATTTTGTCCAGTCTATTTTGGTCTTGATATCTAAATAGTTTTTAAGTTTGTAGGTGTCAATGAAGTTTGGTGTTTCGAGTTAAAAATGCGACTTTGAACGAAATCTATTAGGCGAATTCTGTGTAGAAAGTTTAGAAAAATTAATGGTATTAAGGTTATAGGTTGTGATACATTATCCCGTATCTGTGTTTGTATGCAGTAATGTTTGTTTTTCTCTTGAATATTTGATTAAATTGATAAGTTGGGACGCGCCTGTTGAGTCTATGCATAATTATCAAGATATGGTTACAAGAGATTTTGTGATTTTTGTCGGAATTTATTGGTAGTTACGACATGTTTTCGGAAATAGAGCTTTAATGCCTACGTCATAAAGTAGAAAAAATATAGGAAATTGACGTGTTGTTATTGATAACAAATATTCCACTACTTCTTACTATTCGTGGTATGTGGCGAAGTCTAACAAAGGAGGGGGGTTACCCAGTAACTGGGTTCCGGAGCCACCGCTCCAGTCTAACCAGTCAGTATCCGTCACCACTGCCACAGACTGGTTAGATAACCAGTCGGTCCATGTAAAATACCAGTATTCAGCTGCATCCGGTTAGACTGGAAGCCGACCCCAACATAGTTGGGAAAAGGTTAAGCAGATGATGAGGATGATGGTTGTGGTGGCTGCTAACTTGATTTCTTGGCATAAGCAAAAGAGATGTGAAGATCGCCTTCGACCTCAATCATAATTTAAAAGCTCTAAAAGAAGAAAAATATAGCTGAATATAAGTTAGAACATATTATTATGAACATTTTTCAAACGTCACTCTCAGCTTCGTACGACCGGATGGTCCGAGGACCATCCGGTCGTCACCAAATGTCAGTTAGGTAATTTTTATTAAAAAGCCTGTTTCTTTTGTTTTGAAAAACCTCCAAGCAAATAACATAACATAAAGTCTCGCTTGTAATCCCCGAATGGTTATGCAGAGGTGTACCTGATAGTCCACCCACATTTCGCCAGTTATGTTTTTTAAGTTCCATGTAATAGGGGCAAGCCTATCACCATCAAGCGGACACAAATCCAGACTCCGTGGCTGCTACTGAGAATTTCCTGATGGAAAAACCCATTACGCTTTGTGCGACCCGGGAATCGAACCCAGCATCTCATGCTCATTAACACATAATCACTCATTTGTTCCTAGCCAATGAGTTCAGAAAATCTGCATTTCTGAATTCACTGCCAACTAATTCTAATTCGTAATCTTCTAAAGCCACTCTCATTTACTTAGTTACTGTAGCAAAAACATCGCTGTATTCATGACGTTCGTAATCTATAGAAAAGCTTTCTAAAGCGCTGCGAGATTTTCGATGTAGCTCTGTAATTTTATCTGATGGTTAGATATGAGGAGCTCGTGGATAAATAATAACAGTCGCTCGGGTCGATCTTTAGGTTAAGCCGCGATTGCCTAGGTTGGTCCGTGCATAGGTGACCACCCATTACATACCGAATTTGGAAAGCACGTTAAGCCATTGGTCCCGTCTCTCATTTGTAAATCTTTGACAGTCGTCACAGGTAGTCAATGGCTCGAAAATCTGACAACCAAGGGTATTGCATTATCCAGTACTAACTGGGCTGTGGAGGTCAGATAGGCAGTTATCCAGTACTAACTGGGCTGAGGAGGTCAGATAGGCAGTCGCTCCATATTAAAATACTGTTATTCAGCTGCATCCGGTTAGACTGGCTGCTGACTCCAACATAGTTGGGAAAAGGCAGGCAGATGATGAGCATATCTGTAGTATTTAAAATTTCTTTGGTTGGTACCAATCGCTGTTTTGGAGTCACTCCATCTAACATACATAGCTTAGGTCTACATGAATACACAAAAAAATCATGTCATTTTAAGCGTTGCTTGCATTGTTGCTTGTATATATTCAGAAAACTACTATAAAAGACATCCCCAAATCGCAACAACACAAAGAAAATTTACAACAACATCATCTAACTAAAAACCCCTACATATGGCAGCGCCTTAAAGCACTTTATTTAACGCGAACTCTTCCATTAAAGTAATTGGTCGCACACGGCGAGTCGGAACAAATGAAAAAATTTGCTAACTCGCTTACACGTTGTTAGCTCTCTGTCCCTCTGTGGGATGACTGTTAAACGCGTGAACCTCTTTTGTGCTAACAAGGTGAGGACTTAGAGATGACAGTTTTGGACATACATTCTTCGGTTAGTGTGGAGTTTCTTTGTGAATGTGTGTTCTGTCGTTTATTTTGCAGTTGTAGAAGATTAGCTCTTAGTTTACTCTAAGAATTGTGTCTTTCTAACCGTGCCTATTTGGTAACACTATCATCATTTGCCCAGCCTTTTCGCAACAATGTTGGGGTCGGCTTCCAGTTTAACCAGATGCAGCTGATTACCAGTATTTTACATGGAGCGACTGCCTAACTGACCTCCACAACCCAGTTAGTATTGCGTAATACGATACCAACAATAATAATCTCCGTTCAGAGGATCTCGAAGAACTGACAATCGATCAGCGGTAACTTTGAATTTTCTGTTAGATTGAATAATTTCGATGAAAATCGCTGTAGAAATAAGAAAAGCTTTAAAAGCCATGTGTTAGCACAATGATGCACCTAAAATGGCTTAAATGGTTGTGGATTTGACTTAAAATTCATCTCTAACTAAGAGATGAATTTTATGTCTCCTTGTCGACGGCGTGTTGATCATTCCCTAGACCAAACAGACGTTGATTGATGACATAATTCAGAAGTAGTATCTTACCAGATATGCCTTCGGCCGACAAACAAAGACTAACATAATGGTGGTCGTCATCGCAAGCAATGCCATCAAGATTATGGCTATGAAGTAAACACACACCAGATGACCTACTGCATATGCAAATAAGCACACTTCCCACTTACCTTCCAATATTTGATTTGTGATTCAACCATAAAAAATCTTTAGTTTTACGCCCACTGGCCAATCACAGCACAGATTGAGCTATCTCAAGTTATTTATACCACTATAAGTAATAGGAGACCAATAAAATATGCATTTTACGATGTCTGTTACAAATCTGTGTTTTGTAAAATTTATAGAAAACTACTGAATCGTTTCTGATGTGGTCTTTATTTATGGATTGCGTCATTGTAATCTTAATTGATAAATGCTTATAAATGGTTGTGGCACATCTGGTTGGAGACTTTTGATTTGTGTGAGATCGAATATCGTATTGATGTGTTAACTTTGATTCCGGATTGGGAATATAATTTAATGCATATAGTTTTGCTTTTTAATGTCCCATCTAACACTTTTACTTTATGATTGCTATGACTTTATTCCCATGGTGACTAACTATGTGAACTCATTCCACGGTAATTACGGTTTTATTCCGAAGACTTTCACTGCTGGACACGAGAATAGAATCAACTGATCTTACGAAACCAGGTTCTTTTTCCTCATCTAATCCATTTCAGGGTTTTACGTTTACATCTGAGGAAACGACATACACTTAACATCTACCTGGGAACCTTCTACTTACGGAGATATTGGAGGTCAAAGTTCCAACTTTTTACAAGTTTTTTTTTAAAGTGGTAACATCACATAACATCACGCCTGTAATCCCCGAAGGGTTAGGCAATGGTGTACCTAATAGTACAACCAAATTTCGCCAGTTAGGTTTATAATCAATTATGTTGTTTGTTTGTGTGTGAAACGATATACATGTTTCTTAAAATGCTTTTCTTGATTTTAATCCTCTAAACCCAGCTCGTGCCTAAACAATAGCGCCTTACGGTTCGATCTTCAAGGATAAGCCACGCTTGCCAAGGTCGATCTGTGAATGGTTGACCATCATTACATACCCAGTTTCCTTCGTGCCTCGGAAAGCGCGTTGGTACCGGCTACCATTTGTAGATCTTGGACAGTCGTTACAGGTAATCCGTGGCCCGAAAGTCTGACAACAAGTCTTACCAAGAGGATCGTATTACCCAGTACTAACTGGGTTGTGGATTTCAGATAGGCAGTCGCTCCATGTAAAATACTGGTATTCAGCTGCATGATCTGGTTAGGCTGGAAGCCGACCCCAATTTTGGGAAAAGGCTAGGCAGATGATAATGAAATCCAACAATACGTACCGTAGACTGTGATATAATTATCATAACCTTCCTGTCGTTGTATTCTTCCATTCTCCCCTGTCAAACGACAAGCTTTCATTCACCCTCTTTTCTTTGACCTTCCTCTCCCTCTCAGTCGCCATAATACAGAAGGTAAGATTCAAGGTTAATAGTTTCATATCTATTAACACACACGGACATATTAATCTTTCGAACATGAAATATGATTTGTTTGCATAAATCAAGCGAAACCAGGTGAAATTCTTACCATTCCGTATGTAACGCAACCTAACAGATGTTTGTATGGTGTCCGCTTTCATCCCATACATCATACACTTATAATGTATGGATACATTAATATTTTAATGTTATAATTATTAACCAGTTATCTTGGCTCACTTATTTATGATATTTATGAAGTGGTTATGATATTATTTTATTTTAATAATACTACAAGTTTGTGCTTCCGACTTTGTCTGGCTGAATTTGCCATACTAGTATTATATTACCAAATCAGAGGTTGTTTAAAAAATTGGTATGTCATGTTCTTTCTCAAGATTTAAAATATAACTAAGAAAAAAAAAACCGTTTAGCAGTTTAGCCGTGAAAACGTAATATACTATAGGTACCAAAGATATTTAAGAATTGTAGAGCAGACATTGTCATACAAAAATGTTCATCCCGAACTGTTCGATTTGACACATGAATGCTACTAGACACGTCATACCGACCTGTTACTACGTAGTAACAAGTATTGGATCACGATTTTCTTCATCTTGTCCCGTCTACCGCTCGTAAATATTTGAATGTCTTTAGAACATACATACAAACCGACATTTTCACATTCATCACATTATTAGTATGGATATTAATATGGACAGGTTTGACATAATTTAAAATATATAATTATATGTGTTAGCTCTCCTACTAGGTGTCGTCAATCGTCAATAATTACAGTTTAGAAAATGTTATGATTAGGTGCCGACTACCGTTCATAAGTGGGGCAGGTTTTTTAGCATAATGTTTTTGCTGTCTTGTTTAGACCACCCAGTTTCTGTTCAAAGGTGTCATAATTGTGATTAGTAAAGGACAAGATGAGTTTTTGTGACATTCAGTACAACTAAGATAATGCATTTAATACAATAATTTGTACATTGTGTTAATTCAAGACTATTCTATCGTCGCGTATTCCACTAAGGACGGGACTGAAACGTGGACATTCACGGTACGTCTGGTCCATAAATTTAAGGTCGCTCAGCGAGCTATGGAACGGGCTATGCTTAGAGTCTCTCTGAGGGATCGCATCCGGAACTAGGTGAGCCGACAGGCAACCAGAGTGGTCGACATAGCTCAGAGAATAAGTGAGCTGAAGTGGCGATGGGCGGGTCATATTTGAGGTAGAACCGATGACCGTTGGGGTAGACTTGTTCGTGGGTGAAGACAGCGAATCGGCAAGTGTAAGGTGGCTTCGCAGGGTGGCTGGTAGCAACTGCGTGAGAGTTGCTGAGAATCGAGTTGAGTGGCGTGCGATTGAGGAGGGCTAAGTCCAGCAGCGGACTGCTCTAGGCTGATGATGATGATTCTATCCATCTAGAGGACTTTGAGGGATGTACGTAACATGTGCCGATAGGTTCCTCAGTAGCTGCTCGTGATATTCTCGTAAGCACTGGAGTGGTTCAAGCCGGTATAAAAGTCTCCTATACTCCTTGTTTTAGAGCCTTTCACCTTGAAAATTCTCAATCCTTGAAAAGTTTTTCCTCAAGAGAAAACAAAATCAACAAATTTAAGGGTTTAGGTGTGTTGTAAGCCACCAATAGAATTTCGTTATTTACACTTCTCGTGTTTAGTGGAAACGGTTGAGCAGAGAGGAGAGGAGATGTATCGTAATTGTTTAGGCCAGTGGAGACGAGAAGAGGCGTGAACGGCGTGCGGTGAGCGGTGCATATCTCCTTTCCTTTTCTTTGAGCACATCTCCGCTCGTCTCCACTTTTGTGGAGTGCGGGTCTTGTACAGCTCTGTAAGAAATGTGAGAACACAAGCGGAGAAATGGTGGTCCTCGACACCAGGGTGCGCGCAATTCAAGGAAGATATGCCTTCCCTGGATAGGAAGCCAAGCGCCTTCTGCAACTGGACAGAGATAGCTTGCGACTGGTGGCGGCGACCAACACTGGACACTGCTTCCTGAACAAACACTTCCACACCCTAGGTATCACTGACAGTCCCCTGTGCAGAGCGTGCATGAAGGCGGAGGAAACGGTGGCGCACGTACTCCTCGAGCGCACCGGCGTCACCCAAATCCGCGAGGAGACTCTTGGAACACCAAGATCCCTTCAGGATATCCTGAGAAGTTTGATCTGTTTCTGGAGGGAGGTGGGCTGATTGGTGTAACGGCCACCATGGCGCATGTACAATGGTCCAGTTTAAGGACTAAGTGCGGAAACCAAAACCCTTGACATAGAACATAAACCAATGTGAGATCTTTCTATTTAACCCGTAAAATAAAACGGAGTGAAGAACGAGGAGTGATCCTCGTTCTTCACTCCGTTTAATACAAACAATACCACACACGAAACCAAATAAAGCTTGAAAAAGTTCCCATCGTTTGTAACTCTATGCACATATTAACTTAGCATCAATTGAGTCCCACAAATACATTCAAATTATATATATTTATTCATGTAATCCGCTAAGGCGATTAATAAGCCAAAAATATTGCTTAACACGAACAAAATTAAAAAGGAAACTAGGCCGAAGTGGCTATAAGTTAATCGATTAATTTATCGTTACATAAATAACCGATTAGAGCTAAAACGAGAGGTTTTGTGTGTGAGCGCCGTAGG
Source organism: Noctua janthina (assembly GCA_963576755.1). NCBI lineage: Eukaryota > Metazoa > Arthropoda > Insecta > Lepidoptera > Noctuidae > Noctua > Noctua janthina. Next base: position 13,271,374 of record OY755074.1, read on the forward strand.
GGGGCGGCGACAGAATTGCGTACCTGTGGTGACGTACCTTAGGGTCTGCACAGACGGTACTGAGCGGTGATTGAGTCACTGTGAGGTGTTGAAACGCCATCAGATCTTCTTTTGTCATCGCTCGAAAGAAAAGTGTCATCCTCATCATTAAGCTATCTTTTCTTTTGTTGCTTTCTATCCTGCCGTCGTAGCATGACCACCGTAGACAAGGATTTCTTTGACGGAAGAATCGACAAACTGACAGATTGTGTCGACACAATGAGAGATTTATTTGCACTATCTGTCATTTTGTCAATTCTTCCGTCAAAGAAATCCTTGTCTACGGTGGTCATGCTACGGGGGCAGGTATTCTCACGATCCTTTGTAGGGCATTGTCCCATTTGGTTGTTATACTGCCACTACTACTTCTTCTATTGTCTTTTGGAAACCATTCAGCTGTACCTTTGCCCATACCTAGCATCTCCTCGTCTAGTTAAGAGTCCTGGCCTCCACCCACCTCCTTAGAACTCGCTGCCCTTTACTAGTCAGTATAATTGACAGACGGACTGACGCGGTTGGCGCAGTGCATGAGCGGTTGACTGCTGCGCTGCATGTCTCGGGTTCGATTCTCGCACGGAACAAATATTTGTATGGTTTACAGAAAATTTGTTGTTCCGGGTCTGGTTGCTTTTGTATGTGAGTTTAAATGCTTGTAAACAGACCCACGGTACAGGAGACAAATAAAGATATTAAGATATATTTATTTTGTAAAACATGAACGGGTATGGTATGCACTATACAGGTCTTATAAATAAAAATAAAGTTGCTACATGTTTTGCCAAATAGGAATGGCGTACAAAAAAAAATAGGCTAAAAAAGTAGTAGTAACTTAATTTAAAAAATAGAAGTTTTTACCTTAAAATACTTATTTACAAGAAATGGTTTATACAATAGGACATATTAATTATTATAAAAGATATAAAATTTAAAAAAGGCTTAGACAATAGGGTTGAACAAATAGACGTTAGAGACATTCCTAGTGTGGGGCAACGTTTCAAAAAAAAAAAAACAAATGACGACGATGAGAAGCAAGTTCAGCTCACACTGATGACTTTATGAAGCAATTTCAGAATGATATTACGCTCTATAATTAGATATTTACATTGCTACGCAAACCGCAGTACCGCGAACCGCACCAGCGGTATGCAAACGGCGTCAAATCGCGGAAAATTTAGAAATACCTTCATATTAATGTTTCGTCGCGTTAGCAAATCGAGCAATTATTAATAGAGTGAGGTTATATAATATTCTAATAGAATATTTTGCTTGCCATTTTCGCACAATTTGGAATGATCATCATAATTTAAATGTAATTAGATCATTGGAAATTGTGCCAAAATTGGTAAAAACAGAATGCCAATGTCACCTCGCATGGCTGAGAGCAAGTCCTGGCTCTTTCGTCTTATTACGAGTATTAGGATTTTTTCCCTGGGAAATTCTTAGTAGGATTTTTAGTCTGGGCCTAATTTAAAAGCTGGCCTTCTCGGGACTTACAACATCATCATATCATCTTTCTCGTTCCCTTATTCTAATATATTTGGGGTCAGCGCAGCATCGTCTTCTTCTCTATTACTCGTCATCTCAGTCTTTCTAGTAAAATCATCCTTCATAAAGTCCAAAAATAGTTTATTTGGGACCTAAAACAAAACTGTCGTAATAATATAGCATCACGCTTGTAATATCGGAAGGATTATCTAAAAGTACACTAACATTTCGCCAGTTATGTGTAATAGGGGGTGAGCCTATAGCCATCATCCGGGCACAACTTCAGACTCTGCGGCTGCTACTGAGGAAAAACCAGGACCTCATGCTCAGCAGTCGTGCTTGCAACCTTTTGACCTGCCTATCAATTCGTAGAAAACAGGCGTGATGTTCTCATTCCGGCAGGACAACAGCTAACACTAAAGTAAACTCCGGTTAGTGCATGTGTCGCATTCGAAACCTTACATCTTTGAAGCTTAGTGACCATCCGAATTCAATCCAACCATGGCACTCACTTCAAGCCATACACCGATACCATTCTATCTGGCTGGGAAGCGTACCAAGTCACGTGCCATGCTTCACAGTCGCTACTTGAAGACTGGTATGCTTCAACAAACATAAGCCTTTGACAGAAAGAGCTTAATGTGATGTCTGTAAGGAGCGAGGTGACAGGAATACTTTTGTTCATTGAAACAAGTAAATAGTTATACAGGAAAGCCTGTTTAATTTTATTATTGATTGTTATTATTTTAGTAAGCATATCAACAGTAATAGCCTAGTGGTGTGATCGTCGGACTGCCACGCCATAGGTATATTATTGTAATTTGAACCCAAGATACGCACCTCTGATTTTTCGGATTCATGTACGTATTGTACAATTATCACTTGCTACGGAGAAGGAAACATCGTGAGAAAACCAAACCAGCATGCCTGAGAGATATTTCTCGACGGCATGTAAAGCTAAGTCAGAGGCCCATGGGCGGTATAAAAACTCTGACATCAGGTTAGGCACTAACCACACGAAATGGACGAACGATTTTAGTAAGCATTTATGATTGGCTATGTTTATTAGAGTTTTGTTTTGAGTTTGGTAGTTCTTTTACTGATTTAGTAAGGTAGGTCTACATACTACTCGTTCTTGTGACCGATCGCGTCCAAGAGTTGCCAGTATCATCATTGCTCTGGAACGCGGTTTACATGTGCTGATCGCGGTCAATTTCATTGCTGAAATTCGCCATTAGCCTTTATTTATTTTTACACTGGGGTATAAAATACAGGTAACATTTATAATTACATAAATTGGCCCTCAGCAAACTAAACACGGCGTACGCACGAGTATGTGCAGCGTTGCAAGTATATCACGGCAGTGACACACGGGTCGTTTACACCGCGCCGCATCGATTGCACGGGGGTGGAAGAGACACGGAGCGATTGCTTTGTACCACACAGTTAGCGAAACCCCACGCCAAATTGTTGAATAATACGTCGAACCTATTTTACAATATGTCCATACAGATTCTGGGGGCGGTATTCAGTGACAATTTCTGTTTAAGTTTCTATGAGAAATAAATGTCTTTAAACCTATTTCTTGTTCTTCTAATTCATTTAATGACGGACTGAAGTTCTGATATTAATAATTGAACGAGTTCTTACAATATGATTATAATCTACGAAGGCTATGCTTGCTTACCTTTGTCATGTTCCTCACTGTATCATCATATTTCAGCATGGTTTAACCCTTTCCTAGTTGCGCTTATACTTAGCCTGAATGTCCAAAAGTTTAGAAGACTGATATTTCCACGTACCTTAAAACCAGTGTTAAGGCAAAACCATAATAATCTCTGCTGCAACAATGCAGCACTTCATATATTCCAGCCGCGCTACGTCAAAACGTTATACAGTGTCGCAGCGACACTTACCCGTGTGGAAGGTCGCTTAGTTTGGGCACTGGGCAGTGGACGCCGCCGCCCGCGCCCCGCGGAGCGCGCACAAATTATTATTTTTATGTGTTTTCTGACAAATTGGCTATTTTACGATGCCACGTCCGTGTTACCGCGTTGACATCTGACAGATGTCATTAAAGTTTGGATGATTAAAAACTACTGTGTGTGAAAAAAACGAAGAATTTTTAATAGAAATATGCATAAAATTATGCTTTCGAAGACGAGTTTGGTAATTTTAATTGCGGAAGAACTAGATTTTTAATCTGGTTTTGCTAATGTTTATTGACCATTTAGATAGTGCCTAATTATTTGCCAAAGATCAACAGCATTGTACATGGTATTTATAATATTCTTTATTTTTTTCAGGTAAGTACCTACCCTGATGTATATCTTCTTGATCCTGCTTGTGTAAGTTTTCATAATTATTTTAACATTACGGTGAGTTTATAATGTCGGTGAATACTTCAATCGACGCCATCTTGGTTTTACATCAGCACTACAAGTTTGTAGCTACATATTGCTAATTAAGCTAATTAGCACAAAACGAAAGCAAAAGTATGTATGTACAGTGTACACTGTTATACACTAACTTACCATAATACCTTTGTACTAATCTTAGCTTGGAACGAATTTCAACAATAAAATTGAACGTGATCAGCACATTTAAACCACGTTCAAGAGCTGTCAATATTCAATAACAAACATGACACTAATAGCGGTTTACAGGCACTTATTGCATTTAATTTCAATGGTGAAATAGGCTCTAAGACTGCGTCAAGTAACATATTTTAACGACCATCGCGATATTTTCCCACCTGCACGAGAAGTATAGAAGTCATATCCTTACCAATATCTCTCTACTTCATAAAATTAACATGTGCAGTAGCTATTTAGCCGTAAGCACCATTTAGAAAGCGATACATATTAAATTTTGAGACACATGTACCTACACGTAAAGCTGTGTCCACACTTATGCACTTGCATCTGCAACTTTCTATCAATACAACATGCGGGAGTGTAAGACTCTCTTACAATACTAATATAATGTTTTAAAACTAGACGAAGTCGATTTTTCTTATTTAACTTCTGACTTGAGGTGAAATTTTTCCTATTTAACTTCTGACTTGAGGTTGACTGAGGTGAAACCCGTTACGGGTTTCACCTCAGTCAACCAAAGTGCGTAAAGCTCAAATGTTACCCACCTGTCAAAAAGAGCATGACTATATCTGCACTTTTAAACACATTGTGACCTCTGAGCTTCGGACATCTCAGAGAAGTTAAATAGGAAAAATCGACTTCGTCTAGTTTTAAAACATTATATTAGTATTGTAAGAGAGTCTTACACTCCAATTTACAGCAATAATTCACCATTTGTCAAAGGCTACGTTTTGAAATATATGTGCCTCATTAAAATGAAGATAAAAGTCTCTTCTTTTCTCTTCTCTTTTTAAAAAACGTTGCCCCACACTAGGAATTTCTCCTGTATCGTGGGTGCGTTTACAAACATTTAAGCTCACATACACAAACAGCCAGACCCGGAACAACTACCTGTAGGCCATACAAATATTTGTTCCGTGCGGGAATCGAACCCGCGACACTAAGCGCAGCAGTCAATCGCTCTGCCACTGCGCCAACCGTGCCGTCAAAACACAAGAGAGAGTCGCACAAGTATAGACACATCTTTACAGATCCGCATCTGGAATCTAGTCTTATCGCGTACTGGATTCCGAGCGTTTAAAACGAACGACAACCACCTCTCATTAACACTATAAATGTTAATTTTATTCGTATAATTAACGGAAATTTTAATACAAATCGTGACAAATTAATTATTGTATGATTTGATTGGCAGCGGATTAAAATAATCATCGCTCTATAATATGAATTCATGGATGATATTTATAATGCAATTTATGCATATTATGAATGTTAATTTCGATGGGAAACTCGGTTTTTGATTTGTAGTTTTGGTTATGTGTCATTGATGTGTATATTCACTCTTGTAACGTTGTAATATATGCATGTACCTGGGTGAATGATAAAAAGGCAGACGTGTGGCTGCGAAGTTTGTTGCGTCCGGTCTTCTCCAGGACTAAAAAATTAGTGAGCGTGTGTGTCCTGTTCGACCTCGGTCCCCCAACAATTCCTTCCTCTCTGCACTTGCAGCTGATCAGTTGCAATTAGCTGAGTTGATGCATTCGTATGCGTAATCATCCTTACTAATACATTGACGTTTGAAAGCACCCTTTAACGAGTAAAATCGAGTGATACGCATTTAAAACCCAAAAATGCGAAAGCTGAATCCACGAGGAAAGAAGAATTGATGCGTACGTATCTTCATAGTCAAGTAGTCATTTTCAATATAATGTGAATAGATACTGGCAGTTGTGATCCACCCTTATTCCTTCCGGGAATCAAACCTACGATGCATATTAAAGCTAAGAACTTAACTACCATAATAAACAATCCGCCTGAGTAACTAGCAAATGGCTTTGGTGGTTCATAATTAAAATACAAACCGCATTGGACATTTCTAAGACTGTTCTCATATACAAGGTGTAAACGGACCTTTCACGGACCGAGCATTCTGTACATCAAACTAAAGTAACATTACGCAAAAATTGTTATTGATGGGAAACGACTTTTTTTTTGGGCTGAAAAATCACGTTTTACGGTAAAACTTAATGTAACGCACTCAAAACATTGTGCTGATGGATGCTTTGAATAGTAAACGGGTCATGGAGGTATTTAAAGTAAAGTTATAATATTAAAAACTAGGTTGCTTTTATTATAACTAGAAGACGGAATATTTACCATGTTGCTTGTTGTAGGTTGCTTTTTTAATTTGTGAAAAGGATGGAACTTTGATTTCCAAAATCTCCGTAACTAGAAGGTTTCCAGGTATGGCCCAGAACAAAAAACTGATCGCAAGGACGGGGAGAAAAAGTGCCTTTCGGCTTCATTAAGAGTCTTTTAACACCCTTTAGAATTGATTGGACAACTCCCACGTCACCATTTCTAACCCTCCAAATAGCTACCACTTAACCTCAACGTGATGCCTTCACTATTTCCAATTTTACGTCAAATTCAATTGACGCACAACAAAAAGGTTGCGACGTTTAGTAGCGGATGAGGGGGTACAAATGGGGTTGAAGGGGGGTTGAGGGGATGTTGTACAATAAATCTTTGTGGACGGGATGATTTGTGGGCGATGTGGACGACATAATAAACAGTTTGAGGACCAATCGATTGGGGGTAAGAATTTTTCGCTGAGTTCTGCGGAATGCGGGCTGTAAAGGAAAGTGTTTGGGGATTATAGGATTAATTCATGGTGGCAAGTTTAGATTTGTTGTTGGGTTTCGTGACTTATGGGGGAATTCCTTAGATACCGCTCAAGACAGACAGAATTGTGATCACAGTTTGTTGTTGATAAAAAAAAGTGATTCGAAAGCAAAGCTAATAATAGCATGGCTACGGACACGGGAGAATGGTTGAACATCGACACGGCTGGACCGATATTGACAGGACCTTTACTGGCAGATAGCTGATGTTATAAGGAGTAACTTAAACTTTTATTTAAAAGAAAAAGGATTAGGGTTCCAGGCAAAAATTAAAACTCATGAAATTGATAACAAAGTCCGATTCAAATAGGGAAGTAATATTTTTATAATAATTTCACGTGGACCAAGGTCGTGGGCAACAGCTAGTCTTACACAAAACTCTTTCAAATAAACTTCACCCATACACATTCCCATCAAGCCAAACCGTCAGTCTTTAAGACCTTCACACATTAACTCCACACAGAACTGTACTAGCAAGAACCACTTCAAACAGATCACGGCTTGTTGATTAAAATATCAAGTTTCCCCACGTTAGGGGATTAGTATTCGATCAACGAATTACCATAGATCTCCAGATAGGGGGCTTAGGTGTTACTAGTGCGGGGACGTGTGTATCGATAGATTTGGTGATTGATTTTCGGGTGACGATATTGTGAGTCGATAGTTTGACAAATAAAGGTTGTCTTTTCTTGAATGGAGACTAGATTGGCAAGGCATTGGAGAGACAATTTTACTTCTTCGTTGACCATGAACATATTCCTATAGTTGGATAAAGTATTATGTGTTTTATTTTTAACAGAAAAAAGGCAATAACAGCCCGGACTTGATTTATTCGCGGTTTGTAGATATAGGCTCGGTCCCTGTTCCATGAAACCTATATAACTCACTACATATCTCACTTTTAATTTTAAATATAGGTATAGAAGAAGAAACAGCTCATTTTTACTTTTTTATTATCCTGTACTGTCCCACTGCTGGGCAAAGGCCTTCCCCAATTCCTTCCATGGCATGACCCTCGCGGTACGCATCCAGATCGTCTCTCCACGTCTTTCTGGGCCGGCCTCAGCGGCGCTGTCCGTCTTCCGGCAACCATCGTGTAGAGACTTTTACCCAGCGGTCATCGTGCATGCGACTGCCGTGACCCGCCCAATCCCATTTTAACAGCTCTTAGCATCGGGAAAACGGGTATGGTGATGTAATGTTACGATATTTGAACATATTGTCGCATCAAAAGGAAAATACTAGCCATTTCTAATCTGCGACCTCACGAGCAAGACACAACTATCGATATGTGTCAGGTAAATATTGATATTTATTTTACTCCCCCATCACTAAACTTAAGCGCCATGTCAAAACATATAAATAATACCATCTTGATCCATTTTGTCAAACGGTTACGAAATAGTATTAGTGCCATAAAACCCTTAATTACGCCGTAAATATCGATTAGGTGAATGTATAAGTAATTGAAATGTTTCCATACAAAACCGTGGATTCTATTCCAATGGTGTTAGTTTTATGATGTTAAGTTCATTGGCTTTAAGTGAAAGTGAAGAGTTAAGTTAAACATTCGAAATTGAAATTGAAAATACAATTTATAAATGAACTAGCTTTTGGCCACGGCTTCACCCGTCCGTAAGTCGGAAATTTTCCCACGGGAACGTATCAAAAGGATTAAGAGTATATATTTTGTCCTAAAATATTCTCTGTCTATAAGGTATTATGTTCTTTAAGGTCTACTTATGTGCCAAACATCGATATTCCTTTAAAAAGTAACAAACTGACAGAGTTCTGTAATTCCTAAAAGATTAGTCAGAGGTGTACGTAAAAGTACACATTTAGCCAGTTATGTTTATAAAAAACCACACTCTATGGCTGCTACTGAGAAAACCCTAATGAAAAAACCCTATATCACTTTTCCCGACTCGGGAATCGAACCCGGAACCTCATGCTCAGCAGTCCCGTTACCGACCACTAGACTAACGAGGTAGTTCTGTACCCCTCGATGGATTTCAACCCGACTGTGGCTAAGCCCAAAAAAAGGACAATGTTTTTAATAGATGATATCTCTGTACGTGTACCTGTACATAATATTACTGCTGAACTAAATACCTATTTATATACCAAGGTAATTTACTAATTTCAGATATTCACTTTGCTGGGTGTTGTCATACAACCTCCTGAGAGATATTTCGTGACGGCATGTAAAGCCAAGTCAGAGGACCATAGGCGGTATAAAAACTCTGACACCAGTTTAGGCACTAACCGCATGATAAAGAAGAAGCCTTTCTAAATGGTGTCAAATACAGTGGAGAAACGGGCTTTACAGTAATAAAACAAAAGAGACAAACATAAACTCACTACTAACTTTTTCTTACGGAGGAAAATAAAAAATACAGACCACTACTCTCTAGGATCCTTTTTTTCCGATGGAAAATCATCAAAGTTTCCCTCCGGCTCTGGGCGGAGCGTAAGAGAGTGTCAGACTTGTACTGACTAAAACCCATTCATGTTTCTTCTTAGCCATTTGTGTTCCAGGGCCGCTGTATCTCTTCCGAACAGTCCCTCAGTCCTGGCAGGCATCGGTTCTTGCGGGCCTTCCATTTTGCTGTCATATCTTTGAGGCGCACGTGGAACACGAACGAGCCATACCTGCTACGAGCCTTACATACTCCTTTAGCTTCGTCCACGTTTATACATCTGGTCATACTACGCACCTGACCGATCTGAAGACCATCTATACAAACAAATAAAATTGAAGTGTCTGTTTGTCTCATTACTGAATGTACATGAACACATACGGCACTTTAAACAAAGAAACTCATCATTTTAAAATTTTTGTCTGTCTTTCTGTTTGTTCCAGCTAATCTCCGAAACGGCTGGACCGATTTTGACGGAACTTTTACTGGCAGATAGCTGATGTTATATGCAGTAGTTTTTATTCTAGAAATAGGATTCGGGTTCGGTGCAAAAAAATAAAACCCTTGAAATTGTTACCAAAACCCGATTCAAACAGGGAAGTAATATTTTTATATTAATTTCACGCGGACGGAGGTCGCGGTGTGGCACACTAATAAGGTCAGTGTCCTTCTTTGTATTCAAAATTTTGTAGAAAGCAAAACAGATACTAAATCAACGAAGAAATAAATTAAAGAAACAGAAAACGAAACAAAAAGGAAATCTTTAATTTTCAGGTAAAAAAATCCCTGAAAAGCATTACTTCATTTAAATTCAAACTGGGACCTTTTCAGGGAAGTCCCATTCAATACTTCTTCCTTACAAAGTTTATAACACAGCTCGTTAATATAAAAAGTAAAAACGTTTTAAACTGTGACGTGGGCTGACGTCGACGTGATTGATGACGTCGCTCGTACACTCACTGTCATAATTATTGGGCGGTTGAGATTTTATTTTATTTTGATCTAGAGGTAGACCTTAAGAATTATTGCGAGATTATTTTAGATTTTGAAAACTAACAGAGTTTTTAGAGAAAGAAGTGGCGAGACGATCTGGACGCGTACCGCGAGAGCTGGTTCGAGGAGGCACGGGAAGAGAGCACATGGAAGGAATTGGGGAGGCCTTTGCCCAGCAGTGGGACAGTACTGGTTATTAGATAAAACAGAGTTTTTAAACATGCCAGTTTTTTGTGTTTTCCTGTTATTTTGGATAGGTAACTTAACTATTTTGTAATTAAAATTTAATTAATTCACTAAAAGTCAACTTCAAAATCAATTACAGAAACATTATTAATTACTCCAGTATTATTTTAAATTCAATTAATTTTACTTCTACAATAATACTGGCTCACTAAACTATTAATAGCAGACTAGTTTAAATAAATATTAACATAAAATTAAAATTGTGTTATTACAATTTTGGGCATAGGTTTTATATTTGTTCTCAATTTACATCGTCACAGAAAGGCATAATCAGCCTGTAATGTTCCCACAGCTGGGACACAGACCTCCTCTCTATTAGAGGCACCTTTCGTTACAATGTTTTCACTCACCGTTTTGAGAGGTGACAAATTATCCTGAAATTATCACTCAACCGATTATCCTGAAATTTTGCATATACGTGGTCAGGTGTACAGAAACCGACATAGGGTACCTTTCATCCCAAAAAAGTACTATTCCCAAGGAAAATAACAATAACGTTCTTATGATAATAGACGGCGCCACGTGTCTTTCAAATCATGATTGAATTATATTATCACAAGCAGAGTAAAACCTGAATTGATTGTCAAGTTCTAAATAAACGCGAGCGACCGCTTGGGTTCAAACTTTCGACCTGTTCTGTTGACCTCTCTCTACTAGGTACAGTTGACTATCGTACCCGTATAATCAAATTACCGACGTGGCAATAGTTACGGATAACATCTTTAAACAGATTGCTTTAAATAAAAACTTGGAACGAACGCTTTCCACGGTATTGAATAAGCTTCAGACTTCAGACCAACTAACATTGTTTTTATTGCGATCTAAATCGAAAAGTTGCTCACGGTCGAAAACACAAGTCATCAAGGTTAGTAATTGAATTTTCGTCCTTGAATATTAGAATACAAGTTCAATTTAGTTTTGGTCTCGTTCGATACCAACCCAGTTGAGCTAAAAGTTTAATGGCTTGTTCTGGAAATTTCTCAGTAATGTCTCTGGGATGTTGTCGTATAACCGACGTTAGTATTGCTTTGACCACATGGGACAGTCCGGTCACAGTATTAAGAAAACCAGTAAAACAACTTTACTTAGACTAGACAAAGTGTGTCTAATCTACAACAACTTTGTGTTATGTTACACTTCACATATAACGTGTTCTCTTTTCTGTTACTTGAAGATTGTTTAGAATCTTGTACAGTGCTGCTAAATAAATGTTGCGCATCAGCAAAAATCGGAAATTGTCGTATTGTACATTAAAAAAAAATAATGGACACAAGCAATTGGGGTCCGAGTGCTCATAGCCTTTTTAAGGAAATTTCGAAACGCCTAGTTGACAGTTCCCGTGATCTAAAGGCTGGCTTTTACTTTGGCCAGAGGCTAAGTGTTGCCATACAACGTGGCAACGCCGCCAGTCTCTTGGGCACATTACCAGCTGACAGCGTTGAGGAGCTTTTTTTTTCGGATTGGAAATCATCATCATCCACTCTGGGCGGAGCGGAAGGGAGTGTCAGATTTGTACTGACTAAAACCCATCCATGTTCCTTCTTTGCCCTTTGTGTTCCAGGGCCGCGGTATCTCTTTCGGTTTCTTTTTTTGATGCCTTCTTATAGTTTGTTGTTAGTTTATTTATTTCAGGTTATTTAATAGTTTTTAATTAATAATGTATTTAGTTAGTTTACTCTATTTAAATAAAGCAATTTGGATAAAAATGGCAATGTAATGTACTTTTATGTGTGTGGGTGTAGGTTTATTGTTTGTAATGTCATGTCCCATTATTTATCCTGTACTACTTACTGTAAACGCTTGGCACGAGAGTCGGAACCGATTTCGACCATTTGTGCGTAGTTGTAGTACTGTGTGTTAACATTTCTATGTCTACCCGTAGTGTCCGAGTGTAGATGTGTCGCAATTTACCAGGACTACATGATCTCTGCTAAGGGAACTCCTTTGGGGAATAGTTCTGTTACGGCGCGAATTATCTTCGTATAGCCTCCTGTTTCTGGAAGCCTGGTCAATTAATATCAAATTTTGTGTGTGATTGGTTGTTGTTATTGTGGAAAACAAATTATAATAGCTTACGCTTCACATAACTTTTATTTTTTTTTGTTTTCCTCAAGAAATTCTCAAAAAATTTAAATGTAAATGTAAGCTGAATTTTGTTTATTTCTAATAATTTGTATCAATAATAAACGCAGATTTACACAATCCTTTTTTACGTCACGATATCGTGCCATTACTCAGACAGAAAAAAAAAACGCCCCGCCCTGATAGAAGATAACTTGACTCGTAGGCCTGGTATTTTTGTTGTAATGGACCGACTAATAAAAAGAAGCTTTCCAAAACAAAATTGTAGTTTGTTTACCATCTAATTAGTATTAGTGGAAATATAATTGTGACCATCTCGTTTCTGACGACTCCCGTTCTAATACCTCAAGAGTATCATAATAACCACTACAAATAGTAGCCTATCTCTCAAGAAACACCACTTACACGAGAACACGACAAAAGAACACTTCAAACACACGAAAAAATACAGTGGCCCAATAATCTTGCACGGAAGTGTACAAATATGTCCTGTTTTCCTCGAAAAGAAATATTATATTATAGCCAAAACGCATTACCGCACAAAGGTGGGGAGGTCCGAATTAATGACATGTCAAAAATGTTTCTGGACAAAGTACTTAGTAGAGAAGATATCTAAGTAAGTGCTTTATTTATTTGTAAGGACTTTTCCTTTTCTGGTGCCCGGACTTTAATTTTGTTGGACGTTTTCTGGTCGTCTTGGGACACTTTTTATTAGCCGCTGTCACATCTACAATTCACCTACCTTGGCAACAGTTTTTTCAGGACTTGTTGAATAAACAAATTTTGTTTTTAAGGTTTACAAAAAAAAAAACAAAATTTAACACACACATTTCACAGGTAACTGGTGATGAACTTCAGTAAGGTCAGGTGCGTAGTACTGCAACCAGCGTGCGTGTAAGACCAGATGTATGAACTTGGATGAAGCAAAAGGACTAGTAAAGATGACGATCCTGAATATTCCTTTTTCTTTGTCCTGCTACAACATACGTTCTATACATTCTTCCTACCCTAAAGCGGAAAAAGCGTGAATTAATACATGTATATTTATTTGTAAAACTGATAGGTACTCACGACGACAAATCAAACTATACAATACCGCTTTATGCGGATCTCTCATTGTACGGAATATCATTAACAAAGCGAGGCCATGTTATACTGAAAATGTATATCTTGATGGGTCACCATGTGTACTGATCTCCACGCATGTCAAATAGATTGGTGATTCAAATCGATTTCAAATCTATTTGACTTGCCCAACACCAAGCATGGTTTAGCGCAAAAAGTGGTGTTGAGATAATGTTAAAATTCAATCCTAGAGATAAAATAACAATAAAGAAATTTGGTATTATTAGTCGTTACGGGTAGTTTGTCCTGCAAGTCTGATAACCAGTCTGGTCAAGTGTTATCGTTTTATCCAGGCACTCGATTGTAAAGGTCAGATATGCAGTCGCTCCATGTAAAATACTGTTATTCAGCTCCATCCGGTTATCTAGAAGTCAGCCCCAACCAACGAGATGAAGAGGGTGTAGTTCCTAATCAAGCAAAAATTGTCGGAAGTCGAATTTATCTCGTTTCCTTATAATATAGACGCCATGTTTTCGTCATATACAAGCATGTAATATTATCAGTACACAGGTGAATGTTTATGTCGTGAACCGAAAGTGAATGGTCTGAATATGAATTAGATATTCACACATACACTGTAAGGCGTGGGTGGATCAGTTAGCATCGACTGGATTAAGGATACCTACATATTTAGCATGTTCTAGAATATTAATTATTTTATGATATGAGGAGCTCGTGAGCAAATAGTAACCGCACGGGTCTATCTTGAAGGCTAAGTAGTGCTTGTAGAGGTCGATCCATGGATGGGTAACCATTTATTACATGCCTAATTCCCTGCGCGCCTGGAAAAGCACGTTAAGCTGATGGTCTTTATTGTAGTTATTCCTTACGAGTACTCAGAGACCCGAAGGCTGGTTGTGGTGGTCAGATAAACAGTGGGTCCATGTAAATTAAACAAATGACTTATGACTTAAGATACTGGTAATCAGCTATATCTGATGAGAATGGAACTTTAACATAGTAAAATGTAAGAGGGATGATTCGACTGTTCCTGTATTGTTTGAGGGACTAACATGGCCAAAGACGTGCAAGATGGAGAGGTTTGGAAGAAGAAAGGAAGGCCTTTGTCCAGCAGTGGGACACGATGTAAGCTAGCAAGAAATGGATTGTTACTGCGGTATATTCTTTCTTCTTCTTCTTTCTTTATTTAAAAAACGTTGCCCCACACTAGGAATTTCTCCTGTATCGTGGGTGCGTTTACAAACATTTAAGCTCACATACACAAACAGCCAGACCCGGAACAACTACCTGTAGGCCATACAAATATTTGTTCCGTGCGGGAATCGAACGAAGCACAGCAGTCAATCGACATAATACATTTGAAATATTTGAATACACGTCAAAGTATTCTGATATGGGTAGTTTTGGCAGAATTAAGTAATTAAAATTTAGTGTTTTTCATAGAAGTAGGGCAATATTATCAACTTCAGATGATAATACGTCAGTACAAATTACAAAACCTACCAAATATCGGTTTTGGGTATAAAGTGACGATCATAATCATTAAAATCACAAAGCATCCACCCACGTGTATTTACACCTATTATAATATTACCATCGTTACCTCGAGGGTAGTAATAATGATCCCCAGTAAATATTTCAACAACGTTACCAAAGAATTACATCTAAAGGTAAAAGTATAAAACTCAATAATATCTGTTTACCGCCAGATCTAACGATATGTTCGGTTACATCTAAATTCCGCGAAATCCTATTAAAAAATCACAAGCTAAACCAACCCTTATTTCACAGGCAATAAATTCTACAATCCCGCAAAGAAGTCGGTCACATGTTACACCGTAGCGGAACATATGTAAAAAATGTAAGTGATGTTTAGTTAACGTTTGCACATAACGGCTTGGTCGTCCCGCGGAGGCCCCGAGCAATTTTCGTCGGAATTTTCTCTGGGGTATTTTAACGTTGCGCTGCGGTGTGATTGAGGGTAGGTAGCGGGCCGAGAAGCGATTTTCAAATGTTTTTTGGCTTAACGTTGTAAGGAAATTGTAAGGTGGAGGCTTATCGTTTCTTGTGGGTAATAAAAGTGTGATAGCAGTGTGTTATAGCTTTAAATATACATAGGTAAATTCGAGCCGAGGCAATGCAGACTACTGAAGGTAAAATTTAAATTATCACATTATAAATCTGGCTTTGTTATAAGAAATAGACTTTTAATCATCACTAAAATTATTTCTTATTCATCATCATCATCTGCCTAGCCTTATCCCAACTATGTTGGGGTCGGCTTCCAGTCTAACCGGATGCAGCTGAATACCAGTATTTTACATGGAGCGACTGCCTATCTGACCTCCACAACCCAGTTAGTACTGGGTAATACGATACTCCTTGGCAAGACTGGTTGACAGACCAAAAAAAAATAATTAAAAATTGAAAATAATATATAATAAATTGAAAATTATTTTTTATTGTTTGTATATTTATTATTGAACGCATTTTATGTCTTTTGTTTGACAAAATCAACGTCAATTTCAAGCAAGGGTCATTTAAAATAGGAATACGTCAAATTTAAACATTCAAGTAACATTCTTCGTTACATAGTAGTTCATTCTTTCTTTACATAGTATAAAACAAAGTCGGTCCCGCTGTTTGTACGCTTAGACCTTTTAATGCAGTTTTATATGTATATTGCACCCGTGCGAAGCCGGGGCAGGTCGCTAGTATATTAATAAAAGCCTTAAAAAATTACAGCAGCATTGTAGCATTTTATTGTAGCCTTTATAATCATAATATGTAGGAGACAGCCCATAGAAAATATATATTGCCACATACACTCGCTGCCTCTCATAAAACGAGCCTCAAAAACTTGAATAAGAGGCATCACTCACAACTTTTCCTGAAATCCCTTATCTGTCAGAATCGGTGGAGCTATACCAACTGTGGACCGTCGTGTAGCCATGATTATGACGGAGCGAGGGACAAACCTGCGACGGGGCGGGGGACAAACGTGTGACGAAGCGAGGGACGAATCTGTGACGTCAGCGGGACATGTTCTTATATGGCGGTGTAGAAAGGTGGGCTTTTTGCTTGATGTATACTTTTAGTGGGTGAGAATTTTTTTGTAGAAGGAAAATGGAGTTTGTGATTTTGTGGCTGTCGAAATTTCCTTTTGTGGCTTTGCTGGCTGTGCAATTATTTTTGGCGTTGAGATTAATTCCATGTATGTAAGTTGTAAATAATGAGGGGCTGTAAGTTAAGAATGTAAAGACTTGTTAGTTTCTCTGTGGAAAAAAAAATAAAAAAATTAAGTCACACGCCTAAACTGCGCAATAAAATGATAGCCCACTAACTACCCGGCAGTAGAACATAAATTGGAAAATAAAAAAATAAACCCAAAGAGAATAAATACGCACAATGGTAAAATTAAAACTTTTCAGGTTCAAATTAAAACCATCAACCTGTCACTCTGCAAGCTGGGAGAATACTACAAACATTTTCAGTCAGTTCCACAATAAACCATTTCCACGCCGAACCATCCAAATGGAAAGAACATAAAAACGAACAGCCCGGGACTGTCCACTAATGTATACGAAAACAGAGTCACCCTGTCCCTCGTTGGGTAGCAAATAAATGTAGGGGATAAGTCATTTGCGTTCGGCCCCGGTTATAGCCAGTTACAACCGGTTAGAACCGGTTAGATCCGGTTATGGCCAGTACTTATCGGTTTTTACTGGATTATTCCGCGGTCAGGTAGCAGTTGTAAAGTTTGTGAGTGCAGTTTTAGGGTAAAAGAGGGTTAGAGGTTAATCCTGGTGGAAAGAGGAGTGTTATTAAATACACTACAAACGCTGCTATTCATGTAACAGTAAATAATCGATCTTTATCTTAAAGTATCTGAGAAATAATGAAAAGATTAACTTACGACTTTTTATTTCACGGCGGCAATTTACTAATAAATTGCCGCCTGACCTCAAAGTTGCATCGTATTTGTAAATTATGATATAAGGTCAGAGTCTACGTACATACCATAACCGTAATAATAAATCTAAACGCAAAGTTCAAAAGAAACCTCTACTCTCCCACACAATGACAAATCAACCGTAAAGATAATAAAACGCCCCCAAAATTCTATAACTCATCGACAACATTAATATTACCAATCCATCATCACCTTAAAACAGACATCTACAAGACAAAACGCTTTTGCCACAAAAAAAAGAAACGTCACACGAAAAAAAAAAACAAATTCGTGCGAATCACAGATAATTTTTTATCCGCGCCAAAAAGTTCCCGCCTTTTCTCTGCTTGGAAAATGGCGTCCCCTTTTATATTGGACAAAAGCGATTTGTATAAAAAATGCTATTGTTCATACGGACAATATGTCAAAATGTTGCTTTTAGCTAAATTACTTATTTGTGTAAGCTATGTCGGCCGTATTTTAAATGTCGGATGAGTTATGTACCGTTTTGCAGTTTATTTAGGTTGTGTATATGACTTATTTGGTTAAGTTTGTGGGTTTGCACGATACACGATGTTATATTATGTCAAAAACGCAGGCAATGAAATGAAAAGGATGTCCTTTTTAACCGACTTCCAAAAGAAGGAGGTTTTCATTTCGTCTGAATGTTTTTTTTGTTTGATGTTCAGTGATATCTTCGTCAATTGTGAACCGATTTTGATGATTTTGATTTGGTTGGGAGAGTATTACTCGGTGGCAAAAACAAATGTTTTTTGTCACCGACTCCTCCACGAAATAATACTTTCAATTCTGAAGTCGGTGACTTTGTTTTTAACCGACTTCTGTTTGATTCAGATCAAACAAACAAACAAAAAGGTGTATGTCGAAGGAAAACCTGACCAAAATACTGGTTGCTGAAGATTATTAATTACCTAATAGAATTAAGTAATTTTTTTCTTTATTTCAGTATCAACTAGATTTTAATTTTTTAGATTTTCTTTTTATTAGATAGAAATTACATTTACATAATTTTAAAATGTACTATATTTTAGTCAGCAAATAAAATATTTTTTATTTATTTATTTTTATAAACAAACAAAAGTCAACAACTTCGGACTAAAAGTAATTTTTTACTTTTTCAATTTTTTTAAGTCCTTTATGTTTAAAAGTTTTTTTGATTAGTTCTGCTTGTTTGGTAAAAGCATAGGGATGTTAATAAATTCCAAGTTACAGATAAAGGAAAAACTTGTAAGGAATACAGCTTCCCTCCACGTTGTATTCCAGCAACTGACCTCAAAGACAGATATATAGATAACTAAACATCTAAATCTGATAACTCCGACTGCTGCTCGACAGAAATATACCAAAGGTGACTAAGATTTCACGCTAGGATGTCCATTCGACTAAATTAAAAACAGAGTTCTTTAAACTTAGTTGGCCTTATTTATGTATAAAAGCCTACAATGTATTTAGATGGTCTGTATGTCTCACAAAATGCTCTATGCAAGCATATTGATGAGAAATAACCAGTTAATCACCTTTGTTTTTTTTTGCTGACTTCGAAAAAAGTTGTTTTTTTCTTAAAAATATTATTATAGGTAACAGTTATCACCGTGCTTATTACAGGTCCCAAATAAATTTTATTAAGTTTCTTGGTTAGTTTGTGAGTTCTCTTCTTTAATACGTATTTTTTTTTCTCCGTTATAATGATTATCTCTTAATAGCTTCGAATTCAAATTATTTATTTGTAAAACATAGGTACATAACTACATAATAATAAGATCTAATTCTAAAGTCAGCTTCAAGTTACAAAAATAAATACTTGATAAAAATTTCTGTGCGATAATACAACTAAAAAAAAAAGGTAAAATAATTGGAAGCCTGTTATGTTTTGCACAAAAGTTTTTTTAGTAATGTTAATTCAATAATTTCTAAAGACTATCCATTCCTATCACGACATAGCAAAATCTAGCATGTAATTACCAAAATCTCATTACCCATGCTAATTAATTCAAGAACTACGTAGCGTGTTCACAAAAATGTGCGATAAACATGTTCAACATAACTGTACCGAGTTGTGATTCAACATTGTTGGCTGTTAGTCTATCAGTTTAACGTCAAACTGTATAAATTAGCGGCTCGGATTGTCTCGAGTTTGTTGCTTTAACAATGCCAGTGAACTTGGCAATTTCTATTATGATTTAATAAGGAAATCTTGGCTCCAGCAAATGATAAAATCAAGGAAGATGTTGTGAATTATTAATGGATAATGCTGGAATAAAACTTGTTCTTGGAATTCGGACTGGCTGTGGACACTGGACTTTGACAGATACTTCAGAACATAACATCACACTTGTAATCCTCGAAGGGTTAGGCAGAGGTGTACCTAATAGTAAACCCATATTTTGCCAGTTATGTTTAAGTCCCATGTAATAGGGAGCGAGCCTATTGCCATCAACCGGACACAAATTCAGACTCCAAGTTTGCTACTGAGAAATTCCTGATGGAAAAACCCAATAACAATTTGCCCGACTCGTGAAACTAACCCAGGACCTCATGCTCACCATTCGTGATTGCGACCACTAAACCAACGAGGTAGTCAGAACATTATCTGGTCAAATCCAGTGTCTGGAGTCCAGTCAGCAAAATATGTCCGTAGTGGTTTGACAGCACGTTAAAAAAACCGTCTACTAGTCGTAAATTTGCCGTTCAATGTTGCCAGCATTGGGAGTCTTTTTTTTTATTCACTGCAACCCTATCAAACTAAAAACAAAACTGTGGTACAGTGTACATAAAAGTTATTGCACCTCATTTAAATGTTTGGAATTTATTTAAATATAACCGGACAAGTATTAGTCTGACTCGTACACGAAGGGTTCCGTGCCACCGTACTACTATTAAATACTACTTAATACGTATTTAATAAAGATCGAACAAAAAACACCGAAAAATACGTTTCTTGGATGGGGACCTTTTATTTTTTATTTTACTATATTGCTGTTATTACGTCCATATTAACACTTACGGTTGAATAGATACAGCCCTGTGACAGACGTACAGACAGCGGAGCCTTAGTAATAGGGTCTCGTTGGCACCGTCCTGTTGTCCTATGGGTACGGTACCCTAAAAACAAGTGGTCGGGAATACTTCCACCCACACATATTCTGGATTGAAATAAAGCCGAGTGCTCACAGATAGAGATCCGTATCTCTGGCACGTCGTTCATGTCCCACGGTTTTATTGGCCGATCATTTAATTAGGTTATTTTCTTTTAAAGATGGCCGGATTGAGTGATTGTGTGTGTACGGATTAAAATTGTGTGAGGTGTTGCTCCAATTATGTGTAGCATTTTTGGGTTTGGTCGTACATTAATTATTTAATGGGTGTGTTAAGCCATTAATATGTCGAAATAGGTTCTTTCAGTTTTTTTTATATCATAATGATTAAAGGTACGACTTCGTAGCCGACCGCACTCAGCAGAAGCAGACGACGTGAGGTTGCGACATATCGGACCGACACGTCGTAGCGTCATGTCGTTGTAGTCATGACTCAAACCCAACCGCAGATGGACGCCCCAACGTCAGTGGCAGTACTGATCTACGGTCGGTCGACATGTCGTAGGCGGCCGTGCGACATGTAGTCGGACGACGTGTTGACATGTAGTGTGACGTTCATAGAAACACATAGAAATCAGTGGTGTCTTAGCAACACGTCGTCTGCTGCTACTGTGTGGAGTAGGCTACGGACTCGTACCTATAGCCATCGGACGCCGTTGCCAAGGGAAGCCTAAAAAACTCTTGCGTGATGATCTAGAGGTATTTATCGGAAATTGGTTGGAAATTGATATACTTACAGAGAAGTGGAAATGCTATGGAAGGCCGTTGCCCAGCAGTGGGAGCATGCGGGATATATTTTCAAATAACATCCGCACAGGACGATCTTCAAGGCTAAGCAGTGTTTGCCGAGGTAGGTCCTAAATCAAAACATTTTATTTCACATATTCCTAGATGGGCACTTATAAAACGTCGAAAAAAAGGTGCACGGTACAGGTTGGTTGTTTCCTATGAAGAAGAATGGGCAAGAAACTCCATGGTTACCCTTTTATAATGATTTGGTTTTACAATATTATAGTCCGTGGATGGACCAGCTGTTACATACCGAGTTCACGCCGTTTTGGTCCCGGCTGTCATTTGTAGATCTTTGACAGTCGTTACGAGTAGTAAGAAACCAACCAAACAGTTTCATTCAGTTAGACTGGAAGCTGACCCCCATATTTGGGAAAAGACTAGGAAGATGATGAAATTTTATTGATGAACCGATTTGTATAATTTGGCTGACCCCTTCGGTAGTATATACTTGTCTATTATTATGAATATTGATCGGTATTGTATTAATTTCAAGAACGGTTCAGTAACACAGTGTACAAATTGGCCTAGTTTCATCCCATGGGACGAAAATCATACCCGATCTAGATTTGCTAACGCTAGTTAGAATAGAGGTCAGGTAGAGTATCTCCCCAGTCAATTCTAATGTAGTTATATTCGAAGTTATTGGATTGTACCTATACGGCCTTCTTGATCCACAATATACCAATATTAATTGGTGATCATGATTCCTGAAAAGGCTGCGTCGTTGGTGTTGTGGTCGCCTTGGACCGGCGACAAAGAGAGACTTACGGTAGAAATATTATGTACACTTACAGAGATATCCTCTATTAAAAACATTCCCCTTTTTTGGGCTTAGCCACAGTCTGGTTAAAATTCATCGAGAGATACAGAATTACCTCGTTGGTCTAGTCGTCGCAAGTGCGGCTGCTGAGCATGAGGTCCTGGTTTTGATTCCCTGGTCAGGCAATGTGATATTGTGCTTTTCCATCAGGAATTTCTCAGTAGCTCGCCTTTTACGTTACTCATACAAAACTAGCGAAGTGTTGGTTACGTACACCTCTGCCTAACCCTTCGTAAGAAGCAGGCGTGATATTACGTGTTATGTGATGCCACCTACTTTGGCCCTCCTGACCCATAACTATCATCACTCTCGACCAATAAATTTGGTGATAACTAAAAAACAGTACACATCGACCAAACGGTTTACGAGTGTTTAAACTAAACGCACTATTAAAGTTAAACCCAGTTTAATGAAATTGAATGTTTACTTGGTCTCGTCAGATTAACGGATTTTAAACGCAAGTTAAACTCAAAGAATGTGTTAAGTCACATTGTTCAGCGCATTTTTGTGGTGACTACTGTGTGTGGCCAGGAAGTTAGCGAGTTTTGTTACAGTCTGTCTATATCACAGTTATGTTTTATGTTTGGTATAATAATATTACAGTTGTGTTATTGCTGTCAGAGATCAAATTATCAAGAAAGAACTGTAGAAGCTTTCTTGTTTGTGTTTGATTACACAAAGAACCAATCATTTTGGACATAGTCTTATTTGATAAAGATTAGCAGTAGCACTATAAGTAAAGTATGTATTAATATCTTCGATTTCCCACGCAAATATTACCGTGCACAGTAAAAACACAATCCCAAAAAAAATCTGAGTTGACTGTGCTATTACTGGCTTGACAAAAGACAGTTCGGGCTATATCGAGATGTAGGCTGATCTAGCGATTCAAACCGCAAAATGCCAGACACTTAGCAGCAACTCCATTCAGTTCTCAATTTAGTCCTTATATCCGTAAATTAAAATCTATTATTTAAGATATTGAAACAGTAACCTGACTAAATTATATATTTAGTTAAACTTATTAACTTACAGCATTTGAACATGACATAATAATACCAGGCTGTTACTATCCCACTGCTGGGCAAAGCTGGCTTCTCATACCGAGAAGGCACGAGCATAGATCGCCACGCTTACTCAAGACGGGTTGGCGAATTCAGGCTTATTTCCGGCTTGAACATGATATACGGTTACCTAATGCTACAAGGCATTCTCAACCGCTCAATCTTTGATTCCAAATAGGACAACATTGTGACATTTATTAAAGGCACTTGCAACCATTTGACAGGACTGGACAACATTTAAAAGAATATGACATTATGTATCTCTCGTACCCCATTAAAATATCCTACAAAGAAATGCAGTAACTAACTACACAGTGTTATAAATAACTTCTTGATAACAGACTTGGATAAAGATAAGAAGCGTGTTTCAATGTTTTACTTTTGTTACAAAATCTTGCAATGTCCGAGCGAGAAAATAAAAGGGAATGAAGTCGCATCCCACGCGAGATTTTAAATAAAACCCGAGTGAAATGTTTATTGACAAGCACTTTTTATTTTAAACTCATTAAAAGAAGTGCCTTATACACTAGTGCAGTAAATTGCAGTAATTAATTATCGTAGTGAGAGAGATTATCTTTTTTTTTTAAAGATAAATATGTTGCTACCGTTGTGGCATCTGCCTGTGGCGTTCTTTGTTCTCCACTTCTAAATAAACAGCCTTTACTACTGGGTTACAAACACGTATACAGGGTGGAGGGGATTGGAACTTGGGTTAAAATACAGGATGAAGAGAACGACGTACAAACGATTACCACGTGTTCAGTACATTTCTGCTTACAGTACTAACAGCACTGAATACGTGGTAATCGTTTGTGCGTCGATGTTCTTTTCATCCTGTATCTAACCCTCATATCCTTGTACTCTAACCCTCATAAAACAAATTGGGATAGGCCTTTGCCCAGCAGTGGGATAGTACAGGCTAATAAAAAAAAACTCTAACCCAGGTTATGATCTATTCTTGAGCCAAATAATATCCAAATCTGTTCAGCCTTTAAAACGTGAAGTCGTGTCAACAAAAAATACGTTAACATTGTTAATATTAGTTAGGATTTGTGTTACTATTTATTTTTGAGTAACTGCAAGTTTTTCAACTTGTAAACTTTGGTAATAAGATTAGATAAAACGATAGAAAAAGAAAACACCAATAGTATTTGTAATTTAAATTATTTTAGAGGCCCTACACAAATTGACAAGTTCAAAGTAATTTGTAACTATGGGCTCGCCTGTTTGTTTAAAGCTATGATATTCCAAAATCCGCCATTTTAACAGAAATACATAGTTTACCAATTTAATGATTTGTGTGTAGAAACTTAAAGAAGCACGATATTGTTTGTTTTGTAATAAAACGCTCGTTACTTAATCTACCGATTAGTTGAGCGGTTAACGGCTGGTTGCACCATTACGTTTAAGTTCGTAAGATGAGTGGAGTAATGATGAATATTAGTTATCTTTATTGACTAAATCAACTCAAGAGGTCTCCATAAGCCCCAGCTTTAGGTTAAAACTTAAATTTTCTTAAGGCTGTGATTAAACTTTTTTGCAAAAAATAAACGAGTTTATAAAAAAAACACAAAAACCGTGTATTTTGGGAAGTCGGTGACTTTGTTTGTTCCATTGATTTTTTCGCCATCGATTTGTGTTTTTTGGAAGTAAGTTAAAAATTGTTGATGAACTGCAATTACTAGGTATTGATAAATTCATCAAAACTTTCAACATAAATTGCCAACATTCATAACACACCCTCTGATAAATACACTGTGACGCAAACAGCGTCGAAAAGGTGGTAAAAGTGGCCAATAAAATACCCATATTTTTAACAACACCACTACAATATTCACGTAATTACTTCAATATTCTACTAGTTTGGCAACACAACCATCCAGGGAGGCATAACTCATGGGGAATGACGGCTGCCGTCAACTTCGTGCTATACGACTAAAGTTGGCCTCGAGTTTAGCGCCCCTGTTAATTATTGCCTTTTCGACGTTAAGCTATTTTTGAAGTGACATGAGAATGGGTTGTCTAGTTGAGTGATCTACTAATTAAGGTATTGTTAATTGCAATTGTATTTTTGGAAACACCATAGTTTTTTTTAACATAACATCATGCTTGCAATCCTCGAAAGGTTAGGCAGAAACCTTAAACCTTATACACACACCACATTTCGCCAGTTTTGTTTAAGTCCCGTGTAATAGGGCGAGCCTATTTCCATCAACCGGGCACAAATACAGGTACCATGGTTGACACTGAGAAATTCCTGATGCAAAACCCCAAAAATACTTATCCCGACCTGGGTATCGAACCCAGGACCTCACGCAGTCCATTATTAGATTGGTCTAATCGAGGTAGAAACACCATCATTTCTACGGGATTTTTTTTTTGTTTCTGTTCTCAACTTATAACATATAACATATGTTGTAACGACAATGGCACTCGGGAATAGCCGTCTATCAGTGAAAATTTCTGAAATTGGGTAAGAAGTTTCGGAGATAAATTCCTACAATCATACAGACTTACAAACTACCTCTTTATAATATTAGTGTCGAAAAGACTGAGACATTCTTAATAATAAAGGTTTATTATTGTACATTTTTGCATCTTTGCTCTTAAACGAAAGGTTAGTTTTAATCTCTCGTTTGTCAATCAGCTCAATACAAACTTAATTAATTGTGGCAACAGCTTCATGTGACGTCACATACAGACATAACGTTACATGAGTACACGGTTACACGAGTTTCCATCGTTTACACGGAAAATATTATAAACCTTCTCTAAATAAGATAAATGTTGTGGTGCAAGAGATAAACATAGACAATAAAACAGGGAGTAAAACAAGAAATCTTGTTTGTTGCAATTTGAACTTTATGGCATTGTCATAAAAGTTGCAAGACTTCGTAGAATAGTATGACTGTCTCTGTTTATTAATAAGGTCTTATAAGCTTTGACGTTCTTTCTCTTCTTCGAATTAAAGTTCGCCTATTATGGACCGTAAACTGTGCTGGTTAAAGACTACTTGAAATCTATAAAATGACTTTTATTTATATTGAGAAAACATCATCTTCACGTCCTTGTCCCATTCTATTTGGGATCGGCGCAACACGTTTCCTTCTTCCATTCTCCCCTGTCAGACGTCACGGCACCATTTACTCCTTTCTCTTTCATATCATTCCTCTCCCTCTCCTTCCATCAACATTCATATCCATCACTCTGTTAGTCACATGCGTTTCATCCCTCCTCAAAACATGCATAACAATACAACAATCAGTAACACTAGAAACGGAATATTTACCTTGTTTACTGATTGTTTTGAGTGATCACGATGATCACGGATAAACTGAAGTTATTGCGGGTGGGTGTGGAAGTTTATCCGTGATCATGGTGCTTGCAACAGCGCCGAAATATCGGGAACTCAAAACAATCAGTAAACATGGGAAATATCCCGTTTCTAGTGTTAATAATAATGTTAGTGACCATGATAGTTTAAAAACTTATAACAATAAGTAAATCTAAGCCTTTGTTGATCGAAAATCTAAGCTATTGCTGTTCGTGTTATGGAGTTCTGTCTCACGATTTATTTTCTCTGTCCACATTCTCGTGACGGCTGTCGATAGTCTTTTGTTATATCTAGATATGAGAAAGGAATATGATGACTTAGATCTATCAAACTGTGTATGTGATAGATCTCTTGACGGCTTCGTTGGTCACAAGCGCGACTGCTGATCATGACGTCCTGGGTTTGATTCCCAGGTAGGGCAAAGTGTCATTGGGTTTTTCCATCAGGAATTTCTCAGTAGCAGCCACGGAGTCTGTATTCGTGTCATGGCAATAGGCTCATCCTCTATTACGTAGAACTCAAACATAACAGGCGGAATATTGGTATACTATTGGGTACACCTCTGCCTCACCCTTCGGGGATTACAGGTGTGATGTCGTGTTATGTCGTAGATCTGTCAAAATACGACAGAAATTTATGCTGTCTAGCTTTGATTTTGACCGACATAGCGAGACTCAACGGGGCCGTGGCGATGCCAGGATGAAGTGGACAAGGTAAATTGCTTGTGACTTTCTTAATCATACAAGAAATCAGTTTCACAAAACTAACATAGATTTTAGAGTTCCGTAACGGTGCCATATTACTAAGGCTGTATGTCCGTCCGTCTGTCACCGGGCTGTCTTTTGAAATAAAAAATAAAACAGAGTGCGCTTCCGACTCCCACTTACTTGGTTGGTTTTTGTCATCATATTCCTGCATCATTAAATGCGAAAGAAAAACATATAAAAAGAGACAAAAATAAAAATTAATGTAAATACTAAATCTCGCTTCCGCCTATCACTTGCGCCCCACCCTCACCCGATATAATCGCCACAATATATTCGCCGCTCCTTTTAATTATTCCTCACACATCACACACGTGACACACGTCTGGTCAGCTTTACCGTCACTTGTTTTCTGTTTATTTACTTTGATATACTGTTTTGATATAAGAAAGATCTTCCAGTTTATTGGGTCAGCTTTCACTCTGCCTCTCATCTCAATGAAAGGCAGAGGCTAGAACCCTCTGACTGTCAGGTTATAAATATAAACTTAATATAGTTCTGTGACAAGGTTGTAGTTACCTATTTATTTTTACCAATGGGTTTAAAAATGTAGTCAACGATAACGCACACTTATTTATTTTACTATTTATTTATAAAACCTTTTGCACATTATGTAAAAGAACCCTGTACAAAGGCGGAATTAATGCCTTGGGCATTTTTAAACCCCGACGCAAAAAGAGGGGTGTTATAAGTTTGACCGCAATGTGTGTGTGTGTGTCTGTCTCTGGCTCCGTAGCTCTTAAACGAGTGAACCGAATTGGATGCAGTTTTTCTTGGCGATGTTTCTTAGATACGTTTTATCAAAATCGGTGCAGCCATTTACTAGATATGAGGGATGAAAGTGGTGATGATTAATCGAATATTTTCAAATGTACCCAAGTGGGGTATCAAATGAAAGGGCATGATGTGTATATTACAATTAGAGATGTTTTATCAAAACCGACTTAGCCAATTTATTGACTTTTCAAATGTTTGTTCGCTTTTCTTTGTTGCGATGGGGGTTTTATAACATTTAAATTTAATTTTCTACCTTAGGGTGATGCAGAGACAATACATAGACCTTATGATGCCGGTTAAGCTAGACGTTATAGCTATTTAAACAAATAAATAAAATTGAAGTGTCTATTTGTAATTTCAAAATAACAGCTTTTTCCTGAATTCATTTGAGGGTACATACAGTGCTTATGGCAAAAAAAAATTTGTATGTTGATCCGTCTAGTAGTATTTTTATAGAAGAAGGTCGCAAGGCACACCTAGTTCAGATATAAACTATTTAAGGTCTCGAAGTGGCAAAAGGTCAGTTGACACAAATACATGTAACCTCTACTCTGCTTTAAATTACACCCTTCATTATCGGATCCAAAAAATACTTTGAAGGGTAGGAAAGAAAAAAGGTTTTTTGCGTCAAAACTTTGTCCACAAATCATTCGTTGGAACAAATTCCAGACTTATGTAAGAGCATGTGCTTTTGTGAAAATAGAATTGAATGTAATGTGGTTTGCACTCGGTCTCCAAGTAATATGCATAGTAGATAGCCATTATTCATGTGGCTCTCTAGAAAAATGGAAAGGAATCTGTGTGATGTCATATCCCTTTTTGAATTTATTGTTGTTCCTTCAGAAATGGCGATTTTGTTTGTGTCGGCCACGGCAACGCGTGAGACGTGCCGAATAATTACTGGCTATCTCAAACCGACCCCGGTACGAATGCTGTATCCACTGTCTGGCATCGCGCCTCCTAAAGTTCGCAGGACTATAGGTAGCCGTATTGAGAGGACGAAGCTACAAGCTGACACAACGCACAGCTACGTCTCAGTGCCTCCGAGGTTGAAAAGGCGTAAAAGTTTTCTTGGATGCGTGGGCCCAACTAGTTCATCCAATTTTATTGTCTCCAAATTCTGAAAACGTGTTTTTAAATTGATGCTGGTACCTTTGTTATGATTGGTTGTTATTATTTTATTTATTTTATTGCAAAAGGTAGGATGTGACCCGCTTGCACCACTAATCGCTATGTGAGTCATAGCTTATAAAGAAATTCGTAATACATTGCTTACTTTGTTTGAAACATTCGTCTGTTTCGCAAAGTAGAAACCGCAATGAATGTTGTTGAACGTCAAAATAAATAGAGTGTTACGCAATTACTCCAGGGATCTTGCTAAGCTTATGCAGGGTGAAAGAGACACCGACGCACAAACAGTTACCACGTATTCAGTACTTTATTCTTAACTCCCATACAAAGTAATTTTGCATTGAAAATCTATCTTCTATCTATACACCGTGAGTTTTTAGTCGTCTTACAAAGGTCGTCCACTCAAAGTACCCGACATAAAATAGCTCTAGCGCGATTTTTTTTTATTTTCCATAATAGGTACAAAGCAAAATAATAATAAAAAATTAGAATAAAATTATGAAACATCCTGTTAATGATGTTTACGTTTCAAACGGGAGAATAATACCTACCCAGCACTCGAGTCTAAATGTGTTTTAACTACGTCATGCGTCATAACCAGAGGTCGGAATTAGGTAGCGTTATTTTTGTACTTGCATCGAAATGTTGATATTAATATGGATCTTCCCTCGATTTCCCGGAATTTATAATACAATCCCGTGTGGCCAACAATACACACAATATTACAAATAAATAATAATAAAAACAAAAAATAATAATAATTATCTAATTATCTATCGCAGAGAAAGATAAGACAAATAAAACAAAGATAATTAACATACAATTTTTATTAGTATTTACATTAATTCACAATACAATTTTTTTTTTACGTTGCCCCACACTTGGATTTTTTCCTGTAATGTTGATGCGTTTACAAAGATTTAAACTCACACATACATAAATACCCAGACCCGGAACAACTACTTGTAGATCATACAAATTTTTGTTCCGGGCGGGAATCGAACCCGCGACATTTTTTCATTAACTGCTGCGCTGCGTACGCATGATGTCCGATGTCGGATGGTTTAAATTGTAGGGTAACCTATAAAGACGAATTTTAAAGAAAAATAAATTCGTAGTTAAAATTGTGTAAAAGTAAATAACTTTTTATTTAATAAATCACAGGATTTTTCTGCTCTTTAAAATTAATCTCGGGATTTGAGGCATATCTACTTTATTCTTTCGCTGTATGAAATCAGTGTAAGTACACAAATAACTCTACCTAATTCCGACCTCTGGTCGTAATACTGAATAATATTTTTATTTTTAAATTATTAGTATCTCATAAATACCTATTTTTTTTTATGAATGTTTAGTATTCATTGGATACATGAAGTGGGCTGCCGTTGTAAGACGACTAAAAAGTCACGGTGTATATATAAAATGGTAAACTGACTGACTGACTGACTGACTGGGTGATATATCAACGCACTGCCCAAGCCGCTGGTCCTAGAGACATGAAACTTGGAGGGTGTGTTCTTTGTTAAGAGTAAGTATACACTAAGAAAGGATTTTTAGGAATTCTACCCCTAAAGGGCTAAAATAGGGGATGGAAGTTCATATGAAAGTCTGTCAGTTTTGAAGTTAGGATCTTCAAATTTTGTGTTTAGGCTGACGATTGAAAATAAATTTATACATGTTACAGCGTTTTTGATAATTCTGCCCCCGAAGGTTTAAAAAGGGGTACGAAGGTAAGTAATCGAATATTTTCGACATCCAGGCAGGCGAAGCCGCGGGCAAAAGCTAGTTTAAAAAATAATAGCAGTTGTTCCATACATTTTGAACGTGATTTTTTTTATAATTGACGAAAAATTTATGTTCGGTACACATACAGTTTTCGCGTTCAGAATGATGTACTGTTGTTTCCACCATGTATAAACCGGGGTTTAATCATTTCACACCAACAATTCTTTGTTTAAATTGCTAAATAACAAGGTGTATTATTCTGTTGACGAATATTTAAATGACAAATTTTAATTTTAATTCGCTTTTACCGGAATCGAATCTGTTTTATGTGAGATACTAAATGATTTTGTTAATTTTGTTTATTGTGTATTAATGAATTAGTGACATTATTATTTTTATTTTTGTATTTTTTGGTTCTTTTTACTTTATTTTATTTGCCATTTATTTGACATTTTATTTGACATTTTATATAATTTTGACATGATTTATAATTATTGTAGAATTCTAGAATTATTGTTTGAATTTCGAAAATGTATTTGTTTAAGAAAAAAAAAAAATATTGTATGCCTTTTGGCGGGGCACAGCTCGGTCCTAATTTATTTATAACATCTTTTGTATACACCCTGTGTTCACGAAATAAATGAATTTGAATTTGAAGAAACAACAACAAAAAACCCTTACCCTTATAAAAGAGACAATCTTTCTGAGCGCATTAATCAATCTCAATCATCATCAGTGCAGCTAATTTAATAATAACTTTCATTTCATTCATTCTTTCATTCGTATAATTCAGTTCTTCGGCTCAAGGAAAAGGCGAGAAAGCTGTCATCTTTGTTGAGGAAGATGGTAAACCATTTATCCGAGACCGCAAATGAAGTGCCGGCGCGAGTTAAGGGGAGGTCTCTCCGGATAGTTTTGTAGCTAGAAAATGGACGAGTAACTGGCTTTTTTTTTTTTTTTTTTTTCCGGATGGGAAATCATCAAATGACCCCCCCCACTCTGGGCGGAGCGGAAGGGAGTGTCAGACTTGTACTGACTAAAACCCATCCATGTTCCTTCTTTGCCCTTTGTGTTCCAGGGCCACGGTATCTCTTTCGAACAGTCCCGCAGCCCTGGTAGGCATCGGCCCTTGCGGACCCCTACTTATTTGCTGACATCTGTTTGAGGCGCACGTGGAACACGAACGCGCCGTCGACACGGCCTGTCGTCATAAGACGGCCGGACGGCGAGCTAGCCCATAACTTGCCGTCCACAGGCCCGCGCCTACGGTGGCCGGGAGCCACCACGTGACCCCCGACGCCCAGGGCGTCTCCCGCGGCGGCTGGGACGTGAGGTTCTTTCCCTCTCACGTCCCGCCACCTCCTTCACTAGCATGACTGCTTCACAGAAGGACGAGTAACTGGCTTAAGGGCAGCTTTAAAAACGAACGGATTTAGAATTCCATTACATTTTTTGTGTGGGTGTTATGTCTCCGTTATTTTTAACTTATAATGATTTTATTTATAGACCTACCGACCGACCGGCTTTAATGGCTCCTCGGCCTTGCCCCATCACACACATTAAGCTTCCAAAACGTCCTAACAATATCCCACAGGTTATTTGCTTTAAAATAACCATACTCCACGTAGGTATTACGATATTAATTGAACCAATATGTGACCACCCTTTTTCTAAAATTCCATTTAAATTGATAGATTCGCGAGGACTCATTAAAGCGGTCGGTCTATAAGTCTTTAACATTCTACAATTTTGCTATTTTTTCTGGTTTAGGAAGAGTAGGTTTAGTGTAGAGTAAGCTGAGTAAGGCTTCTGAGGTTTGCCTGTGGACGGCGAGTTATGGGCTAGCTCGCTGTCCGGCCGTCTTATGACGATAGGCCGTGTCGACGGCGCGTTCGTGTCCCACGCGCGCCTCAAAGAGATGTCAGCATCCAAGTAGGGGTCCGCATGGGCCGATGCCTGCAACATGGATGGGTTTTAGTCAGTACAAGTCTGACACTCCCTTCCGCTCCGCCCAGAGTGGGAGGGGTCATTTGATGATTACCCATCCAAAAAAAAAAAAAAAATAGGCTTCTATGGTTAATTTTACATTGTAACTAAAAGTTGTTAAGGGACCAACATGTCATCAACATAAGCCGAGAAGAAAATATAAGTATTAAAGTTGGCCAGCTCAAAATCTACTCAAGCAAAGTTAATAAAATTTCTATGGGGACACGCGATGGCTTCCTGAATCACGTAAATCGGTGTACGTACATGACATTAAAAAAAAGAGATGCTGGTAGAATACTTAACCTGCTCCTGTTTTAGAAGTCGGTTAAAAAAATAATTAATACCTAAGTCAATATTTACAAAACAGTCTGTTGTAGACTAGTAGTAATCTTAAAAATGTAAATTCATCATTATCCTACTCTTATTTGTGGTCAGCGCAGTATGTCTTCTTCCATACTTCTCTATTAGTCACCTCCTTTCAAGCCATATATATAAAAAAAACCCAACAACAAATTATGTATCATCGAAGTGCACACCGTCACCTCTGCTTACCTGCTTAAACGAATCAGACTGCCGGTAAGCTCTCCGTATTAATAGAACAGCGTCCACAGAGTAATGAATAATGAAACCTCATATAGCTTGACGTCACCTAACACAGAGTGCGTACTCTGGATAAGCAGTTACTCTGTGTCGCGGGAATAGGTTTATGTCTCTTCACTGCAAAGTACAGGAGTTATCACAGCAAATGTTGTTGCTGAACTTCATTTTAATAAGGCATGAGCTCATTAGAGGAAGTCTGAATGTGGCGCAGGTGACTGAAAAGTTGTGTGGCAATCGGTTGTCGTGGTATGGACATGTGATGCGCAGGAATGTGGAAAACGTAGTGAGGAAAATGTTGAGTATGAATGTAGATGACTATAACAGTAGAGGAAGACTAAAAACACGATGGATGGACTGTGTGCAGGATGATATGGCTAGAGGTGACTGCCGAGATGACGAGTAATAGAGAAGTATGAAAGAAAAAGACAGAAGCATGATAATTATGATTCGAAATTCTCACAAGCATTGAGTTTTCTTTACGAACTGTCTTGACAACGATTAACGGAAGATTAGTTACGTTTAGTCGTTAAGGTCTTTACATAGTTTCATCTATTGTTAAAGATGAATATTTATTTTTTTCGGTAAAGCATTAAATTACCTAGTTGAATTACGAACTTACCGTCTTGTTTTCTAATACAACCCATTAGACTGGAGTGATAAGTCTAACCAGACCTAAATTATTCCAACTGCTGAGTTATTTCAGATATTCTTACCCAGATTCCCACGAGGCAAGTCAAAAGAAACAAAAAGATCCTACGCCGTAGACAAGACTGGGATTAAAATAAACTAATTAAGTCGTACTCATATTCATTTTAAAGTAATCACCTTCTTTTAGCAACCAGATTAATGCAAAACACAGAGAGTTACGCCGAGTTAATTGCACGACTACTTAATGTAATGAAAAGTGTCTCTCCTTAAATATCGTCTGTTTCTACTCAATCTGCTTAATGGTGACATAGAATAGAAATGTACAGAAGGACCGCTCCATGATCTGGCCAAGACAATGTCTGGACTTCAAAAGAGACTGTGACCTTTGTTCCGTTGTTTCTGCTTTTTTTTCTCAGAGTAGCCAGACAGGAAACACTGACGTCATTTAGTTTTTAAAACAAATGACGTTCAAAAGTGTTTTTGTTGCGAGCGAAAACGCACTTATACTTGAATAGTGCACAGCGAGTGCAAGCGCACTGGCGAGTCTGGCGGGTCTGACCGGCATTTGTTTGAGATCGTGGCACATACTCAATTACGCATCTATGTGAAAGCATGTAGTGGCCTAGTGGAAACGGCAGCGACTTGTTCGTAAGTTTAAACAGACTGGCACTTTTATTTTTATGTAAATGAATTCATCATCAGCAAGAAAACCGGCATGTGCTAGGACCAAAAATTCAACCTACTGAGCCCTGGCTTACAGCCCACTCTATCTCACAGAGAAGGGGTACATTACAGGCTGAATATACAACGCGCCTTTGTGTGTTTACGCTGGTTTTCGCACATTGTATGGACCTGACCTACTGTAAATCTATTTTGCAATGGTAGATCTGAAGATATGGTCTTGAAACAAGATTTTCTTTTTTGTCAAAGGCGTGTTGCGTGATTAGAAAATATTAATTACTTAGTGTTGTTGTGTTAGCTTTTACACTGATTTGGGGGTGTTTGACATTGTCTGAGTCGTTTTTTAAAGTACTGACAAAGGTGACTGGCGATTGGAAGGTTAATTTCATAATATCACGCCTGTAATCCCTGAAGGGTTAGGCAGAGGTGTACTTAATAGTCCAATCCATATTTCGCTAGTTATGTTTTAAGTCTCAGGTAATAGGGGGCGAACCTATTGCCATAAACCGGAGACCAGTCCAGTTCGGACATAATCGAAATGTACATTGTGTCACCTATTTTCCTTATAATTTTATAAACGTTCACTTTTCAAAATCAGTGACCGCATGGGTGAGAACTGGCACGTGTGGACTTCGGAAACTATTCCAAAAGAACGGGATAAAAAGTATCCTATGTCCTAATCCAGGTCATGATCTACCCACGTGCCAAATTAAATGGTGAAAAGATATTACAAACGGACAGTTAGTTTGACATCTACAATAAGATCCGCGTCCCTATTTGAATCGGATTTTGTTAAAAAGTTCATGGATTTTATTTTTTTGCACGGAAACCTAATCCTTTTTCTAAAATAAATGTAGCCTTAGTTACGCCTTATAACATCAGCTATCTGCCAGTAAAATTAATGCCAAAATCGGTCCAGCCGTTTCGGAGATTAGCTGGAACAAACAGAAAGACAAAAAATTGTAGTTAAATCCCGTAAATACTTTCATATTATGCATTCAGTATAAAGATGTTATTTTGAAAAAGAGTCACTATAGATGGATGATTACGTCACTATGCTGTGTATGCGATAAGAGTTTCAACACACAAATTAAAGAAGATTAAATAGCGGTCTGGTAAATGCTTAAAGCCCCACCACAGCACGCTTAACCTCTCAACTGATTTCTAAGTGAAAAATCTTTCAACTATAATTTCAAAACCGAACCACCAGTTGCCTCCTTCTCCTGAAGAGTTCGTTTCAAATCGATCCCGTCACCTGCATCTGACGTAATTACAAACTTCACGCTTACGGCTTTAGTAGGAAAGTAGAAAAATAGCTCAAAGGCTTCATGAGATTGGAAAATTCTTCGAGAAAATTCTCCGGATTTCGCGCGACGAACGAAGTCGGCGAGATATTTTCTGATTTGTGTGGGACGCGTTTATGACTGTGCTGTGGACTGTGGAGGGGTTCGGAGAAGTCGTAACTTCACTGTAGTCTTATTTATTTCGTTCCTAACATAGTTAATTATCCTGAATATAACTGGCTGAATGTGGCTGTAACAGGCATAATGTCATGTATATTTGTGTGAAATTTTTTGAAAAATTTTAGTTATACAGAAAGGGTTAATCTACAGAAAGGAAAACTCAGTTAATTTCATTTTGTATTTAAAATAAATGGACTTCAATGGTCAGACTGGGATTTAACAGTTAATCTACATCATGCTTAGAATTTGATACGTAGCGCAAATCAGAAACCAATGACTTAGATGGACGTTCCGTAAATAAAAAGCTAATTCAGAGCATTAATCTACTTACAACAACCATCATAATCCAATCAAACGTGAAAGCTTAACCTTTCAAATAATTTCGATAAACTGGATCGGAAATAAGTATTTAGCATTCACTAAAAGTACCTTCCAAACATTCTCATCACTACAACTTCGACACATTTCACAACCATTGCCCGTTTTGTTTTACGACTGGAACAAATTCTCCGAACAAATTCTGCAATGGATGACTAGCATTGCATAATTCTCTCGTTAGATTTGATTAACAGTACAGGTGTAATGCGGAAGCCTCGGTAAGCGATAGTTAACTCGATAAGGACTAATTAACTAAGAGTTAATGGTTATTAGCACGTTAACTGATATAATTGGGTGCCGTGTGACCAGTCGGAATTAGGGTTGCCATTTCTTATTTGGGAGAATTAGAGAAATTACCTGCGAAAATACCAGAAAGTTTTTATTTCAATTGTGTTTTACTTTAGTATGGCACCTGTATTTATTGAAATATCCAGCATGAACGGGAAATGCCTTTTACATGGATCCAACCTTTAATTATGATGAAATTACATAAGATATTTTATGTGTTGAGTTTTTTAACCAAGGTATGGTGACGGGAATGCTCACTAATGCCATTTTTATATGCGTAAATCGCAGTAATTGTAAACGAAATAAAAATATAGTATTAGAGGGTATTGTATAGTAATTAGAGGGGGGGGGGGGGGAAACTCATTCTATCTTTCAAACGATTGACTTTGAGAAAAAATGGTTTTACGATCCTCAATGTCATTTTTAAAGTCCTATCTATAGGCACGTATAGGATTGATAAAAAAAAATAGTTTCAGTTCATTTCCGAATCATATTTTTTATTTTTGTATAAAATTCGTAAAGCAGTTCACAGAATACATCTACCTACCAAGTTTCGACTGTGTAGTCCTAATAGTTTTGGAATAAAGTGGCTGTTACATACAGACAGACAGACATGACGAATCTATAAGGGTTCCGTTTTTTTCCAATCGGCTACGGAACCCTAAAAACAAGTAATTAATTAAATAATTAGTAGGTATCGAAATTTCTGAATACATTAATAGACTAGCACCTGTTCTGTAACCGTTTTCATAAGTTTTTCTCAGGAAATAATAAGAATTCAGTGATAATCTTCTTTGTGGTGATTCCTTTAGTAGCCCGCGATTTTATGCACTTTATTTTAATCAAAATTCATTATGAGACACTTATGATAAAATTATTACAAATTTGGGTTCACTGAAACCAACAATGAAGCTTTTGAAATTAAATATTAACTGTCATAATTTCACGAATCGGTAAAATACATTTTCAATCGCAATAACTATTAATGATTTTAATAATATTCATGGTTTTTATATTATCATAATTACAGCAAATTGAACTTTAATCAACCCACAACGTAAAACACCACTGTAATTACCAAAAACTAAATTATTTTGAATCTCACAGGCAAGTGATGCGGAATCAACTGTTCTGCTTTCCCTTTTTTATTGTAACTGGCCTTGTTAGTTATTTAAAATGTATTGATCAAATTTTGTAAGTGAATTTCAAAACAGTTCCCTCCAAACGATTGAGTTGAAATTTTGCACACACCTTTGGTTCTGGTGACAATACATTTTTATGACAGACACGACTTGATCCTGCAGCCAGGACTGCCTCCTCACGAGAGAACTCCTCAACGGTTAATGGCACGGGCACGAAACTTTGTATATGCGTTTAATGTTGATAGATAAACCTAACTTTTTTCTTTTTATTTTGATAAAATAATCTTTTTTTTAAAGGTTAAAATTATCTTTACTTCGATTTTTCTAAATCTTAAAAAAAAACACGACTTAGTTTAATAAAACGTAAACACACAGACGAACAGACAAACTTTCATAACCATAATACTAGTAAAAATCATAGCATTAAATAGTCAACATTCCGCTATAATTCACTTCATCAATTGGTTGCTAATCTTAATAATTTGCTTCGGAAATCGTTGTCCAAACGTTGAGCATCCGATTCGAGTTATGAAGATTAGCGTCTTGTTTAGTGGATTAGAGCGATGTTAATGCTTTACTTGTTTGTATGGAGATATGTAGCGAGTGCTAATTGGTGCATGTTTTGAAGAATTAGGCAATATGCGAAGGCACGGCGAAGATTTAAAATGTGATGACCTTAAAACTAGACCACCTACAGCTATATCTTAAAAGCTCGAAAAAGTGCCGCGAATTTTATGAAAAACTTGCTTCGGCTTTAAATAAACAGATAAGAAAAAATTGGATAAATGGAGAAAACTCTAAACTATACTTATAACAATTCT
Organism: Noctua janthina; assembly: GCA_963576755.1. Lineage (NCBI taxonomy): Eukaryota > Metazoa > Arthropoda > Insecta > Lepidoptera > Noctuidae > Noctua > Noctua janthina. The sequence continues at coordinate 13,310,488 of OY755074.1, forward strand.
CCACCACTTAATAAGTAAAAGTTGTCAAAGTCTTTCAGTTTCTCAGAATAAGAACGCCAAAGTTGGCCATGTTAAATGGCAAAAATCACGGTCGAAAAGTAATACACCTCTTATCGCTACTAGAATTACGCGTTGTCTAATCTGCCCTCGAGTGCCGAGAGTTTCCAACCTGTCCTCAATCACACGTATCATAATGACAAATAACACGATCAAATTCACCGTCCATATTTTATACAAACTTTTAAATGCTGCTTTCGTTCTTATGTTTCTAAAACCCAGCTACCCTGATTTTTCCTTACACAAGATATCAAATTCTGTGAGCAGCTATAGATAATAACCCTAACATTTTTAACGACCAATCCTAACTCGGAACTTCGGAATCCTCTATCCTCCAGCATCCCTACGGCGAACATCTTTCAGAACTGACGAGCGGTTGGCCGAATTACGTCTGTAAGTAATTTTGATAGCAGCGACGTGCCTCGAGAGCTAAGTGGACAAACCTTCAGGGAATGAACGAGTTCAGGATAAGGTCAGCACGTTGCTTCTTTGGAGGTTTTAGTTCAAAAGAAAGGAATTTAATGAACTGGGTTTTTTTTTTTGGAAGATAATGATTTTTATGTGGGTAATTTGACAGAACAATTTTTTTGATTAGCATAATCAGCCTGTAATGTTCCTACTGCTGGGACACAGGTCTCCTCTCTATGAGAAGGAATGGACTATATAATCCACCACGCGGGCCCAGTGCGGTTTGTTAGATGTCATATGTCTTCGAATTTTTAGTTCTGAGACATGACGGATTCCTCACAATGTTTCCAGGCAGAAGACGGCGAACAGAACCAACGACTAGTGGTCCACATTAGCCCTAGATTGAAAGATTTGGCAGTGATGTGGAGAGCGCTTTGCCCAGCAGAGGGATGATAACACAACAGACAAAAAAAGCACAACATACAAGCTCACAATAACAGTAAAGCATTAAAAAAGACAAAATACCATAGTTTAAACTCCAAAATAAAACCGTTTCATTTATACCTGGTTTCCCACAAGCCCTTAATAATGATCTATAATCCTTTAAAAGGTACATACTAGCCATTAAACCCTTATACACCTTTACGACACCTACCTTAAAATAGAGCTGAACCTCTTTAGTAGGGGACTATACGACTTCTATATCTAAAGGGTACTAACAGTGACCTTTGAAACCTTTCTCACGTATCCTGTTCTCGATGTACAGGCTAAAAATAAGGTAAAAGGCCTGGAGGTATGTTGTGAGGAGCGGTAATAGGGTGAGACCTTATTTATGTTTTTAGTAACGCGTTTAAATGCGTTTTGTATGGTAAAGAAGTATTTGGGAAGTTGGGTGGTTCTTCTCGATGTAACTAAATCAGGTCATTAACGTTAAGTTACCACCTTTCACGAGCAGTACTGCTTTGAAAGGTTAGGATATTTCTTCATTGAATTTATTAGGTTTTAATGGAGTTTTCAGTATCTTCTATAAACCCAATAAATGTTTTACTCTTCTATCAAGACGGCACATAAGTTTCCTCCGTGCTTCGGAAAGCCGTTGGTCCCGGATGTCAATTGCAGATCTTTGACAGTCGTTACAGGTATAATAGTCGATGGCCCGAAAATCTGACAACCAGTCTTACCAAGGGGTATCGTATTACCCCGTACTAAATGCGTTGGGATGTAAGAAAGAAAGAAAGAAAATACATTTATTTGGCACATGCCACAAGTGCACACGGTATAAAAAAAAATATAACAAATAGCAAATAAAAAACAAAAAATTAAAAAAACTTAAAATCTAAACAAAAAAAAATAAATTAGTGTGACACTGTGTGCCTCACGGCTGCGCCAAATAGGCCCAGTTCAGCAAAATGCCGGACAACTAGTGCCCGACGCTGGTTTTCAACTAGACCTGAAATTAGTGAGGTCCCGGATGTGAAGCAGTTTTATATTTTGTGTCAATGGTGGTAGTGAATAGGTACTTAAATATGAGAAATAAATCTGCATACAAACAAATAAAATATACAAACAATAAAATAAACTAGAGATGTCAGATAGGCAGTCGCTCAATTTTAAATACTGGTACTCATCTGCATCCGGTTAGACTGGAAGCCGACCCCAACATAGCTGGGAAAAGGCAAGACAGATGATATCAAGAAGGCAGATCGATTTTTTTTTAAGTTTTTTTTTCAAAGCGTCTTCTCTCTAACTAAAACCCCGTACGAATAAGATGCATTAACATTGCAGCTATAACCTTTTGGTATTCAGGTTTCCATATGCTCTCCACTAAGTACAGATGACACTTAACAATCTATAACCAAAGCGATCTTATCCGTTTACAGCAAACCTTGACAAAGGATCCGAAATACTCGAGTGACACTCAAACTTCACAAGTAGACTCACGAGTACTCGTGAAATACCCCAACAATAGCTTAACAAAGCAGTCAACTTCCTTGGGCGACGGAAACGCTTCTGTTCATATAAAACGCCGTACAAAAACGCCCTATACGTACGAAGTTTTTTGACCCGTTCAAAACCTCAGGCGATACAACGCGGTGTGACAAGAGACACGCGCGTGCGTCATTTGTTTCATTCATGTCGCGGTGAGGAAACTGCCGCCTGCCGAGGAAACACTAACCCTGCTTACCTGTTTTCTCGGCAGTCGTTATCGCAAGTCGCGGCTGAGTGCTTATGCGACAAATATAGTTAAGGGATCTCGCGTCCTACGCGGCCACAACTTGTCGCATGACCGGCCGCTCGAACAAAACTGGTCGGACGCTCAGTCGCGCGACCAGGCTTTATTCTTGGTCGAAGCTTCTGCGGCCAAAGGTCGTGGTCGTGGCTGCGTAGTACGAGAGTTTCCTAAGCAGAAGAAGCGATCAAGTGTGGAATTCATAGTACACGCACAAAGTTTGGGGTAACGAACTTAGGTTGGTCAGACGGGCGGATCAAACGCGGCGTTTTTTTCCTGCTCATAACTATTTAATAAAAAATGGTAAGTCTCTACTTGAAAATTTAAATCTTGCAATTAAAATACATTGGAATGTACAACTATATTTTATATCGGTATATTGCTGTCGAAAGAAGAATATCTCAGCACAAAAAAATAACTTAAAAACGTAAATTCTTGCCTCTAATAACACTTAATCAAATCTTACACCACATGCGACTAATCAGCAATCAGCCAACACATTAAGATTGCCTACAGAAACCCGAAACCGTTTAAAATTAATTTCATCTTATTAACATATCATTATGAGACGTATCGATCAAAGTCATTGGGCAAGCGCCTTCAAAACCATTAATATCAAACACATGGAACTCTATATATCACGGGTACCCTAAAAACGCCATTTAAAATGTAAATACACGCTTATTCCATATAATTTACATGGAAACTAATTTATATTTTGCTCTGATTTGTCACTTCTATTAATGAAGACAATTTATTATTGCTTTAAGTACTGTTGGTTGAGGTCAACGCCAACAAATGGAGACAAAAAGAAGGTCCAGTTTACTCACGAATTTTCTTTATTGATTGCAAGCATACATACATAGAAACTTTTTTAGTTGTGGTATCTCACAGATCTTTGTCTTGCATCAATTTTACATTTAGACGTAGACGACGAAGAGAAAAATACATATTATACAATCTAACTAATATAGTACCGAAGCAAAGTTTATAAAATTCGCAAGCTTCCTCTACCAAATGAAAAAAATACTTGAATCGGACTAGTAATCACCGAGAAATCGGTGACCATACATGAAAACAAAGATGCTGGTGGAATACGACATAAACTACTGCTTTCATGAAGTCATTTAAATAAAGATCTTAAATGCACGTTATTGAGCGACATAAGTACTTTGGCTGTTTTGACATGGAAAGAAAAATTCTAGTGCGAGCAGGGTTTGAACCTGCGACCTTCCAATTCAGTACACCGGATGTCCGGAGCTGTAGTTCCCTACGCAGGGTTTGCGTATAAAAATATAAAAAATAAGTACTTTGTTTTTCCATATTTTTTTTTAAGTTTTTTTTTAATTTTTAGAGATTAATAGAGCACAAGCTTTAAATATGATTACACGCTAAAAATTGAGAAGATTGTTAAAAATTATTTTATTTTGTATTAAGCTTGTTGTACAAATACTATAAAATATATAACAACAACAAAAATATCATTTATTTCAGGCTACAATGGCCCATAGATATATACCTTATAAACTTACATAATATGTCGGATCCGGTCATTGGTTCGAACATAAAATGAATCGCAAGTACGCCAGTGGTGACATCACGTAACCTACTTACAAGTCTACCTACACCACAGCGTGCTTCTACAGAGCCGTGATGATTACAGCTCGAGGCGAGGGGCGTCCTGGAACTGTACCCGATTCATTGTGCGCCGTTTTATTGTGTTAAATTGTAATTTCAAGTAATTTGTTAGTTTAATAGAAACAGTGTATCGCACGCAGTGTATTTTCATTGCACGAGGCCCATCTTCTGCCCACATGATGTACGAGCCTAATGTAATAAATCCTAACAACTCGACAAATAATACATATATAAAGTAAATACAAAACTCGTGTTAATAAATAAGTTTTAAATCTATGGCTAACGGCTGCATCTACACAATAACATAATTCTCTATAACCTTTAGTCTTTGTCTTCTAAGTCGAAAAGAAAGAATTGATTTCCGCCATCTTTCTATATCTAAAAGCTATGACTGATGCAAACAGCACATTCTTACTCAAAAGTAATAAATCTAATATTTAGAACAAACCTGAAGTCGATCTTTTACTGACCTCTCTCGAAGACCTAAGTTTTTAACGTGGTAAGTAGATCAGTCAGTCAGTTGCTTTACCTTAAGCATTTTCAGCTTTCAACCTTCTGATTTTCCCTGTATTTTGTACTCAAACGCGATGGCCGAATATAAATCGCGTCATTCAAATTATAAGGATGTATTTAACAAACAATTATAGTTGTTCTAATGGCGTTCATAAATTAAGCGGCTTATTGCTTTGTTTGTTTGATTGAGGTTACTCAATCTTTGTTTCCGTGAGAATAGTTAGTTAAATGCCTTATTTGTCGCAAAAATCAATGGTAGGTGCCTTAGGCTAGTTCATTTATAGTTCATTAAACGTGGCCTGAAGGTTTTCGAATGATTGAACTTTGTTTAGTTCCAAAATAGGCACAACATGACACATGTTACTGAAAAGAAAACTGTTGAGCAAATTGAATACATCTTGACTCTGTTTCCAAATTGATACGGTAAACGGTACGGTTAATGGTATTTTTCTTATTTTTATTTTTTTGTACTCTATCACAATGCTGTCCTATTTGACCCAAAGGTTAACTGGTAGAAATTGCCTTGTGGCATTAAGTCCGCCTATATACCACTCTTGTACATGAAGTTTAAATAAATAAATAAAAAATTCCTTTACTCCTTCAATAAGGTTTATAAACAAGAAAGTTGCGTAAACACTAAAAGAATTAACTAAAAAAAAAATTAAAAAAGGACCTTAATTTGAATAAAATACTATCTAAAAATAAACGCCACAAAAAAACCGCTCGTCTGCGCAACCTTAGGGCTTGTAAATTAAGTAGCGTCCAAATGTCAACTGTTTGCCGTCGATAGAAAGAAACGCGTGTGTACACAACACGGGCCGGGCGATAGATTCACGGACACACACAACTTGTTTGTTGTACAACGACACAAGTACACAGTATGTGTGTGTACTCTGTGTGTCATTAGAGTTTGGTAATGTCTACTGCTGTTTGTACCAACATTTTGACAAAAACTATGATGACAATGTGATGATTAGTAACGGTTGCTTGGAGAAGATCTCATAATTTAGTAAAAATATAGCAATTCGTTTGCGAGTGTGCATGCATGCATCCGCTAGATAGACTGCACTTGTCGTAGCAAATTCATAGATGGGTGACTATTCTGAATACACTTATTTCATCGTTCTTCCAATACATTCAAGAACACTTTATGCCATCTGTTTCATATAGGCTAGTTATAAAAAAAAAACACTGTTAGGACGCTAATCTAAAACTGTGGTGGGCTTATGATAAAGTCTATTTTCGTGTCTGGTGACAATCTAAATGGAGTCGGCCCAGTAATTGTCACCTTCAGTGGCGTCCATCAATTCCTGTAAGCAGGCAATAGGGCACGTAGGTCACTTTATGAAATGTCCTATCATTTGTGGAATAACACATTTACACTCCACGACAGAGTCATCTATAAACCTCCACGTGAACCCGTTTAGTATTAAACAAATTGAATTTGTTTGTATGTACACATAACATAACGTACGTCCACATTTCGTCAGTTATGTTTAAGCTCCACGTAATAGGCAAGCCTCTTGCCATCACCCGGGCACAAATCTAGGCTCCGTGGCTGCTACTGAGAAATTCCTGATGGAAAAATCGAAAACAATTTCCCGACCCAGGAATCGAAACCATTAGCTTCATGCTTAGCAGCCGCGATTGCGACCACTAAATCAACGAAGCAGTCGGCAGTATTGTTTGTATATAAGTTAACAATATGTACCTACTTTTCTATTAAGTGCTTATTGGCTATCAGAGAGTTATTAAAGTGAAATTAAGTTGCGTCAAATGCCTGTCGTATGTTTGTTCCGGTGTATTAAGAAATGCTAAACGTATTTTGATTGGGTTTTCACATTTGTACTTAAACATTCAATTGAGGAATGTTTGCTAATATTTACTTTGATTCGGATAACGGAGGCTTTAAAATGCGTAGCCTAACAAAAACGTTGGGTGTGGTTTTTGAAATGAAGAAGGTGATTTTCTGTTTTAATCACAAATAGGCCAGCCATCTTAGGCACGAAAATCGCGGTAGATCGCAAATAATTGAACTGTACTGATTTTTTAGAAAGTTGTTGGGAAATGTAGTAGTAACACCAAGTTCGCAGCTTCAAAAGACCACTTCTAACAGCCTGGTGCTCCCAAAAACTAGACCGGGAACCGAACCTTTTTATCTTATAACTTCTGAACTACAACTACAGTACTTTCACAGTGTTTGTGCCTTGTGACTGGGACTGTAGCTATATTTTACTGTTGCCTTTGTTTCGACAATTCAAAAGTGCCTGAAACTGGCCTACTTGAAATAAATGCTTTGATTTTGATTTTGATTGAAAGATGCATCCTATGGAAAAATTCAATCTCTTCATTGTTAAAGTCAAAGAAATATTTAAGACAACAACTATTAATGAATCATAATTTACAGCAACACATACGACTGCCTCTTTGGTATATTGGTCGCAAACACGACTGCTAAGCATGAGGTCCTGGGTTTAATTCCTAGGTCAGGCAAAGCGAAATTGAGATTTTCCATCAGGAATTTCTCAATAGCAGCTACAGAGGCATTGGTGCCTGGTTGATGGTAATTGTCTCGCCCCTTATTACATGGGAGTTAAACATAACTGGCGAAATATGGAAGTTACAATTAGGCACACCTCTGCCTAACCCTTCGGGCATTACAGGCATGATGTTATGGTGTGTGACTTTACAACACTTCAAATTAACTAACTTGAAAAAGCAATAGAAATAGAGGCAAAAAAAAACACTCCAATTAAAACACAGCATTATTATATTAGTTCATGGATTAAAAGAATATTAATCTTTCGCGTTCGTTGCCCGTTAAGATAAGAAGTTCATTAACTTAGCGATGTTTTTCTTTCTTTCTTTCCCTGCAACAAAATAAATAAAGAAACAATGTAAACTTCTTGCTACGGAGCTCTCGGCGCTATTCTTTAAACCTCTTTTGTAAAATAGCCAAAGAGAAATAAATTAATGAAGTGCTAATGTTCATGAAGGTTTGTTGTACATCTATCTTTTCGCGCGTGGCCTTTATCGGAACTAGCGTCGCCATTTTGTTTTTTAATACAATTTCCAGCGACAATTTCGCAAATGTTTACCATCAGCGTCCTCTTGTCGATCTCATGTAAGTGCCATAAGAAACATGCAGCACTGTTTTGTGTTTGACTCCTAAGTTTGTTAAGTCAATATTTTTATTGTTAGTAGTTATTTCTGCTCGTGGATAAAGAGGAGCTCGTGGCTAAATACTAACAGCCGCTCGGATCAATCTTCAGGTTAAGCCGCGCTTGCCTAGGTTGGTCTGTGGATGGGTGACCACCCATTAAATACCGAGTTTCCTCCGTGCCTTAAAAAGCACGTTAAGCTGTTGTTCCCGGCTGTGTTTTTATCTTTGACAGTCGTTACAGGTAGTCAGTGGCCCGAAAGCCTGACAACCAGTCTTACCAGGCGGGGTATCGTATTATTTTATTTTATTTTATTGTGTTTGGGTGGCTTACAGCTAGCAATGCAAAAATTAACAGCGAGGCAAACAACGACAAGCCATTTACAAGCCTCCACAGTTAGCAATAAACTATTGTTGGACAAAGTAATAATTAAGCAAAATATCAGTAACTAAGCATAATGTACCAAGTAACAAAGAATAGAAATTTAAAATTAAGTTAAATACCTGCACACGCAGGCACGCATATTATGCAGCACGCGCACGCGTATTATGTAGTACTAACTGGGTTGTGAAGGTCAAATAGTCAGCCGCTCCATGCAAAATACTGGTATTCAGCTGCATTTGGTTAGACTGGAAGCCGACTCCAACGTAGTTGGGAAAAGGCTGGGTAGATGATGATCTCTGGCCAAGTCTGTCTATCCTCTGTTAGAAATCATTAGGAATCTCTGACACGAAAATCTGTTTTCGCTCTTAGTGCATTTTGCATTTAAAATCGGGAAAAAATATCTTTAAGGAACAAAATGTAACCGTTTAACAACTCCATTTCTTTAATGCTCCGTAACACTGCCATAACGAGATAACCCTTTTACCCTATCTAGTTTCAAAATTGCAGTTTAAAAAATTCCACTTCTATAAAATTCAACAGAAAATCTCGGGAGCAATTTTCATAGAAATTACGCCAACAATGGATGCACTGCAAGATTGCAACCCAGCCGAATTAAATAGGTCGTTTCAGAGCACGTAATAAACTGACACGGGAGGAGACGAGATTACCTCTACATTCGGCCGGGTTATCTACGGCTGCAGTGGAGCCAAAGATTAAAACGATAAAGCATAGATAGATAGGTTACTTCGATAACAATATACGAGAACCGGATTCGGAAAGATATACTGTGACCTGGATTGTTGAGAAATAAGGCAAAGTTGCAAGTTTGCAAGTTGAACGGCTTCCAAGAATTTGTAAGATTTTTATTATAGATTCTATGACGTAACTGGACTGTTCATTTTACGCATGATGGTTTCAAATAATGTTAAGTTTGGTTAAGTATTCGGACTTAAAGATTCATAGTAAGTCCCAGTTGATTTAGAATCAAACTGCATATAGGGTACTCGAGTACACAAGAATATTGTAAAAAAAATTTAAAAGAGCTATGAAAATTCTCACTCATTCTCCATACGAAATTGCCTTTGTGGATAGACAACTACAATCAATTTTATTTTCTCGTCAAGCGTGACATTCAAGAATGCCTTTTAAACATCGAACGAAATCAAATCCCACAGTTATTTGCTAATTTTAACGGCTCCTCTCAGACGGTATACTATAATCTGTGCCCCCACAAGAGTCACAGAGCCGTCAGCGTCAAATTAAACAAATCCCGCCGGAGTCGTGACAATATTTGGACGACGATTTGCCTCACTGAGGCTGCCGTGAACTTGCTACGCTCCGAAGTGATTTAGGAAACACGCTGTATAATACTCAATTAACGTTGAAGAAATATTTTGCGAAGAATTTTAGTGATGGAGGTGTTTCATGCTTTTATATGCACAATTTATGGGGAATTTCTTTAACAGGATAGACTGGACTGCAGGTTTTTCGTTGAACATACATAGTATTATACTTTTCTTTGTCATGGTTTGAGAGCAGCAATCCTATTGACATTTCATCATTAACATCAGTGCACTATTAGACATAGGCCTCTCCAATATGGCAGCCATTTCACTTGACTGGGTTGCAATGATTGTCATCTTCACCTATCTTTAGTGCGACCAAGGATAAAACGCTCACAGGTGCTGCACATTGCTGTCTAGCGGCAAAAACATTATCCTTCTTTTGAGCTCGTCGCGTTGAACAAAAACAGATATCGTGAAAGCTACTAAGTACACTGCTAGAAATAAGCGCTCCGCTTGTTTCTTGAATAATTTCATCTAGTTACTACCACAAAACCTGCATGGGAAGTCGCTTTAACCATCTTGAGTGTGTCCTACTCTAAGCTATGCAGTGCTACTTGGCGACAGAACTACGTAAAGTGTTAAATGTTAACACTTTTTCGGAAGAAGGTCAAATACTAAACGTTCTAATCTGTTTCTTCTACACCAACCATATACTTGAGCCTCACCAAATCCGGCAACACTTCTAAAGAAACAGTTTAAAAACCGATCGTCACCAAACCGTAGTATATTAACACGCGTTTGAACTATTTCCAAGCACTCCTGCGCACCTTAGCGTCCCACGCGCCAACTGTTTGCCCAACTGTATTTGGCATTTCTAAAGTATGGGAATTTTTTGGTTTGAAGGTGTGGTAGCACTTGTCAATGCTTGTTGATAGATCGACGACACCAAATCAGGCAATTTTTTATGATATAAGATTAGAAAGTTTACGGTAATTGATTCGCAAATTCTTAACTAAGAAGTACTAGATTTTTTCAGCTAGTTCCTGGGCTATTAGATCGGGTGCAGTCTGCGCCCGATCTGACAAGATCAAAGACCATACATAACAACGAGGTCTGCCGTCCTCTTGACCAGAACTACAGTGACCGCCACTTAAGTTTGGGTTGGGCACATCGCTCGGAGAACGAAAGGCTGAAAGTTACTAAAGCGGCTATCAGGAACTACCTTGTTAGGTCTCTCACGAGATGGATCGATTACATGGTGACATGGTGGCCACGGGAATCCATCAACTTCGCTCGACGTGGCGTCACTTGGAGGAGGCCTATTGGTGCCGTGGATTTCTTTCGGCTGATATATTAGCATAAGTATGATCAGCCTATTATGCTACTACTTCTTTGACAAAGGCCTCTTCTCTTTGAAGAGTGGGCTATCCACCACGCGGACGCAGTATGGGTTGGCAGATTTCACAGGTCTTTTAGTGGTTGGTTCTAGGACATGCTTGATGTCATGCCAGTTTTGTCACGAAATGTGGTGATTCATACTCCTAAAATAAACTGGAAACATACTCTGGACCAAACTGCTTATTTTTTAACACAAAAAGCTTTAATTAAAACTAAAGTAAACGTTTTGCTCCACCACAGTACTTGTATTTTTCTAGAATATTTAACCTACTTTGTTTGGTGTGAGTTAGAACATTGTTGCGTACACTCTGTTATGTTTTCTCTGTTCTTAAATTAAGGCTAATGTCGTCGGCAGCATTGTAATAATAGTGGAGCGTTTCGGGACGTCGCGGTCGCTTGATTAAATGACATCTGGGACTTTTCACGTTTGTGTTGGACAGAGGAAATTATTACATAACATAACGCTTGTTATCCCTTAAAGGTTACGCAGGTAAAATAAAATATACACCCACATTTTGCCAGTTATTTTTAAGTCCCTAAAATAGGAAGCAAGCCTAATGCCATGAGCCAGACATAAGTTCTGATTCCTAGTGTTCGACGGAGAAATTCCTTATAGAAAAACCCAATACACTTTGACCAACCTGGGAAGTGATCCCAGGACCTCATGCTCAACAATAGCGCTTGCGCCAACTAGATAATACTTAGAAGGTGTTACGTTAGCTAGAAGTAAATATAGTATTGTCTTGTACAATGTTACATTCACGTCGTAAAACTTCGAGTTGTGTTTATCTAAAAAACGTTAGGTAGCAAGGAACATGGTAAGCTGGTCACTGGTCAGGTGCAGGCGACGCCCTAGAAGGAAGTACACTGACCTTATTGGTGAGGTTCTTCAGAACGGGTGCGTAGTATTCGCAACCGACGTGCGTGTATGACCAGATGTATGAACGTGGAGGAGGCAAAAGGAGTGTGTAAGGATCGTAGCAGTTGGCGTGATTTTGTAAATGTATGTATGTTAGTATTGATGGTTAATATAGCCCTATTTTAGAACCAACGGCCAGAACCTAAACTAGAATCAATTTTCAGTACATTATGGTCTAAAACCGTTTGCTGAGATTATTCACTATGGGCCCTAAAGCGGATGGTAACTTTATTTGTACTGTCACTATTGCGTGTCAATGGACTCAAAAGTACCCGACCAGTGTATAGCCACCTGCATAGCTCTTCTTCGTTTAAATCCTGGAAGATGCCGGTGGCTGTGTAGGACGAGCAAGAAAGGAGGTGGGGCATATCCTGTAAAGGGACTCCACACTGGCATTATATTTGGGACGGGTCGACGAAACCCCATTTGGCCAGGTTATTTCTACAGCAGCCAACCTGGACCCGGACGCACTGATTGAAGACCTTGTTCTTAATGCTCTGAGGAATACGTGACGGGAAGACTTGACGAAGCTTCCCAATCGCTGCACAGCCCAGCTGAATTCTTTGATTTTCCTCAGACAAACAGAAAAAACAGTCTAAAGCCCCTGAAACACAGCTCGTCTTTCAAAAAAACGTAGTACTTCTCAAAGTTTTAATTAATTATTCGGCTCACACAGAGTACTCAGCCATTTAAATAAAATGGTTCCACACACGTTACTGCCTTGAGTAACAACAAAGAGAAACTCACTCGAAAAATAGTACATTGTAATTAAAACATTTTCAAAGCTTTGAATACATTAAGCCTTTTACATTCATACCCCACTGGATCCTAAGGCTATTTATAATTTTAAAAAGTTTCACACATCCTGAAACGAACCTTAAAGTTTTTGAGCAAAGGATTACTTTCATTTAATTAATTCTGCTTCTAATATTCCGAAACTGCTTTATCGAAAGCGTTTTCCAAATTAATTTTGTACCCTAACTTTTAAAACACAGGGTTTCATTTTGATTGAATTGTGTCATCCAGTATTCCAAATATGCTTCATGATACAAACTTAACAAAGCTATTCATAGAGACCTTGCATCCAAGACACAGGTGCTATTATCGCTTGAAAAAGTGACGTAAATAACTTTGTTCTGTTCAAGAGGTTGTTTGTAGAAGGTGTGAGTGTGAAAATGCAGTTATGTCTTTATACGTCGCCGGGTGTCATCGCGTAGATTTACTTAGTGCACATACGTTGTTATTCACTTCCAGCGTAGATGATATTTAAAAGTCTCTTCTCTTTTACAGAAAATGTTTAAACACGAGTGTTTTATTTTTACATGTCGATGGAGAGTGTCTTTACTGGATCAGATCTTTTATTGGCAGTGATTTGAGGTATGTATTTGATAATTAGGTGGGAGACTTTGTTCTTAGACATAATGGATTAATCTAACGATTCTGAAACTCTATTAATCAATATCAAATAGAATTTGACAGAATGGCAGTCCTGCCCAAAACACTAACATCACAAAAACGACCCATTTCGTCGTGGGGTCGTTTAGTTGCATGAACTTGGACATATAGCCGCACTTTTGAGGACCGACACTTATTTTTTTAGGTGGCCCAACTGATCTAAAAACTACCATTGATTCGAAAGTTGTCCGTCAAAAATTATTTACTATTCCTTAGACACATCAATACTACACTTGAAAGTCGCTTCCCGCTGTCTGTCTGTCCCTATGTATGCTTAGATCTTTAAAACTACGCAACGGATTTTGATGCAGTTTTCAGTAATAGATAGAGTGATTCAAGTAGAAGGTCTAAATATATGTATTGCACACGTGTAAAGCCGGGGCGGGTCGCTAGTACATTGTAAACTACGTTTGAAAAGCCTCTTTGATGACGTTCAAAACAATATCCAATTTCTATCAATTTCGGATCGTTCTACAATTAGAATCAACTGAGGTATTTCCAGTCCAATGCTAGATTTAGGCCTTTTAATCATAGCTTTTGTGTGAAATCTGTTGATAATTAGACTTCCAACATGCCTGCTAATTGCCTAACTGAGTAATTGAGGTCAAATGGCAATCACTATGGATAAATTATTAGTTTCAGTTCGACTCAAATAGTTGGGGAAAGGATAGACAGATGCTAAATCTAAGAATGGTGGAGAAAACTTAATGTGATACTTCAGAAAATAAAATAAAAGAAAGTAAATGGAAACAAATACTTACTAGACCGCAAGGTGGCATACCTAGGCTGTCTACTGAAGTTTAGTTACCAAACTTGTAAAAAAAAAATTTTCGGAAAATAGAACTTTAATACCACATAATTCTGAATTCAACTTAATTTTCCACCCACTAAAGTTGATATTCGTATTAGTAGAAAAAAAAAGGTAAACAGGACATGAACAGACTTTTTAGAGTGCACCATATGCACATTTAAGTATCGTACTCGAGGAGGCTAGTTTAATACCTCCAGACAGTCTTAAAGACGAAAGTTCAACAAAATAACGACTAAGAGCGCAAAATACTTGACACAAAATTCAAACTACACGTTATATTGTAAGTTATCTTAGGAAGGCAGCGTGCGTGTCTGTTTGTCTGTCATTTAATGCTGTCACAAAGGAGACAAAGAAACAACGAGGAAGCCGACGTCGCGACAAATTATTCAGTTTGCAGTGTATTTATCTTAAAACTTGTGAATATAGTGTGACGAGTCGTTTTGAAATAGTGTGTGGATCGAGGAGCTCGTGGATATTAATAGCCGCTGGGGCCTACATTTAGGTTAAGCCGCGCTTGCCTAGTTGGGCCGTGGATGGGTGACCACTATATGACACATTTCATACTTAGTTTCCAGCATGCCTCGGAAAACACGTTAAGCCGGTGGTCCCGGCTGTTATTAGACAGTCTTTGACAGTCGTCACCGGCAGTCAGTGCTGTTTGTCAGTGGCCCGAAAGTCTGACAAACAGTCTTACCAAGGGATATCGTATTACCCGGTACAAACTAGGTTGTGGAGGTCAGATAGTCAGTCGCTCCATGTAAATTACTGGTATTCAGCTGCATCCGGTTAGACTAGAAACCGACTAATGGTAATGACTCTACATAAATTATTGGTGTCAGTTCGACCCTAATATAGTTGAAAAAAGGCTAGACAGATGATGAAATAGTGTGTGATTTTTGATATGGGTTTCCGTTTTCACCGTAGAGGTCAGAGACTAGTGCAAGGTGTCAAACACTTTATAATGCGTTGGTGCGAAGCAACTTGGAAACTAGTGCTATTATCTGGAATCCTTATGCAGTGAAGTATTCCGAGATGCTGGAAAAGATGCAGAACAAATTTACCCGATACCTCTACTGGAAGCAGTTTGGTGTCTACCCTTTTTACCCACTTATGTATCCAACTCTCTTTGTTATTGGGATGGTTGGGTACTATAAGTTGGAAGTAAGTCGCAACCTCGCTCTCGTAAAATATGTTTTTATGGTTTTTCGTGGTATGCTAAATAATCCACAAATACTGGAATCGTTGGGATTGCTTGTTCCAAGCAGGACGCTACGGTTAGGACCGAGGGAGGGGCCTTTTAAGGTTCCGGCAACCCGTGCAAACTTATTAAAGTTTGCGCCTGTATTGTGTGCATTAAGAATGCTTAATAGTGTCTCTCGGCGATTGGACATATTTTCTTGCTCTTTGGCGGAATTCCAGAGGGTGGCACTTGGTATGTTGTCTGCTGTTTAACTTGTGCCTCTACCCAGTCCCGTTACTTAGGACTGGATTTTTGCAATTTATGACAAATTTGTTAGCTTGGGTCTTACCTGTTAAAACAAATGTATGTGTTAAGGAATAATAAATAAATAAATAATAAATAAATCTTTCACACAGGTTTCGGACGGTCCCGGAAAGTCTGGCAACCAGTCTCGATAGTCCTTAGTGATATTAAAGGTTATCGTGTTACCCGGTAACTGGGTGTGGAGGTCGGATAGGCAGTCGCTCCATGTAAAATACAGGCATTCAGCTTCATTCGGTTAGACTGGAAGCCGGCCCCAACATAGTTGGTCTATTGGCAGATGATGATTTAGCTTGATTTAGCTATTGAGGTCAGAAAGTAGTCTGTTGTGGCTTGCGTTTGATGAGACATGTGTAGAAAAGCAGACTGCTCCGTAAGATGGTAACGATGTTTTTTCAGACACGGTCTGTTTGGCTGTAGAAACCATGAAGACGCTTTTAGAGATAAGTATTAAAACACATTTTTGGGTCACCTAACCGCTTGGCCATGAGTTATGCTCTTTTCACATTATTCTAGTAGCGTTCTGGTCCAGTGATCTTCTTAAAAGCCGGTGCTAGACTAGAACGGCGATTCTATACATTATTCCAGTCAACATGCGTATTCTATTTTCAGTCACTTTCAAAAATAATAAGTTTTTTATCCCGTAATTGGATATTTTCGCCGAAAATTGTTGAATAGGTACCAAAAACGAAATTCGGCCGAAATCTAGACGACAAGGCGCAGAAATTGAATAATTATAATCATTTATTTACCTATTTATAACTCATTTTCGTCCCACGCCTGGCTATCTGAGGACTGAGTAGGCTGCCTTTTTAGTCGTTTGTCTATTCATTAACTATTTCTGGACACAATACTTGTATATTGCTTTATTATTATTTATTTATGTACACACAAAATACTTAACAAGACATTACATCACACACGTTTCTGTCAAATTTGAGCGATTTCTTTCTACAAATCAAATCAAATAACTTATTCGTATAATTTGGGTAGATAAATGTTACATTACATAATATAACAATAAGGATCCTCAAGGCTCTCGTTAGGCAGCTGGATCAAGGGCTTGATACAGAAAGCCGTATTCCAGGACACAGTGACAACAGTGAGCAGTCGGGCATAAGCCTTTATCCGGTAGGACTCCGTCATAGCCCTTAATCCTCCCATCACAAACAATCAACTCTGCTTATCGCACTTCACTGCTGGACTCAGATTTCTGTCAACTGTACCACATCACCCCGTGCTCTGCCTTCGGCATCCAGGTCATCGTTCCATCTACCAACATACCAACTGTTTTATTTAACATTATGGAATGCAATAAAGTATTGAGTATTGAGTATCTAGCAGCGGGGCGGCACACTCTACTGATTTACTCCAGCGGCTACAAGGAAGGTGTCAACGAAGAATTTCCAATGAAAACTCCTCTCTCTGGAGCCCTTACCGCCGGTAGCTTGGACCGTGTTCCCGATACCGGTGGACTACTAAAAATGTTACAAATTGGTATGGAGATAAATAAAGTTAATAATAAAGGATCCTCATATTCACCATTTCTTGAATAGGAAAGTTAAAATATCAATAAAACAAAATAGGTACATACTTCTATCTACATACATAGGTACTCTTTTATCATCTAATTATATTATACATACTAACTTAACTCACAATTATTGCACTAATAGGAACATAGTCATAATTTTCAATTCATATAGCCAACTAGCGATCCGCTCCGGCTTCGCACGGGTGGCAGTATACATATAAACCTTCCTCTTAAATCACTCTATCTATTAAAAAAAAAAACGGAAAAAAAACCGTTGCGTAGATTTAAAAATCTACATAGGGACAGTCAGACAGCGGGAAGCGACTTTGTTTTATACTATGTAGTGATAATTTATTCCTGAGTCGTGTAGAAACATTTATTGACTAACCAGGCGTGCAATTCTTTTCGGAATAAAGTAATAATGGGTAGGCCTTTCAGTTAACTAGGTAATTTGTTAAATAACTTAATGTAATGTAGCCTTTTATTGGAAATATTCTCCTATCCTTATTCCAATTACCTGAGGGTCGGCGCAGCATATTTTTTTCTTCCATACTTATATTTTTGAAAATATATTTTATTAATGATGTTATTTATATTTTACAAGGAGTGTCTGACCTCTACAACCCAGTTTTTGGGAAATACGATACCCCTTGGGCATCCGACTACTCGTAACGACAGTCAATGATCTACAAAAATGAGAGCCGGGACTAGGCTTAACGTGCTTTCCGAGGCACGGAGGTGGTTCGAAACGTAAGGGACGGTCATCTATAACTAAATATAATAAAACTCTAACATGTGAAGAAGCAGATCATACTTTAGACAGACTTAAGTTCTTTATTGATTTATCAATTTCGACTATAAGGGTGAACGCAGACCTGGCCGCACCGCACGTATCGCAGTCGCCTTCTTCCAGGTACTGTGGCGACTGCGGCGCGGGTGCAGTGCGAGATTGCATAGAACTTCATATGAAGAATTCGAATGCGGCGACTGCGGCGCGTGCGGTGCGGCCGGGTCTGCGTTCACCTTAATGGCACTATCAGCAAAGACGTAAACACACACACGGACACACAAACACAAACCCACCATCACACACTGCTATAGTCAGACATACATAAACAATTACACACTACACAGAGCTGCCAATAACTTTATTGTTTCTCTTTATTCTTAAAAATGGTGTTCTTATATTTAATTTTAAGTAGTCTCAATATTGTCAACTATTAATTAAGGGAATGAGCTAAACAACCCCAACACAAGTATTATTAATTACTTACCGGGGCTGTTTCATTCACAATTGTCACAATAAACATTTATTTTATATTTTTATCTATATTTAGTTGGAAAATCGGCCTCTGTGGATGTTATTATTTAACCCCATAGCAGTGACTGCATAATGGTGTGATCGTCGGACTGCCAGGTCTCGAGTTCGAACCCAAGTCACGCACCACTGATTTTTCTGATTCATGTGCGTATTTTTTAGTTTCATCACTAGCTGCGGTGAAGGATAATATCGTGAGGAAACCAGCATGCCTGAGAGATATTTCTTCACGCATGAGAAGCCAAGTCAGAGCTCCATGGGTGGTATAAAAACTCTGACACCAGGTTAGGCACTAACTACACGATAAAGAGGACCACAAGCCCCTAAAATACTTTCATCATCATCATCATTTCAGCCGAAAGACGTCCACTGCTGGACATAGGCCTCACCCAAGTGTCGCCACATTGACCGGTCTCGTGCGACTCGCATCCAGCGGATCTCTGCAACCTTCACCAGGTCATCGGTCCACCTAGTCGGAGGCCTTCCAACGCAACGTCTTCCGGTTCGCGGTCGCCACTCCAGAACTTTTCGGCCCCATCGGCCATCCGTTCTGCGAGCAATGTGCCCTGCCCACTGCCACTTACCCTACTTAAGTTTGGCTATTCTTCGGTCTACGTCGGTAACCTTAGTTCTCTTGAGGATGTCCTCATTTCTGATTTGATCACGCAAGGAAACTCCGAACATAGCCCTCTCCATTGCCCTTTGGGTGACTTTAAGCCTTGTGATGAGGCCCATTGTGAGCGACCACGTTTCAGTCCCGTATGTAATCACTGGCAACACACACTGGTCATAGAATTTCGTCTTGAGACACTGTGGTAAGTTGAACGAGAAGATAAAATACTAGAAACTTACTAAAATACTTAGAGGTTCCTAATAGCATTAAATTCTAAGAACATAGGAGAGCTCTCATGTCTATTTCAGGGAGATATTTTGGTTCTCCATTGAAATGCTAAAAGCAAGTACCAGTACATTTGAGGTGCAGTGTTAAATGTCTAAATGCTTTTAAAGCGAGTGCACGTAGCAGAGTCTGTGTTGTATTTGCACGAATAACTTCGCGATTCGCAGAATGGTACGTTATTTAGTGAAATATTATGATTTTAACATTATGAAAGGTAGGTAAGAGGAATATTTGGGGAATGTGTGGAGGTTTTATTATTTTTATTAAGTTTAACGGGTAGATGAGCCCGGGTTATACATAGAGAACGAATAAATATTGATTGATAGACATTGCTCTCAAAACGTCGAAGGAAAATATACTGAAGAAACCGACGTGACCTAGAACCAAGAATTTGTTACATGTGACATCTACCAACCCGCACTGGGCCTACGTGGTGGATTATCGCCTGGCCTGGGAGGCCTGTGTCCCAGAAGTGGAAACAATATAGGCTGATTATGATTATGATGACAGCTGTAAATGTAGAGAGAAAATTAAGAGCATGATGGGGATGACTAAATTTCTTAAACATCATACCGTAACATCACTCTTAAAATCCCCGAAGGGTTAGGCATAGGCGTTCCTAATAGTACACCCACTTTTCACCAGTTATGTTTAAGTCCCTATGGAATAGGAGCGAGCCTATTGCCATCAACCGGACACTAATCCAGACTCCATGGCGTGGCGTTAAACATAACTGGTGAAATGTGGGTGTACACCTTTGTTTTATCCCTTGAGGCTTACAGATATGATGTTATGTATGTAGAACTTACAGTTTATTCCTGAGCAAAGTAACAGTACCCAAAGTGATTACTATTTGAAGCCTTCCAATCTCGTTGTTCGCGGAAAAATCCTGTTGTACGCTTGTATTTCACCTCCTTCGTTTGTCCTCTAAGTCGAAACCTTATGCTTTGAGCAAAAATAATAAACCTTTCGCGTCGAGTTTCTTTGAAGATATTTTTTATAGCGAAAGGTTATTCATATGTGATCGATCAAACGTGAAAACCTTTGTACTGAGAATATAAGAACTTATGTGTTACATTGTGTCAAAGGAAAATGGGTTGTGTGACAATGGAAGAAGGATCGGTGTTGAGTGATTAATAGAGGGGCAAAAAAGTGAAATGTCAATGCTTGTATTTATATAGAACTAGGGCGCTGTGTAGTAAATGTTAGGGTTATAATTATGAGGGGTTGTCGTAAATTATTCAGGGTATGGAAAGTTGTTGTTTTTCGTCTATACTTATATAATCGATAGCAGGAGTTCTTCGAAGCGACGAATATCCTAATTTAAAAATCCCATTAAAAAGCAGATTATTAGATATACCCGTTTTCAGTAACACAGCGACTTCTAAATGAAACTCTAATTATGAAATTTCACACTGTTGGAATCACGGCGTTGAAAAACCACAAATGCACTTTTATTTATCAAACTAGCTAGCTGTTGTAAGCAACCTTCATCAGCGCGAAATTGTTAATTATAAAAATATTACATTCCTATTAGAATCGGATTTTGTGAACAAATTGAAGGATTTTCAATTTTATGTACGGAATTCTAATTTTTTTTCTGAAATAAAAGTAGCCTAAGTTATAACATCAGCTGTCTGGCAGTAAAGGTTCCGTCAAAATCGGTCCAGCCGTTTCGGAGATTAGCTGGAACAAACAGACAAACAATTTTTTTTTTTTTTTATACTTTCGTATGCATTCAGTGGAAAGCTGTTATGTGAAAATTACAAACAGACACTTCAATTTTATTTATTTATTATTATTTATTTATTTTATTTATTTCATTAGAGAAAAGGTGGATTGAAGCAATTATTGAGGAATCAACTGCTGGTGGTGAAACTGAAATTGTACTTAGAGGTTATTCGAACTCATAATCATTTCTAGCTCCCTTACTCCACCAAGAAAGCTACTTGAAGCTGCAACCAATCCCTCAACAAAGTCCCCCAGTAACAATTCTATAGTTATGCCCAATAAAATCTGACGGTACAGCCTATAAAGTCAGAGAAGTTACAACTAAACTAGGCATCGAGAAGAGCCATAAAACATAAAATATTATAGTTATGTTACTTTATCCTTATGTAACTGGAACTTGGTTATGTCACAAGGTTTTTTCAGGTTTCATAGATGTTATGTGCCTCGGAAAGCTAGCAACTTAAGCCTTTGGTCCCAGCTGTCATTTGTAGATCTTTGACTGTCGGTACGTGTAGACAGTGTCCCGAAAGTCTGACAACCAGTCTTACGAAGGGGTATCGTATTACCCAGTTGACTTTGGAGGTCAGATAGGCAATCGGTCCATGTAGTTGTGTCAACCGTCTCGAAGTAAAATGGCTGCAACATACGGTCGGACAGACAGACGGATAGGATCTTTGATCGGGCAAAATATCATTGGAATTTTCCATTACTAATGTCTTAGTAGCATTTCGGAACCCGGCTTTGGCTCCGGTTGATGACAATAGGCTTGTCCCTAGTGTACAGTACTATAACATAACTGACTGCCTCGTTGGTCTACTGGTCGCAAGCGTGACTGCTGACCATGAGGTCCCGGGTAGGATTCCCGGGTCGGGCAAAATGTTATTGGGTTTTTCCATAAGGAATTTGTCAGTTCAGCCACGTAGTCTGGATTTGTGACCGGTTTAAACATAACTGGCGAAATATGGGTGTACTATTAGGTACACAATGCCTAACCCTTCGGGGGTTACAAGCGTGATGTTATGTATGTTTAAAATAACTTGTAAAATGTGAGTACAACAGGTACACTGCTGTCTAAGCCTTCGAAAAACAAAAGGCGTGAAGGTGTTGTGTAGATGTAATATTTTCGTATAGTTTTTGACCGTGCGCTGGGCTAAGTTTTCACAAACCCGACTAGGGTGTGCTATATTTACACGAACCATTTCGGGACCTTTCCAGCCTCCCCTGAAAGGGTCCATGCTTAATTACGTAAACTGGACTCGAGGACTGAATTTGCATAAACAAAATTGTATCACCCTGTAGATTGTCTTCCTACCTCTTTTGAAGCTTCTGGGCCCTCAACATCTATGTACAGCTTGTTATACTATACTAGCTTATTACTGTACTAATTCACTTCAAAGGAATAAGATGCCGTTAAAATAATGAACAAGTTTAAGTTATTCCTTTTTTTTACGTGTGAAAATCCTCAATGGATGTCTTCCGTGTAGGGCCACCGCCGGAGAGTTGTGTTAGACTCCTACAGGCTAAAACCACACGGTGTTCATCCTTGTCACGTCTGGCTGGGGTGCGGGGAGACAATTGCCTTCTCCACAATCACTCCAGCAGAAACAATCACCCCCGCAGTTTATTAAGTTATTCCTATGGTTAGTTCAGTGCGTGGAGGCGATTTCTGCACATTAAATGAATAAATACAGTTAAAACTGGGGACAATTTGATCGTTTTAAAACATTGTGCTGATGGATGCATTGACTAGTACAGGATGGAGGTAGTTACAGTAAATTAAGAATATTTAAAACTTTTATTTTTTTAAATTCGGTGAAAATGTTGGAACTTTTGACCTTCAATATCTCCGTAACTCAGGTATGGTATAGAACAAAAAATCACAATAACGGTATGAATTAGTACCTTTCAGCTTCGTTAAGGGTGTGTTCACTTCTTTTATGAAAAGGAACTTGTAAAATTGCCGGATTGTCACCGAGTTTTATTAAATAAGTCCCTGACAGAAATGACTATATTCGTAGCCGTGTCTGTCTCTCAGAACTTACTTGTATCCTAACAGTCTCCCTGACCCTTTCGATCCGTTAAAAGCATTCTCAATTTATGTAAAACCTCTGAAATCTTTTCAAACAGTCAAAGACGACGTTGTAAGACGACAACATAGACTCCTCTGCTACCCGCCTGCATGGCGTGCTCCCCGAACCAACAACACTCTCACTGCTAGAGCAATTAAGTTAATAAATGATTTTCTAAAATATATTCCTGAGGCAGATTTATTTTTTGACTCTCAATGGACAATCGCTAAACATGTGCATATTTATTTAAATATGAAGAAATAGTTGTTAATTGTAATTATTGTTGTCTGTATAAGGTTGTTTTTTGTTTACAAATTTTATGTTACTCCGTTTATTAATGTATATTTTAAGAAGTTTTAATTAAAATGATTGATGTAATTTTGTAGTATTAGAATAGATATAAGCGATTTGGTGTAAACTGTTAGCTTATATTTGATGAATAAATGAATATGAAAAGCCCAGTGGTACAACTCAGTAACTAACCAAAACGACCCGTTTCCCGACCTTTAGCGCTTCAAAAGTTCTTAAAATAGCTCCGTTTGATCCGAAAATATACCTCATACATAAACATTTACACCCAAACCTAATCGGTAATCGCCTATTATCTTATCTGTCACATAGAATTAATTATGTATCAAGATTATCTTTACAATCTTGAGTAGGCGACAAATGTTCCAAGATGTTCGTCAGATAACGAAGATGTTATCTGATAAGAGTGTATTGGACATTCGTATTGATGTTTATGTAGCTCGTTTAGTTTGGTAGTTATGTGGGAGACATGAAATAAAACTTGATTTTTCTTCTCAAGATGAAATGTGGGTGAATATCGGGAACTCAAATCAATCAGTAAACATGGTAAATATCCCGTTTCTAGTGTTAATGATAATGTGGGTGTATTTGGACTGGGGTCTTGTCTTTTGTGATTTTGTTGTGCGAAAGTAGGTCGATGATAGATTTTGATTAATTGAGGAGCTCTTCAAACTTTAGGTTAAGCCGCGATAGCCTAGGTTGGTCCGTAGATGGGTGACCACCCATAAGATACCGAGTTTCTTCCGTGCCTCGAAAAGCATGTTAAGACGTTGGTCTTGGCTGTCATTTGTTGATTTTTGACAGTCGTCAGAGGTAGTCAGTGGCCCCAAAGCCTGACAACCAGTCTTTCCAAGGGGTACGTATTACCCAGTAATAACTGGGTTGTGGAAGTCAGATAGGCTACCTAGCTAGGTAGCTGGCTAGGTGGGATAGGATAGGAGAAGGTAGGAAAGGGCACTCCATGTAAAGTACTGGTATCCAGCTCCATCTGGTTAGACTGGAAGCCAACCCCAACATCGTTGGGACAAGGATAGGCAGATGATGATAGATTTTGATTAATTGAGCGTGCTTCAAGCGATGTGTGGCAAAGGTTACAAGGCCAATATTTAAAAGGACATTCTTTCACGATTGTTAGAGATGTAATTTTTTAACCGACTTCTAAAACAGGAGGAGGTTATTTATTTTAACTGTATCTTTTTTGTCATGTATATTCACCAATTTCTCCGTGATTATTAATCCGATTTAAGAGATTCTTTTTTCATTTGGTAGAAGTTATTCTCTATAATATGCATTTTTTCTTGTTCGGCTATGTGGATGATGTGCTAATATTTTCTAGCTACAATGTAAAATTGATACTTGACAAGGAATTGTGTGAGATACCACAACTAAAAAGGGTAAAATAAACGGTGGCAAAAAGTCAATGGAACAAACAAATGTCACCGACATCCGAAAGTATAGTTATTTTCCATTTTTTTGGGTTTTTTGTGGAATTCTGTTTTTCGATTCCTTGGTGAGGTTTGTTAAAAACAGCCCCCAAAGAATGGTGAAACAAATAGCGCACCGCATTTTGGGGCAACGTAAGCCGACCAATCTAATATTTAAGACCCCAACTGAATTCTCGCTTAACTTATTAAATACCGTCACAACAACAGCAATACAAATAAGTATAACATTAAAAAGTAAAAAAATGGGCTAGCTAGATTTTAAACCCGCATCATCTAATAAAAAGAAACAGCCAAAGAATTTCACAATAACAATATGCAGTTTAATGTGAAAAATATGCCAATCTTAAGTAAGTGTTCACAGTAAAATCAAGAATAACACAGAGTTTCCATTTACCGTTAGGTTCCTTTCACCATCTTTATCGCCTAGTTTGACAGCGAGGAGCTTGGGAGCACTTGGCGACTATTTTAATGGCCATTCAGGTAGTTCTGCTGACGAGCGTTTGACCGGAGGTGGCCATATTCTCGGGACCTTCTATTCTGTTCCAAATTGAGATGGTTCAAATTATTGTTGTACAGATTATTCTCGTCCAAGTTCATATTATAGTTATCTTGCAAATTATTCGACAGGCTTTGTCGTAACAAATTATTTTGTAGGTTCTGGTTCAAATTGTTTTCTTGCAAATTATTCAGCAGGCTGTTCTGTCGCAACATATTGTTTTCTTGCAAATTACTGTTCGAGTTTTGAAGGTTGTTTTGTCGCAAACTATTCTGATAAAGATTATTGTCTTGCAAATTTTGGTTCGAGTTGTAAAGGTTGTTTTGTCGCAAAGTATTCTGAGAAAGATTATTGTCTTGCAAATTTTGGTACAAGTTTTGAAGGTTGTTTTGTCGCAAACTATTCTGATAAAGATTATTGTCTTGCAAATTTTGGTACAAGTTTTGAAGGTTGTTTTGTCGCAAACTATTCTGATAAAGATTATTGTCTTGCAAATTTTGGTACAAGTTTTGAGGGTTGTTTTGTCGCAAACTATTCTGAGAAAGATTATTGTCTTGCAAATTTTGGTTCGAGTTGTAAAGGTTGTTTTGTCGTAAAGTATTCTGATAAAGATTATAGTCTTGCAAATTTTGGTTCAAGTTGTGAGCGTTGTTTTGTCGCAAAGTATTCTGATATAGATAGTAGTCTTGCAAATTTTGGTTCGAGTTTTGAAGGTTGTTTTGTCGTAAAGTATTCTGATAAAGATTATTTTCTTGCAAATTATTGTTCAGGTTATTTTCTTGCAGGCTCAGATTATTTAGATTAGTCCTTAATAGGTGATTTGACGGACGGGCGAGCCCTTGGGCAGCCATGATCACAGCGATTCCGACCACAAGTTTAAACATGGCGACTTTTTGAATCGAATTAAACTAAAAAACTGTCGTAAATCGAATGAATTATTTGAAATAAAACCGCTTATATACCTTACACTAATCAATATGCTTTGTAGTAATATACCGCTTGACATGTTTTTTAAATCGATTAATTACAATTCGATTATTCATCATTGTTCAGATCAAATTGAGCGAATAACGATAGTGTTTTGGTACAGTTATGTGAGCAAATAGAAATTGCGTTCGGTAAAATTACACTTCGTATTATTTTCGGTACAAGTTTTCAAAGGCGTAAAAATTGATTATTGATTATGAATAGGCCGTTTATAATGTTTGTTTTCGGACCTGTACCTATTAAAATTCTATTATAATTTAACGTTTACATAAACAAAATCTTACGCAATTTTAAGGAACGTGCCTTGTTATATTAATTATTGTTAGCTGCTGCTAAGGCAGGTAAAATTGTTTTTTTTAGGGTTCCGTATACAAACGGTGCCAACGGGACCCGGATAGACAAACAGCGGAACCTTATTTATCTATAACTATATTTATATCTTCTATTTATAAATATACGACTTTCCGTGTCTATACATTACATTTTTTTGTTAAAAAATCACTGGAAGGTTCGAGAAATAAATAATAGAAAAAAAAAACAAAAAATCTTTTTTAAATTTTTGTCTGTTTGTTGGTTTGTTGGTTTTTCTGTTCGTTTGTGCGCGCATCACGTAAAAACTCATTGTATTCAAAATTGAAATATTACAAAATAAGAAGTATTGTTGTGGGTATTATTTAGTGTTTATTTTATCAAAATCGACCAACAGACGCAAACGATATTAATTTTTAAAATTTAGTTGGTAACCTCATACGCGATTTCTGTGATACTTTTAATAATTTACGTAAATAGGTTTTAGTAGTCGTAGTGTAGTCGGAATGGCTGAAAATTAATTTTGTTTTACTTTTCCTTTTGTTTTTATTCTTTGCACTAAAAATTTGGCACTGAAAGAGAGGTTGAAATATGAGAAATCTTCAAAATATATAAAAGCGAAAGGTCACTCACTCAGTCATCACGAAATGTCGAAAACCGCTTGACGTTTATAGATGAAATTTGGCAGAGAGGTAGTTTATAGTGAGTAGACGTCCGCTAAGAACGGATTTTGCGACAGGGCCGGATTAAGGAGGTCTAAGGGCTCTCGCAAGTTTGTATAAAAGCCCTTAATTTTTTGTGCTACAAACTTGAAATTTGTCAGGGAGGTAGTTAATAGTTGGTAGACGTTCGCTAAGAACGGATTTTGCGACAGGGCCGGATTAAGAAGATCTAAGGGCTCTCGCAAGTTTGTATGAAAGCCCTTCATTTTTTGTGCTACAAACTTAAAATTTGTCAGGGAGGTAGTTAATAGTTAGTTGACGTTCGCTTAGAACGGATTTTGCGACAGGGCCAGATTAAGGAGGCCTAAGGGCTCTCGCAAGTTTGGATAAAAGTCCTTAACTTTTTGTGCTGCAAACTTGATATTTGGCAGTGAGTTAGTTTATAGTTAGTAGACGTTCGCTAAGAATAAATTTTGCGACAGGGCCGAATTAAGGAGGTCTAAGGGCTCTCGTAAAAAGTCATTTAATGTTGTATTCAGAACGGTATTAGAATAAAAAGCGCTCAACAAGGTTCACTTTGAAAAAAAGTTGTAAAGCGCCAAAATACACCGATTTTTAAAGCCATATCGTCGCCTCAACGCCTTTTAATTTTGTTTCGGACCTCTGCCGCACAGAATTACAGCACCCAAAAGGACGCCTTTTGTAGTCATCAGTATATTATCACCTTTTGATCTGGTAGTCAGTTCTCACACATAACATAACATCACGCTTTAAAGCCCCGAAGGGTTGGGCAGACGTGTACCTAATCGTACACACACATTTCGCCAGTTATATTGAAGTCCCCTGTAATAGGGGGTGAGCCTATTGCCATCAACCGGGCACTAATTCAGATTCCGTGGCTGCTACTGAGAAATTCCTGATGGGATAACCCAATAACACTATTATTTATAGTATTATTTTAATTGCATATACATTGTTTAATGTTAAGTGGAAGAGCGGAGTCACCTAAGGGGGCGTCCATTAATTACGTGAGGCGATTAAGGGGGTCGCGCCAAATATCACCCAATCTCACGAGGGAGAGAGGGGGTCTCGCCAAATATCACTGGGTTTAATTAAGTAAACATGTTTCTCTACAAATTATTGATTTTTTAGTAATTTCAACGCAGTTAAGCACAGATTACCGTATTTATACTAAACAACGCATTTTGATAAATCTCACGTGAGATTAGGAGAGAGATGAGGGGGTCAAGCCAAATCTCACGACATCCCACCAAGGGGGGAGGGGGGTCGAAAAATCGCCTCACGTAATTAATGGACGCCCCCTAACAGGAGCATCTCCTTGCTTAAAAGGTGATCTCCAAATCATGTGTGTGACAACTTTATGAAATTGAAATAAACATATATTTTTTAACAATTTGCCCGACCCGGGAAACGCTTAGTAGTCGCGCTTGCGACCACTAGACCAACGAGGCAGTCTCACACATGCACACCAAAATTTCCACGCGAACGAAGTCGCGGGCAACAGCTAGTTATTATAATAAGGCTCCGCTGTCTGTACGTCTGACCGTTTGTCACAGGCTGTATCAAACTCACACACACGAACACATTTGAAATTCTCATAGTATGTGTTACTAAGGCCGCTAGAACCACAAATTATATTAAAAAAAATCATTCAAGATACATTTTTATCGGCGCTTTAAAAAAAGTCATCATCATTTTTCTGCCCTTATCCCATGTCACTTGGGGTCGGCGCAACACGTTTTTTTCTTCCAATCTCCTCTATCAACCGTCACGCTATCATTTACTCCTTTAACTTTCATATCATTCCTCACACAATCCATCCATCGTTTTTTTGGTCTTCCTCTCCCGCTCCATCCATCAACGGTTATATTCATCACTCTTTTAGTCACATACGATTCATCCCTTCTCATCACATGTCCATACCAAGACAGTCGATTCCCTTTCAACTTTTCTGTAACTGGCGCAACTTGTAAACTTTCTCTAACATACTCGTTCCTTACCTTATCCATTCTTGTCACACCACATATCCACCTCAACATTCTCATCTCCGCTATATGCAATCTTCTTTCATCTATCTTCTTCACAGCCCAGCATTCCGATCCATAAAGTACGACAGGCATTATCACGGATTTGTATATTTTCCCCTTTAGCTTGAGGGGCATCCGTGGGTTACAAGTTGTTCCAGTGACCTGTCACCATTTCATCCATCCTGAGTTGATCCGGTACGTTACGTCTCGGTCTACTTGGCCATCCCCTTGGACAAGCGACCCGAGGTACCGAAAATTGGAACAGATCGATATGGGCGTTCCGGCAAGAGTTATGGGCACAGGACTGGAGAGACCGCCGAAATCACAGAATAAGTACTCTGTTTTGGTCCTACTGACTTTCAGGCCAACATTCTCCAGTCTTTGCCACCACACCTCCAATCTGCTCTGGACCTCTAGGCCACTCTTGGCAACCAACACAATGTCGTCGGCAAACAGCATACACCAGGGAGCCTCTTCCTGGATGTCCGACGTAAGTGCGTCCATTATCACCAGGAAGAGGTAAGGGCTTAGAGCCGACCCTTGGTGCAAGCCGACAGCTACATTGAAGCTGCCGGCCGGTAGTGACCGGACTTGGGTACTACATCGACTGTACATTGCTCGGATCAACTGCACAAACTTCCCAGGCATACCTTTCTCTTTCAGAGCCCGCCACAAAACCTCACGAAGTACCCGGTCGTATGCCTTTTCGAGGTCGATGAACACCATGTACAAGTTTTTGTGCGCACTTCTGTATTTCTCGCACAGCTGGCGGATGGCAAAAATGGCATCCATCGTTACCCGACCAGGCATAAAACCGAATTGGTTTCGTGAAATTTCACTCTCTTCTCTCAGTCTTCTTTCAATAACTTTCTCCCAAACTTTCATACTATGCGCTTTAAAAAAAGTATGTAGTGCTTAATATTTGCACTGTGGTACAGAACCCTTCGTGTGCGAGTCCGAATCATATTTGGCCGGGTTTTTAGATAGGTAATTCTGACCAAATTAAATTACCATATCTACCATGGTCCAAAATAGGGTTGCGTTTGATCATTCAGCCGCCTTTTACTCACAACTACCTTTTTTTTTAACCAAAACGGCACGAAAATCACTACCGATATTATCTCAACACCATTAACGTATTTTAACCCTCCCACATCCAATAACACAAACTTTTTGAAAGGTGCCGCTTAACCCTTCCCCTACCGAAACACATTTTATCGTTGCAAGACAAGCTAAAACGTTTGGCGCGGCCGAATTTCGGATGTAACCCCTAATACCGTGGAGGTGCCGAATTATGTCGGGTTAGGAATCTGGCCGGACGAAGGTGTTCTAATTATGTTTGTTTTTCTGGTGTTATATACAGGGTGTGGTAGGGAAGGTTTTCTGGGCCGTATAGTGCCTATACGAACTTGCGAGTGAGCGGACGCATGTGAGCTCAAAACTCAAGAACAATATTTTATTCTACATGAATATTGTGTACCCAAGAATTTTTCGAGCAAACTTAAGTAGGTAAGGAGAAAACTTGTGATTTCATAAATTACGATAAAACTAATACCCACTTTAGAGATATTTTCAAAAACTTCGTTTTTTTGCGACTGTTGACAGTCAGTTTGTTTTTAACTAATCTTATGGCAATGGATTTCTATACATATTATGTTTTATAATAGTATTTCTAATGACTAAGTTAGAATATTCCCATCATCATCATCATGATTTCAGCCGATAGACGTCCACTGCTGGACATAGGCCTCCCCCAAGCGTTGCCACATTGACCGGTCCCGTGCGTCTCGCATCCAGCGGATCCCCGCAACCCGTTACCGGGTTATCGGTCCACCTAGTGGGAGGCCTTCCAACGCAACGTCTTCCAGTTCGACCTACCTAACTGGATCGTTTGTCCCAGGTAGACATAATCGTCTACAACTTCGAGTGTAGAGTCTCCGATCTTGATAGGAGTGGGTGTTACATGGGCATTTAACATGACTTTGGTTTTGTCCATGAATATTCCCACCGAGAAATATTTATTAGCTGTGGCCCGCGACCCGCCCGCGAAAATATTATAAAATATGAGTTCTCTTTTTAAATCGCATTTTGTTACCAATTTCAAGGGTTGTATTTACGTATTGTAAAGAATGTAATGTTAAGGCAAGTAAAGGCTAAATAAATAAGATTAGTTAAATAAAATACTATTTTCACTTCAGAATCAGAATCAGAATTTGATTTACTATGAAAGTAGGTACAGATTAGGTGTTGTACATAAATTAATGAGATCGTCTACAGTCTACCTTACGGTGTGCAAATTATTCTTCTTCTTCCTCGTTTCCTCATGACTGAGGGTCGTGACCACATGAGGTCGTTGCTTTTTCCACCAACGCTCTCCATGCTTGACTATTTGCGACCATGCGGACAGATGCCTGGAAATTCCCTCTACAGACTTCCTTTACCACATCAGCCCATCGGGTTGGTCATCTTCCACGGCCCCTTTTTCCTTCCACGTTACCAGCCACAATAAGCTTCTCCAAGCTATCAGGCTCCCTTACAACACAATCTACCTTACGGCGTGCAAATTATTACATAAGTTAAAATATTAATACAAACAAAATAATGTCAACAAAACAAAATAGAAATGAAAGTGAAGTCAATTAATAATATTATAGTCCGGCTCAATACATCTAATATTCCCTCGGGCATGACAAGAATGTCTACTATGTAAAACATCGGCTCATTATCGTCAAAGTGTTCTGCCCAATTATAAGTCAATAGTAACGTAAATTGACGACAGGAGTGTCAAACAATATGTATTTTACAGACCTGTGCTTATTGGGGTTCTAATGTTTTGGGCAAGTAGAAGGGTACCTGAAATCAGAATATAAGGAGTGGAAGGCACGTATTTTTAATTAATTACGTTTTGTTAATTTTTCATAACACTACATCATGCCTGTAATCCTCGAAAGGTTTGGCAGAGGTGTATCTATAGCAGAACTTCCCCAACATGATCTGCCTAGCCTTTCTCAACTATGTTAGGGTCCAGTTTAACCTGCAGCAGCTGAATATTTAAATGGAGTGACTGCCTATCTGACCTCCACAACCCAGTTAGTGCTGAGTAATACGATGACTATCTGTAACGACTGTCAAAGATCTATAAACTACAACAGGGTCACCCATCCACGAACCAATCTAGGCAAGCGCGGCTTAACATGAAGATCTACCCGAGCGGCTGTTATTATTTAGCCATCGGCTCCTCTTATTGCTAACCTAACCAAATTCCTGACGAATAAACCCCATCAAACTTTCGACCTGTCTTAATCGAACCCAGGACTTCATGTTCAGCAGTATCGTTTGTGACTACTGGACCAGCGAGGCCGTCGTTGGCAAATCTTCAATGTCCATTTGATCCCTTGAAGTATGCTTTAGGTTTGGCCTATTATCTACACTAGTTACATTGATGGTGCCGGTGACATTAGATGATAAGACATGTTAGTGTTGGGATGTATTGCTGTAATGGATAGTCGGTAATTTTTATAGAAAAAGAAGATATTATGCAATGCAATTTTATGTCTACCGATTTTCACAGCAAAAAGCTCGGTAACGTTCAAGATTCAAAAGGATCTGCTTAGCCTAACCAAAGGCTTAACGTGCTTTCCGAGGTACGGAGGCAACTCAGTACCATGTAATGGCTAACAACCAACCTAGGCAAGTGCGGCTAAACTGCTGAAGCTGTTATTATTTAGCCACGAGCCCCTTATTATATTTTCGCGATTATTCCAATTTATTGGATCTCATACCACAGAAAGTTTCTAATGTGTCTCTTTCCCAGACTCCCAAAAACCCATGATTTACAGTCCTGTGAAGCGATGATAAACGCGCCTTGTGATTACATTGACAGTTACTAACAACACGGTAACTTATGACACCGGGCCATTCTATACGTTTTTAATTTTGACTCTAAACATATCGTAAATTATAGAGTTATAGGGAATAAGTAATGGGAGGCAGCGGTTTGCACTGTGGTGATGAAACTTATCTCAAATAGTCTAAAAGTAAAAGATTTAGAATTGTATTGAGAGTTTTTCTACAAAAGTATTTACGGAATTACTCATATACTATCTTTTTCACTCATTTTTTGTAAGTTCTACCAGTATTTGAGGCGAGAGGTCGTTTGCGAAACTGATGATTTTTTTAAATTAAATGGTCCTGATTTCGATTCCCGGGTCGGGCGAAATTTGCTATTGGGTTTTTCCATCAGGAATTTCTCAGCAGCCACGGAATTTGCAATCGTGCCTGGTTGATGTCAATAGACTCTCCCCTTATTACATATGGGACTTAAATATAACTGGCGAAATGTGGGTGTACTATTAGGTACAAATAATGCAGATGTATAGCACTCTACTCAATGGTATATCAGCTCCTTGCTTATGGGATGTCCGCTGTAGCTTATGATTTACGCCATTTAAAAAGCAGCTTAACGAAACAGTAAATTAACATTATATTTCTCAATCCGACTTTTGTTACGACCGAATGTTTATAAGAGCAATCTTTTACCCATAATAGGCACTATAACTATACTTAAATACGAAACTATGCCTTATAATTACAAGAACAAATATTCAAAAAGAAAATTATATTTCCTTCGTAAATAAACAGTGCTTAAAAAACCGTTAGTTTTGAGAAATGTGATTGGTGTAATGTAAGGTTTTAATATTTCCTGTTGGTTTTGTAAGAGAGTCCCCTCTTTTGATGAGAAAAGAAGGTATTGCTGGGACAAAGGCCTGCTCTCTAAGACACCACGTGGGCCCAGTATATAGGGTGTTAGCGAACCCATCACGCAGCCGCCAACCAATCATTCTGTACATCAAATTAAGTAACTCTTAGCAAAAATTATTGCTAAGATACGATTTTTTTTTAGGTAAAAAATCACGTTTTATGGTATTACTCAATGTAATGCACTCAAAATATTGTGCTGATGGATATAATAAATACTACAGGGGCGTGGAGCTATTTAAAGTTAAAACATTAAAAACGTGTATATAAAAACGAACTTCTGAAAAAGTTGGAACTTTGACCTTGAAAATCTCCGTAACTAGAAGGTCTAGAACAAAAAAAAAATGATCGCAATGACGGGGAGAAGAAGTGTCTTTCGGCTTCGATAAGGATACTTTTATTGTATGGACATAGTGATAGGAGACCAAAAACATAGAAATGCCATTGGCAGAATGGGTCAACCACGATACATAAATGTATTTTCTTTCTTTTCTTAATATATTTTCATGACTTGAAAGTTTTCAAGATAGAGAAAATGCCCTTGATAAAAAAAAGTTCACAGATAATGTAAGAAAAAAAAAGTTAAATAAGACTGGAAATGGAAACACATTCTCAGAACTTTAATTCTTGAAATGTCAACAAGGAAAACTAAGGCAACTTTATTGTAACTTGGAAACATAGCTCAGAAATCATTAGGGGGAAAAAAAGACAGCGTTCTGCAATACTAGAAAAGATCAAAGTTTTACCGAACTCATAACATAGTCCCGATAGTTTTCTGTTCTACCTCCTCAATGGTATAAAGGACAGCCTTTTCGACACAGTTCTAAAAAAAAATGGAAGCTAAAGCCAGCTTCCCACTAAGCGATTAGATAACGGCCCGCTTGTCGCAGTGGCAAAGCGATTTTCCCAACTATGTTAGGGTCGGCTTCCAGTCTAACCGGATGCAGCTGAATAGACGTATTTTACATGGAGCGACTGCCTATCTGACCTCCACAACCCAGTTAGTACTAGGTAATACGATACCCCTTGGTAAAACTGTTATAACATACAATCGATGCTCGTTCATTTCATAACTATTGAATTGGACGACTATCCTCAACCATACGAATTCAGCTAGAATATAGTCCGATGTCAAACTAAATGTTGCCTAAATCACGAGCAACCGGGAGCAACAATAATTTGCCAATACCAATCCCTCGCCCGGGTAGCAACCAGCCTTATTCCCTGAACTAAGAAGACTTTGACTATTGAAGCGCGATGTCTCGTCAATTTCACTCGTCGCTGGCTTCCGTCTTCCTCTCGAATGTAACTGGCTCTTTACTTGTCCTAGTCAAAATATTGTCGGTGCGTTCTCAAGCATGTCTACATGAAGAGGAGTGTGAACGACTTATTCGCTCAAGCAAAGAAGTTGTTAAAACTCATCCTCACTCCGCTGATTAGATTTAAAACTCGTGAATGGTGTCTGCCGTTCTTCATTCATTCATGGCTCTTCTAAGAAAATATTTAAGTAATGTTACGGGTACATATAGCGCCTAAACTTTACTCACATTACGCACCAACAGTATTATTTGCCTGTAATGTAAAATACTGTAATGTAAAGGCCGTTATAACCGAGGCAGGCCCAAGGAACGCTGGCGTGACGATCTGGACTCATTCTTATCGGATTGGTCAGAGAGGGCAATTGTAAACAGGATTGGAAAGCCATGGAGGAGGCGTTTGCCCAGCAGTGGGACAGAGCAGGCTGATATATATAAAAAAAAATAGGAAGGAGAAAAAATGTAACAGGATTCGATTTTGTTCAGAAACAAATGAATCTGAACTATAACATTACAGGTGTCTTTACAACGGCATTTGTTGGTCCCGTCCGCCTTTATTTTTTCAACATTTTGATACTAAGATATCTATTCTAATATCTGTAAATAAGATTCTTACAGTTATAACACATAACATAACATCACGCTTGTAATCGCTAAAGGGTTAGGCAGAGGTGTACCTAAAAGGGCACCCACAATTTGCCAGTTATGTGTATGTTAAGGCCATGCCTATTGCCATCAAACGGGCACAAATCCAGACTCCGGAAAACACTTTTAACAGTTATGTGTGCACTTTATATAAAGTTTCATCATACAATTCTTTTCAGTTCACCCCCAAACCTACCTAACTACCTAGGGCTATCACATTCTTAACTCCTCTCAGAAAAAAATCCACATTTTATCCGCAAGTACGTACAAATCCCATACAATCTTGGTACAGGACATTTTACGATGGCTCTGCTATCCTTTTATATCCCAGCCCTGATTGCCTCGCCCTCAGGGTACCGCCAGCAAATGAAATGGGGATACAAATTTATGACTGTATTTTTTTTACGTTACAACCCTAAGGATTTTCATAAATGGTAACAAATCGGTTTTTGTGTAATACGAATTGGGTGTTCATGTTTGTTTGTTGATCTTAGATTTAAAGGGGCGTTTGTCACTTAAAATTGGGGGTTATTGTGATAGCTTTATTGTTGTGGGATTGGGGTGGACTTATCTGCGGACGTTATAATTGGAAATTGCTTTTTTCTCGTGTCTGTACGAGCTAGGAGAATATACAATATATTTTTACTGTTCTGTAAAAAATTGCCAGACGTCAAGGTCGTTATCTCCACTGTAAAACTTATTTATGTATTCCCAGTCAGAGCTACTGCTATTAAGAAATAAGAGATGATGCAATAATCGCAGCCTTCGACAAACGTTTTTTTCCAAATAGCCTATAAGCCCAGAGCACGGAAAACTACAAACAGGCTGAAAGATGCAATACTAACAAGATAATAAAAGATTTAGACTTCCCCTGCCGACCGTACATCAAGTAATTTTCCTGTTACTTCTATAGATGTTCTAGAGAACAAATGAAGTTTGTCTGTGTTTTCCTGTCTGTACGTCTCACAGCTTATATAATTAATTTAAAGCGTACATAATTTCTTTAATAATTTATCGTGTATAAGCTTCGTGCCCAACGAGAGTTCTCATTGGTGAAAAGTACAAACGTTCATCACCTATTGCACTCTTAGAGGGGGTGAATTTTCAAAAACTCTTCGGTATTCATCATCATCTGCCTAGCTTTTCCCAACTATGTAGGGGTCAGCTACCAGTTTAACCGAATGTAGCTGAATACCAGTATTTTACTTGGAGCGACTGCCTATCTGACCTCCACAACCCAGTTAGTACTGGTTAATACGATACTCCTTGGTAAGACTGGTTGTCAGACTGTCGGGCCAATGCTACCTGTAACTACTGTCAAAGATCTACGATTAACAGCCGGGACCAATGGCTTAACGTGCTTTCTGAGACACGGAGGAAACTCGTTATGTGCTTGGTCACTCATCCACGGACCAACCTAGGCAAGCGCGGTTTAACCTGAAGACCGACCGGAGCGGGTGTTATTAGTTAGCCCCGAGCTCCTCTATAAGAAACTCTTGTACATAATTTCATAATTTTAGACCCAGCAATTTAGGCTGCTCGTTGTCTGACCGTTATGACTTAGAAAACAAACATGATTGTATATCCATCAACATGAACTAGGACGACTTAGTGGATTACAGCCCACTCCTTCTCATACCGGTATCCCAGCAGTGGGAGCACAAGACTGCTGATGTTTTCTGTCACTGAATTTAAGATTTTATTTAGTAGATTTTTGTGTAGTCGCTACCTCATCAGCTCCGAGAGACTTGCTCAGTATAAAAGTGCAACAAAAGAAAAACAGTTGTTCTAATAATCTTCGTCTTACAATAGGTATTGTGTAATAGTAGCATCTTGTATCTTATTCTTTCTTGTATTGGCACAAACTGCCATGACGTTCTTGGCTAATTCATTGTTGAACCTTACATCTGTACTGTTTTTATTTACACCGATCGTCTTTTTTATGCTGATTTTGCTTTGCCATTACACCGTACGCAAATACATATTAATGACTAGGTCTACACCTCCCAGGAATAGTATACGCTTCGGCAATCATCGTCTATCTTCGGAAATCATCATCATCTGCCTAGCCTTTTTCCAACTATGCTGGGGTCGGCTCCAGTCTTCGTGGCGCCTCTTAACTGGATGCAGATGAATACCAGTATTTTACATGGAGCGACTGCCTGACCGACCTCCACAACTAAGTTAGTACTGGGTAATACGATACCCATTGATAAGACTGGTTGTCAAACCTGTAATATCGTCTATCTTCGGAAATATGTTCGATATATTACTCTTAAAACACTCTAAGCCACTTTTGAGCGACTGAAAACCTTGAACACTTTTGACCTTACTCGACCGAGAGAAAACTTCTTACAAAACTGCAATGATTGGTGCATTGCTGTACAAAACGCAGCTGTACGAAACTTACAACTTTTGTGGGGCTTTGTGGGGCTCTGTAGGGCTCTGTGCGGCGTTACTCTGTAGTGCAACGTTCGTATTAATTAAAAAAAAGAAAGAAAAACATTTGTATGCGCTAAAATATGACGCATAACATAAAAAGAGCACAAAAATAATAAGTTGGGTTCAAGCAAATTTGTCAACTCGAAGATTACCGAAGCGCAAATCTTTTCTGGTTTAACTGAACCTATTTGCTCTCAGTAAGCACTCGGAGTCATCATAAATATGTACCATAGGAAAATGTATTTGATAGCGAAAATATCGCCAAGTTGTTACGGCTTATGGCTCTGTTTACCCCCGAACCGAATAATAAGCCTAGCGCAAGAACTTCGTAGTTTATCCAAACGTTTTATATACAGCGTGTTACTGAATTCACGCACAATTAATATTACTAGAATTATTGAACAACAATTCCTATTCTATCGATCGCGTTATTCTAGAAAAAACTAAACAAACTATTCTATTTTCACATGTTAAATAAGTTTTTTCCGCGGCTAGGCTCGTAAGCATTTCGAGATTTATACCGCGGGAACTTACTTCCAGCATAAAAATGTAATGGCGTAAAATATTAATGTTATGCGCTACTTGAGACCTTACAGAAAAACCCTACAACAACTTTCGGGCAACCAGACATCCGTCTGGTCAGAGGATCTTCTTCATATTCCTATAAAAATATCCTATGACCTGATCCTATGGTCTGGTAATGGTTTATTTTAATGGTTCAGCCGTTAAAGGCGTAAAATGGTAACAGACAGACAGACAGACAGACAGAGCTACTATTGTATTTAAACATAATATTGTTACGAAAGGAACAACTGATTTCCATTACCTGATTGAATAATTTTCAAGAAAATAATTCATGTGAACACACTTTCTGATTATTCTATCTTTCTAATTATTTTTTGTAATAGGCGCGTTAATAATGACAATTACTGCCGTGACCAAGAACAATTAGGAGCCAATGATAATATGATTGTTCAGATATCTTCTTGTCGGTGGCATTTCGGTAGCCTCTATGAGAACTATAATCAAACTATAGTATTCCCACTGCTGGGACATATTTTCTGTGTTAGAAGGAGTGGGCCGTTATCCACCACGCGGTGCCAGTGCTAGTTTTCAGTAATTCATCATCTTAATTTACAGCCTTTATGTCCCATTGCACACCAAAACTCTCAAACCCCATCATTCTCTATTAAAGACCCAATTGCAATTAATTACCAACCTCAAATAGGACCAATAATTCACCCAAACACCCTGAATAATGTCAAGGTTCGTTCAAAACGATTTACATAGAAAAATTATGCATAGCGCTGTTAACTTTTATCACAATTGTTATGGGGTAGCCATGGGCTGTTTATAGGGGGGGCCTAATTGATGGGGTCGCTATCTGCCTGCTCGTATAAGGAAAAATGGAACCGAGGGACATCCTCTTAAGTGATTGTTGTGTTTGTCAATCGATTGGACTGTTGTTGTTTTAGTTAAGTGTGTGTAAAAGGAGGTTGGGTAATTGGTCTAGCTAGCAATGATTTAAGTACGGATATTGATGTCCAGAAGTATGATTCTAAAGGGTGGAAATAGAAAGAAGAAAATGAAAATACATTTACTGGGCACATGCCACAAGTAAACACAGTATAAAAAAAAAATATATACAACATGTAACATAATTAACGCACATCCTGAAATTATTTTGTTCAGAATCGTTTACTGAATCGATTTCTATAATTTTTATTATAGGTATTTTTTTTTCCCAAAAATAATTAAAACTACGTGAATGACAGTAAAAACTCGTTAACTCGTTTCGAACGCGAGCGAATACCTACTAGGCTAACAAGACCCTCATACCTACGTGTGCGACTGTCTGCGTTCGTGGATTTGTACTGTGACCACAACATTCTTCCGGAATTAGTATAACTAAATCAATCAATAATCAATGCTCATATATGTTTAACTAAAAATTCAGTGTATGTATTATGATTATAACATAATATACTAATTGGGGTGTGTGAGGGTGTGCGTTAATACGTTGCATGTTGTATATAAAAAATAAAAACAAAAAATTAAAAAAACTTAAAATCAAAACAAAAAAAAAAAAATTGTGTGACACTGTGTGCCTCACAGCTGCGCCAAATAGGCCCAGTTCAGCAAAATAACAACGCAACTAGTAGACAACTAGTGCCCGACGCTGGTTTTCAACTAATAGACCCTTAACGAAGCCGAAAGGCTCTTGTTCTCCCCGTCTTTACGATCATTTGTTTGTTCTAGACCATACCTGGGAATCTTCTGGTTACGGAGATGTTAGGGGTCAAAGTTCCAACTTTTTCACAGATTTTTTTAAATACATTTTGTTAATGTAAGATTTTTATACAATCCATCCATCACCACAATGCTTTGAGTGCTTTCCATCGAGTCCTACCGTAAAACGTGATTTTTCACTCCAAAAAAAAAGCCGAAAAAAAAAGTCGTCTCCCAGCAATATTTTTTGCGTTAAGTTACTTAGTGTGTTGTACATAATGCTTTGTTGACGGCTCTGTTTATACCCTGTATATCTCATCATCATATCGACATCAGTAAGTAATTTAATTGTAATGGAATCAATTTTTAATTTAAATAGTATGAAATCAATGTACCTCTTTGATTTTTAATGTATTTTTTTATTTGACTTTGAATGTGACGTTGAATTGTGAATGAACAACTATATTAATGCATGCCGAATGATGGACGTTGACTTAGAACGACT
This sequence comes from Noctua janthina, assembly GCA_963576755.1. Classification (NCBI taxonomy): domain Eukaryota; kingdom Metazoa; phylum Arthropoda; class Insecta; order Lepidoptera; family Noctuidae; genus Noctua; species Noctua janthina. Next base: position 13,351,950 of record OY755074.1, read on the forward strand.
AATGATGAAGTTGAATATATCCTGAAAACATCATCACGTGCCTAGCTTTTTCCAACTATGTAATACCAGTATTTTACATGGAGAGACTGCCTATCTAACCTCCACAACCCAGTTAGGACTGGATAATACGATACCCCTGGATCTAAAAAATGCATTTTATAGATAGACTATAACTCATGAAGTACCAAAGCAAAGTCAATAAAATTTATAAGAAACTACCGCGCAAGATTCCTTTATTAAACGAAAAAAGTTTTTTTAGATTGGATCAGTAATCACGGAGAAATCGGTGAACATACATGAAAAAAAAAAACTAGTCGGATAAAGCAACACGTGCAAACTGACCCGGATAATCCTTTTCCGAAAACAAACTACATCCTATACATACCAGAGGAAAACAAACAAAAAACTTAAAAAAATGAAATTGGATGCATAACAATAGTATTCGCGAAAATTGGTAAAAAAAATAGCTATGGAGGCCAAACTGGACAACCTGTAACATATTCGCGAACACAAGGTCCTTTGTCTGTCTGTCGACGATTTCGCTGATAAATTGAAACCGTTCCCAGTAAATCACTTCATTGGGACAGGCGTACCGTCACTCTATTTAAAAATAAAAAAAGAAACGCAAAATAAACTCTTTGGTGAAATCGCAAACTCTTTTTTATAAAAATTATGGTCAAGTGCGAGTCAGAGCCACGATCTAAGGTTCCGTGCGCAGTACACAGCTGAATATTTGTTTCTCCCTGTCTTCGCCACAGCACTCTGTCTGCATGCAATCTGTCTCTGCCACCTTTTTAAAGTCATCGGTTCATCCAGCTGGGAGACATCCCACACTACGCTAGCCAATTGATACGTGGTCTCCACTCCAGAACTCATTTGCTCCAGCGACCACTTATTTATTATATTCTGAGACAATGGCCTGTGTTCGTATTCCGTAAAAATTTCAACTGGCTTTCTTTTGCAGTTTTGAGAAACACGTCCGTTTGGTACCCTTCTTAGTCATCATCTGCCTAGCCTTTTCCCAACTATGTTGGGGTCTGCTTCCAATTTAACCGGATGCAGATGAGTACCGTAAAACGGGGTGAATAGGACCGCAGGGTTGAATAGAGACAAATGTTGAAAGGGATATTAACGTTGAATTAATATGTTATGTTGCTAACAAGGTCTACTAAGTAAATAAAACAGAGTACTTTTTGATAACATAATCAAATTAATTCAACGTTAAAATTCCTTTCAAAATTTGTCTCAATTCACCTCTGCGGTCCTATTCACCCTGTTTTACCGGTTCCTGAATTTTTACATGGAGCAAGTTCGCAACCCAGTTAGTACTGGGTTTGTACCAACACCACCCCTATTTTGTTACGAAAATTTCAACCGCTGTTATACAGTCCTGTAAAAGACAGACAGGCAGCATTTAGGATTAGCAATAGGGTTCCGTTAACCCTTTTTCTCTACTGAATTCCAAAAATATACAATAAATAACAACGACAACTCTATCCCGCAAACTCTTTTGTATGAAAAAAAAACAACCAAATCGAGTACAACGTGTTTTTGTTTCCTACGTCAGAGGTTTTGACGGATGAAAAGCGATCACAAAGAAGGGAAATTAATTTGGAAGGCGGCGGCCGCTGGTACTGACGTGCAATTCATTACGGTATAGAAAGTAGCGGATAAGGGTCAGGATACAGTGCTTAGTGGCAGCGATTATGTGCGCTTGATGAATTGTGGTTCCAGAAAAAAAATGTTCAGTTGTATGGGGAATCCAGTTAATTTTGTTGTGGAACTGATGTGTTTACATAACCAATATTATCATTTTAAAATAAGTCTTATTGCAAAATATTATTTATTCTTTGAGTTTTTTTTCCGGCCATTAGACGTAACAGACACTTTGTTGGCGACCACTTTTAAGCCTTTCGTATTTTAACAATGAATTTCAAGAAAATTGACCTAAGCTTTTCGGTATTTTTTTTACTTTACCATTTATTGTTGAAAGAATGTACATTTACCAAGGTGAGCTGAAAATCGCTTTCACCATTCTGCTTCACTAAGTTTCACCCCAACAACACTTTCTCGTTACTTCCTTTGTGCGAATTTTATTATTTCCCGTTAATTTATCGCGCGATAAAACAATGTTTAATTGGTTTACGTCAATCAAAACACCTTTTGAAGCAATCGGCAGATTTCAGCACAAACTGAAGCGTTCTAAATATGAAACAAAAGAATTTGGCAAATTGTCAGGTTGTTCAAAATTCACCCATACTTACTTTGGTCTAGTTTTCAAATCCTATGAACAGCATACATTTCATGCATTTTATCACCACTATCAGGCTAATATAGGTATTCATTGCATACTTCGACCAATATATCTTGTGCAAGCGGAAATACAAAGACATAAAATATGTGTAAGAAGCTTGACATATTGTAGTATTCTTTGTTGACAAGCAGCGTCACCTATAACTCTGCACTAGGTAGCACTGCTCTAAGACGTCATAGTAACCCTAGTATGACATCTTAGAGCAGTTGTAATTTCAGTGTGGGAAAGAGACAGAGCTAAACAGGTCGTCTAGCGCCATCTCTTTCTCACACTGGAATTACAATTGCCTTAAGACGTCATGGTAGGCCACCTGTACCTTAACATGAGCTCGATTCGCAGTGTAGTAACTCTATTTGATATGCTATCACTGTCTCACACACATGTATTGTTGTCAGGCAGCTGTCACTAATGTCAACGGTCAGTCACAGGTACAGGCGCCTAAAGTACGGGTCCGCCGCCGACGGTTAACTTCCTGCTTGGGTACGCCCTGTAGTGTAGTCTCCTATCCTGCCTTGGGTTAACTGCCTTACTACTGATATTAACCAATACTGCACAGCATTTCTCATGTAGCTGCCACAAGTCAATGTGATTTTCAACACTCCATATCGCCTGAGGGCATCCACACTACAGTTCACCGAATCATATCCACAGAATCAACTACTAACTATACTAGAGTATTGTCAGCCCGTTGGCACTTCGGTCCAGTAGTCACGGCCGCAGTCCCAGTTTGTGATTTGGAACCCGGACAGTTACTTTACTAGGTGTGATTTATTTTATAACCACTTCTCTTAAAACGGTGAAGAAAAATATCGTGAGGAAACCGGCGTGTCCTAGAACCGAAAATTCGAAGATATGCGACATCTAGCAACCAGCACTGCCTGGTGGTGGGTTATAGCCCACTCCCTCTCACAGAGAGGAAGGCCTGTGTCCCAGCAGTGGGAATGATATAGGCTGATTTGTATACTTAAACGCTTCACTGTCCAATGAATTATTCGCATTACTTTGATTCTTTGTATATTATCATCATTTAGAATTTTGATCTTTAGAGGGACTCCAAAAGCCTGTTTAATAGCTTAGAAATCGTCTATCGACCAACCGTACCGTGAGTGCCCAACATCATCACCTGCCTAGCTTTTTTCTAACGATATAATGTTTGACAGTCGGTACAGGTAGCAGTAGCCAGAAAATCTTACAACTATTCTAACCAAGGGGACCGCATTATCCATTACTAACGAGGTTGTGGAGGTCAGATAGGCTGTCGCTCCATGTAAAGACTAGAAGCCTAGCCCTATAAAGCTGAAAAAAGGCTAGGCAGTTGCTGATGTTGTTGGGGTCGGCTTACAGTCCCTATGCATCAGAATACCATTATTTCAAATGGAGCGACTACCTATCTGACCCCCACAACCGTCACTAGGTTCCGATACAATGTTGATTGTATGGATTACTGGATTCCGAATATGGCCCCTTTCATAGCTTTCTGATTGACTTTAGTTATAGACCGGCCGTACAGCGAGTGTGTACGTCCCGTTATTCCAACAAAGTCGTTTCTCTAATGCAATTGCAATGCCTATCAGCGTCTAAATTCATCAAAGAAAACGCTTTGATTAACATGTTGGAATTCGACGCCGAAATTACGGAATCGTTAGGAAATCTCTCATCAATACAATATAATTGTATTTGTGCTTAGTATGTTGGCAGTTGCTCATAGGAAATGGAAAAGTGACAAATTGATTAAATGCCATTAGTTCTGGTTTTTTATTGACCGATTCAACGAATATTAATTACTATCGAAGATGCCCCGTGGAGGGCACAACACGTGTCGAGTATAGGTTTGGCTGCATGGCATGCTAATATTATTGCTTTTCTTGCATGTGCATATTTTTGCGGGCGGGAGGGCTGTGCTGCATCATGTATCCAGACCTGGATAGTTTTTGTGGTATTAAAACTACATTTTTGCAAATCATTTAATGTCATGGATTGCTCTGTTGGTAGCTGATACTTTTTTTTTTATTTTATTTAAAAAGCGTTGCCCCACACTAGGAATTTCTCCTGTATCGTGGGTGCGTTTACAAACATTTAAATTCACATACACAAACAGCCAGACCCGGAACAACTACCTGTAGGCCATACAAATATTTGTTCCGTGCGGGAATCGAACCCGCAACACGAAGCGCAGCAGTCAATCGCTCAGCCACTGCGCCAACCGTGCCGTCGATTCTATAACTTATGAATATTACTGTCATAAGCAAACTAGCTCCCTATGCATTATACTTGAGAAATGGATTGGTAGTTGATGGAATCGCCAAAAACACCTGCTTGTCATCTGAGAGAAAAGCAAGAATATTTTTTTTTGACAAAATTCTGTAACTTTGCCGAGAATATTTCGGTCGAATCAAATACATAACATTGACATTTTAATCAAGTCTGCCTATCCCAGCCAACTGCGGTACATAGTCTCCTCCAAATTTATGACCTTAGCCAACGACTAGAAAAAAAAATACAACTTTATTAAAATCATAACCTTAAAAAGGCCCCCGGATTTTATTATTTAATATAGTGAGTAAAGGCTGAGTTAGACGAGTACATAGGATTCTCCGTCGTCCTTCGTCAGGCGTGTCGGGGGCAGCTTAACTTTGTTTTGCCAATAAATTTGTATGCAGCCCAAGGCTCTGTCCGGCCTTATTAGACGAAGTAAATATAACCGAGTTAGGATTATTTTGATACAAACTGGTTCAGAGATAATCGTTGGGATTGGATTTGGGATAGTGAAGAGATTGTGGCGTTGTGTTTTGAGAATTTGATGCAGTTGACTTTAGCCAATTGGGAGAGGTTGAAGACTTATTATTACGTTGTAAAAATCATAGTTCATATCTGAGTAAAAAGTAAATTCATCCTTATATTATGAATGCGACAGTAACTCTGTTTGTTTGTTTGTTACCTTTTCACGTCTAAACGGCTGATTGGATCGTATAAAAATTTGCCAAGGACATAGATTATATCCTGGGGAAGGACATAGGCTATCTTTTTTTTCTCACACATACACACACATACATACATCAAACACATCTAAATTTTCTAAATTAGTCAGTTAGTTAGTTAGTTATTTATAAATTAGTCTCATCATCATCATCTTCCTGTCCTTGTCCCATGTTACTTGGGGTCGGCGCAACACGTTTTTTTCTTCCAATCTCCTCTGTCAACCGTCACGCTATCATTTACTCCTTTAACTTTCATATCATTCCTCACACAATCCATCCATCGTTTCTTTGGTCTTCCTCTCCCTCTCCATCCATCAAAGTTTATATTCATCACTCTTTTAGTCACATGTGATTCGTCCCTCTTCATCACATGTCCATACCAAGACAGTCCCTTTTATAAATTAATCTATTACTTTAAGTATACACTTTGAATTGGTAAAAATTCTAATATTTTTACTGACCTTTGTAACCAAAAGCGTCAAAACATAGTGTTTTAATTTTGAGTGTGATGAATTCAATTGCCTCCCTTCCTCATTTTGAACATAGCGACTTCCATTTTATATGTGCAACCCTTCGTCCTATGTGGGTAGATAGTATCATAATATGTGCTCATTCGGGGACAACACCCGCGGGATGTGTTAGTGTAACCTATTTCCTACAGACACGGCAACAAAGGCAGCAAAAAGCAAAAGTTCCGACTTCCTCTTGTTATAAACACAAGTAAGACATCATCAAAGAGGGTCTTCTATACGACATTATTTTTAGTATATGCGAAACCTGAATATAGTTTGTTCAGAATAAGTAACTGAATCGATTCTAATAATTTTTCAACCATGTTATATTTTGTCCCAAAAATATTTAAAGAAAGTTACAAGTTGGACACTGAGCGACAATAAGTACCTATCGCAATGATTTAGGTACCTACTGCCAAATTATTATTATCAATGAGATTAAGACGGCGCTGGAGGCGCGCGCACGGCGGCGCTGCGTGGTGACCACGTTTTTGTACGGACATCCAGGTAACAGAACAAGCTTATAACTTTGTAATTTTTCATGATACAGTTTTGAAATTTTGTAGAAGATAGATTCTTTACATAAAAATACTAGACACGTGTTTCAGGTTTCGCATATACTAAAACTAATGTTGTATATAAACGTATAATATTGTACTTACGCCTTTTTCACATCGTCGCAAGGAGAGTATATCCCTTTAGTATTAAAAAATCCTCACCTTTTTACGATCCTCGCATACTTCTTTTGCTTCATTTCCGTTCAAATATCTGATCATAATGCTGATAACCAGTCTGAACAAGGGATATCGTATCACCCAGTACTAACTGGGTTGTGGAGTACAGATAGGCAGTCGCTCCATGTTAAATACTGGTACTCAGCTGCATCTGGTTAGACTGGAAGCCGACCCCAGCATAGTTGGGAAAAGGCTAGGCAGATGATGATGATCTGGTCATAATGTCATGCCTACCAAATACGCAAAAAAACAGAATTAATTAACAAAGTGCTAATCAAACAAAACAATCATTCGAACATGCAAATAGCTGGCACTTCCCTCTCCGCTTTGATTAAAACACTCATAAATCAAATATCATAAAACTTAATGGGGCGAACCGGAATCCCTGGCCCTTAGCACTTCAGGCCCACATTTTTACATCTCCCCTCCTACCTAATTACAAAAATTAATTCATTTATTCCTTCCAATAATTAGTATTCGAGCCCCGCTCCCAACATCTGGGCCTTTATTAATGTCGCCCGGGATACGGAATCCCCGGATCCCGGGATCGAGACGGGATCCGTGTAACGTCATTTGTCCGGATACAACCCGTGTTAATTTGTAATTTCCACGAAATAAGGCCTGATGTGGCGCTAATAGATAACATTTTCGTCAAACTGCTCAGTCTTATTTATTTTCTTGGTGCTTTGATGTATGAACCGTTCTTTGTTTACCCTCACACATGTTTGTTTACATGTGTGTGTGTTGGTTTTAATTACGAGGTGGCCTGACGGATCGCGTCATGCTTAAAGTAACAAGTTTCATGTTTGCTCAAATTTAACGAATGAATATTAAACGTTTTAATTAGGATTATAATTTCGAATTCAAATTCTGTGTTCGTAGAGGTATGTTGATCTTTTTATATTTTTTGTAAATAAGCTGATTTTATTAGCAGAGGGCTAAATTAAATTTTGGTATCACATTTTAGAATTTATTTCTTCATTTTCTTTTGGGGAAAATACTTTTTGTGTTTTTGCTTGTATATAAATCCATATAAAACATGTATCAACTTGCAATGAACGCAAAAAAATATAAAATCATGCGGGACACGTCCATAGCGGCCATTTTGTCAGCCATTTTTCTTTTCGGCCGTCCGCTCGCCACCTGTCAACTGGTTGACCCTTGCATTTGTCACTCGGCGGTATTCGGGCAACATCGTGACGGTTCGGTTGTTTTTCGTAATTTATATACTTTTTTCGGCGTTACCCGAATGATCATTCTCGTCCTGCGGGAAGTAATGTGTTGAGATTTTTTGGGTTCCATTGGTTTGTGGTTGGTAAGAATTATGTTGCTTTGTCTTTTTGACGTAAGTTGGTTGTAAAATCCCTTGCAAATTGCCTGGATTTCCTCACAGTGGTGCTTCTTTCATATGAAAATACGGTATCTATAAATTGTGGTAAGTAGGATTTATAAATAAAATTCCACGATGTATTTCACCCTATTCATCCTTATTCGATGTTCTATTGACACACTGGGTGTGTATCAATAGAACATCGAACTGTCAATGTCATAGAACTCTGCAGTATTTTTAATTAACTTAGTAGATAGAGCATAACCGCAATTCTATTGATATTTAAACCTACATCGATAGCAATCTTTTAAAAGGCCATTTGCGAGAAAAACAAAACTCCCACGTTACCGTCAACACAGCACTGAAACTCGATTATTTCAACGCAAGTTAATTAATAAGAAATCCGAGCGAATCGACCAGCATTCCCTGCAAAGTTTTTGTTTATACACAACAACAAATTTCTCTGAAATCGGAATTGATATCTGTCAAGACCGTTAACAAAAAAAAATACGTTGAAAAGTGTAATGAAATAACTGGGGCTTAATACCCGACTCAAGCTAATAGAATAGCGCAGTAGTTACTACAGAATCGAGTGGGCTCACATTGTTTTCAGAGCTCGTACGATTCAGTAATCGTGACGGAATTACTTCAATCGATTTTGAGGCTATTTTGTGGACGAGGTTTTGTCGATAATGTGGAGTTTATTGAGTAACAATTGGCCTAGTTTTTCATTATGCTGTAACCTTCATGTAGAACAGATATCTTTTAGTTCTTGTCGTTTCCGAAGGCATTATGATATGAGAGCAGTCGATTTTTTTAAACATATGAAGCAATGGAGCAGATCAGATAGGCAGTCGCTCCATGTAAAAATACTGATATTCAGCTGCATCCGGTTATACTGGAAGCCGACCCCAACATAGTTGGGAAAGGCTAGGCAGATGATGATGAAGCAATTCCGCAATGCAGCAATTCCTTTAAATTCTTTCAGATTGTAATAGACGTAAGTATGTTAAATCTAAATAATCTTTTAAATGTTGAGCTACACAATTACTGACGAATGCGTACACCGACAAAACCCAAAACCATAGAAGAGCCGTGTGTTTTATTTGCGGACGACATTTCAATCCTCACGTCATGTCAAACAAATATAAATCTAAATGAAAAATTAAATTACATTTTTAGTAATATAATTAACTGGATGAATGATCATAATCTCGAAATAAATTTTACAAAAACCAAATTAATAACATTCCATCCACGCCAAAAAAATCAGATAATTATAAATTACACAATTAATATTATTAAATTAGAAACAGTTAATGAATTCACCCTCTTAGGTTTGACAATAGACACAAATATTAATTGGAAATCGCACGTACTAAAATTGAATTAAAAAATTTCAAAGTTTTCATATGCCCTCCGGGAGATTAAAAAGACTACCAACCTGCAAACCGCAATAGTCACATATTATGCATATGCCCATGCTTGGTTCACTTATGGTATTATTCTATGGGGAAATAGTACGGACGCTTCTTCCGTATTTATCCTACAAAAACGTCTTATAAGAATAATTACGAACATAGAACAAACCGACAGTTGTAAACCATACTTTAAAGAACACAAAATCCTAACCTTGATTGGCATATATATTTTGGAATTGTGTAAATTGGTGCGTAAATATCCTGACACATATAAAACACGAGGAGATACACAAACAAGCCATTCGTTTCGCCATAAGAACAGATTAAATTTACCTCAGTCCCATCTTAAAATGCACTCTTCTAGTCCTTATTCTATGTCAATTAAAATATACAATAAATTACCAGAGAACTTAAAACAAATAGAAAAATCTGATATATTTTTAAGCAAAGTAAAACAATTTTTAATTAATAAAAGCTATTACTCATTGGACGAATTTTTAAATGACAAAATTTAACTATTTCTTGACTAATAATTTGACTAATTTTACTGTAGGAATACCAAACTATTTCTGGGTTTTGCCTTTTCACTATTATTGTATATTAAATAAACAATAAATTAAATAATAAATATATGACATTTTAAAACAACAAATATGCATCCAATAAAACTGAAATACAATAATATTACAAATTATAAATACATAAAATAAATAAATGAGTGTTAAAACCTAATATAATTATTATAATAAAAATAATAAATAATTAATTTCAATAAAAAGCAATGATATAAATATTATAAAATAATCTACTTATTTTCCAATTTCCTTTAGTCTTACGGAATTAAACGGTTTAAATAATAAAAATGCACCCATTACATAAAATATAACTGTAATATCATAATATAGAATAAAAAAAACGAATGATATAATCAAATATAATAATTCATTTCTTAATAAATAAATGATATAATTAAAATAAAAAATGGTAAGTTGATAAAAGCGCTCTTCCTCTCTCCTTCCTAATTAATTTAATTTTGCTGTGCCCGACAGGGTCCATAATTGTTTCTTCTTAATTGTTTTTTACCACCTGTATATGTACATTATGGATTGCAATAAATAATTTGAATTTGAATTTGAATTTGACAAGAACGGGCACTCAGGTTCCTTCCTAAAAAATCCACCTCAGACACTAATCTACCTCTGTGAAATCGTTTCGGAAATTATACATAGGTACATAGGTATTTACGAATACCTGTAACATCTCCATACCCCTGGTGTCATAAATCAACCACAGCATCATCTGCCTAGCCTTTTCCCAACAATGTTGGGGTCGGATTTCAGTCTTACCGAATGCAGCTGAATACCGGTATTTTACATGGAGCGACTACCTATCTGAATTCCAAAACCCAGTTAGTACTGGTTAATACCCCTTGGTAAGACTGGTTGTTAGACTTACTACCTGTAACGACTGTCAAAGATCTAGAAAATATGACAGCCGGGACCAATGGCTTAACGTGCTTTCCGAGGCACGAAGAATACACTGTATGTAATGGGTGGTCACCTATCCATGGACCAACAAGAGTCCGAGCGCGGGTTAACATGAAGATCGACCCGAGCGGCTGTTATTAGTTAGCCACGAGCTCTTCTTTTAATTTTTCGTGATGTTCAACAGTAATCATCGTAAAATTATCGTAATTATTGTTAAATTATCGTACAATTATCGTAATTATCGTAAAATTATCGTAATTTTCGTAAAATTATCGTTATCGTAACCTGTTGTTGACATCACCAACATAACACATCTCCATAGGGGTTTGTCACGTGAAATTGGATTGTCAACTTAGGATTACACAAGTTGTAACAGCCATTGATAACTTGATTAATACCCAGGGCATTGATATGGATAAGTTGAGCAGAAAACTTGGATGTTACTCGCGGGAAATCAGTTTGCGGTTTGCCAGCTTTACTTGAGTTTGTGTTTTGCAAAGTTACTTTGAATTTTACACGTGGGAAGAGGCCTTAGTTATATTTTTTTCAGGTGATTTATAATAGCTTTGGTATAACCGGACTATAACAGGCCCATTGTTGGGAAACCAGCCCCTCTGTGTGGGAGAGAGTGGTTGATGAAAGACATAATAAATAAACAAACATAACATCACGTCTGGAATCTCCGAAGGGTTAGGCAGAGGTGTGCCTAATTGTACACCTAAAAGACAATATAATATGTCTAAGGATATTCGGTTACAGGACATGCTGGTTTCCTTACGATGTTTTCAAAAAGATGAACGAATATAATCATATCTTATTTTACTTCTTACTATACTACTTCCTTTATTTATTTCCATATAAATCTTATACATTTTTAAATATTTCTTAAAATAAAAACAGTATAAAAAACATTTAAAAATATAAAAATAATGACGACATTTATGATGGACGTTTATCTTGGAGTAACACAAGGGGTACGTTTTTTACCGAGGTAGAACGATCCCGTGGGACAATTAACGACCTACACGCGGGCGAAACCGCGGGCATAACCTAGTTCATAATAATTAACATCTTAGAAGAGAAGAAACTAAATTGATGTCAAAGTGTGAAAAACCGCAAACTCATTATCACAAGTGATTATGAAAACGCCAGAAACTCGTGCCATAAGCAAAAACTATTCAGAACTATTACTTTTTTACGAATTTCCGCAGTTTTTATTGTTTTTTCTGCTCGCCGCTGCATGCCCGTGTTTTCTGGTTGAAAGTTGAATGAAATGGAATTAAAAAAGCTGAGTTGACTTTTTCATAGCATGCGGGTAGTTTGATAAAACGTCATGCGGCTGTCAACCGAAACTGGCGCCTGCATACAAGTATTTGTAAGCCTAGTAGTGATGTTTTGAACACGATTGCAGTAAGTTTTTAAACGATGGTTTGTAATGTTTTGGGATTGTTTTTAATGTTGTATGATTTCTGTGGAACCCTAAAAATCCACGGATCACATACAGGCTGTAAACAGACCCTTCACGAAGCCGTCAACCAAGCAGCCAGTATATCAAATTACGTATCTTTACACAAAAATTATAGCTGGGGAACGACTTTTTTTATTTTCACAAAAGAAAACAAGGAAAAAAAGAGGAAACTCGGTATGCAGTGGGTAGTCACTCATCCACGGACCAACCTAAGCAAGCGCGGCTTAACCTTAAGATCGACCCGAGTGCCTGTTATAATTTAGCCATGAGCTCCTCCTTCACAGTCGATCCTTTCATTTAATAATGACATGGCTAGAAATGACGTGACTGCTGAGATGATGAATAAAAGAGAAGTATGGAAGAAGAAGACATGCTGCGCCGATCCTAAATAAATTGGGATAAGGAGAATGATGATGATTTTATTATTTAATATCACAGCCCAACTTCACTTACGGCTGGTTATAGGCCTTTCTTTATTTGTGCCAATCCATGCCATCCTCACCAAAACACATACCCCATACATTCTCCATCGATCGACGCCATAACAGATATATTGCCTAACAATCTTAGTACACAACCCTAATTGTTCCCAGGCTATTGTGCCAAACTAGGAGCTATGAATTATGGCCCATTACAGCCTGCTTGCCGGCCACTGCCAATACACGCAGGTATAGCAAATACAGGGTTAAACAATGGCTCTTGTTGTACGGTATGCTGTCGTAAATAGTAGCTGGAGCGATAATTAGAAACGATTTGAGGGGGAACTGTGATGGGGTTCAGCTTTTGTTTGTGAAGTCAAGTGGCTGTGTCCGCCGCATCTTTTCTACCCCATTGATTTGCTGATTTTTATTAGTTGTTCCATTTTTCTATTGTCAGGGACGCGATGGGTTTAATAATAATTATTACATATCACAAAATAGTTAATAAATAATTAATTAATATACTATTTTTTTTTATTTGTTTACTTTTTTTTATTATTAATTATTGACTCAGGCATGTCCTAGTACCAAAAAACCGAAGAAATGTGCTATATCTACCTATCCGCGCTGGGCCCGCGTGGTAGATTACAGCCCACTTCCTCTCGTAAAGAGGAGGCCTGTGTCCCAGCAGTGGCAACAAACAGATTGATTGTACCGTTCTGCCTCACTGACTGATCCCTTCAATCTCACCAGTAGCAAGTCTGCCTCTTTCATAATTTTTGTAAGGATAAAGAAATTGCTAAATAATAATTTTCTGTATTAAATACTCTAACTAGGTCAATGACCGAGTGCTGCGGAAGAATAAGTCCTTTCCACGTCACTTGTCCACTCAATGTCATCCAAAGACATTGTCAAAGACGTCCTCATGTCGAGAACTTTTTGGACAATTCGTAAAGATGATGTAGTACAAATAAAACGATTGTTACGAATTTTACTGTATTAAAAATATAAAAGTGAGTTTGTTTATTCGTCATGTCTTTACAGCAGAACGGATTCCGATGAAATTTAGCTCACAGGTAGATCACCTGAACTAGGACATAAGTTAATTTTTAATTCGGTTACTGTGTGATAATTTCCAACCTCCAAATAAGCGAATCCGCAGGCAAAAGCTAGTTGATTATAAATTCAATTTATTACTACAAAAGTAGAATTATTAACAACAGTGCTTTTGAAACAGAAGCAATAAAATTCTCTGACAAACGAAATAGCTCTCAAAAGCTACCTATTATGCCGAACAGGTGATGAAAACCTATTCTACCGTGAAGACCATACCTACATGTTCCTTTGCTACTCATTGTTCAATGGGAACAATTATTCGCAGTAGGGCAACCAAGCGGCAGCAATTAACGAGATCAGTCCCGGACAGCGATCGGTAATACTCCTTTGATTGTCCGAGCGATTCGTCCGCGGACAATCCAATTTTGTGAACGCCAAGTCCCATTGTGTGTTTGTGCGATAGAGTAGCTGTATTTCATTTGTTTTGAAATTTGTGGCGATTTATTGGTCGCATTAGTTATGTGGTTGGTTGGGCGAGTTGTATGGGTAGCAGATTAATTATGGGAATGGAGTATGGTCACTATGTAATGTAGTAACTGGCGGTGTTACACTTATTAATTAGTGGGGTTGAGTAAAGTGCTATCGATTGCAATCACTGGATATGTTCACCAAGAATTACGCTAGATAAGATGGCTTTTGAATACACAATAATTTTGATCTTTTTCTTTATCGTGTGGTTAGTGCCTAACCTGGTGTTAGAGTTTTTTTGCCACCCAGGGACGTCTGACTTGGCTTTACATGCCGTCGAGAACTATCTCTCAAGCATGATGATTTCCTCACGATGTTTTTCTTCACCGAAGCAAGTGATAATTATACAATACTCACATGAATCCGAAAAGTCAGAGGTGCGTGTCCTGGATTCGATCTTGAGACCTATGATGACTTGTTATTACAATTTTAATGAAAATTTTGAAGATACACGTGAAGAGTTAAAAGTGATGAAAACAGTAGTTTAGACTTCTTTGTTTATCTCTCAAGTCATAACGAGTAAAAATAGTTAATCTACAGTGGTGACACAGGTATATGTTATCATAGTCTTCTGTTCCATCATCATCTGCCTGCTTTTTCCCAACTATGTTGGGGTCGGCTTCCACTCTAACCGGATGCATCTGGATATCAGTATTTTACATGGAGCGACTGCCTATCTGACCTACACAAACCAGTTAGTATTGGGTAATACGATACCCCTTGTTAAGACTGGTTGTCAGACTTCCGGGCCACTAACTATACGTAACGACTGTCAAAAATGTACAAATTAGACCTGGGACCAATTGCTTCTACGCGCGCGTGCTTTCCGAGGCACGGAGTGAACTCGGTGTGTAATAAGTGGTCACCCATCCACGGAAACCTTGAAAATTGACCGGTTTGGCTGTTATTATGCCACAAGCCCATTTCCATCTTCTGCTTACTGCATTAAAAGAATCCTCAGTAATCTTGCTGATCTGCTTCCACAGCATGAGATACTCTCGCAAAGATCGCGCTGATACGAGAAAAGAGCGAGGTAGTAGGCATCCAATTAATTGTTCCAATAGTAGGTACAAGGTAATCAACAAATCAGCGCACACCACGTCTTCAAACAAATTAATTAATTATGTGTATCTGTGTGTTAATTTTGTGTGTTTATTACTTAACTACTATACGTTGCTACCTGTGGAGAAATGAAAGATTTGATTCGTTAGTATTATTTTATAACATTCTTAAAATATCCGTGAATGGAAACTCTGGAAAGGTAACATTCCCTTTCTTATTAAAACTATTTAATTATTAAAACTGTTTTGCCAAGGCAGCTTAACAAAAGAACTTTTATCAAAATGTCTTTCCTCATCATTATCTGCCTAGCCTATTCCCAACTATATTGGGGTCGGCTTCCAGTTAAACCGGATGCAGGTGATTTCCTGTATCTTACATGGAGCGACTGCCTATCTGACCTTCACAACCTAGTTATTACTGGGTAATACAATACCGCTTTAGTGAAACTGGTAGTCAGACTTTCGGGCTACTGACTACCTGTAACGACTGTCAAAGATCTACGAATGATAGTCAGGATCGACAGCTCAACGTGCTTTTCGGAGGAAACTCGGTATGTAATGGATGGTGACCCATCCACGGAACAACCATACCAAGCGGAAGATCGGCCCATGCAGCTATCATTATTTAGTTACGAACTCCTCAAAACTAACTTTCCCGATTATTATATTATTATCTAATCTTGTGTCCATTAGATCTGTGTAACAGTACGTGTCTACGTGCCAACCATTGTGCGCCATTATCAGGAGCTCTGACTGAAGGGGAGGGGGTGAGGGGAAGAATGGGTTGAATTGATTCAGGGGACGACGGGGAAAAATGGAACACGAAGTCATTTCTGCTTGATTGCTGTTATTAGTAATGGTGGGGATATTTCTTAGGAGGTTGCATGTTTTATTATTAATTGTTTCGACAGCCTTCTTTATTTTTGAGGATTTAGGGATTTAAGAAACGAAGTATCACGATTACAGGATTTTTTATTTTATTTTAGCATTATGGAATAATAACATAACATCACGCCTTGTAAACCTCGAAAGGTTAGGCAGAGGTGTACCTAACAAATACACCGAAATTTCGCCAGTTATATATTTAAGTTCCATGTAATAGGGGGCGAGCCTATTGCCATCAACCGGGCGCGAATCCAGACTCCGTGACTGCTACTGAGAAATTTGTGAAGGTAAAAGCCAATAACATTTGGCCCAAGCCCGGAATCGATCCCAGGACCTCATGCTCACCAGTAGACCAACGAGGTAGTCGAGAATAATATCAGGACCGAATCAAAATACACAGCTGCATTTAAAAGATTTCTTGCACCACACAAAACCACTCTACCCTTATTAACCCCACGCTGCCTGCCACCGCACTTACCCTCAACACCGAAATGGTACATTAAATATCGCTTCAAATCATAAGTATCACAAAAACCCACATTATTATTCTCAAAACGTAGAAACAGTCCCTTATCAAAAAACTTGACACGGCCATTAAGGTCACTGTCCAAAACATAAGAGAACAATCACTCTATTATTCCTCAAATTATTTAAACAAAAGAGCCCTAATTGACCCCAAACCTCTAATTGGGGCCTAAATGTTTGTAAAATTAAATTAAACATGTAGTTTAATTGACTTTTCTTTTGGGGGCGAAAAAATTGAATTTACGCAAAATTAATTTTAATCGTCGTTCAATTTATCTCTGAGGGTCGTTTTGGGGTCCTGTTGGACTGAAGCGTAATTGTCTTTTTTATGGTTTACTCTTTCGAGGAGTAAAGTTAGGAATGTTTAAAGTTTGAAAAGAGCTTCAGAGCTTCGGGCGATCTCGTGTTCGAGATTAACTGCGGAACAGTGGCAAACCGTTTTGTTACATCCGCGTTGAAGTAAACTTGATATTTTAGGTTTTGATTATGTTTGATTTTAACTCGACTGCGGCGAAGCCCGAAAGAGGGTTATTATCAATATTATTAGTCTTGTAATATTCTCCTTAGAAGACTGTTCGAAAGAGATACCGTGGCCCTGGAACACCCTTGGCAAAGAAGGAACATGGATGGGTTTTTAGTCAGTAGAAGTCTGACACTCCCTTCTGCTCCGCCCAGAGTGGGGGGGGTCATCTGATGATTTCCCATCCGAAAAAAAAGGGCTTAGGCAAAGGTTTACATAATAGTACACCCACGTTGTGGCACGTAATAGAGGACAAGCCAATTTCCATCAAACAAATAAGAAATCAGACTCCCGGATGCTTGCGAGAAATTCCTGTAGGAATAACCCGTTAACACTTTGCCCGACCTGGGAATCGATCCCAAGATCTCGTAAATCGCAATGCGCTTGTTTTTTTCTGAAGTGGTAGGAAGACTTAATATAAAATGACCATCACCATCATTGACCTGCCCTTATCCTAATTTATTAATGGTCGGCGCAACATGTCTTCTTCTTCCACACTTCTCTATTACTCGTCATCTCAGCATTATAAAATGACTGCTGATAACTTAATACATCAACTACATATTATACCGAAGCCATTGTTACCAATTATACGGTTTAGAATAAACAACGATTACTTCCCACTGCGGTGGACATAGTCAAAGCGGTCATCTATTCTCAGAGTCCTCATACCAACAAATACCACATTTAATATAATATCACGCCTGTAATCCCCGAAGAGTGAGTCAGAGCTGTTCCGTATTGCTCACCCATATTTCGTTAGTTAAATTTAAGGCCCATAAAATAGGGGTGAGCCTTTTGCCGTCAATCGGGTACACATTCAGGACTGCAATTGAGATTCTTTATTGAAAAAGCCCAATAACACTTCGAGACTTAGGAATCTTACCCCAGACCTTTGTCACTGCAGTAGCGCTTACTACCTCAAGACTAACGCGGTAGTCACTACAAACATTAATTGTTAAATCATTAATCATCTTCCTGTCTTTGTTCCATGTGTTTTGGGGTCGGCGCAACACGTTTTTTACTATTCTCCTCTGTCAACCGTTACGCTATTTTACACTCCTGTTTCCCTCATTTCATTCACCACACAATCTTCGTTTCCTTAGTCTTCCTTCCTCTTAGAATCATGATAACCTCCTAAATGAAAACAGCATTTACCAATTACAAGGAAAACTGTATTAATTCAGTATTAATTTATTTATTTTACTTTGTACCTATTATGGGAGGTAAAAAAAAAAACGGGCCTAGAGCTAATTTATATCGGGTACATTGAGTGGACCACCTTTGTAAGACGACTAAAAAGTCACGGTGTATAACACTATTTCCTAATAAATATTGTTTCCGAGAATTGGAGGAGCCAGTCCCTAACTGGAAACTCGTTAATTCACTTAGTTACCCCTGGGTAGTCAGTGGGTATTTTGAATCCAACTCGATTTTGGAGGATTTATAAATGAGTAGCTGTGCCTCGCGACTTTCGTCAGCGTGAAATTATTATATAAATATTAAGTACTTCTCTATTTGAATTGGGATTTTGTTAACAATTTCAAGCGTTTTAATTTATTTGAACAGAACCCTAATCCTTTTTCTAAAATAAAAAAGCTTAAGTTACTCCTTTTAATATCAGCTATCTGCCAGTAAAAGTTCCGTCAAAATCGGTCCAGTCGTTTCGGAGATTAGCAACAAACAGACAGACAGATCGACAGACAGAAAGTCAGACAAAAATTAAGTTTTTTTGTTATAAGTACCGTATAACTTACAAGTAGGCATTTAGTAAAAATTTGGTTTTTGAAATTACAAACAGACACTTCAATTTTATTTATTTGTACAGATTTAATCGTAAAGTGACCTAATTGGGAGCTGCGGGAGTCGCGTTCATTTTTGATTTCATTCATCGTTAGCATATCTATTGAAAACTGAACCGTATGCAAACACGGTCGTGTTTCAGTCAAGTGCTAGCGTTTGGTTGTTTTTGATTTATTACTGTGATTTCTTTTGATTGCTTGCTAATTAGTAGTTTGTATAGAATTTAATGGGGTCGTATCTATGATGCGGGTATTTTTATTCGTCGCGCAATTGAAGCATTTATAAATGACTTGAACAATATACAGTTTTCATGCTAAATACTTAATGATTTTGTTCTTTATCCTCCTCTTTGATTATTCTGACTTTTACTCTTCTTAAAGTGAATCAGCGATCAGCATATATAAACTGCGTTCGCGACATGTCATCATTACTATTAAATTTGACATTGACAACTTGAACGCCGCTTAGAAGTGTAAATCGCATTCAAAGTTAGCAGGCTTCTCGCATAAAATTATATCTGATTTTGGATTACACTTTCTTAAATTACTTTTAGGTGAACAAAAGATATTTTCGTAAGGATTATAGAGCTTGACACATTTTCCGGCAACAAAACTCATTTATCTTTGCATAGTTTAGCAGACTAAAATATTCAAGGACATTCTTATTCCCAGCGCCCAACGAAACTTAATTACAGCGCGAACGAGGGTCCGAACTAGCCAAGATACATTAAATAAAGCAAGCAATTATAAACGAACTGTGACCAAACTTCCGGAAAACTTCGCCACGGTGTGACAGAGGTCACTTTAATTTGTAATTCGAACTTCGTTTGGGGTCAAAGAGGTCTCTATTCGGCCGGTGGACCGCCATTACGCGTACCATCAAATGCCCCTTTCTGGCCAAAACGACCCACATTTGCGATGGCAAATAATTAGACCTTGTTTGTGGCGGCCGCCTCCCCCTCGATAATATTTTAGGATATACCGCCGTCGTTTAACTGTTATTGCGTAAGTCTACGTCTATTATGAATTTATTTTGGTCATTTTAAAATAAAGTGCGGTTTTATGTTGATGTTGGAACTGAATTTAACAGTCGTCTGGACGTTGGATTGCGTCTAGACATCAGGCATGGTAAACTTAGGCCGATATCGGAAAAATAAACAGCTGTAGCATGTATTTGAGTCGAGTTGGTATGTATACATGACACCTTGCATTTGCATTATATATTTGAATACGGTTTTTTTTTTGTGATGTTGTGTGTATGTTTGAGTAAACATGCCATCAAACTAGAGGAGGATCGGCAACTTTGACACATAGCATAAACAGCATAAGCATAATCAGCCTATTAATGTTCCCACTGCTAGGACGCAGGCAACCTCTCTATGAGAGGGAATGGGCTATAATCCACCACGCGGGCCCAGTTCGGGTTGGTAGATGTCACATGTCTTCGAATTTTTGGTTCTAGGACATGCCGGTTTCCTCACAATGTTTTCCTTCACCGTTTTGAGAGCAGTGGTGATGAAATAACTTACACAAAGTAATGCGCCTGGCTGGGTTCTTTGACACATATCATTAAATAAATAAAATATTCGATACAAGAAAGGTAAGGGTATACTGTCCTTATTCGTAAAGTTCTTCAGAAAGGTCAGCTGCGTGGTACTCGTGTGCATGTATGATCAGATGTATGAACGTGGACGAAGCAAAATATTGTAGTTGTAACTGCAGGTGGCGTTATGTAATGTCTACCTACCCTGTGGAAATAACTCGAGAGTTTATGTTTGGACATTTTCAATTGTTATAATATACTTTGTAAATATACCTGTCAGAGGATATACCTCGAGCATCATGCATCATATTTCCATTTACACACGACCGCTGTAGAATGTTCCAGAGCGGTTGTCGCGGTTCGCGGGCTGCAGTGACCGTTGCGGTTTGTGTGCAAAGGGGATTCTAATCTGGGCAACAAATTGATTTAAAAGGTTAATTAAATTTAAGCAAATGATGTACTGTTTGCTAATGTTTTGTTCATGAAAGCAGTTTGCGTATAAATTTAGAAGTCGTAATTTATTTATTTATTTACCACTAATTATAGCAGCATTACAGACCAAGTATAATACAATGCTATAAGACAAAAACCACACAACAAAACAAACAAAACATTAAAAAAAAAACACAAACAAAATACACCCACAAAATACAAAAAAAAACAAAACAAAAAAAAACAAAACAAACAAAATTAACAACAACAAAAAAAAAACCAACAAAATTATGCCTATCTTCTGCAAGAAAAGCGGTGCCTAGTCAAACAACCAATAATAGAGCGACGATTTGCGTTATCTGGTACAGTCGACGTCGGTAGTAACGCTGCCACCAGCCACGGAGTTAGCTATGCGTAGTACACAGTTTAACTGTAATAAGAGGCCTGCTTAAACTGGTTTTGCTACCATTAACATGCAACCTACTATACCAGAACCTAAAAACCAAGTTCTTGTGTTTTCTGTGAATAGTTTTGTTGCTATTTTAGTTGTAAATCCTGTGTATACCAAATAAATAACACGAAGTCGATCGAAAAAGTTTTAGGTACAACTTTAGGCTTCATTCTGAAGATACGTTATGAACAATTTTCGTTTGCCTTTTATTCCATACAATCTTCAGTACCCAAATATATTCAACAATCGTATTTATGCCGAACAAAAGAGGGTACTCAAAGTGATTGTAGTAATTAAGTAAAAGCTCGACTCTCATCGAACTCCAGTTATTTGGAGGCGAATGTTTTACTCCGATGAATGTTTTATTTCTTCATTATAAAGCGAGCAGTGATGAACTCTGAACGAAACAACACAATGTTTTTACTTTAATTTTGAAAATGTATTGTTATTGTGGAGCTTACTGGCTGCCGGATTATTGGAGTGAATTAAAAATAGATGCTGTTTTTTTTAAAAAATAAGCATTATTGTACAGTGTAAAATGATTGTATCCTTTGACCCCGTTAATACTTTTTCATAACCAAAATAATATATAAAAATTAGTCAAACCAGCTCAATAAAAAGCAATATTGTTATTTGTCAGATAAACATTTAGACTCACAATCGCCAAACATTATTTTTTTTACAAAATTTAATTATTCGTGTCACCAGAGTGCTAAAAAAATTCAAATAAATTGAATAGTATCAGAACCTGCTGCAGGAACACATTTTATTTTAAAACAGATTCTATTGCAAAAAGAGGATTTAAAACCCACCGCGTGTGTTGCCAGATCAAATAAAAGGCTTTGGTCACTAGACTGAAAGGTAACTTTTGAATGGGCTTAGCTTGCCGTCACTGTGTCGGAAATTCAAATTTTTATTTGCACATTTAAATATTTTATATTTTGACTTGTGATCTTTTAAAGTATTATTCGTTGAGATATTTATTACTCTGTTGCATAAATAGAATACATAAATAAATTCAAATTCTGTATAAAAATAAAGCAAAGTTCCACTTTATACAAAAGTTGACATTTTAATTTACATTCCCAAGAACAAGTGGTCCATTGCTCCCCATCCTCCCCTTCACTTAATAGACTAACTTTAATCTTGACTTTACTTCTTTTCCAGGTAATCGGGCGTTTAAGTGAGGATTAAATGTAAGTATTACTGCTAAGAGGAGATGTGCTCAAAAAACAAAGGACGACCGGATTTCCGAAGTGGCTAAGTGGTCCTGAGACTTGCAACTGGCTATTAAGAGTTAAAAGTCGCAAGGGACGAAAATATTTGTATGGATTGGTATACCTTTACGGGGAAGTGAATATAGCAAACATCTGTGAGTTCACTCAGATATTATTTGGACAGAATGGAGCTAAGCCTTTGTCCTTTGCAAAGAGACGCCATTGCGTTTAATTACATGCCATCTCAATTAGCGTTTTGAAAATCTATAAAACATTATTTTAGTATATGCGAAACCTGAATATAGTTTGTTCAGAATAAATAACTGAATCGATTCCAATAATTTTTAAACCAACACCACCAAAACTATTTAAAAAACGTTACAAGTGGGACACTGAGCGACACTAAGTACCTATCGCAATCATTTAGGTACCTACTGCCAAATTATTATTATCAATGAGCTAAAGACGACGCTGGAGGCGCACGCGCGGCGCTGCGTGGTAACCACGTTTTTGTGCGGACAACCAGGTAACAGAACAAGCTTATAACTATGTGATTTTTCATGATACAGTTTTGAAATTTTGTACTTGAATTCGTTACAGAAAAATACTAGACACGTCTTCCCGGTTTCGCAAATACTAAAACTAATGTTGTATAACTTGACCCCAGAGTCTTTTATAACTTTTAAATTAATATCAGTCTGTCGACTCATTTTCCGTTCAGATTGATACAAAGCAAGAAAGTATGAAACTGAGCTATTTTTTCACGAAACGGCAGGTTACGGTCTGCAACGGTGGCCTATTTTTCTGGGCTACGTACTGTATGACATTTTTCTACACCATCTGTAATATAAACAGGGTGTGTACGTTCGTAACATTCTCCCACAAACTGTTAATGATAGAAACTGTAAATTTGGACAGTAGTTGTATAGTTTAAAACGAAGGATGCACTAACAAGAGATTTTGGAAAGGAATTCGTTTGCATAAAAGATCTTATTTCGTAATGCTTATCTAGTTACATAATATAATAATGATTTTCAAAAGTACCCTTTTTTGGAGAGGTGTTGAAATTCATATGAGGAAAAATTACGAAACACGTGCGAAAAAAGTGCTATTATTTTTATATTTCGACCTTTGTCCCTTCTTTCACCCCAAACTAATGAGAACCCCTTTTAAATATACAAGAGTAATGTTGAAATAGCGACAGATGTATAAATGATAAGTCGGGGAGGGTACGTTAATATTAGATGGCAGTCTCAGGTTTCATTAGCTGAGGATTGAAAGTTTAATGAGTATGACCTCATGAATGTCTCCTCTGTCGAATCAATGGTCCGTGAGTGGCGATTATTGTGGTACTGTCACAATGTTTGGCTAGAAGAATTTTGATTAGATGGAGTATAGTTATGTTTCAGAATGAGAGTTTTTCTGAGTCAATTGACGTACGTAATAATCAGTATATGCCGTTCGCTGAGACTCCAGCTCCAGTTCCCTCTCAGTGACGGGGATTGTGCCGTAATCTTCAAACAGAAACACAATATTGCTGCTTTAAGCTGTTTTTTAGATGAAATAGCTCATTATTCGCTGGGACGCTTTCATACGACACTCTACTTAGGTCGACGGTCGACAACTTTTCATTCTTATTACTCAGGGCATAAGGGTGAAAATTACTCAGGGCATAAAGGTGAAAAGTGGTCGACCGTCAGTGAACTCAGTAGTACTTTCAATAAGCTTAGTTCTTTTGAATACGCATGATGGTAGATCTTTAAATAGCCGGTGCCACTGGCCCAGTGACGTCGTTCGGATTTCGTGGCACAGGTTGGTTAATTGGTTATTCAGAAATTGATATATGTATATATATGAGGCAAAAGCACTCAGTAGCCCGTTCATTTTCTTACCAGCCTACATTGTAAACAGATTTTTCTTCCTTCTAAAATTCGCGACCTCCTTCCAAGCCATTCCACCTGAAGCTGTCCTCATGTAGCTAGTTATACGAGAACTGGCACAGAGCACTCGCTTCACAAAGCTGAGGTGCGGTCATTAGATGGTTAGTGTGGGGCCAGGAGAACAGCGAGAAGAGGGTGAGCCTTGAGTTTTTAAACGAGGAGTTATTCTCAGGAGAAAACAGTAGTGTCATGTTTCCTTACATTTTGATGGTGATGTTATAAATCAGGGGCAAGCCTATTGGCATCGGCTTCAACATTGACTTTAGCCTGGTACTTATATTTTTTTCTACCAGTAAACTCAAGGAGGGTCAACCCAATATCAGAAAACCTGTCATTTTATGAATCAATCCTGGACCCTTATGGATACTTGCGGTCAGTAGACTAAGAGGCAGTCAGTCGAAGTAATATTTAAGTATGTGACGGAAAGTGTCTTTATTCATCCTTTTTTCTACATTCAAATTAATTCAGTGTGCATTCATTTTCTACGTAAAATTACTGATCTTTTTCTACCCATAGAAATCTTATTTGTTGGCAGCATAAACGCTGTTTCAGTGGATACATTCTTTATCGCCCAGTGAACTACTGAGGGAAACTAAAACCGTGTTAAGATTCCCCTTAAATCTCAAAGTATTCGAGCGAGACGACTTAAAATATTACTCTATGAACTCCAACTTTTTCTTTAAAACGTTGGATATGAAAGATTATAAAAGGGTAGAATATTTCCATGTAAGTCATCCTGTTAATGTGACAAATCGGGGTTTAGAAAGAGATATTTACACAGGTATGAGTGAAAGACACGACGCTCTACAAACCTGAACTTTAACGACGAACATAGTTTTTCAGTACTAATTGTTCCCACTGCTGGGACACAGGCCTCTTTCCTGTGAAAGAGAGTGGGCCGTTATACAACACGCTGATTAAATGCAGGTTGGTGAACGGCATATGTCTCTGAAGATTTTTATTCTAGGACATACTGACTTCCTCACGATTTGGTAATTCACCATTTTTGATGCTGCAGGAGCTGACGAAAATAATCAGTCTATTAAGTACCCACAGTGGGCTGTAATCCACATCGAGAGGCCAGTGCGTGTTCTAGTCTTCGAATGTTTGCTTCTGGGACATGCTGATTGCCTCACGATGTTTTCATTCACCTTTTTGAGAGCAGTGGTGATGAAATATTTTACACAAACGTTCTAATAAGGCAAAACATAACTAAGATTAGAAAGGTCTGTGAGAACCTTTGCCCAACAGTGGGACAGAATAGGCTAACGTAAAACAAAAAAACCCACTTCCAAAAAACATTAAAAAATGGAAAAGTTCTTTACTTCCGGAATTCGGTGACTTTTTGTTTCATTGATTTTTTTGCCACCATAAAACTCGTATACTACCCAACCAAAATGAATAAAATATATGGGACCACCGCGCGAGCTTCCTCCAAAACACAGAGTTATGAGATAACAAACATTTAAAAAAAATCATCATGAATTGAGAACCTCCTCTTTTTAAGAAGTCGGTTAAAAATAATGCCTGCTTGATTTCGAATCCTCCACAATATGTAAGTCGGGATCGCTTGTTCTCAACAGAATCTTACAGATACTCAAAGTGCCATGTTTAAAGGTACTATATCTTAATATGACAGCTTTCTAATGTGTTGTTATGGGTCGTAAGTAATGTATCTGTTTATGATAGCCGTAAAATAATGGTACGCGTTTATAATGTGCTTTTACTCTTAATGGAAATGTTGATGGTTTTCGTCATCAAAAGTTATTTATAAAAGACTTTGATTACTTCATGTTATGCTTGAAAATAAGTTAACAAGAATGAGTTGACTGCCTCGATGGTCTAGTGGTCGCAAACGTGACTGCTGAGCATGAGGTCCGGGGTTCGATTCCCGGGTCGGGAAAATGTTATTTTGTTTTTCCATCAGGAATTTCTCAGTAGCAGAAACGGAGTCTGGATTTGATGGCAATAGGCTCGCCCCCTATTACATGGGACTTAAACATAACTGGTAAAATTTGGGTGTACTATTAGATTAAGCTCTGCCTAACCACTCGGGGATTACAGGCATGATGTTAAGTTAATATTACCATAGCCGCAATTGTCGTCTCTCATCAGTATAAGTTTGTTTTTCTTTCATATTGGGATTGGGTTTGGCAATGAGACTTCTAATCTTAGAAAGGTTGATAGATTGATAACTACGTAGCCTTTTGATTTTGACTGACTGACTTGACTAATTTAAAAATACCTGGGACTGGTTTATTTGAAATTAGCACTTTACCAGCGACTTCATCCGCAAAAATTGTGATAGCTCGACTATTAAGTATAATATAAATATTATTTATAGCCTATAGCACCCACGAATAATGTAGCTTTCAGCCAGTGAAATTTTTTTAGAATTGAATCATTAGTTCTGGAGATTACCCCCCTACACTGCGGGATTGTTCGAAAGAGACACCGTGGCCCTGGAACACAAAGGGCAAAGAAGGAACATGGATGGGTTTTAGTCAGTACAAGTCTGACACTCCCTTCCGCTCCGCCCAGAGTGGGGGGGGTCATTTGATGATTTCCCATCCAAAAAAAAAAAAAAAAAAAAAAACCCCCTACAAACAAACTTACAAATAAATTATAAATCTTTATAATATTAGTATAGATAAATGCTTTCAATTTCGGTTTGACTGCTGTAAATCTGACTATCAGAATCACAGCTAAGGCCAGCTACCAAGCAATAAGTAAAGCAGAGAACTAAAAGTCACCTCTAATGAATTTCATCGCAAAATTTTGAAATGACTATAAATTGTTAGACGAACATCGAATTGCATCAGCGTTGTCCAAATTATACAGATATGAGGCTAGAAACTGAACCAATAGAGGAGAAATAGCTAAACAAAATTCGATGATTGATGTTCAATGACTCAGTGGATCAATGACATTAGGAATTTCCTCTCTAGATAAATAAGCAACAACATCCCCGCTCCGAGGTAGGCATACTGATAAAAATAACACATTACCGACCATACAAACACTCACGAGTTATCTATGTAGTGCATTTTATACTTTATCTCCGGTATTATTATGTGAGTCATGAGGGAGAATCATATAATTATGTTCGACAGTTTCGATAGGATATCTTTGGAGAGGTAGCTAATGGTGTGATTGGTCGTAGGTTACCGAATGGACCCGAGCTTATCCGAAGCTGTTCGGGGTCGTGTGCTTTGATGGAATGTCGTGGATGGAGTTTGAATCACGAGCTTAAAACAGATGACGGTTTTAAAATTGGAACGTCAAAAGACACACATCGCTGCAAGGATTTTTAAAGCTTAAATGACATTGACAGGTCGTGCTATTGGTGAGCATTTTGTGATATTTTTTGAGAAATAACATAACATAACATTACGCCTGTAATCCAAGAAGGGTTAGACAGAGGTGTATCTAATAGTACACCCACTTTTCGCCAGTTATGGTTAAGTCCCAAATAATAGGGTGCGAGCCTATTGCCATCAGCGGGGCACAAGTTCAGACTCCGTTGCTGCTACTAAGAAATTCCTGATGGAAAAAAACAAATACCATTTTACCCTATCCGGGAATCGAAGCCATGACCTCATGCTCAGCAGTCGCGCTTTGGGACACTAGACCAACGAGGCAGTTGTTTTGTGAAATCTATTGAAAATACAAGATAGCGACGTACGTGTAGGTTTTGCCCAGGCTCCTACAGATTCTTGTACAGCTACTGTACTTAAGTTTTGATAATTCACTACCCTTGTTTTATCACTCTTATACATACATTTCACACAATATTATCTTGCTTATAGTCTACAGACCCTACACGAAGCCGTCAACCAAGCATACTGTACATCAAACTAAGTAAATTTACGCAAAAATTATTGCTGGGAAACGACTTTTTTTATGGGGTGAAAAATCACGTTTTACAGTAAGACTCGATGGAACGCACTCAAAGCATTGTGCTGATGGATGGATTGAATAGTACGGGAGTCGTGGAGGTGTTTAAAGTTAAAAATCTTACATTAACAACACGTATTTAAAAAAAAACTTGTTAAAAAGTTGGAACTTTGACCCCCAATATCTCCGTAACTAGAAGGTTCCCAGGTATGGTCTAGAACAAAAAAAATTATGGCTTTCTTCTTCGTTAATTTATTTACACCCTTTATATCTATATATTATATCATGCACAATTATTTAAACACACCAGAGTCTGCGAAAACCAGCAAATCCATGTCATCCATGATCATTCTCTTGCCCTTAGCCCAATTCATTTATAACCACACGAAGACATCCATATAAAGCTCTAGATACAGCAAGCCCAATTCGAAACTCCAAAAAACTCCTCCATTCCTTTTCAACAAATTCCTGAGCCTCTTAAATCGTCTTAACCATATTATCATCCCGACTACAGCGCCGTGTCACAATCCCTGTACAAACACGGCCGTGTTTGCTCTCGCCGTTTGTTCTACACATTGTCTCACCTGCTTGCCAGTAAGAAGGGATACGTTTCCTGTCTACGACTTAGAATTAAATGCTTTGGGAGATTTGTGGTTTTACTTTCTCAAGAGTATCTTGTTAGTGAGGTCAAAATCCATGGTTGTTTTAACCCTTAATTGGTGACGTGTTGTGTTACATACCCCAGCGTTTCTTTGAAGGTTTAGAACTTTTTTAATTCTGAAGTTTGCGCGCTAAAGTTCCCATTAGCTTTCTAAAAACAGGTGTCCTTTATGATCAAGTTTCGAACGTAATCGTGATTTTACATGTATTTCATTTAAATGATCAGAGTGCCAGGCACTCCACGCAGCCGTTTACGTAACTTCTAAGGTGCGACCTATTGAGGGTTAAGAGTGAGGATTGAAGCTCAAAGACTGATTTCTAAAAATCTTACCATGCTCAATCAAAATAGCTTCCCCAAATGACGAGTGTATTTACAAATACGTGCGATGCAAATTAAGCAAGCAAGGTGGTAGACCTCCCTGACTGAACAGTAATTTACCATGTTAATAAGTTATTTTCCAATTGAGAACACCATAATTATTAGTTATGTCAATGATGACCTTGATGGTTATTCTTGGAAAATACCAAACTATAAATAAAGAAGTCTCGTATAGTCGAATCTTCTACATAGCTGAACCGGCAACCAGATTTTTGCTCAATTGAATGATTGCTAAAAACAATTTGACACCACTTTGACTGAAATCAGAAATGTTTAGCAAAATCCCTACCCCGATACAACCCAATTCTATCAATAATACCTTATTTACACATTAGTCATAAAAAATTGCTCCATAAATACAGTATTTTCTCATAATATAAATAAATTCTCTATTAACAATATATAAAATGAAATGCCATCGATTTTCGATAACCCTTCTTTATGACATACCCTATGTGACCTTCCATAAATATAACTAGATTCCGGGCCGTCCTCTCCTTGGGTAAATACTTTATTTATTTTTATGATGCTTATGTATTTTGATTAAAAAATATTCTGGAAAAGGGACCGCTGGGGTTTGATGTGAGGTCCTGTTATGTGTGTTAGCATGAATGTATTCATTACACGTTCTTCAAAGAATTTTGAACTCTTTCTCGATAGATGAAAGCAGCCTTATTGCATAGTCATGGTTGCAAATCTCGAGATATTGTATTAAAGGGTTTCATTTGAACATGTCTTTGTCACCTGAAAGCTAGTACGTAGTCCTATGCTTCTATTATTATAAATGAAAAGTTTTTGAGGATGGATGGATGTTTTTTCATCTTTCACGCAAAAACGGTGGAACAGATTTGGGTGAAATTTGGCACATAGATACTTTATAATTTGGATGAACATATAGGATACTTTTTGTCCCGGTAGTACGATCCCGTGGGATAATTACCGATTATTTACTCGGCGCAGGCGAATTCGCGGGCATAAGTTAGTTATGTAAATATGTTGGGTCTTGAGAAAGGCAGGTGCGTGTCATCACCACCCTCCTATTCTGCCCTCTGAGAGTGTCTTAGTCAAAGTGACCTCTGCGCCCCCAACGATGTCGTCGTAGATCTGGTGATTTGGGGATAACAAAAAAATACTGTCGTGAAAGCGACACGAAGAAAAAAGAAAATGAATACCTTGAGTTTCACGTATTTGAATCAAGTAGATATTTAGTACGAGGAGCTCGTGGCTAAATATGTAATAACAGCCGCTGGGGTCGATCTTTAGGTTAAGCCGCGCTTGCCAAGGTTTGTGCGTGGATGAGTGACCACCTATACATAGTGTTCTCCGTGTCTCGGAAAGCACGTTAAGCCGTTGGTCCTGGCTGTTATTTGTAGATCTTTGACAGTCGTTACAGGTAGTCAGTGCGTGATAACCAGTCTTACCAAGGGGTATCGTTTTAACAGTACTAACTGGGTTGTGGAGGTCAGATAGGCAGTCGCTTCATGTAAAATACTGGTATTCAGCTACATTCGGTAAGACTGGAAACCGACCCAACATAGTTAGGGAAAGGCTAGGCATGATGAGGTATGTATGTAGTACACCAGAAAGTTCATTCTAATTTTATAGATCCCCAAGAGATAAACACGAAAGAAGTTTCGACCGCCTAAGTATTGCTAGCTCTTAACAATGGAAAATAGTCAATATGCAAGGTCTCAAGCTCGAACCCTAGACACGCACCTCTAATTTTCGGATTCATGTGCGTATTGTATAATTATCACTTGCTTCGGTAAAGGCTTCGACGGCATGCAAAGCCAAGTCAGAGGCCCATGGGCGGCATTAAAACTCCGACACTAGGTTAGGCACTAACCACACGATAAAGAAAGAAGAAGATATGCAAAAAATCTAAAATGGAAGAAAAGAACAGTCATATTTTCCACAACTAATCACTCTTCCATTTAAAACACTACGCAATACCATTACAAAACTAAAGATACATCTAACAAAAGAATTGTTACCTTCAAAAATAATTACAGATCAATGCCAAACAGCGATACCTATACATAAACTTATTTTTTACCCGCCATAACAAAAGGTTGCCATAAATTAAACAGCTCACTTATTGTCCATACACAATAGATTGTAACAAACCTTAATGGCGTCGATTATGGCTACTCCTAACTCGGAATTTCATTAACTTTCCCTTTAATTCTTGTTTAATAGCACGGGAGTTAGGAACGCATAAATAAAAATGTGTTGCAGTATTTCTTTTAAAATTATTTATGGTTGTCAAAGTTGGATCTGTTTTGCATTGGTTTGTAAATCTTTATCACAGAATTCTATTGTGTTTTTATAATTAAATTTGTATTAGTGATGTGACGTTTGATGAATTTTGTATTTAAATTGTAGTTAAGATCTTTTATTTTTTTTGAACATTCTTGATTGTTTATTATTTTATATGACATGTTTATTCAAATATTTTAATTCCATTATATACAATACTTTAATTTGTGGTAGTGATAGTGTATTTTTCTATTTCTTATTAATCAATTTATGAATGTTTTTTTATTGCTATTTAACTATTTGTTTTAATGTAACATTCAGACATAGTGTAATTCTTATTGAATAAATGAAATGAAGAAAGGAAAAACATTTTTTCATACTATGTCCTGTAAATTAAGAAAGTGATGAATGCTTCTCATACATGCGGCAAAAGATTTTTATTCTTACTTAGATTAATAAACACATTACATTTGCTGTATAATTGCGTAACACCCCTAGTATTAATTACTTATATTTCAATAATCCAACAGAATCCTCACTACATTTGTTGACAAATTAGATTAATGCAATGTATGTCGAAGAAGTATCAAATGCAAGAGACAGAGCTGTCAGTATAAATATTACACAACAATAATCACACTGACAGCTCTTGAACTTGGTTTTGATTTGCTGATCCCGTTCAGTTTCATTAACGTAAGCTTTAGGTGTCTAGTTACAGTTGTAACTGATCCCAACTTAGTTAGACTCAATATTATCATCATCTTCCTAGCCTTTTCCCAACTTAGTTGGGATCGACTTCCAGTCCCAGATTCCAGCTGAATATCCGCATTTTACATGGAACGACTGCCTATCTGACCTCCACAACCCAGTTAGTACTGGGTTATTACCCAGTCAGTCGATACCCTTTGGTAAGACTGGTTGTCAGACTTTCGTGTCACTGACTACCTGTAACGACTGTCATAGCTCAACAAATGACAGCCGGGATCAACAGCTTAACGTCTTTTCCGAGGCACGGAGGAAACTAGGCTTGTAATGGGTAGTTACCCATCCACGGCATGGCACCAACCTTGGCAAGCGCGGCTTAACCTGAACATCGACCCGAGCGGCTGTTATTATTTACGAGCACACTCAATAATACTATGATCGCGAGTAACACCTGGTTGAGACACGTGCAGACCAGGGAAGCGTGAGACAAAACGACTACACTCAGCAGTTGGTGGAAAAAGGCTACCAATGAATGAATGAATGAATTTAAAAGATCTTTTCTTCCACTTCGATGACTCCGACATAAAAATTCAATGTCAGATGAACTTTATTAGCCGTTTTTATAGCCAAAGATCCCACTTCATCTTATCCAAAAGTTAAACGTCTCGGGTACGTCTTCAGGAGTAATAATAACCGTCTAGGCCGAGACAAGTGCCTACTATTAGGTAACCCTTAATAGACTTCTGCGGTAGTTAATAGTGTGTAATTTAGAATAGTGGTGACTTTAACAAGAAACATAGTTAGGTAGTTACAAATTATGCTGAATTACTGAACTGTGGTATGTTTTATTGCACTATTAATTTAACGTTGGTAACCTTTTTGACCTCGTATGTAAGTCCTAGAACATTTAAATGACACAACACTCGATTCTAAAATTCGAATTATAGTATGACCACTATAAATGTGCAGTTCGAGGCGGCGTTGCTTGTCATGAAAATGTTCATCGATATGTCAAATTTGGTACATTTATTTTAGTTCTGTGATTTCCCGCCTGCACAGATAATTTTGTTGACGTGTAGCTTCACTTTCTCTATCTGATTAACTCCTTGGTAAATCAAAAGTGCCCGCAAATGGTTTACTTAATTGAAAAAAAAGCTTAAATAGCAAAAATACGTTATCAAACGACTTACGTTTTTTTCAAAATTTTATCGATTTCTTCAAACAATCACTTTTATTCCCTGGTGTTTTTTTAATACCAGAAACATGCTTAACAAACATGGAAGAGAGAGGAAGCCCTGAAAAACGATAGATGGACTGTGTGAGGGATGATACGGCAAGAATAGAGGTGACTGCTGAGATGGCGAGTAATAGAGAAAATATGGAAGAAGAAGACATGCTGCGCCGACCCCAAATGAATTGGGATAAGGGCTGGAGAATAATGATGATGAAATTAACATGCTTAAAACATTTCAACCAGTCTTGCAAAGGTATATCGTGTTATTCAGAGGTTGTGGAGGTCTGATAGGCAGCCACTCCATGTAAAATACTAGTATTTAGCTGCATCCGGTTAGACTGGAAGCCGACCCCAACATAGTTGGACAAAGGCTAGGCAGATGACAAAACATGCTTAAACTTTGTTATGATTAATGAAACTTATGCCAAAACCAGCTTTAGTTAACACAATACATTTAATAAGTGTACTAATAACTTGAGATCCATCTCCCGTTACACAATCAAGGCAACACCGAGATGATTTACGCTCGGAAATTAAACTATTGTTGGAACCACAGTGCTGTTTAACATATCGATAGTAACTCGGAAGATTAGTACGCCGAGGTACAACACTAGTGGTTTGTTAATGTTTCGGTACGAGCGAACGGAAATTAAAACTGTTTTTCATTGTTTAGGTGTGTTTATTATAATGATTATGTTTTGAGAGATTTCATTGGCTGGGTACCATTTATTTATTTATTTATATAATTAACACTTCAAGCACAAAGTTCAGTTTCGGGAGGTTCCTGCACCGAATCGGGCGGGAGGAAACGCCCGGGTGTTTCCACTGCGAGGATTGTCCGGAGGACACGGTGGGGCACACCGTGGAGGTTTGCCCCGCTTGGGCGGAGGACCGCCGTGTCCTCATAGCAGCGATTGGCGGCGGCAATCTCTCGCGTCCGGCCCTGGTCCGAGCCATGGTCCGGAGCGAGAGGGAATGCGAAGCCGTCAACTCCTGCTGCGAAGCAGTCATGCTAGCGAAGGAGGTGGCGGGACGTGAGAGGGGAAGAACCTCACGTCCCAGCCGCCGCGGGAGACGCCCTGGGCGTCGGGGGTCACGTGGGGGCTCCCGGCCACCGTAGGCGCGGGCCTGTGGACGGCGAGTTATGGGCTAGTTCGCCGTCCTGCCGTCTTATGACGACAGGCCGTGTAGACGGCGCGTTCGTGTTCCATACGCGCCTCAAAGAGA
This sequence comes from Noctua janthina, assembly GCA_963576755.1. NCBI lineage: Eukaryota > Metazoa > Arthropoda > Insecta > Lepidoptera > Noctuidae > Noctua > Noctua janthina. The sequence goes on from OY755074.1 coordinate 13,386,934, forward strand.
TGTCAGCAACCACATAGGGGTCCACATGGGCCGATGCCTGGCAGGGCTGCGGGACTGTTCGAAAGAGATACCGTGGCCCTGGAACACAAAGGGCAAAGAAGGAACATGGATGGTTGGGGATGGATGGATTTTAGTCAGTACAAGTCTGACACTCCCTTCCGCTCCGGCCAGAGTGTGGGGAGGGGGGGCCTTTTGATGATTTCCCAACCGAAAAAAAAAAAAAGCACAAAGTTCAGAGGCGGACCATTCTTAGGTAAATTGATATTCAGTGGAACGTCTGTTTGGTAGTGGGTCCTGCGTTCCCGTTCCCCCACGGAGTCTGGGTTTGTGTGTTAGGCTTGCCCCCTATGACTTGGGTCTTAAACATAACAGGCGTAATGTGGGTGTACTATAGGTATACTTCTACCTAGTCTTTATGGATTACAGGCGTGATGTTATGTCTGTCTGTCACAATTAAAATCCGCCATTTAAGTGGCATTGGCTTTCAAACCGTTGAATTTATTTAAGACTGACAAAAGCCTTTTAGTAGCCTTTGTCAATCACATACCAGGCCTCGTCGCCGACCGATCTAGGGGTCTTTTTTTTTTTTTTTTTTTTCGGATGGGAAATCATCATAAGACTCCTGTAATGGCATGTTTCCTGGATTTATCGAGGGCTTTCGACCTGGTCAATTATGACCTGCTCTGGCATAAGCTCACTCACGACACTACTGTCCCAGCTGATGTGATATCACTGTTTAGATATTGGTACAATAGTCAAAAGAATATAGTTAAGTGGGTAGGCTCATATTCTGATATGTATGGGTTGGAGTGTGGGGTGAGGCTGGGGGGGTTGAGCTCCCCCCGTCTTTTTAACTTATACATAAACAAACTGATAGGTAGGCTCAGTAGCACTAAAATCGGTTGTCACGTAGACGGTGTTTGCGTGAACAACATCAGCTACGCTGATGATATGGTGCTGCTGAGCCCATCTATCGGTGCAATGAGAAGGCTTCTAAAAATTTGTGAAAGTTATGCGGTGGCTCACGGGCTCAAATACAATACCAATAAGAGTGAATGGATGGTTTTTAAATCGGGTACTTTAACCTACGAACAGCTGCCTGAACTCTCTCTCTCTGGTTCCCCTTTAGGTCGGGTATCGAAGTTTAAGTATTTGGGCCACTGGGTCACTGATGACTTGAAAGATAATGTAGACATAGACAAGGAGCGCAGATCGCTGGCTGTACGTTGCAACATGCTGGCCCGCAGGTTTGCACGCTGTTCTGATTCGGTTAAGATAACGCTTTTTAAGGCCTTCTGCCAGTCGTTTTACACGTGCAGCCTGTGGACCAAGTATACCCAGCGGGCATACAGCGACCTGCGCGTACAGTACAATAGCGCATTCAGGGTGCTCTTGGGGTTGCCCTGGCGATGTAGCGCGTCAGGGATGTTCGCGGATGCGTGTGTCGACGGGTTCGCCGCGATCATACGTAAGCGATGCGCTTCCATGATGGCGCGCTTGCGCTCCTCCTCCTGTGGCATCCTGAATGTGTTTGCAGACCGGTGGGATTCTCCCCTCTTACGAAGGTGGGTAAGTGTGCAGATACACTTATCCAAATAGACTGGTGACTGGTGTGCCATTGAACGAACAGTTCAATGGCACACTAGTCACTAGTTGTTTATTATTGGTAATTTTAATGTAATACTAATATTAGGCTAAGTTGTACTACTAACAATATATGGATGAGAGTCTGAAATAAAATATTTGAATTTGAATTTGAATCATATGACCCCCGCCACTCTGGGCGGAGCGGAAGGGAGTGTCAGACTTGTACTGACTAAAACCCATCCATGTTCCTTCTTTGCCCTTTGTGTTCCAGGGCCACGGTATCTCTTTCGAACAGTCCCGCAGCTCTGGCAGGCATCGGCCCATGCGGACCCCTACTTATTTGCTGACATCTCTTTGAGGCGCACGTGGAACACGAACGCGCCGTTGACACGGCCTGTCGTCATAAGACGGCTGGACGGTAAGCTAGCCCATAACTCGCCGTCCACAGGCCTGCGCCTACGGTGGCCGGGAGCCACCACGTGACCCCCGATGCCCAGGGCGTCTCCCGCGGCGGCTGGGACGTGAGGTTCTTTCCCTCTCACGTCCCGCCACCTCCTTCACTAGCATGACTGCTTCGCAGAAGGAGGTGACGGCTTCCCATTCCCTCTCGCTCCGGACCATGGCTTGGACCAGGGCCGGAGGCGAGAGATCGCCGCCGCCAATCGCCGCTACGAGGAGGTCTAGGGGTCTTAAGTACAACTTCTGACCATGAGGTCCTGGGTTCGATCCCAGGTTGGGTAAAGTTTTATTGGGTTTTTTCCATCAGGAATTTCTCATTAGCAGCTACTGAGTCTGAATTTGTCCCCGGTTGATGCCAATGGGCTCGCCTTCTATTACATGGGACTTAAACATAACTGGTAAAATGTGGGTGTACTATTAGGTGCACCTCTGCCTAACCCTTCTAGGATTACAGGCGTGATGTTATGTTATGTCTATTTCATACATTTTTGACTTTTCCATCATTCTTATCACTGGTAGAAAGGCACCTTCTATAGATCCTAAGGTCACATGCCTCTAATAAGTTGCTTCGAAAATTTCAATGAACTTTAAACTTTCAACTTTGACATTTAATAAGTACTCCGCTCTCTCTAATTAATGAATTGTAGTTGAAAGGGTTCTAACAGTAATACTCTAATTGTATGTACAAATTGATCACTTGAATGACCTTAGAACTTGGTTTCACATAGCAGCTTATATACACAGAAGGCTAGGTTAAAGCAGAGCGCACGACGATGTGGTGAAATTCCACATCATCATCTGCCTAGCCTTTTCCCAACTATATTGGGGTCGGCTTTAAGTCTTACCGGATGCAGCTGTACACTTGTATTTTACATAGGGCGACTGCCTATCTGACCTCCAGAACCCAGTTGTTGAATTTCTATATAATTTACAATAATTTTTACTGATAGTGGCTGTTAGCAAGTGGATGAGAGTTGCCAAGAATCTAGTTAAGTGGCGTGCGATTGAGGAGGCCTATGTCCAGCAGTGGACTGTTGTAGTCAGCCCTTTCATCGTGCAATCAGTGACTACAAAGACAAGCATTGTCTTATAACAACTATCTTTTACAACTCAATGAACCACTAAAAATGTCGTGTTAGTTTTGCACGGAGTCCTTCGCCTGCAGTTTGTCAAAATACTGCAGCCTACAGAGGATGTGGGCCTGTGATTATCTAGGGGCCATCCTTTAATCAGGTGAGGATTTTTAGACCACTTTTATAGCCCACCCTCCCCCTTGGTGATATTTATTTATTAATTTAACACTTTAAGCACAAAGTATAAAGGCAGACTTATTGCCATAGACATTATCTACCTGTCAACCTTCGGGTGATGCAGAGACAAGCAATGGTACGTGTATATATCTGCAAAAAAAATTCCACGTGTATTTTTGTTATTGAAAACATCAGATAATTTTAGAACCTGTTATAACAAAAAAACTAAAAAAACACAATTTTTAAATAAAAATTCGCTTTCTCGGGTTTTTAATGAATTATTGGTAAAACATATTTTAAACTTCACACATTAAATTCGATTATTTAGTACCACGAAAAAAAAAAAGCGTCCATTAAACGGCATTGCGTCCGCGTCGAGGATTACGGTGTACCGTCACAGAGACCCGAGTCCTAGCTGTGAGAACATAAAAAGCTGATTATGCTATATGTTGTTGAGAATATTACACTTCTGACCTATCTTACTGCACGGTTACAAAGTCCACACATGAATTCAGTGGTTGAAATTGAACCAATCAAAGATATTGCGTACCTATAATTAGCTAAAAGGGTGTTTATTTTACTCTACTGGGTTAGCAAACAAATTGACGTAAACTCTGGCTTTTCTGACCTTGTTTGTGGGTATCCTTAGATTAGTTTGAACCCCTAACAATGTACTCGTCACGCTGGCAGACCACAAGATGTCAAAGTTTGGCCCCTAGGGTTTTAGTATTAACACAGCATGCAAATATGTGTTGGAGTTTAGATTGAATCGGTCTATTTTTGTTGACTGGTAAAGTTTATTAATGAATTTGCTTCAGGAATCAGAGGGTCTTGCCTTGAAGCAGTTTGAAAGCGATTGCTACTAGATTTATTTCGACAAAGATTTTCAACAGAGAATCCAGACAACTCGCCATCGCTTTCAGTGATTCGTGCCTACTTCTGCAACTGCTTTCAACAGTATTGACATCAGCTTGCCGGTAGATTTGTCAAGAATACATGCAAAATCCCACGCCTAAAGGGTGTAAAAAGACCCATAACGAAGCCGAAAGGCACTTGTTTTTTTATTTTTTTTACGGACCATAACCGGGAACCTTCTAGCCTTCGTGCCTCGGAAAGCACGTTAAGCCGTTGGTCCCGGCTGTCATTTGTAGATCTTTGACAGTCGTTAGGCAGTCAGTGACCCAAAAAGTCTGACAACCAGTCTTACCAAGGGGTATCGTATTACCCAGTACTAACTGGGTTGTGGAGGTCAGATAGGCAGTCGCTCCATGTAAAATACTGGTATTCAGCTGCATCCGGTTAGACTAGAAGCCGACCCCAATATAGTTGGGAAAAGGCTAGGCAGATGATGATGACCCGGGAACCTTCTAGTTACGGAGATATTTGAGGTCAAAGTTACAATTTTTTCACAAGTTTTTTTTTTTTAATACTAGTTTTTAAGGTTATAAATTGACTTTAATTACCTTAATGACCTGTGTACTATTCGAAGCATCCATCAGCACAGTGTTTTGAGTGCGTTACATTGAATTTTACCGTAAAACGTGATTTTTCACACTAAAAAAAAAAGTCGTTTCCCAGCAATAATGTTTGCGTATCGTTACTTAGTTTGATGTACAGAATGCTTGGTTGACGGCTTCGTGAAGAGTCCGTTTACACCCTGTGTACAGGGTGGAAGGGACATCGACGTAAAACGGTTACCTCGTGCTCAGTACATCATTCGCAATAGCTGATTTTTTTTTTAAATTACCGATGAAAAATTTCGATAATGGTGTACTGAATACGTGGTAATCATTTGTGCGTCGATATCACATTCTACCGCGCATTTTCTAAGATTACCTTTTAGGTATTACTAAGTCACGGCGAAGAAAAAATTCAGACCTAACCGTTTGTAATTTTGCCTTCGCAGTTCCCACGTCTTGCAAACGTAGCACAGTGATTAATGTTCGTTCTGCAAAAGCTCATTTTCGTTGCAAAGTTAATTCCAATCATTTGTGCGATGTTGTAGCCTGTAGCTATAATATTATTGTTCTACCTCTAGACATAAACTAGTTATTTCAACACAGTTATTCTCTTCAGTTACCATATTTTTGCATCCAGCGAAAAATATGGTCTGTTTAAAGTCCGTTCATTTATTTTTTCGTGTTGATGTGCAAAATGAACGCAGACCGCGCTGAACGCTGATGACCAACGAGTTTTTGATTACTCGCTTGTGTAATACTGGAAATATGGACCGAAGTAGAAACTAGAGGAACGCGGTACTGTTACCTAAAATTGAGGTCGGTTGTACGTCAAACGGGCAAATAGGTCGATTGAGGTCACGCAGAGTCAGAAGTCAAAGTCAAATTAGTTATTTAAATTAGTCAGTATACAACATTGCCTGTTCTAATATGTAGTTTCTTTCAAATACTTAAAAGAATGATGGTATCTGTGTGGTAGCGTGTTCCACACAAATCAATAATCTGCAATTAATTGTTAATGCAAACACAAAAAAATATTCATAGAATTATTTTCTTTGAAGTTTTTTTTTCCCTGCGTGTTAGGTACTCTACAGCATGGGCGAACCTGCATCAACAATAGAACCCAAAACTACCACTACCCTTGCAGTAGCCCTGGATCTAACTAGCTAACAAAATACTCATTAGTTCCTATTCTCTTGTCTCTACTGTGAAGGAAAACATCGTGAGGAGATCGGCATGACCTGGAACCTTTAAATCGAATACCTGTGACATCTATCAACCCGCACTGGGTCCGCGTTATGGCTCACTCCTTCTCGCAGTCCTGTGTTCCAGCAGTAGGACTAATACAGATATATTATGTCATAACAAAACTAACATTACACCTGTAATCCCTAGTTAGAGGTGTACCTAATAGTACACCGACATTTCGCCAGTTATGTTTAAGTCCTTTGTAATAGTAGAGCGAGCCTAATTCCATAACCCAGACCCTGTGGCTGCTACTGAGAAATTCCTGATAGAAAAACCTAATAAAAATTTGTCCGACTTGGGAATCGAACCCAGGACCTCATGCTCAGCAGTCGCACTCGCGACTGCTAGACCAACGAGGCAGCCATTCGAGGTTTAGTATGTCCTTGACTCTAAAGCTGACAGAAGACTGAAGACAAGAAGACTTTAATATACAACATTAGTTTTAGTATATGCGAAACCTGAAATACGTGTCTAGTATTTTTATCTACAAAATTTCAAGACTGTGTCATGAAAAATCACAAAGTTATAAGCTTGTTCTGCTACCTAGTTGTCCGCACAAAAACGTGGTCATCACGCAGCGCGCGCCTCCAGCGTCGTCTTGAGCTCATAGATAATAATAATTTGGCAGTAGGTACCTAAATTATTGCGATAGGTACTTAAAGTCGCTCGGTGTCCAACTTTTAACGTTTTAAAATATTTTTGGGAAAAAATTTAACATGGTTTAAAAATGATTGGAATCGATTCAGTTACTTATTCTGAACAAACTATATTCAGGTTTCGCATATACTAAATATAATGTTGTATAACCCATGTTTATGTGTACAGACCACGGTTAATATTAATTAAAGTAAATAGTTAGGTTCAATACTCCAGAAGTCCCCTATTCCTATTGACATAACCTGTTGCCCTGTTACAAGGCCACATCAAAGTGTTTGCTCATACCCTGTAAACATAGTGTCGTTTATGGCCTAACAGCTCGAACTGAGCTCAACTGTTGCTTCGAATTCAAGCTGCAACTGACTTTCGAACATCGACTGTGGCTTGGGAACTACAGCTTGGCTAGGGAAGTAGGTTGGGCTTGTTATTTTGAGGCAGTGGGGGAATATAAAAGTTAAAAATATAGTTTTTGATTGTGTTCTTGAAAGATATACATACATCTTCTTCTTATATTAAAAAATCTCGTGTCACGGTGATTGTGGTCGCACTGCTCCGAAACGTCTCGACCGATTTTTATGATTTTTTTATTAAAGTATATTTTCGCAAGGTGCATTGCAACGCATGCATGCATAGCTAGTAATTTATAAAAACTGTTAACAGATAAATTGGGTTAAACAATCTACACTTCGATTTCATTAAAAATTATGGTTTTCTGCATTAATATATGAGGTGTCTGATGAGATGATGAGTAATAGAGAAGTATGGAAGAAGAAGACATGCTGCGCCGTTTCCAAATGAATTGGGATAAGGGCAAGAGAATGATCAGGGGTTTCTGCACATTTTAACAAATTATACAACAGCGCGCGCTCAAAAATCCATGTTAAATAGTAATCGTTTTGATTGCAAAATCACAATATAAAGTACAAAGAATTACTAGGCTTTTCTTAAGATAAAAAAAAAAACTGATTTTACAAAAAGTGCAACTCAACGTCGCAAAATAAAAATCCTCATCCGACACAAGCACTTAATATGTAAGTAACCCAATAATGCAGACAACATCCTGTTGTTCTGTTACCTTGTTGTCCGCACAAAAACGTGGTCAACACGTGGCGCGCCCGCGCGCGCGTCTCCAGCGTCGTCTTGAGCTCATTGATAATAATAATTTGCAGTAGCAGCAGGTACCTAAATGATTGCGATAGATATGTAGTATCGCTCGGTGCTCAACTTGTAGTATTTTAAATATTTTTGGGACAAACATAACATGGTTTAAAAATTATTGGAATCGATTCAGTTACTTATTCTGAACAAACTATATTCAGGTTTCGCTTATACTAAAAATAATGTTGTATAACACTCCACAAAGTTAGTGACAAAAAAAGAATGAAAAATAGAAATAAATCTTCAAAAAACCAAAAGTGTTTATATAAAAGTCACCCCAACACGAACTTACCTCTAAAAACAAAGAGCCGGCTCTAATCCTCTCAGGTAGAATGTCTTATCGTGTACTTAAACAAATACGCCGACTAAACCCCATGTTATGCCGCCTAATCCCATGGATTCCTTAAAGGGTCTGCGAGGGTACGCTGTTTTTTGTCACCGATAGTTGCCACTCTGCGACGGGTTGGGTAGGCGAGTGAAACAAGGTTAAAATGTTAACTCAAAGCATAGGTTAAATGTGTAGTGATAGTCTTTTGTTTGATTGATATCAGCAACAGCAACAACAACATAACATCACTCCTGAAATGCCCGAAGGGTTAGGCAGAGGTGTACTTTAGTACACCCACATTTCGCCAGTAGGGGGAGAGCCTATTGCCATCAACCGGGCACAAATTCAGACTCCGTGGCTTCAACTGAGAAATTCCTGAAACCCGATAACAATAATTTGCCCGAGCTGTGAATCGAACCCAGAACCCCATGCTCAGCAGTCGTGATTACAACGACTAGACCAACACGGCAGCCATTAACACACAGCTATTGATATCAGGTCTTATTTTTTTTTTGCTCGCCTCTCCGTCCTAATCCTGGGCAAAGACCTCCCCCATTATTATTGTTTCTCTCGATGTTGTTCTAACTTCTTCTTGCCAATTAATGACGAAATGGGGCTTTTGTTAATGAGGAAGCCATTCAATCCAAGGTGCCTTATTTCTATTTTTTTTTTTCGGATGGGAAATCATCAAATGAGCGCCCCCCCCCCCCCCCCTCCGCTCTGGGCGGAGCGGAAGGGAGTGTCAGACTTGTACTGACTAAAACCTATCCATGTTCCTTCTTTGCTCTTTGTAATCCAGGGCCACGGTATCTCTTTCGAACAGTCCCGCAGCCCTGGCAGGCATCGGCCCATGCGGACCCCTACTTAGTTGCTGACATCTCTTAGAGGCGGGCGTGGAACACGAACGCGCCGTCGACACGCCCTGTCGTCATAAGACGGCCGGACGGCGAGCTAGCCCATAACTCGCCGTCCATGCAAGGTGCCTCATGTACTGCATTTTTTACACTATTGGAAATTGACGATTTGGAAAGAAAATACTTGGAAAGGTTATTTTGAATGCAATATCTTAAAACTTTTGTTAAAAAGTTTCTGTTCAAAACCAAGGAGTCTAGCACAAAGTTTACTCAACTCCTTAGAATATAATGCACAGCAATACTGCTTAGCGACGGAAATATTTTGTTAAACACTCTTAGCTATTCATCATCATCATCATCTTTTCAGCCGAAAGACGTCCACTGCTGGACATAGGCCTCCCCCATGTGTCACCACATTGACCACTCCCGTGCGTTTCGCATCCAGCGGATCCCTGCAACCTTTACCAGGTCATCGGTCCACCTAGTGGGAGGCCTTCCAACGGAACGTCTTCCAGTTCGCGGTCGCCACTCCAGAACTTTCCGGCCCCATCGGCCATCCGTCTTATCTCTTAGCTATCATTCATAACAAAATCCTAAAGAGACTTTGTGTACATATCAAGAATATTTAAAAAAAATCTCCCACAAGAACCTAATTAGAATTCCTTTTGAATTAATCATAATAAAAATACCCTTTTCCATCAAATCTTTTTCCTATCAAGAAGCGGTACTAACAAAGACTTGTTTTCGTTTGCATAATGCATTAATACTTTAATAGCAACGGCATAAAGATAAACGGTAAACCAGAATATAACTCAATTCCGTTTTATAACCAACCCCAGTACCCCTGAAGATAACGAACGATTCCTTAACTAAGCATTTAGGGTTCCGTGTCAAAATGAAATTATGCTAGCATGTTCGTAGTTGTGTTTCATCGTTGGATGATTTTTCTGAAGCAACAAGGCTTGTGCTCAAAGATGATATGTCAAGAAAGGAGGTGGCTGATGAGATGTCGGGTAATAGAGGAGTATGGAAGACGAAGAAGAAGACATGCTGTGCCAAACCAGGCAGTAGAATGATGAATGAGCTGAGTGCCCATCATCATCATTTCAGCCGAAAGACGTCCACTGCTGGACATAGCTGAGTGCCCGATGGCAAAAAAAGATGAACTTTATACATAACTCATCCTCGTTAACATATAAAACTCGCTAAAAAAGGTACCTGAAAGGTCTCTGATCATGACGGAGGGATACTGGCGGGGCAGGAGTATGTATAAAACGACGATGAATTATCAAAATCATAACATTGTGCGGCGAAGATGGCGTGACGATCTGTTCATGTTTGCGAGGCTAACATGGCTAGAGATCGCACAGGATAAAGAGGTATGGAAGAAGAAGGGAGAACCCTTTGCCTGGCATTGGGACACGAAAAAAGCTAGAAAAAAAAAATTGCTCGGTCTCGTTGTGAAGGGAACTCTTGCGAAGCACTTCGTGATCTTCCTAGTACTATAAAGGTGTAAAATTGTTTATTTGTTTAATTAAGAGGTAATCAGTAAAACTGATTTACACTGTTGTCGAGTGCCAGAGGATATTATGTTTGTAAAAAGTTAATACGAGATCACGGAGTGGAAACTAGTTATTTAAAACATTTATCATATCGATGGACCTACTTTTTTAAATGTATGCTCTAACGTCCTTAGCTATGTCGTGAATAGATCAACAGGACATAAGTATGCACATATGTTTGAAAAGCATCATCATCATAATTTTCTTGCCCTTTTGAATTTACGTAATGTAGCTAACTATAATTTGATAAAGCAGATTTATTTAGCGTTGTGTCAATCTATTCTAACATATTGTATAATATCCTGGGGTGGCGCGGGAAATTCAATTCTTCTCCCTCTAGAACGTGCTCAAAGAGCAATTCTAAAAGTTGCTACCTTCCGTCCTTTTAGATTCCCTACACACCAGCTCTACAAAACATGTAATGTACTTACAGTACGGCAATTATTTATTCTTCACATAATACTGCACCAGCACTCTACACTTCCCTATCACCCAGTTCCTTCCGATAGGAGGACCTAGTTTGCACAAAACCTCAAACTAGACATGCGTTTGCGAATCGATTTTATGTGTTTTTAGGACCTTTTCTTTACAATAGACTCAACAAGATACTAAACTTCTACAGTTTAAGTTATAAAAAATGTAGTTTGGTAATGTCAGATTATTTAGCGGTACTTAATTACACAGACACAGAAAAACTTCTAGAAGTTGTGGTTTGATTATGATAACGTATCTATTTGTACATATTTACTTAAGCTAGTTTTAGTGTTTTTGTTTTATACCAACTTGATGCATAGTTATAATTGTTAATAGATTAATTTTATTTTATAATTTTATTGTCCTTATTGAATTGTGCTAGGTAAAGTGATGGCCTGAAACACAAGTTTAAATAATAAATTAATAAACAGAGGTTTTAATCGGGCAGGTCGCTGACATCTAAATTCAACTATTGAATACTTGCGACTGTAGAATATATTTTAGTTATAGTTTACTTATAAGTACTTATAATTAGTATGAGAAATAATACTACTGCGCTTAAATGCACACCTTTTGTAATACTATTTAAATAAATTATTTTAATTCTTTTCCCAATTCATTTGAGGTCGGCGCAGCATGTCTTCTTCTTCCATACTTCTCTATTACTCGGCATCTCATCAGACACCTCTTTTCTTGCCATATCATTCTTTACACAGTCCATCCATCGTTTCTTTGGTCTTCCTCTACTTATATACCCATCCACATTTATACTCAAATTTTTCCTCACGACATTTTTAAAATGAATGAAAATATTATACACACAAAAAAGCTTTCTCAAGAGTTCAAGAACCAATTAAAATTGCACGTTCATCCATTTATGATTTCTAAAGGACCAGATCCTATAGAACGTCTTACCGCTGATCCTATTAAAGTTGCCTATACGGAACGCAATATCGTAAACGTCGACTTTAAATTCACCGATTTTTATCCAAATTCATCAGCAATTACCGTTTTTATTTTTAAAATTTTGCATTTCATTCCATTTTCCTTGATGGTGAGCACCGAAATATCTTGTCGTCCCCCAAAACGTCCCAATTTAAGGAAAAAACAATTTACGAATGTACTCTTACAAGTTACTACAAAACAACTATAATTTAGAACGCCATCAGGAAAATGGGGCAACTCGCATTTCAACCATTTTCCCTTACAAGAAAACATTTTCTAAAGGGAAAAAAGAAATCTAGTTGACTACATATCTTTATTTGGACACGCCGATAAAAAAATAATGTCCGACATTAAGGGGAGGACTTAATTTAAATATTTCTGACGCATATACCTCTCTCGCTCGCTCTCTAACATTTCTGTATACGTCTATCTCTTTTTCTCGGTCGGCGATAAGTCACGAAACCGTCGCTGTGTAAATGCCTTTTTAAGTGAACCCCTACAAAGTTAAAGAGAGATTTTTTGTAACAAAATGTAAGGCTGGGTTATTATGGCGTTGCTCCGTTACCCCGATGATTACTTTATGTTAATAGTAACGTTTTATGTTAGTTTTAACTGCTCTACGTTTGTCTGTGGTGTTATTGTTTTTTTTCTTACTTTTTTTTCGAGTTGATGTGATTATCACGGTTTTTTGTGGTTGTACTTTAGGCGCTAAGTTTGCTAAAGATTTTTGTGGTACATTAATTAGAACGGTAAATATATCTTTTTGCATGTAAGCGATTCTTTCAATTAGACGTTTTCATGTTTTTGTGGAATGGAGGAATTAAGTTATTTATTCAATTCAAATTCATTTATTAGCTTACACAACAGAATAATAACAGGTTTAACAGCGGGTCCCAAACCCAAGCCTGTATCTTAGTGACCCAGACACTATACCAACTTAAGAAATTACAATGTTCTGTTAGCGCAAGAAAAATAACTTAGATTAATTAGTGAAATGTGATTACAGAAAAAAAAACTGATAATTAATAACATTGAGAAGAAATTGGCTTTATTAATCGACAGAGCTATCAAAGTTAAATTCCATTCAGCATAACTTTAATAGCTCATATCTGGGAAACGTGACACTTTAGAACATTTTGTCTCATACAAAACTTGTTTGTATTGATGCCAACCATCGATTGATTAAGGTTTTATACATGACCGCAACTTTAAAAAAAAAAAAAAATGGCGGAAGTAAGGCCGGCCATAAAATTCATACCCCTTTAGTGGTTAAAATAATGAGTCCTACCTGTTAACTGTGCATTGCAAATAAGGGTAATACCTCTTCTAAGGCTAAACCAGCAAATTGATTTAGATCTATGGTCCCAAAACTATCAGTCAAGTAATTTTCTCAGATTGTCTTTAGGACCTTTAATTAACAGCGAATGGAAGGAACTCATGGTAAAGAAACCGAGTTTTAATGGTGTGATATAGCCAAATCGATGATCAAGTGCAGGCGGGCTATTAATGACGATAATTGGGTGAGGCCTATGCCCAACAGTGGTTTTTTTTTACAAAAAGGACGTGAGCCCAGCTTAACAACTGCCCACTAGCCGGTGATCAGTGCTTAATCCTTTTATAACGGAGAAAAGATCTTACAGTGGGACAAAACGGAATCATCATCATCATCATCATTTCAGCCGAAAGACGTCCACTGCTGGACATAGGCCCCAAATGCCACATTGACCGGTCTTAAAAAAACTACAAAACTGATTGCTTTCATAATATTCTAGTAACTTTCAAGTATACATTTCGTAGTTATAACTACAGATCCAGTGACATATTGTCTACGTCACTAACTTGCAATACTATTTCATATAATTTGTCTTCAAGTCACATAATGCCTTCCGTAACACAGGAACTACTTTGTATGGAATGTTTTCTTGTACAGTCACCAACACAAATATGTATACTTGTAGTTTCTCTAAAATTGATATTCTTCTACTGACTGTTACTTCGATTGTAATTTTATGACTCTAACGAACATAGATTTTTGGAACCGATACTATCATTAAACCGGTGGCCGATAACAGTTAGGGTAGACGTGATCGTGAGTGGAGTGGTGGTGGTGGGACGCCCTCAGGCTCGATGGGGCGACGATCTTCGCAGGGTGGCTGGATGAGAGATTCCGAGAATCGCGTTGAATGGAATCGCATTGGAGAGTGGCCTCTCCCGCCTCCATGCCTGAGAGATATTTTTTGACGGGAAGTAAAGCCAAGTCAGAGGCCCATGGGCGGCATAAATACTCTGACACCAGGTTAGGCGCTGATCATACGATAAAGAAGAAGAAGATTGAAGGGGTCTATTCTAGCAGTGGATTACTGCAGACTGATGATGATGATGACTTTTATAAATTAAATCATTTCATGGTTATCCTACGAGAACATGGCTTTTGAATTTTGTCTAGTGTAATACATACTATTAGCGCTCGTGACTGTACATGAGATATTTTGTTATTATTCGCTGAAAGGGTAAGAGACACTGTAATTGTTATGTTATGGAGGATTTTCTATTATTCTATTTGATTTTATTTTATGCTCTGTTGCTAGGAAACGTCTCGTTTTCCTTTGTAAATTCATTACTTCGTGTTGAATGATACGCCTGACACCTAAACCTGCAGGATTAATAATTCCATTTTTCATACGTAGTTAATGAAATTGTAGTTTGTTAACCTTACTTGATAAATTTTGCATGTCGGACCTAAGGACTTGAGGCCGTGCACTGAGTGTAAACGTAACGTAACCACGTCGTTCACATAATATAATATTTTCATAATTTTAGAATTTATTCATATCTATGGATGATAATTATTGTGCTTGTTGCTAACAATTTAACTAATGTGCAACAGGATAATTGTATTTTGCGATTCAAAAATCGACGTATTTACGATTCGTTTACACAGCGCGCTCGTGCTTGGGCCTCTGATCAAAAGCCCAAAAGTCAGACAACCTCACGGTTCACGTATTGTACTAACTGGGTTGTGTCGCTCAGATAGGCAGTCGCTCCATGTATAATACTGGTATTCAGCTGCATCGTGTTAGACTGGAAGTCGACCTTAAAGTAGTTGAGAAGAGGCGTATTTCACATGGAGTCTATATGACCTCCACAACCCAGTTATTACTGGGTAATACGATACCCCTTGTAAGACTGTTTGTCAGACTTTTGGACCATTGACTACCTGAAACGACTGTCAAAGATCTATAAATAACACCCGGGACCAACGGCTTAACGTGCTTTGCGTGGCACGGAGGAAACTTGGAACAATTTTGTAAGAATCTAGTTTAGAAGATCCCTATAAGTACGACATAATTTGTAGGACAATTAAAATAAGCCAAAGAAACCTCATTAATAACCATCAACTTGTGACCACCATCGCCCATTGTGTACAGAAGCGAACCATTTGCCATAATAAACTAACTCACTTAACCTCCCCTCTCATTCACAACACAATAATGATTAAATACACGACACCGTACAACTTTTTGAGCATAAATTATAAACTTTTTCGTTCAAAATGGTGTACAAAAAAAAGTTTTTTTATTATCAGCCGACATGTGCGGGCGGCCTGATTTATTTCGACGATTTTTTGTCGATTAATTCAGAATAAGGAGTTATCTGGTATTCGTTAGCGTTAATTGGGACATAGGTTGACTAATGTATTTTTAACAAACGTTGTCTTTTCTTGTTTGTCATTTGTTTTTTAAAGTTTTGTTGAAATCTCGTCGGTTTGGGCGTAGCTTGCTTTTGTTTTTGTTGTTTGAATTTTTGACATGAAGACGGTTTTTTTCTTGACAGAAATCAGCGAAAACACTTATTTATGAAAATCCAGCCAGGGTCTAAATATTGTGTCTCAATAATAATTTCAATTCAACAAAACAGAATAATACCAATGTTTGGAAGCACTTAAAAGTGTGAACAGTTATTTTCGGTAATGGTTGGAAACCACTCTTATGTGATATCGCGGCCCATAAATGATTTTGAGTTTGTCATAGCTGTTTGTAGCATAATAGTAATTTAATCAGTGGCCTTAGAGAAAACTTCCACCTGTTTAATTTTTTTTCCCAAAAATAAATGGTCAACGACATATTACGAAGTTCTTGTTGTGTATTTAAAAGCGATAAGCTAATATAATATTGACACATAACTTAAAAAAGCCAGGCTAACATATTTTAGCTTTAAAACCCAGCCAGTTATGCATTTATCACTATCTGTAAATTGTAAATAGGAAAGCTGAAAGACGTACAAACTTGAGCCGTACATGGTTAGTTTGAGAGCAATGGCGACACAGTGCGTAACGGCCTCGACTTACAAGTAATCAGTCGTAGGTTCAAACCGAGGCGGGGCCGTTACTTTGTGTTATTAATTTCATCACCAGTACAGGCTTTTAGCACACTAAAAAGTCCTCTTCCACAGAGCCGAGAGAACGTGAAGATACGAAGAAAAACGTACTAGAGCCAAAACTTCGAAGACATGTGACATTGGATAACAGCGTACTCCTTCTGGTGGAGAGAAAACCTGTTCCAACAGTGAGCACATTATAGCCCGATTACCTATATTCATGTGCCTAGCCTTTTCCCAACTCTGTTGGGGTCGGCTTCCAGTCTAACCGGATGCAGCTGAATACCAGTATTTTACATGGAGCTACTGCCTATCTGACCTTCACAACCCAGACCAGGTCCCGATTACCTATATTATAAAATTAAAATAATATGAAAAAAAAATAATATAAAATATGTCGTGCCAGTGACACAGAAGAAGAGTCCGATAATGTCACGCTAGTATTATGTGTATGTTTTCATACTTACTCAGGATTATTTAAAAAAATGTAGAAATAATTAGACATCGGAGAATTTACAGATTACGATTTTCTAATGCTACTTGATGTAAACATGTTTATTAAAAAAACAAATGAAATACAGGTAAAATTAAATAAATTATTTATTTTAAATTATGCAAATGAGTATTTACAAAGTAATTCGCTCTTATTACTTCTATATTATTAAAGTCGTGTGTTGTTACTAAATGTCGGAGTTAAAAACACTTTTAATATACCTAATATTAAGTTTGAGTTTTTTTTACATTTGACATTATTCTTATTACACAAAGTTAGGTAATGATTGTAGACAATAACAAACTTCTTTAGTTAGTTTTTATTATTTGGTTTTAAATGCAATTCGTTTTACTGACAAAACATCACGAGAATACTGACAATACGTCTTCCCTGATAAAACTTAAACATAAATACTTAAAAGATGAGTAAGCATTTACAGAACATCGACTATTTAAAAAGTTTTCATTTAGAATACTAGACCAAGACCAAGTACACTATGGGTGGACTGTGGGAAAGATGACATGGCTAGAAAAGTGGTTATCATGACGTCATACAGCAGTATTGTATTAAGAGGGAACTGGGGCTGCGATTCTCCATACAAATGTATTCCCCTTTTTCTTCCTGAATAATGCCTCTTCAACAATATTTTTTTTTTTCAGAAATTAACACGTAGACACGTCCTTGTCAATTTTTTCAGCAACTAATAAGTAAAGAAATTGTGACCGTCCTAAAATTACAAAAAATGCCCCATTTTTTAACATAAAAAAATTGATAGGAACCTAGACGTAGTGTTTCTTAAAATTTTAATGTCAAACTTAATTAAATCGGCTCAGTTTTTGAGGAGAAAAAAAGGGAATACGAAATGTCGATCTCGTCAAATTTATTGTGATGTAATCGGTCCTGGTTGCAGCTGACCCTATTGCACTATACGGGGGTAGGCTTGACGCAACGCGACAGCAATAGTTTCCTCAAATATCTACCTCGCAGACCCTGTTCCCTCTTAATGTCACTTCAGTGTGGGAAAGAGACGGAGTTTTAGAGTACGTCTAGCGCCATCTCTTTCCCACTCTGGAATAAGATTAAAAACCATACTGCTTTATGACTTCGTGGCCCACCTGGGATGACGACTGATAGGTATAGAAGAAGGCATGCAGCACCGACCCCAATTAAATTGGGAGAATGATGACATTGGTTCAGTTACAATGTTACATTCATCGTATTCTCTGAGGGCAGCACTCTGGATACGGTTCACTGAGGTTTCCAAATCGAAAGAATCCGGGGACCGAGTAGTCGCTATCACACCTGAAAATAATTAACAAGGGAAGATTATAACACAAAATACAACATCACTCCAGTTTCCCCGAAGCGTTTGTCAGAGTGGTCATCAACGTCGTCCACGGCCCCACTTCACCCACAGCCGGGTTTAGGCCTCTCTTTGCTTGTGGCAAGCTCCACGTTCTTCTGCCAGCGTCATCCAGGATACATCCGTGATGGAAACAATGTCCTTTGCCCATCTATATCAGTTGTACCGATAGTATACCCATATTTCGCCAGGTATGCTTAAATAACTGGCGGCGAATCTGCGATTATTTAATTTGAAATAGTTATCGTCAAAAAGTATTGCAGATAACGACGAAGGTCATCAGTGAATCTGCTCGCGATTAGCACATTAAAATATCGTTCAAGAGCTGTGAGTCAGTCAGTCTTGAACGTCTTCACATAAGAAATTTGCCTTAAATCATCTAAGAAGAAATATTTAGTGAATATTGTAACAGGTATACAAAATTTTAGTATAAAATGGTCTGTAGAAGTGGAGATACTTAATGTACGTCCAGCGTAGGCTGAGCAGTCAGCTTTGCCGCTTTCTTGCAGAAAGGCTAATATTTTCACCGTAGAATGAGCTACCTCATATATTGCGTGCTGCTATGAAAAGAGAGGTTAAAATGGCAATTTGTGGACTTCACGATGTCTGTTCTAAATAAATTAGAATTATTGGTATTCAGCTGCATCCGGTTAGACTGAAAGCCGAGCCCTACATAGTTGGGAAATGGCTAGGCAGGTGATGATGAAGTTTATATTAAATAAATTATATCAGTATGGTAGCTGGATGAGGAAAGCGAATATTGATTTTATTATCCTAAGCTAAGTTACCACGGTTTTTATAACTTGACAAAACTATTATCGTCTTTGCTATATCTAATAAAAATATTATAGTATCATACACCAAACCTTTCGGAACCAACTATCTAAATAATGGCGAAAACTGCATTAAAATCCAATGTAAAATGTGTTGAACTATTTTTCGTAGATTTTATACGCAATGGTTATTCAAACAAACGTCAAAACATGACAATAAAAGCTGTTACATTCTGACGCTACAGGGTAAACCGCCCAATATTTGGCACCGTACCAATTCTGCCTCAAGTGACAATAAAAAGTTACAACATTGCAGAGAATTCAATTTAAACTTAATTTAATGAGTTTCATTGTAATTTGAAAAACGGACTAGTAACGGTTTTTTGGTATGCGCTGCCAAACATAAGCGAATTTCTGACATTCAATCTAAAATATTTATGCGTTTTGAACGTTCTAGTGAAAATGACGCTGATAAATTCCAACATTTGTATTTTAATTGAAAGATTATTTTTTTATTAATGCTATGGTAATGAAGTGGTGTAACATTTTTCCTTACTGAATGAGCTAAATTACATAAAATTAGAGTAGTTTCTAAATCAAACACTGGATTCTAATACTTATAATAATGAAGCGATAGCTAGGTAGGTACTCTGGCAGTCGACCACTTTTCAACCTTATGCCTTGAGTAATAAAGTTGAAAAGTGGTCGACCGTCAGTTAGCGCGGTAGTACGTATAAAGTTGTGCAATATTGTGAAAGTGAAACTGAGTCACCATGTTATTCACAAAATCTACATTTCATATGAGACTTACAGGATACGAATATCCTTAAACACGATTGGTGGATATGGTGAAGAACAAAATATCCGAATGTGAGATGGTTAATTTTTTTTTTTAACTCTACTTTTAACTAAATAACAACTGGTTCTTTTACCCTTGCACCAGAAATCTAAGGTATATTTCTTTTGCTATCGCTTCATTTAAAATCTATGAGAAGTGATGTGACAAACAAAAATAAAAACTTGTTTTAACTCATTACTGATAAAAGGCACCACCATGAAAGGGTTGTTAGAACAACCCTTTCATGGTGGGACAAATTCCTATCACTGTTTTTTGCCGAATTTGTCAAGTTTTTTGAAGCAAGGTGTGAGTTCGGCCCTCTCTTATTTGAAGAAGGCTAAAGTAAATAATGAGGGAACTGTCTTTTTGGTGTTTTTAAAATTAATCAGATAAGTCTGTGTGGGATTCCCGTTAGCAAAAAAGTCTGAATGTGGATGGCTTTAGAAGTAGGATAAGACCAAAGAAACGATAGATGATGGACTGTGTAAAAGATGAAATGGCTAGAAAGGGGGTGATTCATGAGATGACGCTTAAGGTTTGAACCTCATCTATCAACAGTTCGAAATCAATCAAAAACCTTAATGGAGAAGTATGGAAGAAGAAGACATGATGCGCCGACCCCAAATAAATTGAGATAAAGGCAGGAGAGTGATGAGTAATGAGATCTGTATCTAGGTAGGTATCTGAAATTGCTTTGTCAGATAAATATTAAGAAATGAATCCCTTTTTGATTTGTGCAGTATGTACCTGTACAGAAGTTAATGATTTTTAGCTAACAATGATTTGTAATCACTTACTAAATACGACAAGAAAGCAAATCATGTAAGTTAAAATTTTGTTTGTGTTAGGTTTTAGAAATACAAGGCTTCTAAAATAAAAACTTGTGTTGTTGTAAGTTTATTAAGATAAACAACTTCAAAGTAACATTTATCTAAGACTATTTGATCTACTTACGTTGTTTTCTCAATAAAAACTTCGAATATTTCAGGTTCTAGCGGCACTACTTCGGCAGTTGTGTTTTTCTCCTCTGCTGCTCTTTTGGTCCTAGTATGTTGATCGACATTGAATAGTTTCCCCACTCTTTCTAATTTGACTTTCTTTCTGAAAGGAACGGTACGGATGAACACTCTGTGGTTTTCTTGTATGTTAGCTCTCACTTCATTCATTATGTGTTCGGGTATTGGGTCTGTCTGCCAGGCCGGCTTACGTTTCTCTAATGCTCTGCGTTCTTCCTTTTTATTCGGTGTTATTACGTTTTCCATCTTCATAGACGCTATTATTTCTAAATCTTGAAAATTTTCCAAGTCTGGGTTCATAAGAACAACATTGTCTTGTTTCCCTTTGCGTTTCCTTATTGACGGAATTTCATTCGTTTTGTCTTGTTTCTCTTTGTGACTCTTTATTGACGGAATGTCAATATTATAATCTTCCCTTGCGATCGTTTTTAAGTTATTGAACAAGTTTTCTTTTGTTCTGCGCATTTCTAGTTGGCGGAAGTTATTTCCGCTGTATAAACTCCTCACGTGCGACCTGTTTTTATCTTGTTGGATGTTGGTGAATGGATACGGTAAGAAAATTGAAGGGCTGAGTTCATTTAAGTACTTCATGCCGATTTTCAATGGCTTATTCATGAAAGGTTTGAGAGCTGGCTTTGGGGCAGGTGTAGGTGATGGCAACGATGTTGTGGCCTTTGTTGATACTTGTACTGGTATCGGTGCTCTTATCCAAAGAGGTGTTCGTGACGGAATCCGTAGTGGTCGTGCCTGTGCGTGTTCTGGTATTGGTTTCGGTATCAGTGCTGGATTCCATGCCTGTGTCTGTGATGCCATAGACTCTATTATCCGTGCTGGTATGTATTCTAGTATCCGTGCTGTCATCCTTGCCGGACTACGTGCCTGTGTATGTTCTGGAATAGGTTCCGGTATCCGTGCTGGATTCAATTCCTGTATCTGTGCTGGTTTGGCTTCCATTATCTGTGCTGGATTCCGTTCCTGTGTCTGTGCTGATATAGGTTCCGGTATCCGTGCTGGATTCCATGCCTGTATCTGTGCTCGCATAGATTCTGGTATCCGTGCTGGTATGTATTCCGGTATCCATGTTTCTGGAAGTACTGACATAAATTCTGGCATTCTTATCATGGCTGGTATACTTTTCGGAATCCATGACAGCATCGGTGCAGGCGTCGTTGTAACTATGGGTGCCTGCGTTTGCACTTGGGTTCTTGTATTATCAAGTATCTTTTTTTTCTGGTCATGTTTATAAGATGACATTCTTTGAAAATATGACATCGGATAGTAATACGGTAGCTTTCCAAAATCGTTACGAGAAAAAGGAATATTGAGAAACTCATCTTTCCCTTCCCGTATATTTGTTTTTTCTGATGCAGCTGGCAGAGGAGGTGGCAAGATTTTCGTCCCTGGTTTTGAAGTCACATTAGCAGCTGGTGCTGGGATATTAATACCCATCGCTGGTATCTCAGGACTCATATCGTTTCTTATTATATCAGATGGCGCTAAGTCAGCTTCCCTTAATTTAGTACTAGATAGAGGCTCATACCAATACGAAGCATTATTCTGTTTTGTTACCTTTTTGAACATATTTGATTGTACTATTTCTTGTTCTAAAGTTTTTGCGGTACTCAATGCTTCTTGCAATATTAAGTCCGTGCTTGTCCGGTCAAGCTCTTTATACATATCTTGCGCTAAATGATATATTTCAACTATAGCATCTAGATCGCCTTTCTTTACCGTGTGCAGTATTTCTGTTAAACTTCTAATCTCTTTATCTGATAAGTACCTGTCATTATCAGATGCATTTTTCCCATCAATATCATCGTTGAGCTTCATTCCTTGTATTTCTTTTAAAGTCTCACTATCTATCATATAAGGTATAGTTTTGTTAGCAGTACTGACGGTATGTTTCAAGACTTCTTCATTTTTAACGAAGCCTTCCCCTTTCTGTACATCCACTATTGTAGCGTTCTCACCCAATAGATGTATGTCCGTGACGTTAATTTGTCGCATGGGTGCATACTCACTGCTTGTTATGTTTTTCCTCCTTACTTTACAGTGGTATGTGCCGCAGAATGAAGTGGCTGTCCAGGTGCTGTTCACAGGATGCAGTTGCCCGGTTTCTGGATCTCGGCAGAATAACCCTGGAATTGAAAGTTAAAGCATGTTAATTATTAAAGAACATTGTTAAATTAGTTAAGGCAGCAGTGGTGCCCCAGTGGTGTCGCCCTCGGCTTACGACTTGCAGGTCGTGTGGGAGCAAACCCATACATTACTTGATGTAATTTATTCCATCACCACTGCTTTCTAAGCGCTGAGGAAAAACATTGTGAGGAAACTGGCATGTCCTAGACCCAAGACATGATGTGAAATCTAGCTTAGTAATCCACAATGAGCCCGCGTGGTATACTACAGTCTACTACCTCTCACTGGGAATGATACAGACTGATTATATTGCGATTAATTAGTTCCTCCATAAACATTGTCAAACCTCGATTTGAGTTAGACCTCCAATTGGAAATTATTAAACTGAAGTATACCACTATGATTGATAGCGCCTTCGGTCAATAGGTACTGGAGCAAAGCCTTCATACAATAGGGATCCTAAACAATAGACTGGGGAACTCGGTGAATAGATATACTTTCGTTAGTTAGATCTACCTAAGATATGTGCGTTGCTTTGATGTTTTGGTGACTTCCAAAGAGATTTAGAATACTAATAAGAAAAACTACATGGTTCATAATATCACGCCTATTCTTCCCGAAGGGGTGAGGCAGGTGAGATTATATTATACCCACATTTGGCCAGTTATGTTTAAGTCCCATTTACTAGGGGCGAGTCTATTACCATTAACCGGGGAAAAATCTAGACTCCAGTCTAATATTAGAAAATTCCTGATGGAGAAACCTCGTAACTCTTTTCCTGAATTCACCCCAGAGGCATAGCTCGAGTTCAGACGTTTTTAGTACGTGAATACGTCGATTCAGGGAGTAATCGTTGTAAATATAGGAAAAAAAATGCCGGTGGAATTTTTAATATCCTCCTTTTGTAGATGGCGGTTGAAAATTACATTATTTTTAAGTTTGACACGTTACAATTGTACCGACAGCGACCAGTTGGCTCTAGCAAGTATTTGACGATTTTGTCCGCGTTGTCTTGTCTATAAATTGCACGTATATTTTAATGAATAAGCAACTACAGTCCTTTAACAGTTATTAATACCTTGTGTCTGGCAGTAGCGACGTTGACACAATGACGACATCTTTGTTGGAGAATAATTAGGAGAGCAAATAAAGATATAGATGATATAAGGGCAGAAGAAGAAAAAGAAGAAAGTTGTGGCTGGACTGGAAATAATTGCTTTGAGTTTTGTTGTTGGTGACTTCATACCAAACCTTGTTATTGTTTTGTTAATCAACATTACAAGCGGCGGTGGTCTAATGCATCCTCACTAATTGTTTGAACATTAGTATCGTTAGGCAGAGGGGCTACATTATTGTTTTGTAAAGTATAGAGTTTTCAAAACTTGGTGGATTTTGTTAAGTTAGCGCTAAAGCTACGTTTCTGGACACATCCATCGGCAAAGTTTGCTTTCCTAATGCGAAAGGTCGCATCCCCTAATTGTGAAATATGCAACAAAATTGAAGATGACATTTGCTGATTAATTAGTATCGTAATACCTACGTGGAATATGGTTATTTTAAAGCAAATAACCTGTGGGATATTGTTAGGACTTTGTAGACGCTTAATGTGCCTTTGATGGGGTAAGACAAAGGTCTCATTAAAGCGGTCGGTCTATAGTTTATTAGTAGTCTTAGATTGACCAGAGAAAACTGCACGGAGAGAAGAGTGGAAAGCTATGGGGTCCACAATGTTGTGTCAAAAAATGCTGTACCAGAACCTAGATCTTTTTATAAATTATTTATTAACAAAAAGTTTTTTATCAATACGGATATGCCAACCCCATCGTACCTTATAAGCTATTTACAAATATGGAATATTTACTCACTATGTACCTATTCGAAGGAGAATCATTGACTAGATATTTTCACAAAGCCATAGAATCTCTACGCCCCTCTAATATAAACACTAACCGATTTGTCATTGCTTATATCATAGCAAGTCATTGGAAAAACTAAGATCATCAGCATGCCGAAAGAAATTGCGAAATACTTGAAATTGACAAAAGCTGAGCTCTACACGGGCCATTATTTCAGGAGAACATCGGCTACTCTATTGGCGGATTCAGGACCAGATTAAAAGACACGGTGGTGGCGGTGGTGGTATTGGTGATCCTTCGTTTTGCTCGGGATTCAATACGGCGCCCGCTGCATAAGACACTACTTTATCCCCTTGGTTTATAATCTACTATTATAATATTTGAAAACATCTGAGGAACAATCAAAACATTTGACTATCGAATAGATGTTTTAATACCACGGCTTTATGTTTAACTGCTCTGCAATTTAAATATACAGGAGAGTGACGAACACAATCTATCTATCTCTGTCCTTCAGAATTTAAAGGGCTTTCTCACTAATGCGATTATGCCACCCACCTCCCTGAGTGTAGGCATAGGTGGAACTTTGAGCGATGCGCTGTTAAGGCTCCGTACGGGGCTGAGACTGATTCTATACAATCAAGGAGACAAGTGTCAACTTAAGACGCGTACGGAACTAAGTCCCTGACTATGTGAGGAGAATATCTTGGACCAGATCAGGTGGTCCTACGATACCTAAGGGTATGGATGAAATGAACTTTAAAACGATAGTGCCAAACTATCGTTTTTTTACTGGTGTGTGGTCAAAAGGTTATTTTTAAGATAAGTATAGGTTTTAGTATTGTACATAAAAAATAAAATAGATCTATATCAAACACAAGAGTTTAGTTTTTTTTTTTTGTTGTAAATATTTATTTATGGTTGTGTATTATGTTTCCTACAAAACTTAGTCTTGAAAAGAAGGAATAAAAACTATATTTTATAAAACATAAATAAACTGGTTACTTGCAGAATATTTTATTGGCAAGCTAGATGCACTCTATAAACATAAAACAAACACAATGGCTACCTTATCTCATCAATGCATTCAAATGTAAATATTTTCAGATGAGAGTATTGTCTGGCTAGAAACAAAAAGTGTCACATTAACAGCTTATGATTTTAGACATCACATCATAACATCACGCCTGTTTTCTACAAAGACTAGGCAGAGGTGTACCTAACTGTAAGACAACATTTTCACAATTTTGTTTAAGTCCCATGTAATAGAGCCTTTTGCCACCAACCAGCCAAAATTACTGCCTCCAAGCTGCGAAATTTTAAGCAGAAAACCCATTAACACTGTGTCCAACCTGGTAATTGAACCCAGGACAAAGTACTAAGCAGCAGCTCTACACAACGCAACCACTAAACCAACAACATAATGATTTTAGTCTGACTAAAATTTATGACTTGTTTATGTGAGAAGCAGCATCCTTGCTTTGCCATAATTATCTCACAAAGCAGGGTGTCATCATCATCATCATCATTTCAGCCGAAAGACGTCCACTGCTGGACATAGGCCTCCCCCAAGTGTCGCCACATTGACCGGTCCCGTGCGTCTCACAGCCAGTGCATCCCTGCAACCTTTACCAGGTCATCGGTCCACCTAGTGGGAGGCCTTCCAACGTAACGTCTTCCAGTTCGCGGTCGCCACTCCAGAACTTTCCGGCCCCATCGGCCATCCAATCTGCTAACAATGTGCCCTGCCCACTGCCACTTAAGTTTGGCTATTCTTCGGGCTACGTCGGTAACCTTGGTTCTCTTACGGATTTCCTCATTTCTGTTTTGACCACGCAAGGAAACTCCGAGCATAGCCCTCTCCATTGCCCTTTAGGTGACTTTAAGCCTTCTGATGAGGCTAATTGTGAGCGACCACGTTTCGGTCCCGTATGTAATCACTGGCAACACACACACTGGTCATAGACTGGTGTATTACGGTGTATTATCGCCTATTGGTTATTGGGATCATCTGTTTGGATACTTCAGGACTCATCATCATCTGCCTAGCCTTTTCTCAACTATGTTGGGGTCGGCTTCCAGTCTAACCGGATGCAGCTGAAATAATTTCTTGTACCGGTCAACTTAATATGATTCATACTTAAACCCTGTATTATTTACTTCTTCATCACCATTTGCCTAGCCTTTTCCCAACTATGTTAGGGTCGGCTTCCAGTCTAACCGGATGCAGCTGAATATAAGTATTTTACATGGAGCGACTACCTATCTGACCTCCACAACCCAGTTAGTACTAGGTAATACGATACCCCTTGGTAAGACTGTTTGTCAGCTTTTTGGGCCACTGACTACCTAACGACTGTCAAAGATCTACAAATGACACCCGGGACCAACGGCTTAACGTGCTTTCCGAGGCACGGAGAAAACTCGGTGTGTAAATGGGTGGTTACCCATCCACAGACCAACCTAGGCAAGCAGGCCTTAACCTAAAGATCGATCCGAGCGGCTGTTTTTATTTAGCCACAAGCTCCTTGGATACTTCAGGACTATTAGAAAATAATAACCAAAATCAAAACACACATTTAAAATTGCATTGCCGTTGTTTTTGACATGTCAATACAACATTATTTAATGCGGAATTTACGCAGATGAATTTTCCAAACTTATATTAGGCCTTTGCTCAGCAGTGGGACATAATCTATTAAAAACAATGTTATGGAGCATTGGATTCTCAAATTCTTCGAATTGTGAATACCAGTGTGTACAATGTTAGGAGACTTGTATAAAATACAATACAATATAATAATAGACGGTTACAACCAAGGATGAAATATAATAAATTACAAATATTGAGAAACATCATAAATTTATGACATCCAACGTGGCAATTCTGCCAGGCTTCTGGGCACTTTTCCCATCGATAAAGATGTGGACGAAATTTTTGACGACTGACTGTGGTTTTCTTCCTATTTCGGTACTTGTACTTATTTTCTTTTTTTTATTTTCATACAAATCTTATACATTTTCAAATATTTCTTAAAATAAAAACAATATCAAAAAACATTTGAAAATATAAAAAATAAACTTATTATTTGAATTATTATTTATTTTAATTATTATTTTAGATATAATTGTAGTTTGTAAATAATGTATAGCATAGCATAAGCATAATCAGCCTATTAATGTTCCCACTGCTGGGACGCAGGCCTCCTCTCTATGAGAGGGATTGGGCTATAATCCACCACGCGGGCCCAGTGCGGGTTGGTAGATGTCACATGTCTTCGAATTTTTGGTTCTAGGACATGCCGGTTTCCTCACGATGTTTTCCTTCACCGTTAAATAATGTATATCATTGAAATAAAATGTCTCATAACAAAATATTGCAAAACAAATAGATAACTTTCACTTGTTCTTTTTAGAGACTTGAGTTCCCGAATTTCGATTTAGGTTACACTTAATACAATTAAACTACTAGGCATAAAAAGCGAAAATTCACACATTCGTAAATAGATTTTCACGCAAAATATGCCGCTATTCCAATAATGACAGGCACTCGAAGAATGAGTTGGTAAATCATTACCACACACTACTTTTTACCAAAGTAGGTAATGTTATGAGTTCTGTTTTAAAATGTTTGTGGGAAAAGTAGATACTTAGTTCAACAACGAATGGCACTTAATATGTTGTTCGCAGCAGAAGTAGATTCTTTGTGGCACCTAGGCCTAAAATCCCTGAAAGGTTAGGCAGAGGTGTACTTAATAGTACACCCACATTTCGCCAGTTATATTTTAAGTCCCATGAGATAGGGGATGAACTTATCCGGGCACAAATCTAGACTCCGTGGCTGCTCCTGAGAAATTCCTGATAGAAAAACCCAATAACACATTATCCGACCCGGGAATTGAACCCAGGACCTCATGCTCACCAGTCGCGCTTGCGATCACTCGACCAACGAAGCAGTTACCTAGGTAGATGTATCAAGACATAAAATTAGTAGCTTAAGCCCGCGGCCCATGTGGATATTGGTTATAGTACCACTGGATCGTACTACTGTAACTAAATTATCTGTGTGCAAAATTCCATCCAAATCCATTCAGTAGTTTTTGAGTGAAAGAGTCCTAAACATCCATCCATCCTCAGAACCTTTGGCATTTATATTAATAGTAAGATTCTTCTCGAGGTAAAGCTAGTTATAAGAAGATGCAGGATTAATTGCAAGACAGAGAGAGTTGAGTTCTGTAGACCTGTCGTACTGTATGGATCAGAATGCTGGGCTGTGAAGAAGATGGGTGAAAAACGATTACATGTAGCGGAGATGAGAATGTTGAGATGGATGTGTGGAGTGACAAGAATGGATAAAGTAAGGAATGAGTATATTAGAGGAAGTTTAAAAGTGGCGTCTGTTACAGAAAAATTGAAAGGAAGTCGTTTGTTTTGGGACGGACATGTAATGAGAACGGATGTAACGCATGTAACTAAAAGAGTAATGGACATGAATGTTGATGGATGGAGAGGGAGAGGAAGGTAAAAGAAAAGATGGATGGATTGTGTGAAGACTGATATGAAAGTGAAAGGAGTAAATGATGCCGTGACGTCTGATAGGGGAGAATGGAGACTTTGAGATAAGCTTCTTCAAGCTACCTTCATGTTAAAGATGTTGACAACAGACATTATAAAGGGTGTAAATAGACCCTTAACATAGCCGAAAAGTACTTGTTTTTTCCGTCTATGTGATCATTTTTTTGTTCTAGACCATACCTGGAAACCTTCTAGTTACGGAGATATTGGGAGTCAAAGTTCCAACTTTTTCACAAGTTTTTTTTTAATACATGTTTTTAGTGTTACATTTTTACTTTACACACCTCCACGACCCCCGTACTATTCAATCCATCCATCAGCACAATGCATTGAGTGCTTTTCATCGAGTCCTACCGTAAAACGTGATTTTTCACCCCAAAAAAAAAAGTCGATTCCCAGCAATAATTTTTGCGTAAAGTTACTTAGTTTGATGTACAGAATGCTTGGTTGACGGCTATGTGAAGGGTCTGTTTACACCCCGTATAACTAAGTGTCAAATTAATTTGGTACTAGGATCCGAAAATGGTTGAAAAGTCCTTTTTCTTTTAATAAAATATTATTAGTTTAGTAAGGTTTTAATATCAATACATTTCGGTTTAACTCGTTATTATTATTTAGCCACAAGCTGCTTGTGGCTAAATAATAATAGCCGCATAGGTTGATCTTCAAGGTTAAGCCATGCTTGCCTAGGTCTGTCCGTGAATGGATGACCATCATAGCATACCGGGTTTCCTCCATGCCTGGGAAAGTAAGTCAAGCCTTTGGTCCCGTCATTTGTAGATATTTGATCTTTCGTTACAGTGTCAGTGGCTCTAAAGTCTATTAAACCGTCTTTCCAAGCGGTATCGTATTACCCAGTATTAGCTGGGTTGTGGAGGTCAAATAGGCAGTCGCTCCATGTAACATACTGGTATTAGTAGCCGAATGGCAAAAAACGGAACCCTTATAGATTCGTCATGTCTGTCTGTCGTAAAGTCACAGCCGCTTTATTCCGAAACTATTAGGACTACACAGAAAAAACTTGGTACGTAGACAAATTCTGTAAACCGATTTACGATTTTTATACAAAAATTTAAAAAAATAAAAGATTAAGGGATTCCTAAGGATTAAGGGGTACATAGAACTGAAACTAAAAAATAAAAAGCGTGAAATAAGCAGTACCTTTGTGCTCTTCTATCTTAATGTAATGTCCTGTTAAGTATTTTGTGTGTACATAAATAAATAAATAATAATAAATAAAAAAATAATCATCAAACCTATACGTATATAGATAGTTCTTTAAAAATAACATTAAGGTTCCTAAAACTATTTTTTCTCAAAGTCAATCGTTTGAAAGATATATACTTCCAAAGTGGTAAAATGTGTGTGTGTCGGGACACACACACACGTTTTTCTCTAATTTCTAAACTAAGAGGAAGAAAATTCTGAAAATAATTAGGATTACAGAATGTAAAAAACTTTCAACGAAAATTGGTTTGAATTAGATTTGATGTTTACTTTTTGAGATATGGAACTTTTCATCAAACTGCAGCAGTAACTTTGTTTTTCATTAACATACTATGAAAAACAAATTTAGTTTTGCTATTGAATACGACATACAAAAGAGCCTTAAAAATATTATTGTTGTTTGGTGCTACGGAACCATGTGTGCGAGTGAGCACGACTCGCACTTGACCGGTTTTTTTTTGTTTATCAAGCCATATGTCCAAGAATGTTAGGAGCGCAATATAAAAAAAAATCGTTTTAATAAAGAGGTTCCCTATTCTTTTCCCTTCCGATGAGCGTGGGTTCAAAGCTGTGAGAAATATTTTTTGTAAATATTACGTATAACCAAACTCGTCTTGATTTCCCTATTGCCTAAATAACAGCGGAAATCTCTTGGCAAATATAACAGAACAGAATTTTTTCATTGTAAGAGGTCTTTAACTATGAAATTGCCGTTTTTTTCTCACAGTTTGTTCTGTTCGTAACTTTGACGAATAGTTATATTTTTTTCTAATTCCATTTTTATTGGATTAATTGTTATTTGACGTACCTTTTAGAGTTAAAAACCGTACTAGTAGTTGCATTATTACCTCATAGGGTAGTGTGTCAAAACACCTGTTTCAATGTGCAGTCGGTTTCACTACTTCAAGTAGGTATATTTTTAGCGTAGACTGTGTTTTGAGAATTTAAGATACGCAGGTTTTTTCTCTCGTAACTATTGCAATCGCATCATACATAATCGGTACAGACGTTTCCAAGAAAAATACAAAAAATGTTAGTATGCTTTTCACGAAATCATCCATACAAATCGGCAATTTCATACTTTAACCCCTAATATAACATTATCTCAAAGGCTTTTATGCAAAAGGGTTAGAGGTAAGTCTTCTTTTATTTTATAGGGAAGAATCCTTATCTGAGTTTGATCTTATCTAGGCAGCTCAACGCCAAGAGAGAAGAACATCGCAGTTAGATGTAAAACGTGATTACCTTAAAACTAGACCACCTACAGCTATTCTCTACAACTGTTGCCAATGGTTGTTCTGACATGACCGCTTTGTGCTGGCCTGTTTTTCGGCCAAAGCTAGATATGCTAGCCACTTGTGAGCACATGAAAGAGCAGCACACCAATGCTCTCGACAACCACCCTAGAAAGCCATCGAATGAAGTTGCTGTGGCCGAAATCGGCTAAATGGCATCAACATCATATTTGATGTTACTACTATTTTAGATGCGAAAGTTTGTAACGACGTTTGTTACACTTTCACGCAAAAACAACTGAACGGATTGGGATGAATCACACAGATAGTTTATAACCTGAATTAACATATTGGATACTTTTTATTTTGGTAGTACGATCTTGTGGGACAATTACCGAACACCACGCGGGCGAAACCGCAAGCATAAGCTAGTGTAATATAAATTGTTAGTGTGTGCAACAACTAAACTATACTAGACGAGAGAGTGTGAGAGACTTATCAAAAATATTAAGAGCTAGCTGTGCCCTTCGGCTTTACCCACCGTTTCTCCTTTTGCTTGGCTCCTAAAGGTGGTAGCGTGATGTTAAATAGCTTGTAACCTTCCTTGAAAACTGGGCAATCAAATGCAAGTAGAGTTCTTTAAATTCGACTGGTAGCTCTAGAGTTTAGGGAGTTCAAACAAACAAATGAACTCTTCAACTTTATTACGATATTAGTATAGATATAACATAACATCACGCCTGTAATCACCGAAGGGCTATGCAGAAATGTACCTAATAGTACACCCACATTTCACCAGTTACGTTAAAGTTCCATGTTATAGAGGGCGAACCTATTGCCATCAATAGGGCACAGATTCTGACTGCTACTAAGAAATTCCTGTTGGGAAACCCAATAACACTTTGCCCGATCCGAGAATCTATCCCAGGACCACTTGCTCAGCAGTCGCACTTGCTACCACTACACCGACGAGGCAGTCTATAGATATGACTAGATGAAACTGGACTTCGGATTAGTGGCCACAAGTGCTATTGTTGAGCGTGCGGTCCCAGGATCGACCCCGACGTAAGGCTAAGTACTATTATGACATAAGATTTTTTTTTATAGATTGGAGTTATGCCCGGTTGATGACAATAGGTCGCCCTCTATTACATCGGGCATAACATAACTGGCGACATACACAACATATCTCTGTCTATAAAAAAAAATGCAAGACGTAATATATAAGTGGTCAATGATGTAGACTCGTGAAACATTGATACTTGTTACACATTAAGATGGAATGTGCGTATAATAGGAATTATAACACAATGTCTACACGTACAATAATATTATTAAAACACACAGTTAGCATTAGCTTCATAAGCAAATAACTTAGATTCTCGAGTTTCAGTTCGATTTCCAAGAAAAAAATAATATTTGTTCTACTTTTAAGCACTCATAATTATAAAGTCTGAAACAACAAAATATTGTTGGGTGTAGTTTTATAAATAGATACGACCTTCCTGGCTGTATAGACAATAGTAGAAGCAGATTTTCTATTCTCAAAATTAACGGTCAAATTGTGAAATGCCAAACGTCAGTCCATAATTTGGAGATAAGGTTAATAGAGATAGACCACGCAGCTTTTCTAGGTAGACTAATGCTAGTGTCTCTTAGGCACCCACGTAAAAGCAGCTAGATTTAAAGGACATTTATAAAGTTAAAAGAATCTTGGATGAGGATCATTCTGAGAATGAGCTGTATTCTTTCAGTAAGAACTAGTAAGAACTTATAAGACTTTGCTCGTTTAAAATTAATAGAAATTGTAGGAGAATAAGAAGGCATTTGCCTTCCAATGGGACACCACAAGCTCTTAATAAAGAAAAAGATCACAAACTGCACAACAAGACACAAACATAGAAGGACACAAAAAACTTTCAACTTAATAACAATAGTAATAAGAACCAACCTCGTCCACTCAAACCGCAATCACCGAAAACGCACACCATAATAAGCACCAAAAACACGCGCAACATCCTCGTTTGCACTCGATGCGTTTGCGACTGTCGATCACTGTCTATTCTGAGCCGCCCGATAAACTTGTTATGATTTGACGACATCCGATAATTGTGAATGGTTCCCAAAGTTTTATAAAAATTGCATTGGACGGAATGGTTTGGAGTGACTAAATAATGCCAACTGCACAGGTCCATCTTCAAGGTTAAGAAAGGGCTTGCCGAGGTCAATGTGTGAATGGATGACCATCATTACATACCCAGTTCTCTCAGTGTCTTGAAAAGCAAAAAATCTGGTTAGACTGGAAGCGGACTCCAACATAGTTGTGAAAAGGCTAGGAAGATGATGATTGTTTTTGACTGGTATAGTATTGTGAGTGCTTGAATGAAGTTTCCCCGAGCTGTGTAAAATTAGTTGCATTGAGGTTTCCAATTTCGGTGCACCCTGTACATCCAAATTGTCCCATTAGTCTTTTACAAACCCACAAGAAACGAATGGCTGTGTACACTGCAACCTGTTTTATATGGAATATTTATTATCTGTGATTGTAGAAAAGCTAGTACAAAATTGTTCAATTGAATGTTATTCCATCGTTTTTAGTATTTACAGAACTGATCATTCATCGTTTTAACGTTATAATGTTAGAAGAAAGCATTTCATAAGCACGCTAGAATCCTATGCTAATTCAGCTTATTAGTTTTTAAAAACATACCAGAAGTTTAAACTTAGCCTTTTAATACTGTTACATTCACATATTCACTCAAAGAACCTTCCTCAACGGAGCAAACGGCCCAAAAATATCACTAAATCATACAATTTCCTGAATTCCATACTTCACTTGTCCGCCCGTAATTCAGCGACAAATAATAGTATCAATAACCCGGCGGGGTGCGGCAAGGAGCTCTCCTAGGACCGGTAAAGTTCCAACAATGCGGGCTGGACAAAGGCATTGATATCCGAGTTGCGACGGCTTTGTACAACTTGTCCGTCCGTCCGGATATTTTTATTGGATTACAGATTTAATAGTACCACAACATGAGTTTTGTAGTGATTAATAATAGATTTTTTATGGCTTTGTGGTTGTGTTGTGGTTTTTATTTTTTTATTATATGTAAATGTTAAGAGTAAGCTTTATTGACATTTTTATGTGTGCATAATTATCTTTGAAATATAAGAAGGCTTCAAAGTTATACAACACACAGTTAGTCAGTTATACAGAAGTCAACTTCTTTTTTATGTAGGTATTCAATTTTTTTCCTGTGTATTGAAAATGTTTGTTAGGCGTCTACTGTTTATTTTTTTTTTTTTCTTATTTTGTTTGCACGTCACGTCCCTGCAACAAATAAATATTTTGTCTTTCTTTCTTTATACATTTTTTTTATCAGTGTGTGATATACTAAAACCATATAACTTTGGTTAGTTAAATACTTGAGAAAGAACAAAAATAATAAACTATTTTGGTCCTTTTTCAAACATTCCAGTAGGTCAGGTTTATATATTAATCTTATTGCTCCAAGCGTAATCAAAATATTCAATGATCGTAATTAGCAACAAGTTTGAGAACCGCTAAGTTTAGAATTTACCGAACGTGCTACCTTCCTTAACGTA
This sequence comes from Noctua janthina, assembly GCA_963576755.1. Taxonomy (NCBI): domain Eukaryota; kingdom Metazoa; phylum Arthropoda; class Insecta; order Lepidoptera; family Noctuidae; genus Noctua; species Noctua janthina. The sequence continues at coordinate 13,422,411 of OY755074.1, forward strand.
AGCACTTTTCGTAATAGATGAGGTATTTTCTATGTAGCTGATATCATTGACTACACCAGTCATACTGTCATGCTATGTAACTTCTTATAAACACCCACTATTCAAATTATACTATCCTTCTCCTTAGTGAATTCTGCTCTCACAATAACAGCCACTCGGGTCGAAATTCGGGTGAAGCCGCGCTGCCCTAGTTTGGTCCGTGGATGGGTGACCATCCATTACAGTCCAAAAGTCTGACAACCAGTCTGACCATAAGTAACGTATTACTCAGTACTAACAGGATAATGGAAGTCAGATAGACAGTCGCTCCATGTAAAATACTGATAGGCTGGCAACTTTGCGACGATGTTCATATTTTAATTGTTAGTGTCTGTTACGATCTGGTGCGGGTCCATTCTGAGTCGGGTAGTTCTAGTCTATTAAGTATTAAGTTTCTAACAGCAGTAGATCGAAATTATCTTTCATGTTTTTTTTCTATATTACAATATAGTTTTTTTTTTTATATTTTAAAAGTTGGTAATAACCGACTTTTAAAAAAGTAGGAGGGCTATGTATTCGCTCGGCATTTTTTTTTCATACACCGATTACTCTGCCGATTTACGTGATTCTTTTTCGCTTAAGTTAGCTCTTTTTTCTTCTTACCCCATTTTGACGACATGACGGTTCCTTAGTAACTTCTAGTTACAATGTAAATTGGTTCATGACAAGAATTTGTGCGATATACTACGTCTAAAAAGAGTAAATAAAAAACTTTTTTTTTTCAGGTTTCCACAAAAACACAGGAAGTCAGTAGCAAAAAGTCAATGAAGTAAACAAAGTCAGCGACTTCCGAAAGTACAGTTATTTTAGGCATTTTTTGTGTTTTTTGGAAGTCGTTTTTTTTGCAAAAAAGTTTTGTTTTATTACGTATGTTTATTGATTCTTGCCTGGTATTGGAAATCTAAGCACGGAAATAGTTTTGGGTAAAGTCTTGGGTTATCTCACGAAATCGCGTGTAAGATTTTGTAAACTAAGTAGATGTATACTGCAGTAATGTCTGTCGTCATTGTTTTGTTCATTTCATGCAACCATTACATCAGTTACAAACAAATGAGGCGATGAGTGTCTAAATGACAAATAATTTAATAGAACCAACAGAAGTTTACAATTACAATCTAAACATTAGGTAACCACATTTAAATCCCAAGCAATAGGGCGCAAGGCCTTAGTCATTGATCGCAATACCACCTCCATTTCTGTTTCTGAGAAATTACTGATGGAAAAACCCAATTACATTATGCCCGACCTAGGAATCGAAATCAGGATCTGATGCTCAGCAGTAGTGCTTGCGACAAATAAGAGTAGACCAACGAGGCATGTATCAATCAACTTATTATATTTAAAAAGTACCGAACGACCAAAAACCATTTCACACCGCATTTATAAATCTAAACCCCAGCTTATAACCTTCTTACCTTAATGAATCAAGACTAAACGAATACCCTTTACACATATTTAAATTCCGATTCGAACTTCAAAAAAACAAAAGCCGACCAATCAGTGTGAATTATTCACAATTACACACCTCTCATTCCTTCGCGCCTTCCTTTAAGGAGGTTTAATTTATTTTTTCCACGCTGCCATCAACAGGGTGAGGCACCCCGGTGGGACGCATGCTGTGAACGTAAAGGATTTCTTTGGTTGTTTAGGGGTCCTCTTTCTTTCTTTCTTCTTCTTCTTTTATATTTAAATTAAATTTTATAGTATTTAGACAAATAACCGAATAACAAAATCTTAAAAAAAATACTACTTTTGGCATATCTTTTGGTAATAATGATGAGTGCATTAACCTATTATGTTTTGTAATAAATAAAAACTAAGCCTGTATACTGCTTATTTTTCTTCGTGTCACCTGTGTGATAGTATATCAGACTTTGTTGGCTCAAAACTTTGCAACTTCCACTAAATTATTTTGTCTGCATGATTGATTATGTCATCATCTGGCAGGAGAGAATGGAAGAAGAAACGTGTTACGCCGACCCCAAGCAGAATGAGACAAGGACAGTAAGATAATGATTATGGTTATGTCAAACAATGATTCCCTACTGTCTTAAAGGAATCCCATTATTTTGCCATGGTTTTAAACTTACTACTAAAATGTGTACATTTTTGCAAAAAAAAACCGACTTCCAAAAAAATACAAAACCCCGTGAAAAATAAGTTTATTTTCGGAAGTCGGTGACTTTGCTTGATTCATAGGCTTGTTTGCAACCGATAGTGATCACGGAGACATCGGTGAACGTTCATAAAAAAAAAAACATTCACACGAACGTAGAGCCAATCGAACGTCTACAAACTGTTTGAAATTAGAATTCGATTTTGGTTGAACAAATAATGTGGTAATTTGATTAATTAATGTCAGCAATCGAAACCCAATCTAGTTCTAATTATAATTTGTGAATCTTGATTAATTGTACTAGTTATTGAAGTGGCCAGTATTTGATTGTACGAAACAGTTTGGATAGTGTTCTATTAACAAAGGTCCAGTTGAAAATTAGAAATTGTTTAGCCCTAAGTAAAATTGGTACATTCTCTTTGTTCTTGACGAGCTGTGTCCCGCCTTTTCTGATGTTTTTCTGGGCTCCCAAGGGCTGTAGCGTGATGTTAAATACTTTAAAACTTTTCTCAAGCATTGGGCTATCAAATGCAAAAAGATTTGTTCAGATCTGACTGGTAGTTCCAGACATTAGCGCGTTCAAACAAACAAACAAACTCTTCAGCTCTGTTTTATTATTATAGATAGATACAATCTTACAGAATGATTGCCAATTATCTAATGTTCCACCTTTCATACCCCATAAACCAAAGCGTTATTTCATATAATCCTGTGACATGAGGCGCCACCTCAATAAACCACAAAATTATCGCCACCAGGCAAAAGAAGATAGCAAAACACCAACCATAACGGACCCCTAACAACCTTATAACAGCTTAGTGTAATTCCAACACACTTCCATAACCTACTGAACCCTCATTACAACACGCGACTTACGCTTGACCGATTCGTATTGTTTTGATGTCCCACTGGGGATATAATGTTCTTTACACTTAATAAGTGTCTGGGAACACCTTAAAGGAAATCCTGCCTTAAGCTTTAGAATACACAGTGTAAATTCCATTACGCGAATGTTAATTACGATTTCAATTTTAGTATAATTCGAAGTGGCTCGGAGGACCAGTTTGGTGCCGCACCGGTAAGCCGGACCAGGTATGTTTTCAGCCTGTTATTGTTCCAAAAGGGCAGGTTTTCCTTTTGAGTTTAATTCGGAATGTTGTTATATTGAATTAATTATTTACAGTAGGTTGGTATTATGTGTTTCTCTGTGACTTTCTGTTGGGCTTTAAATAAGGATTCTTTGTCGTATTATTTTAATTAATGCAACATGTTTGTTATTTGGTGCGAAGTATGGTCTTCTAAATATTGCTATTTGCTGTTTGATGTAATTTATATAGGCCCAAAAGCTGCCAGATCAGATTTTTTATTCCTCAGACAAAGTTATCAGAACATTATATTGAAAAATAGTAGCAGACAATAAAATAAAATTACCTAACTGTCAAGTTTCGAAATCAATGTATTTCTGAGGTTTCTTTGACAAATCTTCTAATTGCTGAAATGAAGAATTTTCTACATACATCATCCTCATCATTATCATTTCAGCCGAAAGGCGTCCACTGCTGGACATAGGCCTGCCCCAAGTGACGCCATATTGACCGGTCCCGTGCGACTCCCATCCAGCGGATCCCCGCAACCTTCATCGGTCCACCTAGTGGGAGGCCTTCCAACGCAACGTCTTCCGGTTCGCGGTCGCCACTCCAGAACTTTTCGGCCCCATCGGCCATCCGTTCTGCGAGCAATGTGCCCTAACCACTGGCAGTAATAATGAGTGGTCACCAATCCACAGACAAACCTAGGCAAGCACGGCTTAACCTAAAGATCGATCCGAGCGGCTGCTATTATTTAGCCACGAGCTCCTCTTGCGTGCCACTACACAACTTAATATGTAATATTCCGAGGTACCATTTTCAGTTGCTAAATTCACATACCATAATGATGCATTTAAACGCTCTAGTCTGACTGTAAAGGGCTCTACAGTCTGTGACAAACACCTCACTTCACACTGGCAGCATAATCCGTCGGTTACCCGATTACCCGAGTTAATGCCGTCGGCTTTAGTGTGGAGGGCCCATAACTTACTAGTGTTTATGCCTATATGGTGGGCTTGTAGCGTGAGGATTTAATTATGGTCAGGAGCTTGAAGAAAGGAACGCCAGAGCTTGAGCTGCGTTTCAGTCAGTTTGTTTGAGGATAGGTGACCGTATCAAGTGTGCTACATACATTCCGGGTCTACCTGGCACAACCGAGCGGAAGGAATCTGTGAAAATTTAAAGATTTAGCCAAAAAAGGAAATGCGCTTTCTTAGTCTTTTCGCCCGAAAATCGTTTTTATTTTGTCACCGATCAGCCGATCAGCTGTTGCGAAACTTGCCGCCATTACCACAACAGATAAAAAATAGCTTAACAGAGTTAATTATTTAATCTTTTTGAACTTGTCCATTTGCAGAAAACAATTCTTTTATTGTTGTGTTGAGTTACTATTCTTGTTTTACCTACTTAATTAATTAACATTTTTGTTTGTTTCTTATTATTCCACATAATAATAGGTGTAAAAGCACCGTTAACGCATTACGCATTTGTTGTCTCCATCATTGTGATCATTTTTTTGTTCTAGACCATACCTGGGAACCTTCTAGTTACGGAGACATTGGGGGTTTCAACTATTTCACGTGGTTTTTTTTTAAATACAAGTTTTTGACATTATAACTTCACTTTAAATACCTCCACAAACCCCGTACTATTCATTGCATCTCTCAGCACAATATTTTGAGTACGTTATATTGAATCCTACCGTAAAACGTGATTTTTTACCCCAAAAAAAAAACTCATTTCCCAGCAATAATTTTTGCGTAGAGTTACTTAGTTTGAAGTACAGAATGCTTGCTTAACGGCTCCGTGAAGTGTCCGTTTACACCCTGTATGTATTACTATTGAGTTGCGTAATTTAATTATTTTCGTCGTCCACGGCGACGGTCACTAAAACTCATTGACAAAAATTTCAAATCACATTCTTGACCAGCGGGCAGTAATGTAATTCAGTACTAATACAATATTATGACTGCCTGGCTAAAGCAAAGCAAAAAGAATAATGACTTGCTTTCATTAGGTTTGCGTAACATTTAATAATCACTAGCTGTTGCCCGCGACCTTACTCCGTGTGAAATTTTATAGTCTATAACCTTCCTCGATACATGGGCTATCCAACACTAAAAGAATTTTTCAAATCGAACCAGTACTTCCTGAGATTAGCGCGTTCAACCAAACAAACAAACTCTTCAGCTTTTTTAAAATAACTGGTACACAAATTCTAGGTGGAGGGGAGGGGGGGGGGGAGGCAGGTCAGAATGATGTACTGAATACGTGGTAACCGTTTTCGCGTCGGTGACCCTTCCACCCCGTATTGTTTACTTAAAGTACTATTCAATGCATCTATCAAGATGCATTGAATAGTACAGGGATCATGGAGGATTCTATGTAACGACTCAACACATTGTGCTGATTATGGTGTTCACTAGAAACACTAGTTAGGGTTTAGAATAAAACCACCAAATTATCAGTAAGTAGATGAACTACTTTAAGGTTACGTGCACTCGCTGCTCGGGATAAGTGAGGACTAATCGACACGGAACCGTAAAGCGTCACGCTACGTTTATTAGTATATCACATCTGCACAATGTGTTGAGTCGTTACATTGAATCCTACCGTAAACCGTGATGTTTCACCCCAAAAAAAAATCGTTTCCGTCTTAGCAATATAATTATTGCGTAGAGTTACTTAGTTTGATGGACAGAATGCTTGGTTGACGGCTTCGTGAAGAGTCTGTTTACACTTTTGTATGAATGAATATCATTGTACTGTAGGAAATTCGACACTCGACGCTGAGCCTAGCGTCGAAAATCTAAAAATACGTTTACATTTAGATTTCATAATAGTCTTAGTAAAAACGGGAATTAGTTATAATCATAATATTCCCTTAACTAATTATAACGTTACTAACGTTCTTCTAATAAATTCTAACGCAGCCATCTGATATTATAATAATTTATTTGGTTCGCATTAATCGTTTTTGCTGACGCTACAAAAAGCTCACGTACGCGATTACCATCAGGTTTATCTAACGTTTAATGTTTTATGCTGTCTGTACATACTCGTAGCGTTAGCATAAAATCTGTTTTTATTGAGGATTTTTAGTTTTATTGAGACGTTTTTTTATTCTTTATTCATTTCAAAGTTGGTAAGTTACTAGTTTTAAAAAACGTATTTAAAAAAACCCGAAATTAACTCATATACACAATGCACACTCACACTCACACTCACACACACTCAATAACCCACTCTTACATCAAACAAGTCCGCTCCTTTTTGTATTTTGTTTTTCAATTGCATACAATGTATAATGTTAAGTACGTTAAGGAGAACGGGGTCACCTAAAACAAGTATCTCCTTGCTTAAAAGGTGATCTTCAAATAATATGTGTTGAAGCATTATGTATGTAATTGAAAAAAAAAAAAATATATATTTTTATTTAAAGTCTTAATTTTCTGCCATTCCAGTGGTCTAGAGGTTGTAATCGTCTAGATTTTCCAAATATGGAGCCCTGACTTTAAATTTCTTAAATCTAGTAATTTACAACCAGATCCAACCAGATCCAATTCATCGAGCTCCCCCCGTCACTTGAGAATTCGCCTGTAATGTAACATGCCAAGAGTAATTTTCGAATCTGATACATTACAGGCGAATGCTCCCAGAGTGGGGGAAGCGCCTTAAAAGCAGTGATTTCTAAAGAAAACTATCGGTATTGATTTAAACGAGTATTTGGGAACGACGCCTTAACTTGACCAATTAGAATAAGAATAATTTATTTAAAAAGTATTACAAAAAGTATACATGTAGGCGCAGTAGTATTATTACTCAAACAATGGTATAATTAGTACTTATACATAAACTATAACTGAAATATATTCAACAGTCGCAAGTATTCAATAGTTCAATTCAGATGTCAGCGACCTGCCTGATCTAGGTTTAATTCTAAGTTTTAATTGCAATAAAATCACCTGTGAAATGGGATACCCCTGGTAAAACTGGTTGTCAGACTTTTGGGCCACTGACTACCTGTAACGACTGTCAAAGATCTACAAATGACAGTCGGGACCAACGGTTTAACATACTTTCCGAGGCACGGAGGAAATTCGGGATATAATGGTCACCTATCCACAGACCAACCTGGGCGAGCGCGGCTTAATATGAAGATTGATCCGAGAGGCTGTTATTATTTGGCCACGAGTTCCTCGATTGCAAAACATCTCTCTCCAAGAAAAGTAGCAATGTACATCAAATGCAGTACCATGTCTACATCGTGCAAACCACCCATCAACACTACATTCTTCATGCTTTTAATTTCGCACCTCGCCTTCACCAAAGCACTGAAAATAACAAGCAATTAGCCGGAAAACGTCCAACATAACATGACACACGGCGAAGTATGGAACTAAATCAAACTGTACAGATTTTGACGTAACATTGACGTTTCCCAAAGAAAGTGGCGCCACCATAACGTCTCGAGATATATTGGTGAAGAATGATGCCGTAATAAAACACGGCAGCCTGCAGTAAAGTCTAGATCAATAACTCGCGTCTAAGAAGAAATGCTCGAATGAAATTGGCGTTATTTGAATAGTTTTAATAGACGTTACACAAGAAAGTTACGATTTTGAAATTTATTATCACTACATAGTATAAAACAAAGTCGCTTCCCGCTGTCTGTCTGTCCCTATGTATGCTTAGATCTTTAAAACTACGCAACGGATTTTGATGCGGTTTTTTTATAGATAGAGTAATTCAAGAGGAAGGTTTATATGTATATATTGCACCCGTGCGAAGCCGGAGCGGGTCGCTAGTAATATTGTAAATACAAATCATTCTTATTTATTTTGGACTATAAAACAGTTGGAATGCATTAAATAAAGTATTCTTATCAGGAAAGAACAAGGACGTTTTATTCACCGACGATTCAAAATCAAAAATCAAAGCATTTATTCCAAGTAGGCCAGTTACAGGGACTTTTGAATTGTCGAAACAAAGACAACATTGAAATGTTGCTACAGTCTACAGTCCCTGTCACAAGGCATAAAACTGTGAAAGTACTGTAGTTGCCCATTCCTTAGCGATTCATCGTGACAAATGTTAATAGAATAAAATCTTGAGTAAGATCTTGTCTGATAACCCATTGAATTCAACTTCAAGAGCGGGTTCTTTAGTCTAGGTTAATAGATACTTAGTTGGTGGTATTTATTTTTCAAAGCTTTGAAGGTAAACACCATGAGGAACCCAGCATTTTTATCATGATCTGCCTGCCTTTTGTCAACTGTGTTGGCTTCCAGTTTAACCGCATGCAGCTGAGTACCAGTATTTTATAAGGACCGACTGCTTATCTGACCTCCGCAGCCCAGTTAGTACTGGGTAATACGATGGCTGTCAGACTTTCGGACCACTGACTAACTGTAATGGCTGTTAACGATCTACAAATGACATTATGGACCAACGGCTTAACGTGCTGTTCGAGGCACGGAGGAAACTCGGTATGTAATGGGTGGTCCCATTCACAGATTAACCTATGCAAGCGCTGCTTAACTTGAAGATCGACTTGATTGTTATTATTTTTTTCCCCACAAGCCCCTCATATATCGGATATCCTAGAACCAAAGTTCGAAGACATGTCACATTTTGCTACGCCCGCGGAGAGGATTACGGCTCAACCTCTCTCACAGATAGGAGGATGTCCCAGCGTTATAGGCTGGTTAGCAATATTTAGTCCTTATGTATATGGTCCTTTTGAAGATCTATTTGGATCCTCCTTATTCACAACATTTGACGCAAGTGCCTCATCTTTCAGAAACTGCTAATTACTTTTATCCAGGTCCTAATAAATGATTCGCAATATTTTTCAAGTCACACAACTTCGCAACGGATGATCGCGTGTCTTCAGCTGTTACGCCCGATAATATGCGAACTGTATAGCGAAGAACATTCAGATATTGCACATTGTCTTCGAACTCATAAATCTTTTTCGTTTTATCGTGTCGTGACTTCGTTTTGGCAGTTTTTTCCAATATTATATGAAGTCGATTCCAAGTTGTTCGGCTTGGATGAGAAGTTATTATTGTAGCAAATAATGTGGTTCGTATGGGGCTTGTGCAGGATTTATTGTTAGGTAGATGGTCTTTTGAGGGTGTTGGTTTGGAATTTGTGGTCCCGGCTGTCATTTGTTGATCTTTGACATTCGTTACAGGTAGTCAGTGGCTCAAAAAGTCTGACAAAAAGTCTTACCAAGGGGTATCGTATTACCTAGTACTAACTGGGTTGTGGAGGTCAGATAGGCAGACGCTCCGTATAAGATACGGGTATTCAGCTGCATCCGGTTAGACTGGAAGCCGACCCTAACATAGTTGGGAAAAGGCTAGGCAAATGGTGATGAAGAAGTAAATAATACAGGGTTTAAGTATGAATCATATTAAGTTGACCAGTACAAGAAATTATTTAAGTAACGTTATGGGAATCCGATAAATTTGATTTGTTTTATTCCCTCATACGTAATGTATCGTTAGCATGGCAAAACGCACGTAGCGAATGGCAAGCGCGACGACAGTGCGATGAACTCTGTAGCTAGGCAGGAATTGGACAGCTGATTTCACGCGTCGTTCGTTAGAGTATTTCAACATCTATTGTTGTTTTTTTTTTTATTTTAGCCGTATTATTTACTTAAATGGAGTGCTGCGTACAGAGAATGTTTATTTTACATTGAAATAAAGGAATATTAACTGAAAAAACAATGAAAAATATAAAAAAAATCCTAAGAAAAATTGCGATGGAATATGATTCAAAATAAGGACCTGTATACACCCTGTCAGTTTGCAGAGGGCTGTCCCTTACTCCCTGTGTAAACTGTGTATGATTAAACAGTATTTTAGTAAGTAGATTTTGTATTAGGTAACAAAGTGTTATCATCAAGGACAGCCTCAGGGTTCACTAGTCGGAAAATTACAATAAACTTTAATAATCATAATTTTCTATTTGCTTATCAGTTATCGCTATGGTCAAACAACAAACTCTCTCACTAATTGTTTTTGTTGATGTTTTTCTCTAATAGTTACTGAAAAGGCCTATATTGTATGCATACCTAGCGCCTACGATCTAGGATGACGTATCTTATATCGAGATTGGCATAATTATAAACAGAAACCGAACACAATATTCGTCGGTCGGAAGATCCTCCCTTTTTCTATGAAGAATGTGAAAATCTATTCCTGTCACTTCTAAAAGGCAATAGATGAAAGATGGACACTGCCCTGTCTTTGACATTGTCAAAGAAAACTCAATACTATTGGCTTCAAACCAACCATCTTTCGCATAACATCCCCCACTTTTCAGCCAACCACTTCGGAACATTACAACCCATTTACCCAAAATACCACACATACATCCCAGATCCAACAGATAGCAAAGTATCAGAGAAAACAAAAGAACAAATACAAGTAAACGTCCGTATAAATGTATTCCAGCAAACGTTTCGTTCGCGTGTCTGAGTACCATTTGATAGGCGTATCACGAACACTGGCGCTTTAAGACGTGCACAGCAAATCACTGTGTTTTACACATTCGGTGGATCGTGTTGGTATTTTTGGAAGAGGTCTTTCGACGCCGTGTTGATATGGTGGAGATTTTTGCGTACGTGAATGATTTTCATAAGGGTAAAACTATAGTAGTTGTGTTTTAGCATAGCAATAGTCATTGAACCACATACATTTATTGAATCTCTTCTTTTAAAAAACGTATACAAACCTGTTAATAGCCCCTCAATTGACATTGATTGTGATCCTGAACATAACAGAAGAAACGATAAGTACATGGTTTATGGTTTTAGTTAAATAAAGAGATATCAGGGAAAGGGCAATGACCGCTATTGCCATGCTAAAACACAACTACTATAGGGTAGATTTACTTTAATTCAACCACTGACAGGCACTTTTGAATTGTCAAGCAGTCGGTTAGTTAGTCTGAAAGTTGAAGCTATTTGAGCGTTCCAAAACACATATCTCTACGGATAAGTACCGGCAAGGAACTCAATGGGCAGTGGTATGCATATATATATTGATTATGTGTTACGTTATATTTTACCAAACTTATCAAGTAATAGATCCAGTACTAGAGAAGCTCGTGGCTAAGTATTAACAGCTCGGTTCGACCGTCAGGTTAAACCATGCTTGCCTAGGTGGGTCTGTGAATGGATAACCACCTATTACATACTGAGTTTCCTCCGTGGCTCGAAAAACACGTTAAGCCGTTAGTCCTAGTTGCCATTTGTAGATCTTGGACATTCGTTACAGGTAGTCAGTGACTCGTAATTCTGAAAACCAGTCATATCAAGGGGTATCGTATTACCCAGTACTAACTGGGTTGTGAAGGTCAGATAGGCAGTCGCTCCATGTAAAATACTGGTATTCAGCTGCAGCCGGTAAAACTAGAAGCCGACCCCAACATTGTTAAGAAAAGGCTTGGCAGATGAATTTTGCAATGACTTGTATTATATCAGTTTAACTCATTGTTTACCCTCCTATGACTTTACCATCATTAGGACAATATACCTCTGTCGTCCCCTATTAGAAAAACAAGCGTAAAGCTATAAAAATAAAGGAGAAAGGTAAAGCATCAGTGCTAATGGGGTGCGAGCTCATTTATCAAGTTTGTCATCTTTGCAGTATCACGCGAAGTAATCGGGTAGTCGTATTTCTTGATAATGCTTTCACAGGTTGGAGGAATATTATTTACCTTGGAGTCATCCATTATCCACACTAATATTATAAATTCAATATTAACTCTGTCTAAATTCTGTTACCAATTTAACGGCTGAACAGATTTCAATGAATTTTGGCACAAGGGTTGGTTGTGACCAAGGATATAGGATGGTTGAACCTGAACCCTGGTGGTACCTTCTCGTGGGATAATACTTGACTTCCAAATGGGCTAAAACTAGTTACAATGTAATAGAGAATTTAAATTGTTGCAAATTATTTTTATTTTGCTCAAGAAATGCAAGCTAACCTTTTGTGGCAATGCTTGGGATACCCTTTCAGTAGTCCTCCAGCAATGGACGTTTTGACTTAGTTGGTAATATGATGATGATTCAGAAAACTCCTACCAGGCGTCTTAGAAGGTTGTTTGGGTGTATGGAGAATAGGGTTTAAAGTTCTTCATCCCCCATAGAAAATGGAGGATCCTCCGAACAGAGGGTGTTGTCTGGTGGGCTACTGTCCGACGGTTGTTGCCGGGTTCTCCTATATAGTCTTAAGTCGCGGATAACTTTACTTGCGCGATGTAGGATTTAGGTGAATTTTGATGTTTAGTTCATCGTCTCTGTCATAGATGGCGTTGTATTAGTTTTTGTTCTATGTTGCTGTAGTACTCTTTGTAATGCCGCTACACTAGAGTATTAAAACTGAAACTAATAATATTATTAACGGATAATCAGAAAATCATCATTATGACCTACTCAACTCAACTGATCTACTCTACTCTTCTCAACTGACTGCCTCGTTGGTCTAGTAGTTTTAAGCGAGGTCCTGGGTTCGATTCCCGGGTCGGGCAAAGTGTTATTGGGTTTTTCCTTTAGGAATTTCTCAGTAGCTGCCACGGAGTCTGGATTTGTACTCAGATGATGGCAATAGGCTCGCCTCGTTTAACATGGGACTTAAACGTAATAGGCGAAATGTGAGTGTACTATTAGGTACACCTCTGCCTAACTCTTCGGGGATTACAGGCGTGATGTTAATGATATACTCAACTTTACACAGCTACATTTTTCATTACCACTCTGAACTATAAACAACAATAATTTCATAACCCACTATTTATTCAAAACTAATTACAATATTTATTCTGCCATCAGTACCCAAGGGAGCATCTAAATGCTAGTTAGGATTTATCATGATTTATTCGTGAGGGTTATTCTCACGATTTATTGTTGTTCATTCTGCAGGCAAATACTGTGTTTGCCTTTATTTAGGGTTTGAACGTAAATATGAGGTTCTTGCTCCTTTTTGTGAGGGTTATCTGGTCGATTTTGGGGTGGTTATGGTGATTTGTGGGTTTCAGACCGCAGGTTCAGTGCGGGTTTGATGGATTTCACGTGTCTTAGAAATGTTTGGTTCTAAGACATGTTTTATCACGATTTTGAAGGCGAAGGAATTACAATTAATGCCTCTTTTAATTATCTAAAATAATAATTTTGATACCTACTCAGTTAATTTAAAACACTATTGATTTACAGTATAGGATATCATTATGCTAAAGTTCGGACTGAATGGCTTAAAACCATTCACACCTTCAGCCTCGTGATCCATTCTCGTTACGTTTGATTCTGAGAACAGTCTGTTTATCCTTGTCATCAGCCTAAAGCAGTCCAGTACTGGACATAGGCCTCTTCAATCGCACGATTAACTCGATCTTCGGCAACTCTCATCCAGTTGCTACCAGCCACCCCGCGGAGACCGTCGCTCCACCTTACGCTTGCCAATTCGCGGCCTCCACTCAAGAACACGTCTACCATAACGGTCAACGGCTAATACGAGTATGGCCGGCCCATTGCACTTCAGCATATTTATACTATTCTGTGAGCTATGTCGACTACTCTGGTTCTCTGTCGGACCACCTAGTTCTGACACACATAGGCTTTTACCACGCACCCTACCTTCCTTCCTTTTTCAAGGCCTAGAGCAAGACGAAATGCGACGCGACTTGCGTTAAGTGAAACCCGTAAGCGGCACTTGTTTCCGTAAATCGCGTCGCGGTATCTCGTGGCATGCTCATCTTGTTTCATTTGTTTTCTCCCCGAGCGGCGATAGAAATATCAATCATACCTGATGGACATTTAACATTCGGTAACGCCGAGTCTAGCTGAATAATCCTTTCACCACGATTTCTCATACTTGAGCTATCTCCTTTCTTGCCCAGCCTGTAGATCCACCAGCACCTTTCTGCTTCCTTGCTGTACCGGTCGCTTTATACTTGCCAGATAAAATTAGAGCCCATCGAGAAGCAAAGAAAACCGCTTGTCGCTTAAGCGTGTACCTTGTTCCCAACGCTTAACTCAATTATACTTAACAAAGCTCGCAATTAAAAGACAACATATTATGTTCAGCGACAGCTTTTAACTTAATTTTTAACAGGTGCTAAATAACACGAGTCAAATTAAAACAACTCATTACTGTAAATATGATACGCCTTGGAGGAGCAAATGACATGATGAGCAAATGACTTTCGATTATGTTTCAGTGGAGAAAAGGTGCAATTTAGCTTGTGTGTGAAACAAATTTATGGTTGGGTTCTACTGTGAGCGTTCTCTCGTATGAAATTTCATTAATTTTATTAAAAAAATAACTCGACAAACCTCAAGGCTGCTCACCTAAAACCCTTGTAGATTTAAACATAGCATCTACTTGCCTTAACGAATGTCAGATTTAGTGATGCACTAGACATTTTTTCCGTCACATCCGCAAATATTACCAATGCTTAGACATTGAACGCCAGTGACGTTTTTGGTCCATACAATGGCGTAAAGATAAAAAGGTGGAGCACGGTACGATAGATGGAATGCGTGGAAGATGACATCATCTCATCTTCCATCATCAGCCATAGCTAGAAAAGAACTGAATACTGAGATGACGATATATATAGAAGTATGGAAGGAAAAGACGCGGATCCCAAATAAATTGGAATAAGGTCTAGTGGCGTGCCTAGGAGCCAACAATACGGCAAGCCCATAAGGCAAGCAGACTGTTCAGAAACCCTAACATCATGAAGAGTAGTGGGTTATAGGGACAAGCCATGCTTTTAGGCTTGTAAGAAAGCATAGCATAATCAGCCTGTTAATGTTCCCACTGCTGGGACGCAGGCCTCCTCTCTATGAGAGGGAATGGGCTATAATCCACCACGCGGGTCCAGTGCGGGTTTTTAGATGTCACATGTCTTCGAATTTTTGGTTCTAGGACATGCCGGTTTCCTCACGATGTTTTCCTTCACCGTTTTGAGAGCAGTGGTGATGAAATAACTTACACAAAGTAATGCGCCTGGCTGGGTTCGAACCCACGACTTACTGCTCGTAAGTCGGGGTCTCCACCACTGGGCCACCGCTGCTCTAAGGCCACCGCTGCTCTCTGTAAGATAGTACCGCCACTAATAGCCGCCCGCCCGCACGCCGTATTCGCGCCATCCCCAACAATATTCTTAGAACGTTGGCTGATAGGTAGGACTGCATCTGCGATCTGCGATCTGCGATCGACTGGATCTGCGATCTTAGGGCGGTGGATGCGGCTGCACGCAGTCAAGTAGACATTCCCCAGGATCGGCGTGCCTCACCCAACTTAGAGTAAATGTTACTAACACTAGGGTATAAGTTTTCATTGTTACTAACAAATAAGGAAGCGATTCTGAAATAAATATTTATTTATTTAAGGGTAGGCAAATAATATGATGACACTCGATGATGTTTAAAAATCTAAATCTTTACAGAATCGCCAATCGCTCACACTAAAGCCAAGCCTCGCATATCTCCATCACCTTTTGTCCGTTAACAATCCGCAGTATATCAGCCGAGAGAGGCAATAAGCCCAAAAGATGAATAATTTAAATAGAAATAAATTTTATTTTAACTTCAACTTGATTCTGACGGCTTCATAATGAGGTTTGCCTTTACGAGTTTTTAAGCTTGTCTGGTATTGTCTCTGGTAGATGCGTTCTTGGATGTATTTCATTGGTGACTGGTAATTATAACTACTGGTTTACCATAAACGCTATGAGAGATTAATTTATCATAGAGATATTCTCTTTGGTTAAACGTTCTTTGTGTGCCGACTAAAATATTTTTTCTTCCGAAGATGGTAAAGTAGCAGCATTGCTATGTTTTTTTAGAAGTTTTGAGTTACAGACTTGTTGCTTGGGTTCCAGACTTGTTGTGTGTTTTGACAGTGCTAGCATTGCTCTTGATGGCAATAAAGGGTGTAAAAAGATTTATTCTTTTTTATTGAATAAAACTTCCAATTAATAAGTAAACAAGTGAACTGTCGCTCAAAGATAGCCCGTCTCAATCCTTCATCTGTTACTATTTATCTAAAAATCCAATCACTCACGAACAAGAGCCCAATTATACCCATCAGTTGCCGCGGCGCCGCTCGTTACGACAATATGTTTAATTTTATTAATTAATTGTCAGTTGATTTGTCATCGATGATGAATAAAATGATTTAATAATATCGATAGAGGGAAGACTGTTTTCTTGGTAAAATGATAGAGGGGTTAAGTTGTATGCGGGCTCCCTGATGTTAAAGGGTTAGTCAGCAAAAGACATATCTTAGACTTCACTTCATCACTCTTTTATTAGCTTCACCTGTTTTTATGTAAAAAAAATATGAAGTTATAAAGGTCAGCCATGGCCATTTATGTCCATATGGGAGATTTTCTGATCTGTTTTTCATTTCTGAACTGTGATACGATGACGTAATTGAAAAGCAAGCCATCTTTTGGGGTAATTCATGAATGATCTGACGACTTAATTAACAGTATCATTTAGAACTGAACTTTAAGTACCATTTTATTACAAATACCTTAAGGAAGAACAGGATTTGATCTGTAGTTTGATAATAATAGGGTTCGTTCACCGTAAAAAAGTTGTGGCTCCTCAGTCTCCGGCTCGCTATGCTGAGCCTGCAGAAATGCTCCCAGCAGGACTGACTTCGAAGCCAGGTGGGACGCTGCAGGTACAAACTGGTCCGATGGGGTATTCCGATAAAGCTGTGTGCGGCTGTGGAGTCTCATCAAAAACCTTGTTGTTACTTAAAAAATGTGATTATGGTGATCTGAGATAAAATTATTTAAAATACGATACTACCAACAGCATAAATTATTTACTGCCCTAATTGATATTGACATAGACAAACAACATAAAATAATGAAAATTGGACCTGTCAGGAATGATTAAAGTTTATTTTATACAAGTGTATATTCATACGATGACGCCTACGCCTGTCAATGTGTGAGTGGGTTTACGAGCTTATTTTTAACTGATAAATTGTTTGAGCTATGTACACAAGCAGGTAGACTTTGCATACAACGCTTTGTAAGGTAAAGAAACTCATTACTTACTTCAAAAATAATTTTTTGAAAAACCCAGTGAATTGTTTGGCTCATACTTTAAGTCTAATAAGGGTTCGGTTGAACTCTCCTATGAAAACATTTTGGCTAAGGTTTGGTGAAACCGATATGGACAGAAAACGGAGGCTGCGGACACTGACATATATTTCAGTACACTTAATATCTATGAGAGTCCGCTGTCCGGAGCGTATCAGTGTGACCAAGCCTTTAGTGTTACTTATAAGCATTCTATTATTTGTTGTACCTGTCGTACTCGTTGTTTTTGTTTTTTGAGTCGTTGGCCTAGTGGTCGCAAGAGTGACTGCTGAGCATGAGGTCCTGGATTCTATTCCTGGGTCGGGCAGATTGTTATTGGGGTTCCCATCAAGAAGTTCTCAGTTGAAGCCACGGAGGCTGGATTTGTGCCCAGTTTATGGCAATAGACTCGCCCCCCATTACATGGAACTTAAACACAACTGGCGAAATGTGGGTGTTCTATTAGGTAGACCTAGGCCCCCCTTCGGGGATAACAAGCGTAATATTATGCTGTTATTCGTTATACATATATAGACCAAAATGAATGATAGCCCACATTAAACTAGACTTTATTACATCTATAATTTTCTTGTACAAACAACGTTTTTACCAAAATACGATACGTTAGATCAAAAATATCTTAAAAAACTTTGGTCCTTTTTTTCTATCCCCGCGAGTTCAACCACCCAATTTGTGTATGGATTATGTCTGACAGTACAATATTACACTTATTCTTCTTACCATCGACGTCTGTACAATAAAGGCAGTAAATCTCAATGAGTATGTAAGGGGGTCATCTATTTTAATTAGCTCTCGAATTGTTACTGCAGTTGATGAATGTGGATGTAGAGTGATGAAGCGATAGAACCGGCAACATGAAGCATTCAATGTTTTAAAGATTTCAATAAGGGTCAATTATTATTATTATTTAAGCCTTATTTTCCAAAAAAAATACATTTAAATTTCATTACATGATATCTTAATTAAAACATTTATTTGGTTCTTAAAACTAATAAATTCATTCGTAATAATTGAACTTGCTGATTTTAACAATAATAGAATAAAAAAAATATATATAAATTAATATTAAAATAATAATTAATTACATATTATATTTTATTTTTATTTAATTTTTTATATTTTTAAATGTTTTTTTTATATTGTTTTATATTAGAATATTTAAAAATGTATTTAATATGTATAAAAATAAATAAAGGAGAATAATAATTAAATATAATATTATAATTTTTAAATAAATAGGTTGGTTGATGGATTGATTTCATAGATTAAAATAAAATAAAATGCTATATAATCATTTGTTCAATTACTACAAATTAAAATTATTACTATAATTAAGGTCAATAGTTTACTTGAAAGTCAAGCTTAACAAGATAACTTATAGAAATAAACATCTGTTTTTGTCTTCCTCCAAGCAAGACTTAATCTATATTTTACGAGCTGGTTGTGCCCGACTACTGAACAAAGGCCTCCTGTCCCTCCGTCCTCCATCCTCTCCGGCGAGCGGCGGGCGGCGGCGGGCTCTAGTCTTTCTACAAATACTTTAAACTCATTCCTAATGAATTGGTCGGAGAAGGCAAAAGATAAAAAACTGGAAAGCTATAGACCTTTGCTCAGTAGTGGGACAGAAAACGCTAATAAAAAAATAAACTGTAAACAAACTGACAGAAACCCGACGAAATAAAGAATTGTTAGGAGTTTCTCCTGTACGATGGGTGCGTTAACAAACATTTAAACTCACATACACAAACAGCCAGATCCGGAACAACTGCCTGCAGGCCATACAAATATTTGTTCCGTGCGGGAATCGAACCCACGACATGCAGCGCAGCAACCAATCGCTCAGCCACTGCGCCAACCGTGCCGTCAGATACTCACATAGTAGGTGATTTACCATCATTTACTACTAACCGCAAAACGCGATTTGTAACTCAACAAAAATGCCATTGCACAACACTAGTTAACCCACTTTCAAGAACCAGTATCTTTTTTCTAGAATTCCGTTCCAATTTCCCGTTGCCACCTCTACCGATCCATTGCTCTGTGCACCTAGTTACCCTCTCAATTTAATTGGTAGATTCTTCGACAGATATCGATTGTCGCCTCTCCGTCTTTAATTGTATATATCTTATAAATATAGCTCGTTTAAATTGTATTGTTCAGTAATAAATCCTTTAGATTTATAATGTACTGTGTAGCGTAATGAATTTCGGTGAGAGTTAATTAATTTTGATGTTTATTTGTTGACTGAAATTGAGAAAAGCAGAATTTAAATTGAAAGTATGGTATTCGAGGGTTGCAGCTGAAAACCAGTGGCAGGTAATTAATATTATAGAATCACTTTGTTGTCCATCTGTCTGTCCGTCTGTCAAGACATTTTTTCTCAGGAACGTGTGGAGGTATCCAGGTAAAACTCACACGATCAAAGATATGACTGTTTATGTCGCATATTTTGCCATTTCATAAGGAATAAAATATACAGGGTACTTTCTGTTGACCTACAATCATGAAATTTGGCAAGAAGCAATGTGACAGCACACAAAAAATCCGAAAACCGTAAATATGTAGTTTAATAACAAAATACCCACAAATTTATTCGGAACCTTCGGTGTCGAGTCCAACTCGTACTTGACCAGTTCTTGCCGATAAACTCATTGCTCTTTTAAAGATCGAGTTATAAGACACTTTAAATCTGGACTTTTATGTCGCATCTGTAACAGAAAGAGAGGGAACATAGTGTTCAGAGGATGACAAGTGAAGTGTGAAAAAGAAGACGTGCTGCGGCGACCCCTAATGAATTGGGATAAGGGCAAGAAAGTGATGACCTGAAATAAACTTTAGGCTTTAACAGCTGTTTTGACATGGAAAGAAAAATTCTAGTGCGAGCAGGGTGTGAACCTGCGACCTTCCGATTCAGTACACCGGACGTCTTAACCAACGCAGGGACGCAGGGTTTGCTTATAAAATATTAAAAAATTTAGGCTTAAAACTACAAGGTGACACTTC
This sequence comes from Noctua janthina, assembly GCA_963576755.1. Classification (NCBI taxonomy): domain Eukaryota; kingdom Metazoa; phylum Arthropoda; class Insecta; order Lepidoptera; family Noctuidae; genus Noctua; species Noctua janthina. Next base: position 13,442,805 of record OY755074.1, read on the forward strand.
TACTTATCAAGACGCAGCTATAAAGGGTGTAAAAATACCCTTAACGAAGCCGAAAGGTACTTATTTTCCCCGTCATTGCCATCATTTTTTTTTTCTGGACCATACCTGGGAACCTTCTAGTTACGGAGATATTGGGGGTCAAAGTTACAATTTTTTCCCAAGTTTTTTTTTTAAATACTTCCTTAAGGTTTTAACTTTACTTTAATTACCTCCATGACCCGTTAACTATTCAAAGCATCCATCAGCACTAAGTTTTAAGTGTGTTACATTGAGTTTTACCGTAAAACGTGATATAACCCTAAAAAAAAAGTTGTTTCCCAGCAATAATTTTTACGTAGGGTTACTTGGTTTGTTGTACATCATGCTTGGTGTTCTAAACGTCGGTATTTGAAATATCAATATTCACACTCCAAGCGATCGTAACAGAATCGTTCTCAGAATCACAGAAGACATGCTCAAATACCACCACAGATCAAACCATCACAATTGATTTCCCTACACCGTAACATAATATTACCAACTCGAACACAATACCCTCTTTAAGGCACAGTCGGCTAGGACCCAAACGGTTTTACCCTCAAAGAGGCACAATGCGGGCCTGTGACGTAGGCAACCGGAAGTCGACGTCGCTCGCTACTACCAGCTTCCGGTTGCCGATGAAACAATTAGCAGTAGTTTAACTTTACTTGGCTTGGTTTAAGTTACGGTTAAGCAAATTGTTGAGTTAGTGGGTGATGGTGGTTATTGGTTTAAGTTAGTCGTGCTGTTTGTGTATTTATATAAATGAAGTTAAACATAGATTGCCTCGTAGGTCTAGTGTTCACAAGCATGAGGTCCGGGATTCGATTCCCAGGTCGGGCAAAGTGTTATTGGGCTTTTCAGTCAGGAATTTCTCAGTAGCAGCCACGGCGTCTTGATTTGTGCCTGGTTGATGGCAATAGGCTCGCCCTCTATTACATGGAACTTTAACATAACTGGCGAAATGTAGGTGTACTGGTACACCTTTACCTAACCCTTCGGGGATTACAGGCGTGATGTTATGATATATTGACTTTTGAATAGTGGAAGTATAAATATGACTGTCAAACTGAAAAACAGTCTATTTAGCAGAAATAGGTGTCCTGTAAGAATGCTAATTTTCATCATTCAGAACTTTGAAGAAATTGCAGGTACCAACCCACTCAGGGCCCTAGTGGTCTCACGGAGAGGAACCAGTTATGGTGTGTTTAAAGTTATGGGCTGATTATCTTATTCTTTGGCGAAACCATATTTTCTTAAGGAGCTTAACTGATAACTTGAACCTTCTGTCCCCACCTGTCTCGTGACACAACGAGTAAAGGTTTCATGTTGCACCCTGTCCCAGCGTGTTCACAACATGTTGTGCTGTAATCTATCTTTATTATACAACTTGTTTGGACAAGTCGGATCTAATGGAGCGCTTGTATTGATCTAGCATAGCGTTGGTAATGATTTAGCGTGATTTTGCTGTTTTAAATAGAAAATTGACGATTGTATTGTGGAAATCGTGGAGTTTCGTGGAGAGAGAAGAGGATCGATGTGCATGTAGCTCGGGCTGAATACTGCTGGAGTGAAGTATTGAATGTGCAATTGCACAACACTGCAAGAATTACCCTACAGTATTCCCACTGCTGGGACACATTCTCTGTGAGAGGGATTCAGCCGTACATGCTGTAATCTAGCAAGATCGGAATGGTATCGTAGATGTCAAACGGCTCAAAATTGATAATTCTAGGACATACCGGTTATGTAACAATCTTTTCAGTCACCGTTATAAGCGGAATGATAAAAAAAGATATATTTTACCCTTTTTATATGAAATAAAAAAAGATGCTGGTGGAATACATAACCTCTTTCTTTTTTAGAAGTGGGCTAAAAGAAAATGGGAGTGCTAAAAGACTAACAGACAGTCAGATCCACTACCTTGTAACTCATTCTGCACTTGCATTGGTTAGTTCTTTATTCATAGGAATTTTAAGACTGCTTGGAAACCACGTTAGCCTGTAAATTATATAGGTACAGACGTCATATAAATATTCGCCTTTAAATTAGACCCACAATACATATACTTCCCTAAATTGTTATGTTACTTCAGTACACAACACAATATATGTCGGTAGGACCTACAAATAGGTATCTACATCTTAACACAAAGTAATCAATGGCAACCTCTTTGTGTGGCCTCTCGTAGATGCATTAAAGCTGATAACACACCGACAGCTGGCTTACAGCGAGGTGTGTAAGCCGGCCGAAAGCCAGCTCCGAGCTAGATGGACCCATCAGATTTGTAGCGGGGGAGATGGATGCCCCTATCTGATGTATTCAATGCCTTACAGCGAGGTGTGGAAGCTGAATGAAGGCAGGCTGACTGGAGCCATCAGATTTCAACGCAGTCGCTGTAACTGTCTGATGTATTCACAGCCTCAGCACAAAGAATGTCTTTGCTTTTTGTTTGTATGATCAGTTGCAAAGGTATAAATGGACTACCCACCCATTAATGGAAAACGGATTCGTCTACTCCCATTACAACCTTTGATTCCTTTCATGGTAGCTAAAAAAGTCTGTATTGTTTTACACACCAAAATCTTTACATAGTATAAAACAAAGGGAAATTATTAATCGGGCGAATAAAAATTTAATTGGCGACCAATATACTAAATGGGCGACTATTGTACCAAAGTAAGTAACTATTTATCTGGTCATTGCGGCAAGGAGAATTAAGGAAGCAAGAGCGAGCGAATGCTGATAGAGACTTGTGGCACCCCGACTCGGACAGGTTAGATTCGAAGGGGATGGCGGGGTCTAGTGAGCGAGCGAAGTGAGCGAACTAAGACCCCGCCATCCCCTTCGTGTTAGGTTACTTTAAACTCTGTAAACAGAAATAGGAGCCCCGCTCAGCGGGGGTTCGTCGACTACGCCTTATCTACAATCTAGTGATTAATAACCTTGTTTTAAGTTTTTTACAGGAGTCTTTGAATTATCACATAATCGTACTGAACAACTAGTAACTCAAATTTCTATTTTCAAGTCGCTGTTTTAAACATTAGTATTAGTCCACTGTTTGTCGCTCACTTAGTATTTCAGTAGCCCATTTTCAATATTTTTGACACCTTTAATTTGAATTTATGTTCGCTCGTTTAAATACTACCCTAAAACAAAGTTGCTCCCGCTGTTTGGACACTTAGATCTTGAAACTACGCAACGGATTTTAATTTAGTTTTCAGCAATAGATAGAGTCATTCAAGAGAAAGGTTTATAATGTTTATTACACACGTGCGAATCCGGGTGGGTGGCTAGTAATACATAAAAAATCATTTTAGTTTGAAATAAATCGTAGTATGTAGTTGTGTGTGTAGTTGGTTCGTTGACAACGTTAACATAATTTGAAATCATTTAGCATTTAGAAATCGGTTGTGAACGTTGAACTTTCTATGAATTGTGGCAAGCACACTGACTTATTACATATTTTCTATAGTAAGTTCAAGAAGCTTTCACGGTTTACAACTAAACTTATACTGTCACTTACGGGATATCTTCCGTGATTGTTCATTATTTTGAGCTCCCGACGTTCAATCCAACCCGCGATCATGGCGCTTGCAACAGCGCCGAAATATCGGGAGCTCAAAATAATGAACAATCACGGAAAATATCCCGTAAGAGACAGTATAAGTTTAAATAAATAAATCCTGGAGTAAACCACCAAACTAACCAATACTTTAAACCTATAACAACTCTTAACTATAAGGAGCTAAATGTTAACATGCAATAACTTCCACAATCCTTGCACTTTACAAGCTGCGCCAATATTAAAGTTATCCCATACATGGTCACGGGTAATGTCCTGCACTAACTGGTGCCTAACTGCCTAGCGCCCTGAGGTCAAGTCGTGAAGATGCGGCTATTGTAATACGACACCGCATTATTAGCTATTGTCAGGATATAAATTGGTGCTGTCTTTTAAATTGTGGGAAATATGTCAATTATGTTCAAAAGCTTTTCCGCGAATTGTGGCTATTTGCGTACGATGCCTTGTCGTTACAGCTATTCAGTAGCCCGAAAGTCTGACAACCAGTCTAACCGGTATCGTAGTACCCAGTACTAAATGGGTTGTGGAGGTCAAATAGGCAGTCGCTCCATGTAAATTACTGGTATTCAGATGGATCCGGTTAGACTGGTAGCCGACCCCAACATAGTTGGGAAAAGATAGGCAGATGATGATGCGTTCGATGCCTTGTATGTGAAGTATCTTGAAAGAAAGAATAAAAGAAAGAAAACATATTTATTTGGCACACAACAAGCACAAAAAATAAATATTAAAAATTAAAAATCTTAAATTTGTACAATAAAAATATTAAAACTAAACAAAAAAAAAACAAAAAACGGAGATAATATTGTTAGTGTCACGGCTGGAAGAAGTTATGATAGAAAGCACTCCATCTATGACTGATGCTTCTGCTTAAGAGCCGAAGTTTGAAGCCTATTAGGATTTACATTTAGCCGTCAGCCGCATCTGGGTCCAGACACGTTGTCCTTGATACCATGTTATCTGAACCACATAACAACTACGTACTTTTTCTATTACATTGATTCAAGGTCTAACAATTTATTTGACAGACAGAATGAAGTAGAATCTATTATAGTTTGCTGGGTAGCTTGTATCCATCCAAAGGTGCTTTGAAAAGATCACTTTTAACGATAGTACCGTCCATTACACCTTATTTATAAATTCTACATTACAATAATACCTGTAAATTGTATGGTGTATATACATACATAAAGTCACGCCTTTTACGGGGCCTTTTAGGCAGAAACCACAAAAGGCCACCTGCTACGATCCTTACATACTCCTTTTGCCTCGTCCACTTCATACATCTGGTCATACACACACGCTGGTTGCGAGTACCTGAAGTTCTGAAGTTCTGAAGAACCTCACCAATAAGGCCAGTGTCTGTCGTTCTAGGGCATCCCTTCCCGGCGTTGCCACTCACAGCAGCCTTGTAAATACCTTTTGTTAGTCGCACGTACTGTCGTATGGTGTATATAATTTACATAGTACAAAGAGTATTCTATTTATCTAATAAATTATTCATTTTAATCACTTGTTTACCTACTTTCAATTTTAAGTTTAGAATCTTGACTTAATTTTTTTTTTAATTTTTAAATAAATTGTTATATTTAAGCCGGAGAGGTGATCTGTACCTCAGGACCTCCTTACTTCAGACACTTTTCTCTATTTAAGATTGTGCATATACCAGTGCCTATAATTTCTGAAGTTGTGGATACTTAGCAATGATGTTCTAAACTCGGAACAAATAACTACAGTTTTCCACTGCACGTCAGAACCTCATCATCATAGACCGACTTTATTTCGGACTCTAAAACCTTTGGAAACTAGAACTCACACTTAGACCATAAACGTAACGTTCCCACATAAATTCAGCCACCATAATGCACTATAATAGCTCCTTCACCATTATAAACCCACACTACAGTGTCTGCAGTGGCCAAACGGTGTCAGTCATGGCCATCATTCCATTACACATTGGTCGCTTGGCGGCCAGCCAAATTTCGACCATTGGGCCATCGTCCCGGGCTGAGAAAGGTCCTGCTCTATTTATTAGGCCTATATTTCGCGAACAGATATTATGGGGATGACCTAGTTTCGATTTTAGGTGATGTTTTTAGTTCGACACTGGGCCTGCGTGGTGTGATATGGCCAACACTCTCTCATAGAGAAGAGACCTATGTCACAGCAGTGTGGCATTTTGCACAGAGGTTGTAAGTTCCATAATTGGATGTATGTGTTGGAATTTTGGTTAATTTCGATTGGCAATCGTTATAATGAAAGAATGTAACGAAGAGAGTATAAAAGTGTTTTGGCTGCTGATAAACTAACGATAAAGATACTTTCCAGCCTAATTTTAAATATTAATATTTTATTATCGTAGTCTGGATTTGTGCCCGGCTGATGGCAATAGGCTCTCCCCCTATTACATGTGCCTTAATCATAACTGGCGAAATGTGGATGTACTGTGGGGACACCTCGGCCTAACCCTTCGGGGATTACAAGATGTGCTGTTATGCTATGTTAATTATATAATTTTGGAAAGCCTACAGCTGTTGGTTGTTGAAAAATAAACACGTTTTGACTTTTTTTTTGCATAAAAATCTTTTGTTTTGTATAAAAAGAAAAAATCGTAGTTTACTGTGATATCTTATTTATTTAAAGAAATCAAAACAAAAACACAGATTACTGCCAATTAGGCATAAAAGACGATTTCTGCTAGCTCTTTTGCTATTACGATTTCAGAAAACCCGTGATTTTCCAGCCAGATACCACCCATTCCCTTTAGACGCCATGTCGGCTTCGTGTATTTCCTCGCTGCAAACATTTTTGTTTCAATTTCCCGAGCAGCAGTAATCGGATTCTCGTTAATACTGACTGGCGACTAACAATATTATTTATTCTTTTATTTCATTCCTTCTTTCTTTGTTGTTTACTTTCTTTCTTTTTAAAGCTTCGCCTTTTGAAAAGTTTGGTTTAATTGGTTGGCTGAATTTTTTTGTCCAATTTTAATAAGGATTTATTTTGATCGATTTAAAGCTTACTAATATCCATAGAAATTATTTTTTTTTCCTGATAAATTAAGGCAATCAGCGAAAAAGAAACTGAAAACATTTAAGTATGTGGGTTTTCAATCCAAAATGACTGATTTATTTTAACGATTTAAAAGGTTTACAACTGAAAATATCTTAAATACGAAACAAAACCAGTACCCGTAAATAAGAATGCACTAAAATATAACGCTAAATTTAGCAACTTTAAAAACTAGAAATTTAGTCAATTTAGCTCTAAAATCTGAGTCCATTCAGCACTAAATAAAATATCTGCAAAATTGACAGAAAGCTCCATCTATTTCAAATCTAACTTTATTTTTAAGAACAAACTTTGATTTAAATTATATTCAGCCAGAGTTACGAGCAAACAATAATGACAAAGGAACGACGAGCTCGCTCAATTAAATCGGACGATTCTCTTTTCAAATATAAAAGAAACAATTAATTGTAAGAAAAAAGTTTCTATTAAGGTAAGGTGGTGAAGGAAGATGAGCGAGAAATAAGGTATGAGAAAGGAATATTCTCATGATCTAATAAATGTCGTTAGCTAGGGACATCACCATCATTCACCCGCCCTTATCCCAATTTATTTGCGGTCGACGTAGCATACATTCTTCTTCTTGCATACGCAAATAAATACGTAAATATAAAAATCATACTATTTATTTCTAACACTAACATCAATACTCTGATGTTAGTGTAAGTAAAATTCAATCGCTCAAACATTTTGTTTCAAAAATATTGTCCTACTAAAACTCTAACTAAAACAATCATTGAGCTGTGTGATTTTGAAGTATTTTAAAGACTTTCCAGTTCAAACACCTGTAAAAATAGGACCATTTTACCATTATGCAGTATTACTTACGTTGGCTTAAACAATTCTAATTAACTGCAACTAGATAACAAATACCTAAAAGCGACTTTATCACGGCACATAAAACAAGTTTTAACCACCATTTGGCTAACATCCCAAAACCGTTTATCCCGTCAGAAATCAGGGACACAGCACACTGCATTAATAAGTTATCTGATAAAGCTGAGCGGAGCGGAGCGAGGTCGCTTGCAGTGCGACCTCGCCCTGGAGGTGGGGGTGAAACAATCTGGAAGGTGCTTCACGGATAGACTTCATTAAGTCGGTCAATAGCAAAGCGTTATTTTGCACTGAACTCTCTTTGCTATTCATTAAAATCTGTGTTTGCGTTGTTTTAAGTTCGGTTTTTTAAATTTGCACTCTGGAATGTTTATCTAGCTGTGTGCTGCTGTGCTTTCTAGTAGAGAATAGTGTGACGTCATTTTGGTTCTGGCAAAAAGTGATAATAACAACATTGGTACTGCAATGTCAATAGCATATTAATTTAAAACCTGATGAATTAAATTTTCTGTCACAAAAAACTTCCTAGCTACACTGTACCGATAGTCTAGTGGTCACAAAAGCGACTGCTGTGCATTAGGAGTCACAGGTCGGCCAAAGTGTTTTTGGGTCCTTCCCTAAGGAATTTCTTAGAAGCAGCCAAGTAGGCTAGATTTGTGCCCGTTTGATGGCAATAGGCTCGCCCCTATTACATGGGACTTAAACATAACTGGCGAAATTTAGGTGTCCTATTAGGTAGACCTCTACTTAACCCGGGGATTACAGGCATGATGTTATGATAATGAGGATTAATTGACAAGTATAAAGTAGGTAACTTAACAAAACTATTCACGAAAAAAATGCCAGATTCAGACCATCTTTCACCACGAACCTAGACCAATAAATAGTACGTCCTTACTTAAATGAACTTCTAAAGTTGGTACGTCCACAAATAACTCAAGATATTTTCATTGAACTTTAAACTTAATTACTCGAAGAAGTAAATTGGATTCCCTCCACTGGATTGGTTGGCTGCCAATATTGACTGGTCAGACAGTTATTTTAATCATTATATCTTGTTCTGTATTTATTCAAAACTTTATCAATTTAATCATTGTTCAATTTGTAAAGTTGGTTATTAAATATTTATTTGGTAAGGCGTTTGAAAGTGATTAAATTTTGCTGTGACTTTACTGGGGCACTGAGGTAGATCTAACATAAAATGAAGTTTTGGGGAAGTAAAGAAATTAAGTATGAATAACTTTTCTCAATACAGCGGAATCTCCCAAAAAAATCTCAAAATATCCGAATATAAATTGGACGAGAAATTATAGGTTCTTTTGGAACGTCAGTACTACGTAGACATTTGCTTATGGTACGATCTTACTCCAAATGATCATCCATCTTGCTGAATACCTTAAAAATATTCAACGTAAAACTGAAACTCAAAGCATTTATTTCTATGAAAACATTTTTAAAGACTCTTTTGCGTCACCAAACAGTTGATCAGTTAATCACAAAGTTAACGCTCTAAGCTAGTTCCAAAACTCTATCTCTATGGAGGAGAACGAGCAAAAAACTCCATGGATTGTGTCCATGGAGTTTCTTGCTCGTTTACACCACACTCGTCAAAACAACATATTATCTAACATCAATTCATTCCACCGCAATTCGTCGCAACACTAAAACCGTGTATGTATAACTTGTTACAAAACAAAAGCAATAAAAACGAAAACACCGATTTATTATCCCTCAGATTATCGTACCCGACTGCCGGTAGAAAGAAAGGAGGTATATGTATTAGCATGAGACCCTGCTAGCGGCAGTCTGAATATTTAATGGTGGAAAAATCAATGTTTGACTCACGGCAACTCTTTGTGTGGTATCGATCTTATTTGGTTGAGGACTGGGGTATGGATGAGACAATGTGTTGAACGCTCAAGGCGAAAGCGCCACGGTAGCCAGCGAAATTCAAATTTTCTTTTGACTATTTGATGAAAAAGTCATTCATCATCTGCCTGCCTTTTCCCAACTATGTTGGAGTCGGCTTCCAGGCTAACCGGATTCAGCTGAAAACCAGTACTTTACACGGAGAAACTGCCTATCTGATCTCTACATCCCAGTTAGTACTGGGTAATACGATACCCCTTGGTAAGACTGGTCTCAGACTTTTTTGGCCACTGATTACCTGAAACGACTGTCAAAGATCTACAAATGACAGCAGGGTCCAACGGCTTAGCGTGCTTTCCGAGTCACGGAGGAAACTCGGTATGTAACGGGTGGTCACTCATCCACAGACCAACCTAGACAAGCACGGTCACCCTCATAAGTATTTGAAAATTTTAAGAAATAAAAAAAATTAATAAATATTAATTACTCTGCAGTCTTTATAGCTTGTCGGACTCATACCCTAGACTTCCTCAAATCGTTTATGCTCGATAGTTTATTGACCTAGGAAGACATAATAGCACTTTAATATAATCATGGCTAAGGCTTAGTCATTTTATAAAGGTAAGAGTAAAGCCAAAAGAATATACATAATAGATTGGACTGGTAGATAATGATATAGATTATGGTCCTAAAATAGCATTACAATAGATTAGTTGTCTAGTTTTCTAAATCTGTTTTTAATATAAAACATTAGGTCAAAAAGTGAGTTCAATTGATAGTTATAAATAAGTAAAGAATTGTTTACTTATTTATATAAAGTTACAGTGTGAGATCAAGTATAGAACTAGTTAAGTAAACAATTCTTAGAACAAAAAAAAACAAAGATTTATATATGACATTTACCGACTGGTAAATTACTGCCTGCTTTCTCTTATAATGGAGGAGGCCTGTGCTCCAGCAGTAGGACCATTTCAGGCTGGGACTAGAAGCACATGTGCACTGTTATACCGGAGGAAAGTCTGAAATTCCTGAAATATGTGCCTGTGAAAGAGGACTAATATAACAGTTTTTCATTAAACAATCGCTGTTGGTCATACCTACCCACATTTAAGATACCTAAATATAATAATGTCTATGGAGCAAAGACGTGGGAATGCATATAAAAAAATAAAAAAAATTACACTGCAGTCTTTATAACTTGTCGTATTCATACCCTAGACTTCCACAAATCGTTTATGCTCGATAGTTTATTGACCTAGGAAGACATAATAGCACTTTATAGTCATGACTAAGGCATAGTCATTTTATAAAAGTAAGAGTGAAGCCAAAAGAATATACATAATATAATAGGACTGGTAGATAATGATATAGATTATGGTCTTAAAATAGGATTACAATAGATTAGTTGTCTAGTTTTCTAAATCTGTTTTTAATATAAAACATCAGGTCAAAAAGTGAGTTCAATTGATAGTTATAAATAAGTAAAGAATTGTTTACTTATTTATATAAAGTTACAGTGTGAGACCAAATGTAGAACTAGTTAAGTAAACAATTGTTCGAACAAAAAAAAACAAAGATTTATATGTGACATTTACCCACTGGTTCTATGTGGTAAATTACGGCCTGTTTTCTCTTATAATGAGGAGGCCTGTGTCCCAGCAGTGGGGACATTACAAGCTGGGACTAAGAGCACATGTGCACTGTTATGCCGGAGGCAAGGCTGAAATGCCTGAAATATGTGCCTGTAAAAGAGGTCTAATATAACAGTTTTTCATTAAACAATCGCTGTTTGTCATACCTACCCACATTTAAGATACCTAAATATAATAATGTCTATGGAGAAAGGACGTGGGAATGCATGGTACCATCTATTATGAATGATTTACCGTTGGAAATCTGCAATGCAATAAATGTAAAGAATTGCTCGAAGGTACTAAAGAGATATTTCTAGATTGTGGTACGATATAGGAAGTGTCTTTTAAGAGCCGACCTATACTTTTTCTATATATTTCCTATTTATTATGTAATTCTTAATTATGTAATGATTAATAACGTAGTGGCACCGAGTTGCCGTGGCTGGCATGCCACTGTTAAACCCACGATGGTTTGTGTGGTATGTTTGCGTTTGTGTAATAGTGTAACAGTGTTTATTGGATAATAAAAACAAAAAATAAGAAACAAAAATAAAAAGAAGGAAAAATCTATCTATAGTGAACGCGTGTACAAAGTTTCGTATCTGTGCTATTAACCGCTGAGGAGTTCTCTCTGGAGGAAGTGATAGTGGCTGCAGGATCAAGATGTCATGTTTGTCATCAAAATGTCACTAGAACTAAAGGTGCGTGCAAAATTTCAGCTCCATCGGTTGGGGGGACCTGGTTTGAAATTCAGTTGCAAGATTCGACCAATACATATTAACTAACAAGTCAAGTTACTTGTAAATGTGCGGTGTTCCACAGGGATCGGTTCTAGGACCGGCCCTGTGGAACATCGGTTACGACTGAGTGCTGCGCGCCGACCTCCCTACCGGCGTCAGCGTAGTTTGCTACGCTGACGACACGCTGGTACTGGCACAAGGGAGGTCGCACGAGGCGGCGGCCGAAAACATGACACGCGGGGTTGCGATAGTCGTGGATAGGATCCGGCAATTGGGTCTCGAGGTGGCATTGCACAAGTCCGAGGCCATGTGTTTTCATGGGCCTCGGAATGCGCCACCGTCGGGATCCCTACTGACGGCAGGAGGGGTTTCCATCGGCGTCGGGTCGACGTTGAAGTACCTAGGACTCGTCCTCGACAGCCGGTGGAACTTCGTGGAGCACTTCCGACGTTTGGCTCCCAAACTGGAACGGACAGGGGCTGCCTTCAAGCGGCTCTTGCCCAACCTGAGGGGTCCAAACGCCTCCTGCCGGAGGCTATACGCGGGGGTCGTGCGGTCCATGGCCCTTTACGGGGCCCCAGTGTGGGCGCGTTCTTTAAGGCGGCAAGCCACCCACTACCTGAACACGCCCCAAAAGGTGATAGCCATAAGGCTAATCCGGGGGTACCGCACGATCTCCGGCGAGGCGGCTAGCCTCCTTGCCGGATTGCCGCCATGGGATCTGGAGGCGATAGTCCTCGCGCGCCTGCATGAATGGCGCGCGGAGGCACTGCGACGGGGGAAACTCCGCTGCCGCGGCAAATTGCCGCTCAGCGGACAGACCTCCGGCGTGATATCATGGCGACATGGAGAGAGCGACTGTTGCAACCCCGTGCAGGGCACGCTACCATAGTGGCGATAAGTCCCCTCTTTGAGGAGTGGCTAGAGAGGCGCCACGGCGCCCTCACCTACCGCCTGACGCAGATCCTCACCGGACACGGTTGTTTCGGGAGGTTCTTGCACCGAATCGGGCGGGAGGAAACGCCCGGGTGTTTCCACTGCGAGGATCGTCCGGAGGACACGGTGGAGCACACCGTAGAGGTCTGCCCCGCTTGGGCGGAGCACCGCCGTGTCCTTGTAGCGGCGATTGGCGGCGGCGATCTCTCGCGTCCGGCCCTGGTTCAAGCCATGGTCCGGAGCGAGAGGGAATGGGAAGCCGTCACCACCTTCTGTGAAGCAGTCATGCTAGTGAAGGAGGTGGCAGGACGTGAGAGGGAAAGAACCTCACGTCCCAGCCGCCGCGGGAGACGCCCTGGGCGTCGGGGGTCACGTGGTGGCTCCCGGCCACCGTAGGCGCGGGCCTGTGGACGGCGAGTTATGGGCTAGCTCGCCGTCCGGCCGTCTTATGACGACAGGCCGTGTCGACGGCGCGTTTGTGTTCCACGCGCGCCTCAAAGAGATGTCAGCAACCGAGTAGGGGTCCGCATGGGCCGATGCCTGCCAGAGCTGCGGGACTGTTCGAAAGAGACACCGTGGCCCTGGAACACAAAGGGCAAAGAAGGAACATGGATGGGTTTTAGTCAGTACAAGTCTGACACTCCCTTCCGCTCCGCCCAGAGTGGGGGGGGTCATTTGATGATTTCCCATCCAAAAAAAAAAAAAAGTTACTTGTAAATAAGCTTATAAATTATAAAAAAAAAACATACAACAGTTCTCAACGATGAAAGGATTTTCCAAAGCTGTAAAGACTGCTTCAATATTGACGAAAATAATCGCAGAAGTTGTAAAAGGAATTTCAACATTACTGCGTGCCAGCGTTTCCTAGAACCGACGTTACATGATTTAGTAGATTTGGGCGGAGTGAGCTCCACTTGATATAATATTAGGATTGCCTGAAGCTATATGCGAGAAACAAACGTTTGATTTTAGATTTGAAAGTAAACAGTACGAGGAATCAAGAAGATTAATATAAATTCCTTGAAATGAACTTCCTCGAAGAACTTTCCGCCATAGTTATTTCCGCCGCGAAACAGTGTTGCTGTGTGATTGATGGATGCCCATGAAATGTTTTAAAAGCCTATTAGATTGACTGTGGTTGTTGCCTTTTCTCCTTGTTCTTGCTGGATTGAACGGAGAAGGCGTACGTTAAGAGGACTGCAGGAATATGTGAAAGACCTTTGCACAGCATTGGATCAACAAAGGTTGGGAGTTTTGAAACTTGAACCTAGTATGGCATGCTAGGCTGATTCAGACTAAATGCTGAAGGCGTAGGACATGATGTTACATAGTTTGAGAGAGATCTTGTAAAAAAGTGATTTCGATAGGCCGAGTTGACTGATTAAAACATTTCTCCCTGGGGGCCTGAAATGCTCGCTTTCGCAGAAACATAATAAAAAAATGCTAGCGGAGGAATTTATAAAATTTTAACTTGGTCCTATTCCGATTTGATCCTATTATTTGATTCTGCATATCAGCCACTTTAGACCCCCAGTTTTTAGTGTCACTATTGTACCTGTGATGTTTCTGGTATTGCAGATGTCTATAGGCGATGCAATACAATGGTGATCACTTACCAACAGATTGGGTCGTCGGCTTATCTGCCACTCAATAGGTACCTTCTAAAGAGACCTTATTACGGTCATAAACAGCCTACAATGTTGGTTACATTGTACTGAGAGAAGGATTAGTGCGGGTTGGGAGATTTCACATAACGTTTTCAAATTTTTGGTTTGCTCACAATGTTTTCGTACACCTTTTTGTGGTCATGAAACAAATTACTTACTTATAGCGGAGGAGCTCGTGGCTAAATAATAACAGCCGCTCGGATCGATCTTTAGGTTAAGCCGTGCTTGCCTAGGTTGGTCTGTGGATGGGTGACCACCCATTATATACCGAGTTTCCTCCGTGCCTCGGAAAGCACGTTAAACCGCTGGTCCCGGGTGTCATTTGTAGATCTTTGACAGTCGTTAGGTAGTCAGTGGCCCAAAAAGTCTGACAACCAGTCTTACCAAGGGGTATCGTATTACCCAGTACTAACTGGGTTGTGGAGGTCAGATAGGCAGTCGCTTAGTCGGTTAGACTGGAAGCCGACCCCAACATAGTTGGGAAAAGGCTAGGCAGACGATGAGCGGTCACTCAATGACAATTACTAAGATACCTAATTATAATTCGGCACGCTCATTACCTTCAAGGGGTAGGCAGTTCTATAACCAATATCAACTAAAATAGTCATTGCTTATAGCCAGGTGCAGCCGTAACCCGCGGGCTTATAACCATGATAGGCCATAAAAGTAACGGTTTGATAGCCCATCGTCGCCTTTTGGGTAATCTTCATGATTATAATAACGCCACACCTTTGAGGATGTTGGCAGAACAGTAGACTGAGTTTTTATTACATTAATAGGTAGTATATATTTATAGAGAAAATTTGTTTACGATTGGCGAAGATAATGGTTGAACATTCATAACTTGCGAAATATTTACATGTAAACACACACACATCTGCGTACACCACTCACAGCATACAGGCGTGATTTTATGTTATGATTTATTGTGTAAAAAATAAACATCTAAGCGTCTGCATCAATCACGACAGATTTGCTGTCTATTATTGCACAGTTCCGTTGTATATCTCCGAAGATCAGCATCGGATCTTCACCAAATAAAACGGGACCACCGCGGAATAATGCCTACTATTAAAAACAAAATAAAACATTGAAATCGATTCACAATTGGCAAAGATATCGCTGAACACACACACAAAACAAAACATTCAGACGTATTGATAACCTCCTCCTTTGGGAAGTCGGTTAAATATCCTAACATCATTCGTAGGTACTTCTTCATGCCCTGGCACGACAGTTTTCAGATTTTGTTAGCTAAGAACTTCGCCACTTCCAAGGTGTTGCCGGTGACAGCGCAAAACTCACTTCAGCTGCATATTTCTGGGGTAAGACGGCAGGATAGGAGATGGAGCATAGTTTGCGACACAGCTTCACACCCATACCCTACCGCTGTTCCGTTAAGGTAGCCCTACTTAACGAGGTTGGAGTTACATCTTCCCACTTGAGTCCGGAGACGGTTCATCATCTGCCTAGCCTTTTCTTAAGAATGTTGGGGTCGGCTTCCGGCATTTTACATTGGGCGACTGCCTACTGACCTCCACAACCCAGTTAGTACTGGGTAATATTATACCCCTTAGTAAGATTGGTTGTCAGACTTTCGGGCCACTGACTACCTGTAACGACTGTCACAGATCTATAAATGATAGCCGGGACCTATGGCATAACGTGTTTTCCGATGAACAGAGGAAACTCAGTAAGTAATAGGTGGTCACCCATGCACGGACCAACTAACAGACATATTATTTTATTAAAATTTAGCCAGTATTTTAGACCCATTTTGCACCATTTTAGCTTTAAAAACAAATTACCATGCTTTATTATAGCACTGACCTATAATGTGACCGATTACCACCTACTTATCGGTCACAAACTGCAAACAAAGTTTTATCTATAAAATCAAAATACATCGTATTTTTTTACATTTATTCAATATTTACCTTTTAAAACCCCAGCAACTTTTTGCAATAAATACTTAGATAAAGGCAAACATCGAAGCGCAATTTCCCCTACATATGATTACGAGTGAAATACAAACAAACGGATGAAAGTACAGCTTTCATAGTGAACTGTGGAGCTATCTATAATGGATACCGTTTGATGGATAATACCTTATCGCTATGCAAAGTGGGCTACAGGCATACACGTTAAGGCAATTTGAAAATTATCTATACTTACGATTATTTTCGTATCAAATGGTGAGTTGGTTGGGTTATTTTTCGATTCGAAGATAAAAATAGTATCAGTTTTATTCAAAAAGTAATTACCTCTCTAAGAAGCGTCAACTGACTAGATAGGTGTTATTTATTTATTTATTAGGCTTCTCAACAATGAGTACACTATTTAATTATAATTTGTACATTGCAAACCGCCTCATCACTTACAGAAAGGGCACAGCATGCACTACATAATGCGCGGATAATTACACAATTAAATAATTAAAATAACTAAAACAAGAATAAAAATTAAAAAAAAACTATTAAAACTTAATTACATTGAATTAAATTAAATTAAATAACATAGATTGAAATAAATTAGAATAGATTAAATTAAATTATAATGGATTGAATTATTTTATTAAAGATCATATTTTTAATATAAGATTAGGTTAATATTTGACATGTGACTAGAGATACCCATTAAATGGCAAGAATAATATTGTAATGTAGTCAAGTCCCAAATTAGTATTGATTTATAATTAATTATGGATTGTAGGCTGACTGGTTCGCTTTGAAGGTGTATTATTGTATACGAGTATTTACAAAGTAATCGGAAAGTTTTGATTACCATGGTTTTTAGCTTAGTGATTTTTATAGGGATATTTTATAGTTAACGGTAAAGGTCTACATGATTTTGTAACTTGGACTATCTTTTAACTAAATCCCTTGAGACAGTCGTTAAGTTAGAAGTAGTCGTTTACCACCACTGTTCCGAAACTGTTTAAATCAATATTTGTATATTTAACTACCTGTGAAAATTCAGTCGTGAAGGTTTGGTCATCATTATTCTCTTGCCTTTATACTAATTTATTTAGGATCGGCGCAGAGCAGCAAGTCTTCTTCTTTCATACTTCGTCATCTCACCAGACACATCCTTTCTTGCCATATCCCATGTTTCGTATTTTTATATGAAGTGCATTGAAAATATTTAGAGGTGTTCCTATTGTAGGTATTTTAATAGTTTTTTCTTTTTGACATGTATTCTGATTGTGTTTTTAATTGTATTTTTGTTAGCTTATGTAAGCTATCGTATCTTGGTGGTGGTAACATCGCATTGGCGTTATAGCTGTTAAGGTGTTATTTACATAATTTTAAATAAATAAATAAATATCATCCTTCACACAGTTCATCCATCCGTTTTTTTGGTCTTCCTCTACTCTTATACCCATCCACATTCATACTCCGAACTATCCTCACGACAATTTGCTATTTTTTTTTAAGGTTTGGTCATACACACTAGTATTGGCCCCGAATCGGATCAACTGGAAGTTATGGGGCCTTTGCCCAACAGTGGGATGCCACAGGCTAACAGTAACAGTAACCAATAGTGATTTTAAAGCTAAGCCGATGTTGGAACAAGCCCATGTGCCTGCTAGTTGCTAACTTCAGAGTAATGAGGCGCCTGCTGCATTATGCATAGCAACAGCATAGTCTGCGAACATTACAATCTCGCATTTTTAACGAACAAAAACCAACATTAATTTACGGTGCTAATTAATTTTTATTGTCTTTGTACAACCATGGTGCCCACGTTGTAAACGAACCTTGTATTTTGAAGAATTAAGCAAAAAGACTTGTTTAATTTAAATAATTAGAGCAGCGCTGGTTAAAACCACTAGAGACCTGCCCCGGCTTTGCACGGGTTCAAGTTGCGTAGTTTTAAAGATCTAAGCATAGAAAGGGACAAACAGACAGCGGGAAGCGACTTTGTTTTATTGTACTAAAATATAAATTACAGCGCCTGATAGAATTCTTATAACAAAATGTTGCATCAGCTCAACAATACTGTCTAACTAATATACTAGGAGCTAAAATTACTTTTAATGTAAACGGGAAATGCTAAAAGCTTTGTTTTTAAGTTACTTAGCTACAGGGTAGTAATACTTACGAGGCTTATATGCATTCATAACACGCCATCTGTCACAGAATGAAAATATACGAGCGAATTATGTAACTGGAAATTAGCGTTGGCCCATTTAAGTGGATTACTTAAGCGTTGTTTTTCTGATTTCTTGTGTGGTATGTGGAGAAGGTACTTTTATGATACCGCACTGTTATTTCTTATTATAACCTGTAGTACTCGCAATCGGCGTGCGTGTATGACCAGATGAATGAACGATGACGAGACGATAGTAGTATGTAACGATCGTGGCAGGCGGCGTTCTGTGACTTCTGCCTACACCATTGGAATAAGTCGTGAGTTTATTTATGTATGTGTAATCTGAAAATTGCAGCGTAAATCGTGCAGCGTGCGTAACCACTATTTAAGTCAGATGAAATAGCTCTCTCTCTATTAGAAGTCGAGTCATGGTAATTATTATTAGGTTTCTCGTTTTTAATTTAGGTATTTGTTGAAATATGTATTAGTTTATTTTATTTGTATATAAGTATTAGTAACATTATAAGTGCCTATATAAATTTTCGATAGCAAGAAGTTATTTTATATATTTATTTTGTACCCTATCACAATTTTTTCTTATTAAACCCAAAGGTTGACTGGTAGAGAATGCCTTGTGGCATTAAGTCCGCCTATGTACCACTATTGTACATGAAGTTTAAATAAATAAATCTATTATTTGTTAGTGGATAAGGTAAGGGATAATAAGTCCACTGCCACTCTGCCATTGCGCAGTATTATGAAAACTCGAAAGAAAACACAAGTGTGAGGTAACACCCAGGAACAGTTTAAGTAAACAATTACAATCGTAATGTTAACTTTTTTATGTTGAGAGCAAATAATACAATCAATACCAGCTATAAAACAATAAAAAGAAACCAAAATAAAATACAAAAGATAGTGTTTACAACTATCTCGCAAAACAACAGAAAAAACTAGCAACAACTAACAGATAAATAATGTTTATATTTCCATGTTTTCTTCGCCGATTGTCGGGTATCCGTGCCGATTCGTCGAATCCTTTATTCGAAAAGTTTGAGCGAAACTTTATCGAAACTTCGCGAACAGCTCACGGATTGTTCGACGGGACCTCTAGTGATGCGAAATGTCGATAACTTCAAAGGTGGGTAAATGTTTATTCTGTCTTTATAGAGGTTTGACTTGATTGAGGGGCAGGTCGGGACAAAGTCTTTGTGTGTCAGTTTGTGTAAGGAAACGTTTGTTTTACTTCCTGATTGACAAGCAGTAGGTATAGTATTATATATTTGCTGACTGATTGACAGACACACAATGCCTAAACTATTTTCAGAATTAATAAGAATAGGTTTCAGTCGAACTACAGTGGTCGATATGAAAATATTTGAACAGACGCGACTGCGGGCTCAGGTTGGCTGCTGCCAATTTGGGTAGATGGGATATAGTCGACCCATCTCGGACTCAATGGGTGTGTGGAGTCCCAACACAGGATATGCCACACCGTCTCTCCTGCCTGTCGAGCACAACTAATGGCACCCTCTAGGACTTGAATGAGGCAAACGACAGAGCTGTCTAGGTTGCTATGTACTGGTCGAACAAAATCTGAGTCATCGGTGGAGAAGAACAAGAAGAATGGGTCAATAGTGTACTAATAAAGGATTTCTGAAACTCAATCTTGTGGTCGCAAGTGGAAAAAGAAGGCAATAAGGCGTACTTTGATTTAGTTTTGTCAATACACCACGATGTCAGAGATTAAAATATTGCTGTTATTGAACGTCTCTTTGATTATTTTCCAAGATTTGCAAACTACTCAAGCGTGTTTTTAAATATGACTAGCGTACTTCGTCACGATTGTTTTATATTATTGACAAGAGAATAGACACTCTTCTACCCGACAAAGGACCCGGCAAAGCCAAATGCGTTTTACTAGATGTACGTTAATTACAAGATACATTTAGTAGTGATGTGTGTATTTGGCGTAGTTGGGTTTTGGTTTTCAACTTCACTTTCGATCGACTCACTTTGGTACTCTTTATTGACACGTCCCATCACTAGTCGGGATTCCGCGGGTCTCACCCTTTCAGCGCACACTTTTCGGTTCAATGTTCTGGGATTAATAGTTTTTTCTTCAAAACTAGGCTTTACCGAACGTTCAGTTTCTTTCGAGTGCTTCAGTGATTGTTACAAGTGTAAGATCGTTGTTGTTTGATGTAAATGGATTGTTTTTATTCAAATTTTTATTTGTTCTTACAACTTATTATTTTTTTGCATATTTCTCTTTCTTTAATTTTAGATTTACCTAATATAGGTACCTAATAAATCATAGACACCTATTCATAACTCAACAGCAAACCAAATCCGATTTGTGCCCGGTTGATGGCAATTGGGTCGCTACCATATAAGGTCTCAGCTGCATCCGCTTAGACTGGAAGCCGACCCTAACGTAGTTGGGAAAAGGGTAGGCAGATGATGACTTGTGGTTGCTATACTCTTTTATACTCTTCCGCTATTCTTTTCTAATTAATTTCTTTGCGGGATCCAAGACAGTCAAAATTCAAATTCAAATTTATTTATTGGTGTGATTTTTGGTACATTTTACATGAGATCTTAATAATAAATAATTAGTTCCTCAAAAATCTACCTTAAAGGTGTACACTCTTTTGCTGCTATTGGTCATTATTATAAAAAAGAAGAATAATCAACAAGAATAATCTCTGAGACTCGTTAAGATTACTTTCCTCGGCGCTTTTCTGGTGGTCGCCACTGTTGACTCTGGCTTTCAGAATTTGCAGTGGTTGAGAACAGAGTGGCTGGCTTGTCCACGCAGTTAGCAAATTTACTACCAATTTCACCCCTATGCCCTGAGTGATACGGTTGTAAAGTGCTTGTAAAGCGCGGTAGTATGTTTGTGCAATTCTGTCTACGAAAACAGTCCTTAGTAGCAGATCAATACAACCCATAATTCCGATTTTTCCACCTCCACGTTACATAAGCACATATTGAAAGTTCCACAATACGCCGCATTCGTCGAGCTGCTGAAGGGCGAAGTAATGGCTGTCATCAATAAGAGCGGATCGGAACGGCGCCGGAGCGGCGGTTACCTACCGTTGTGCGGCACGCGAGGACAAGCAAGTAGGGCGAATGGATGTGGTACAGCTTTGGGGGGTACGATCTTGAAAGGGTATAAGATGACCCTGCGCGATTGACCATGCGTGTACGGGCTACGGACACTGCACAGCATTTACAGAAAATTTTACACCACCTATAGTTCATTGGTTTATTTTATCCTCACGTGTTTCGCCGTTTCTTCGACAAACCTCATCTAAAGCGAAGTAGTCTGTACGATTCAGACAATTTTTTACTGACTTTGTCCATCAAGATTTTCTAGTAGCAGCCCAAAATCCAAAATGCCTATCATCATCATCATTCTCTTGCCCTTATCCCAATTCATTTGGGGTCGGCGCAGATGTCTTCTTCTTCCATGCTTCTCTATTACTCGTCATTTCATCAGACACCTCCTTTCTTGCCATTTATCATCCAAAATTTAAAAGTTCAAAATGCCTAATTAATGGCAAAAGGGGAAAGCCATTTGCGGGACTTACATCATGACTGGCGAAATGTGGGTATACTCACCATTAGTACACTCCTTTTTTTTTTCGGATGGGAAATCATCAAATGACCCTCCGCTCTGGGCGGAGCGGAAGGGAGTGTCAGACTTCTACTGACTAAAACCCAATTTATATTTCTTCTTTGCCCTTTGTGTTCCAGGGCCACGGTATCTC
The DNA here is from genome assembly GCA_963576755.1 of Noctua janthina. Classification (NCBI taxonomy): domain Eukaryota; kingdom Metazoa; phylum Arthropoda; class Insecta; order Lepidoptera; family Noctuidae; genus Noctua; species Noctua janthina. The sequence continues at coordinate 13,465,029 of OY755074.1, forward strand.
TTTCGAACAGTCCCGCAGCCCTGGCAGGCATCGGCCCATGCGGACCCCTACATGGTTACTGACATCATTAGTACACCCCTGCCTGAACGTTCGGGGATTACAGGCGTGATTTTATGTAACATACTGACATTACTCGATAATTGGATAGATTATTTATCCCACATTAGGTTTGCAGTTCAAAGTGGCGCTGCATGTCAAGAAAAATTGCATTGGTATGTCAAACTTGGTACATTTATTTTAGTTCTGTGTTTTCCCGTCTGCACAGATAAGTTGGTTGAAGTGTACATAGAAACTTGAGTGAGTCACTGACCCATATTCAAAATTGGAAGACATAGGTAGACAGATAAAACAAAGAAGTTTTAACTCCTTCGCATCGCTTCCAAATTCTCTAACTCTTGTACAGTTTTCCTTAGCTACAGTTTATGTTCCGAGGAAAGGTGGAATGATATACTTAGATACGTCAGCTGGATCTAGATTACTAGGCTAAGCTTAGACTTAGGATGTTTGGAAAATAAAGTCTAGATTTTTTGAGATTTTCCGTCTTTTATTTGAGAGAAAAACGTATTGGAATTCATTGGCATTTTGGTTTATCCGAATGTCAAATCATTGAGCCTCCTTCTTTTCAAGAACTCTGGATCCCTAAATCTAAAGATACTTTTATTCGTACTGTTTGATAAATAAGACTTTTTCTAAATTATTGAACAACGTTTTAGATTGAATGTGATTGAAAGTTCCTATTTTATTGTTATTTCTGTAGTTTGGCAAATAGAGGAGAGGATCCCGTGGGTAAATAATAACAACCGCTCGTTTCGATCTTTAGGTTAAGCCGTGCTTGCCTAGGTCGATCTGTGGATGGGTGAATATCCATTAAATACCGAGTTTCCTCCTTGCCTCGGAAAGCACGTTAAGACGTCGGTCCCGGCTGTCATTCGTAGATCTTTGACAGTCGTTACAGGTAGTCAGTGGCCCAAAAAGTCTGACAACCAGTCTTACCAAGGGGTATCGTATTACCCAGTACTAACTGGGTTGTGGAGGTCAGATAGGCAGTCGCTCCATGTGAAATACTAGTATTCAGCTGGATCCGGTTAGACTAGAAGCCGACCCCCAAAAGTTGGGAGAAGGATTGGCAGATGATGATGATGTATTGATACAATTAAGTACCTAATGTGTTATGTGTTATGGATTTAATTGTTATAATATTATAGCACAAAGAATGGAGAAAATCAAATGAATGCTTGTCGATTTATACATCATTTTCAGGCTGACTGTACCTACTCGCATGGTTTCGTGCTAAAATTATGGAATAGTTATAAAAGAAAACTTTCGACGAATTGCCAAAGGGGTGGGGGAGAGGAGTGTAGTGAAGGTATATAGGGTAGTATGTATGGGTTGAAAGAACTTCTTTTGTAGAGTTGTGTGAACTCGTGTAGGTTCACAAATGTGACGAGTTAACTACAGGTAAGGATGTTTTTCGGTGATCGTGTCACCATTAAATGCTGTATTACAGAGTTCAGTCTTCTGTGGATTTTTTTCTGTACATCATATCATAATATTTATTTACCAATTAGATATTTTTGTTTGTTTGCAATCTGGCAAAAATAAACCTATGATAAAAAATCTTCTACAGATTTCCTCGGGACCACTTTATAGAGTTTTAGTATCCGACTTAAGAGTAGTTTGGTCGTAGATCCAAACCCAAGCAAAACCTTAGTTTGTGACATCTGCTAACGGTGGTTTACAGCAAACTCCCTCTTATAAATAGGAGGACCATGTCCCAACATTAACGCTTGTGATGAAGAATGTGTTACTTGTTACATGTAAAATAACATCAGTCTCTCCTTGTTCCAGGTGCAAATGACTTAGTTTGGTGTAACGTGATGTGAGGAGAGAACAGACACCATGCTGATACGGTGCTTACTACTCGTGCTGCTCTGTGCGGTGAGTACGCTGGATTTGCATCTTTTTTATTAAACTGTACTGTCCCACCGCTGGGCAAAGGCCTCCCCCAATTCGCTCCATGTCCTCTTCGAACCAGCCCTCGCAGTACGCGTCTTAATCGTCTCGCCACCTGTTTCTGTGCCGGCCTCGGTGGCGCCGTCCGTCTTCCGGCAACCATCGTGTGGAGACTTTTTGCCAGCGGTCATATTTTCAATAGTTAAAAAAAGAATGGTGTTAGTCTATACTAATATTATAAAGAGGTATTTGTTTGTAAGTTTGTTTGTAGGGGGGTAATCTTTGGAACTGGTCCGATTTCGAAAATTCTTTCACTAACGGGACATTTTATCACCGAGTGTCACATGGCTACATTTAAAACGATTCCGTGGGTTAATTTCCGTACATAACGAGAGTGAAGTCGCTAGCAAAAGCTAGTCTAACATAAACGGTCTAAAATCATTGATTACTATCTAGAATAAAAATTAATTAACTTTGTAGGTATCATACCCATAGCGAAGAGATAGGTGTCAAGAACACTACTCCATCACACACTCGTCCATTTTTTCATCATTCCTTACTGAATTTACAACACTTTCCAGTAAAGAGAGAATTTTCTTTTCATTGCCCTAAATAGCAAGACTAATACCTCCATAGTTACTCTCAACAAGAAAAAATATTAAAGCACCCCCAGACATGAGAATTAAGCAACACCTTCATTTTATTTATGTCATAATCATCATTCATCTGTCCGAGGTGCATTATTCTGCGAGAGGCAATGAAAAAAAATTAACGGCATACCGTACTGTCCTGGAAAGGCAAAGAGCTATATCTCAAAAAAACAACTAAATCTGGCAGCTTGTAACTTGAAATAACCATATAATTATTGGATTTATTAAAATATTCGACATTCAAAAAACAATCTTACATAGTGCAACATGATTTTTTGGCGCCTCTGTGTCACTGTCTTTTGGTAAACATTTACGAAATTGTCTCTGGAAATTTAATGGAAAAAAACAAGATGGCGTAGGTTCCGACTATGGCCGTAAGCTAAAAGAAACAAGCAGTACTTTATCGCATTGTGTAATAAGAGAAATCTATTTTCACATAATATTATGCCCCTGGCATCTTAAAAATCTCAAAATCAGATTTGTTGAGTTACTGCTCTTTGGCTAACGGGAGCAGCGTTGGTCTGACGTCGCAGTCGTAAACAGCCAATCATAAAGAAGGTTATTTTTTATACTGCGGCGTTATTTTGTGAATGAATGTTAATGTTGGGGAACTGTCTTCGGTTTTAGTCTGTGGTTGTTCTTTAAATTGGAACTGCTGTAGTGCACCGCTATGAGAACAACTTACAGCATAATTATTTGCTTATAACGTTCCTCTGCTGGGACAGCGACCTCCTCTCTGAGAGTAGGACTGGGATCCACACCGCGGGCCCAGTCAGGGTTGGTAGATTATGTCACGAAAAAGTCTTCGATTTTTTGTGTCGGTTTCCTTCACCGTTTTCAGAATGAGGTGATGAAATAAATCAGTTTCGAACCCTTGACCTACGAGTCGTAAGTAGTGGTCGTTACTACTGGGCCAACACTGGAGAAAAATGCTTATCCCGTGGTAGAAATATTAGCCGGTACCACCGCATAGACTGACTCGACTGGTTATTTGAATACAAGATAATTATAAACATGCCTGGCTGGCTTTAGCCCGCGGGTTCTCCCATTAGGAAGGTACTAAAGAGATAAGATCTAACCAATGTCTTTATCTGCTTGTGTGCCATATTTAATCAAAACCCATTCAGCCGTTGAAATGTGACAAGGTAACAGAGTTACTTTCGTATTTAAAACACTTATTACAAGTTTACCATGCCACGTGGATATCCCTTCATTATAAATTCTCAGTAACCAAAACCACACACGATTTCTAAGTCAAAATTTATCGAACAGGAAAACATTGGTTCCCAAGTAAACACCAAAATCAAAGGTCTGTAGACCCGATATATTATGAACTTATAACGATGGTGACCGCAGTTTGGGTATGGTAGGCTTTTATGTACTCTGTTATAATTGACTTTAATGTTTCTGTGGTTTTAAGGGATTGGTTACCTTGCCAATTAGGACATGGTGAAGTAGACGTGTTTTGATCATGGAGAGCTACTTGTCAGTTAAAAAAATTAGGGTCTTCAACTAGTGTCAAATTTTGAGTTGTTAATCACATCAACCATAGAGCGAAACCAGCCAATCAGGGCGTTTCAACATCAATAACCACTGGCATGGTATTTTTGGCTTGCCAAAACTAGCAGAAAGAAGTAGACAGTTCTATTTGTAAGTATTTAGCTTTTGCCAAAAAATAGCACCCAGCATAATCCGCCATAACTCCGACACCCATCGGTGAGAGAGAAATAAAATTGGTTCTAGGACATACCGATTTTTGCATGAGGTTTCTTTCACTATTTTGAGTGCAGTGGTGGAATAAAAATAAAAGGATTAACACAATATGAAGTGCCTGTATGGGTTCGAAATTACCATTCTTTAGGCCGCACTTATCTGCCAAAAAATACTCACCACTCATTTTAGTGTACAAATTAAATACCTAACATCAGCATAATATCGAGTCGTCAAAGTATAGGAACTGGTCACAAAGCTCATTTCCCTCCAACTATGACTGGCGAAGAGCACTAACCCGTGTTAATATGTTTATTATGCTAATACCGAGGACCCGCCATGTTTCAATTCACACAGCTCGTAGCCTTAATAAAAACATAGTAGCATTATATTGTCATAGTGATGGGATATGGGGAGGTTAGGAGAATCAACTTAAGTATTGAAGTATTTTAGTAAGATGAGCTTGCCTAGGTTGGTCGTGGATGGGTGACCATCCATTACATACCGAGTTTCCTCCGCGCCTCGGAAAGCCAGTTAAGCTGTTGGTTCCGGCTGTCATTTGTAGATCTTTGACAGTCTTTACACGTAGTCAGTGGCCCGAAAGTCTGTCAAAAGCCTTACCAAGGGGTATCGTATTACCCAGTACTAACTGGGTTGTGGAGGTCAGATAGGCGGTCGCTCCATGGGAAATACAGGTAATCAGTTGCATCCGGTTAGACTGGAAGCCGAACCCAATAAACTTGGTTGGGAAAAGACTAGGCAGATGATGAAGTCTTTAATCATTTATACAAATTTAATTTTATAAGAAGAACAGGTATAATCATCGTAACGTTCCTACTGCTGGCACGCAGACGTCAGCTCTGAAAGAGGATACGGCCCAATGTCCACCAATTGGGCCCTGTGCGGGTTGGTCGATATCACATACTTTAAATTTTTGTGTCCAGTATTTAAATTTATGCAAGCCTTAGTAAATTATAAACACAGTTTACTACAACATAACTACTAGATTTACAAAATTATTTAATGGATTCATTTTATAACAGATTGCTGGAAAAGGTTCTCGTAGTTTTATTTCATTAACAAAATCAGTTATACCATCGTTGTAATTAAAAACCACAGATAACGTACAGATGTGCCATAGTTCTTTGATATAACCGCGTTTTCGAACGTTACTCATTTGGGTTCTGTAGTCCCCAGAACGTAAGTTGGTAAAAAAAAATTGGGACCTACAGTACCCAATATCGTTCAAGTAGCTAAAAATTATTACAAAAATACGGTACTCCCTGTTCCTAAAACAAACTTTAGCATATTTTTTTTGGTTATACAGGGTGACGACTTAGTCGCCGGCATTCGTCAAAGAATTAAGTCTACTAAACCATTTTCCCTATAAAACTCATATCCTATTCGTGGAAAAAAATCCTTTGCAACACAAGACAGACAATTTCGATACATTTTCTCCAAGAATCAGAAACGGCTTTTACAGTAAAAAGGTTCTTTATGTATGGCAGGTAGAATAAAATTATTCTTTGATACAGCAAGAAGCTAAATAAAGTAACTAAAATTCTATAACGATGTTGGAAAATTCTAAAATGTATTGAGTTGAGATTTGTTCAATCCTCGTTATAAAAATACGGAATGATTTGAAAGCGATTGCCTCGATGGTCTAGTAGTCGGAAGCGCGACTGCTGAGCATGAGGTTCTGGGTCCGATTCCCAGGTCGGGCAAAGTGTTATTGGTCCATCAGGAAATTCTTAGTAGCAGCCACGGAGTCTGGATTTGTGCACGGTTGATGTCAATAGGCTCGCCCCCTAGACAACATAAATGGTGAAATGTGGGTGTACTTAATGGGTACACCTCTGCCTAACCCTTCGGAGATTACAGGCGTGATATTATGTATGTTGAAAGCGATTGTAAATTGCCTAAACACAGGTGTTGAGGTGACTAATCGCTACCGTATAAGCAAATTGCCTATGTATGAGCAAATCGACTAATTAGTAATAACAAGCCAAACACGTCCCATCCCTAGCGATGTAAATTAGTCGATTCTCCAAAGAGCTGTATTTTCCTAACGGCGGCAGAAATTCTGCTTCCATTTAAATTGATTCGCGAATGCTAATAACACGTAACAATTTGTAAGCAGCCGACTGCTGGAATATTCTAGTAAGAGAATTGTTCGACTAATTTCTTCGACGACGTTTAGGAAATAATGATAATTGGAGAGGGTGGGTATCTAGATATTTTTTAAGTGGGGATTATCTTTTATGAAGTTGGATTTACAGCTTCTTTAATATAAGATTTTAAACTATCATGGTCCCTAAAATTATCATTAACACTAGAAACGGGATATTTACCATGTTTACTGATTGATTTGAGTTCCCGATATTTCGGCGCTAAGGATGCAGTAAACATGGTTTATATCCCGTTTCTTGTGTTAATGATACCTTCTTTAATCTTTGTTGATAGAAATTGAAGGTATGTATTATTGAAGGTAATTATTAATGTAGTGCCTGTGGAAGAAAAGTTAAAAGGAAATCGTTTGGCTTGGTATGGACATGTGATGAGGAAGGATGAAACGCATGTGAGTAAGTGTTCAATATAAATGTTGATCGATCGAGGGAGAGAATGGGTAGACGTTTTTGTAAAAATACCTACAACCGACTTTCGAAAAACATCCAAAAAGTACAAAATAAACTTATTTTTCGAAGTCGATGACTTATGTTAGTTTTTCGTATTTTTATTTTGGTACCGACTCTTTGGTGTATTCTTGCACAAAAGTTTGTTTTTTTTTTTATTTTTTCAAAGACGTTTGGTATGAGTTCCACTCTATTTTCTTTAAAACCCATCATCAGATGGTTATCATATTTATATGGAACCAACTCGGAAACATTCCCCATCCAATTAAAAAAAAGCAGGTAAATAGGGCCAGAAATCGGTGTGCACGCATAAAAAAAAAACATGCACACGAACATAGACCCTACTCATTTTTTAAATCGGTTAGAAAGATGGATGCGTTGTGTGATGCACACAATGATTACTGTGATAATTTGAAAGTAAAAAGACTGAATAAAAGCGTGTTTTTTAACGACCCAATGAAGTATGTGAACGAAAAATTTAACGTTAAGGCAAAAAACATGAAAATAACCAACACATTTTAAAACGAATTCAACGAACCTCATTCTTCAGTTATGAAAACAACGTTACCTATTCTCACTTCACAAATACAGCGAATTTTCCCCACATTTTCTTTCACCTGCAGAGAATTTTCCGTACACACTGGATTTTCTAACGTATAATATAATAGCGGGGTGCATTATACTTGCATTAGTTGCGGTAATTTGTGCTGATTCTATGTTACAGTGCAGCTTGAGTTTGTTAGCTCACCGTGTGGGCCGAGATGTGGGAGGATGCGAAAAGCAGATCTTGATAACTTTGAGGAGCAACTGGATTGCAGTAGACCGATGACATCAACTGCTCAGGTCGCTTCAGTGTGGTGAAGGGAAGCTCGATTACGTTCAACGATCGACTAAGCTATCGATTGAGTTTTGAAGTCTCTTGCGCCGTGATATGTGCGGTCTGGTTGTGGCTGCTTTGGCGTTAAAACTTTCTCATTTCTGGTGAATGGTTCCAATGGCTATCTGAGTTGATTTTTTTGACTGCCTCGTTAGTCTGGCAATCGCAAGCGGGACTGTTGAGCATGAGGTCCTGCGTTCGATTCCCAGGTCGGACAAAGTGTTATTGGGTTTTTCCATAAGGAATTTCACAGTAGCAGCCACGGAGTCTGGATTTGTGCCCGGTTGATGGCAATAGGCTCGCACCCTTTTACATGGGGCTTAAACATAACTGGCGAAATGTGGGTTTACTATTGGGTACACCTCTGCCTAACTGTTCTGGGATAATAATTAATATATTTAAATATATTTTTATAACTTTCTGGTGGCTATGGTTTTCTTTTTTGTTTGTTTTTATTAGCTGTAAGACCTCCATTTACTAAAATAAATAAAATAATAGGCGTGATGGTACGTAATATATTCTGAGTGTAATCCTGAGTTACATGAAAATTGAGCAAAATAGCAAAGTTTCCTGTTTCGAAAATGTTGTATAGAAATTGTTTCAGCGCCAATCTGAGCGTATTTGGATGTTACAGTATATATACAGAATGGGAACGGCAAACGAGAAAGACGTTACTATAGTGTCATATAGCAACATTCGTTGGTGCTAGGTGTAGTGGATTTAATAGTCAGAAATCGCCAACATACTGCGAGCAAAAGTAGCGATCCGTATTCATTCCTGTTCTGCATAAGAAGATGCTTTTGAATTGGATTACGGCAGGCAGCAGTATAGCATAGGTTCTTTTTAACACGCTTTTATTAGCTTCACCTGTATCTAACAAATTATGTAAAAAATCTTAGAAGTTATATTGGAGCCACTTCCCGGTTTCCCATTGAGCTGAAATTTTGCAAACATGTTTAGTTTGAATGACAGTGCATGGTACGCAAAGTGACCTTATTCTAAATCCAATATGGCGGACTGCTAAAGATGGCGGACTAGTTATTTTTATGCATACCCATGATATGGGTATCAAATGAAAGGGTTTGCTGTGAAGAAGATAAGAAATAAAATGACGTCACTCTAAATCATGTTTCACAGTTTTTTTTTAACTTTTATTTTTTTTTATTATAGCCTTATGACAAAAAATCAAACAAGTCCCTACTACTTAATTAAGTACTCCGTCGTAATTAACTTCAAAATCTAATTACTCTTCAGAACTACTGATCCGACTCCGAAACTCTGATTGTGATAGTTTAAAAACTTATATAATTAACCTTAACATAAAAATTTTAGTTGGAATTAAAACCTCCCAAAAATTCTCAGTTCGCCGTTATGTCGCGCGGTATCTACCATGCACATAATTATATATTAGTATGTACTACACGCAAAGCAACCGCTTGCTATGCGAGTATATGAACCATTTACAACGCGTTTTGAAGCTGAAGTTATAATTTTAGCTCACAGTATATTGTGGTGCTATGTGATTGTCTGCAGAGGAACTCCTATTTGTAGCTGCGGGTGTTGGAAAAGGGGGTTAGGTTTTATTACGAGGATTAGCATCACTATTCTTTATTATGCTTTCGATATCGTCAAGATCGCGAGAAACTGATGTATATAGGACGCACGGAACAGAGAAGAGTGGAAGAAGAAAGGGGAGGCCTGTACCCAACAGTGGGAGATTCCAGGCTGAAATGATGATCCTTTACTTTCTGGACTACATTAGTGGTGCTTACGGTCATCCAGAGAATTTTCGAGTGGTAGAACAGATGTCATATTGGCCCAAAATCATGGAAGAGTGGAAGACTTGTATAGAGTTTACACAGATCCCATCCCAAGTTTCTATGACAGCGATCCTCCTTCGTCTGACAACAACTTGCAGACTGAATTCTAGTCGAGTAAGTTGTTTAGGCTACAAAGGATTATGAGATGTTCAAATATATTTTGGGGATTAACGTAGGATGAGAGACTGTTTAGGATGAGAGGCAATCCGACAAACTATTTATCTTGATTGTCGTCACAAATTACCTTTTGCAATCCTTCAGAAAAAGAGCTTTTATGTCTGATTAGCATAGCTTGTGTTGCCTAGCATAGTACCAACCTAGTTGAAAAAATCGAAGAATGTTCAAAGAATCAGCATTGCCATCCAACGTGGCAATGTTGCCAGCCTTCTGGGCACTATTGCTGTTGACAGCGATGTGGACGAATTTCTTGACGCCCTTTACTATTATTCTCTTTTTCTGTTTGCAATGAAACAAAAAGCTGGAGGTTCTCAATTCAACGCGTATATTTTATATGCATGACCACGCATAACAATTTATAGGAAAGTCTGATTTGAATGATTCTTTTTTTTAATTCTAAGGTTGTTTATTGATAATTATGTAAATATTCCTACAAATATAAAGAACCTTGTTGACATGCCAATCGTTTCACTATAAAATGAGCTATTCTCGTACACTTCATGCTGATACAAGAGAAGAGGTCATGTTTCAAGGTCGTCCAACCATGCAATACCTCCAAGTATCGAGATAACCTGTGAGATGGTTTACACGCAACGTGTGTGACCCCTGCGACCTATTTAAATCATATTTTTGTACGATCCTCAGCGGTGAGGGTCTTTGATCCCCTTTTAGCTGCTGAAGTGACTTTTTAGCGTGTTTTTTTTTTCTTTTACGGGTTGCATAATAATTTATTTAAGGATAGAAATAAAAAAAAAGTATGAGCATATAATTTTTTTATTGTATTTCCAAGTAACTGTGTTGTCGTAGTATCCTGTAACTGGGAGGTCAGATAAACAGTCGCTCCATGTAAATAGTGGTGTTCAGCTACATCCGGTAAGACTGGAAGCTGGCCCCAACGTTGTTGATGACATTTTTTTTGCGTTTTCTATGCTATCTTAGCTGCAGAAATAAGCAGCTTGAAGCCTTTCAGCTGAATAACTGACACACTTCAACTGCTGGATAGGATTCCCTAAAATATTTGCTGCTCAAATCCTGCAGACTCCCGCAACTTGTTATACACCGTGTTCCGGACGATATACATAAACTTCGACCAGATGTTCAGACCACGGAAATAAGCATTTTTCATTATGGACACATTAATGAATTCTTATTTTTTTTTATTTACTCTCGGGTGCCTCTAGTGCGTGCAAAATAAAATGAAATGCAAATAGCATTTGATAATTTAATTGCACTAAGCGGCAACATAGACCAAATTAAGACCCTTTCTTACTGCATAGCTCAATTAAATTTCATTACAAATATTTTTGTAACAAAGCCTTTTTAAGTACTACTTCTACTACTCCTTTGTAAGATTTGATTTGTAAAAGCAATAGAAGCGTTTGACAAAGTTTATGTACAACGTGAAGAACACGGTGTATACCAGGCTGACTGTCCACTTTAGAAAAACTACGTGTTCCCAGACCCACGCGGTCGTCACTCGAGGACATAATAATTATGTCCTCGAGTGACGACCGCGTGTTTTGTTTTTTTTTTTCTAGTTTCACGGACTAGACTATAATAGTCTAGTCCGTGAAACTAGACGAGCGAAGCCGCATGTCTGAGCTACTTGATAATTCGAGCAGCAATATTCAGCAATCAATAATTGGCTATTTATCGCAAACCGACCTGTAAAATTAAACGCCATACAAAATTGCCCACTAAACTCTAATATATTAATTAGGCCACGTGATTGATTAGTTGCCCAATCAGTTAATAATAACTAATAGTAGTAAATAACTATAACACTTCGGTTTCCACGGTATAAATGCTCGTAATAATAATTTCCCGGGGTAAATTATTCGACGCTATAAATTTTGCGGTGTTACGCGTTAGGTTTGCGCTTTATTGCACGTTGCGTTGCATGGTAATGTTCAGATTATTATTATGTTGGGGCCGTTGTGTTGTAATTTTAATGTTTATTGAAGAGAGGATGGTTTGAGTACAATTTGGGAGTTGTGGAAGATACTCTTACCAGGACAGCATCAAGATATGGAGGTAAACTCCTTTTCATCTATGGTGTGACCCACATCATCATCAGCCTAGCCTTTTACCGAAGGGGACTATATTTCTTGTCACCAAAATTTATATTTGTCATCAAGTTGTATCACCTAATAAATATATCTATCGCCACACAATATTTTCTTTCTCAGATAAGACTCTTTTGATTGAAACGATGATGACGACAACCCTAATTTTTTTTTGGAACTTTAAGAAACCTTCTAGTGACATAATATATGATTTATTGGTGATCTCTTTAAATTAGTTTGCTTAAATACTTAGGTATTAGGACAAACCTATTATAATACATACAAAAACATTTATTTGGTACTAGACCCTATATCTCCATGATTTTAGGTGATTTATTGTGGAATTGATTTTATATTGTTTGGTGACTACATTTTGGTGACAAATCTACCCTATTAATTAAGAAACACAAAAGTAATTAAATTGGCGATAGCTTAAATGACACCCTTTACAAAAATATGTTGGGGTCGGCTTCCAGTCCAAATGGATGCAATTGAATGACATTATTTTGCATGGAGCGACTATTCTTTAACAATTAATGCAATTTCTATGTTTTGAATAAAATATTTTACTAAAACATTCATCATTCGAAGCAGGTTTCTAGCTCTTCAATCACTGGTCCTGTCTAAAACGGTTCCCTCCCCATTTGTAAGCCAAGCATACAATGTAACACAAATAAATTCAGGTCCTAATACGCAACATGTGATCCAAATACGAAACCTGTATCGATTCTAAATGTCTGACATTGTCTGACCTTGGCTTATGTACTGTCACGAGCACAAATATCTACTGTACCTACCTGCACAGTTAGCAAAATTCAAAAGCCATTTTACCCTAAAGCTTTGATTGAACTCTTGAATTACGTTCTTACTAAAGAGTATCGTTTTACCATGTATCTGGATATTGGAAATCAGGTTGGCAGGCGCTTCATTTGAAATTTTACTATTCAGCTGCCTCAGTAAGAGAGAGGAGCTCGTGGCTAAATAATAGCAGCCGCTTGGATCGATCTTTACGTTAACCCGTGCTTGCCGAGGTTGGTCTGTGGATGGGTGACCACCCATTACATACCGAGTTTCCTCCGTGCCTCGGAAAGCAGGTTATGCCGTTGGTCCCGGCTGTCATTTGTAGATCTTTGACAGCCGTTACAAGTAGTCAGTGGCCCAAAAAGTCTGACAACCAGTCTTACCAAGGGGTATCGTATTACCTAGTACTAACTAGGTTGTGGAGGTCAGATAGGCAGTCGCTCCATGTAAAATACTGGTATTCAGCTGCATCCGGTTAGACTGAAAGTCGACCCTAACGTAGTTCTGAAAAGGTTGGGCAGATGATGAGCTGCATCAGTAAGACTACAAGCCAACCCGAATATCATAATTTCCTGCACTATTCTTATAGTCATACATAATCAAAACTTTCCTCAGAAAATTTAAAAACTTGCCTCACTCCTCCGCATCAGATACCCATACCATGACAGCCAATTGGAAGGCGACCCCAATATACTTAGAAAAAGGTTCTGCAGTTATGAATTATAAACTAGGTCATAGTGTCGAAAAGTAGCCATCGTAATTTTGAGGAGAAAATCTCTTTTATTCTTGATAATTATTTTGGAAACACATTTTGATGCTCATAACTGTACCTGAGGTAAACTTCTGTATAAATTTGACACTAAGTCTGGTGCAGTTAATAGTTTGAAAGATATTTCACTAACTATTTTGAATGTTAAATGCTTCACTGGCTTTGAAACCTTTGACTTTGATTATTTGGTGCAAAAGCGTCTAAGTATTGTTAACATTTTGTCAAAATTGAGGCACAGTCTTAGAAATAATATTATGAGGAGAAATTGCTGTCAAAATATTCCAAGATTTCGAAGACATTTGACATCTACCAACCCTCACTGGACCCGCATAGAAGATTACGTCCCACCACAATAGCGGGGACTCTATAGGCCGAGGTACCATGCGAAAGTCGGAGTAATGAAGAACTAGAAGTTCTGGCATTATTAATGGGATAAGAAATGGTTCAACAGCTGGCTTCACTAGACTGGACAGAAGCGATACACGGCCATTCAAAAACTGACTTGAAACCAAAACTTAAATGCCAAATAACCACAAAATTAAAAACAATCGAGCATCGCAGCCCCACTCCCTTACTCATACTCTCTTGCATAAGTCCCATATTCTCGTAAAACAGAAGTACTCAATAATTTAACCCTCGCAGCCGGCAGTCGACAGTCTATGCAGGCTGGCAGGCTGGCTGCATCCTCTGAATAAATATACGCCGCTTGAGGTGCGCCCCGAACTGACTGATTCAAGTTAGAGTACGAATAGGGTTAGGTGTTGCTTAAGATGCACTTCCAAGCACGTCATATAGTGAATATTCACTGTTCTCTGGCTATATTCGTAAGCTTTGTGGTAATAATCCGAGAGGCCTATATCGCACGTCCTCAAAAAAACCGTCGTAACACAAAAATAGCAGTTTTGAGATATACCTAAGATTTTTTGCGTTCCGAAAAGCTGTCGCTTGTGCCATTCGGTGACTAATTTTCGCACTACAGTTATGGCGGTATTTTATTCAATTATAGAAGAAGGATAATGATTGAAGTTGTGTTATCTAAAAATCTTATATTTTTGCGTTGTACGGTTTTTTAGAGTTGATACGATGTGGTCATCAGCCGCAGTCATAGTTCACAAAGAATTCCTTTTTTTCCAATTAATATTTAGTTTTGTGCTACATAAGTACATACCCATGTTTAGACCCCTTTTTTTTTCTTTTTTTTTTTTCCGGATGGGAAATCATCAAATGACCCTCCCCACTCTGGGCGGAGCGGAAGGGAGTGTCAGACTTGTACTGACTAAAACCCATCCATGTCCATGTCCATCCTTCTTTGCCCTTTGTGTTCCAGGGCCACGGTATCTCTTTCGAACAGTCCCGCAGCCCTGGCAAAGTTTAGACCCCTCAGTTATAAGCTTAGCCAGCAAGGACCATATAGGGGTTGCCTGCGCTAGCTAATTTTTGGCATCTCACGGTGCAAAACCCAACAACAACAATACATCCTTTCAGTATTAGATTACGTAACAGCCACTATTGCGCTCTAATCCTGTTTCATACCCCAACGTCTCACCTAAGAGGATAGCACTTAAGGAAGGTCGGGTTTGTTATTGCTCGCAAGTTATACATCCTTGCCTCATGCTCCAGATTGGTTCAAGTCCGATGCTCATTTCGAAGACGAATATTGAACTACGTGGTTGAATAGATGATCTAGCATTTTTACATATTCGTCGACCATGTTTGGTTTAGTTTAAGTTTGATAGAAAATGTTGTTTAGGATAAGCTGTTGCAAGTTTGATGCAGCTGAATACCAGTATTTTACATGGAGCGACTGCCTATCTGACCTACATAAATGCGTAATAGATACCAAATGGTAAGACTGGTTGTCAGACTTTCGGGCCACTGTAACAGTAACGACTGTCAAAGATGCACAAGTAACAGCCGGAACCAACAGCTTAACATGCTTTCCGAGGCACGGAGGACACTCGACTCGTAATGGATAGTCACCCACCCACCCATGGAACGACTTTGGCAAGCGCTGCTTAACCTTAAAGATCGACCCATGTGGCTGTTATTATTTAGCGATGAGTTCTTCAAAGCTGCCAAAGATAAAGATGATAAAGTCCCAAGGAAGGAAGGACGAGCGTGTATAACCGACTTTGTTAGAAGTGTGATATATCTATCTCGGAACGCTCCACTAAATAAATCGAAAATGAAAGAATAACAGGAAAACCGTATAGGAAAAGGGAATTGCCTTCCTCTCGTAAACATCATTTCCGATAAACGACACGGTCCCAATTTATCATCTCTTATAACAAATCAAAGATAACAAATTGGAATCATGCACATAAATGCTCATATTTCTGTTCTTGCGTTTTCGCAGAAGCGGGGACTTGCAAATAAAGATAACCAATCACAGGCGAGACGAGATGTTTATTTCAATCAATTCGATTCCTATACAACATAATTTATAGTATATGCGAAACCTGAATATAGTTTGTTCAGAATAAGTAACAGGACCGATTCCAATAATTTTTTAACCAATTTTTTTTTCAATTATGTTTAATGTTATGTTTTATCCTAAAAATATTTAAAACTTATAACCTACAAGTTGGACACCGAGCGACACTAAATACCTATCGCAATTATTTAGGTACCTACTGCCAAATTATTATTATCAATGAGCTCAAGACGACGCTGGAGGCGTGCACGCGGGCGCGCTGCGTGGTGACCACGTTTTTGTGCGGACAACCCGGTAACAGAACAAGCTAATAAATTTGTGATTTTTCAGGATACAGTTTGGAAATTTTGTACATAGATTCTTTACATAAAAATACTAGACACGTGTTTCAGGTTTCGCATACTAAAACTAATGTTATATATTGAAGTATTCCGATATCATCTCTCAACGGCATGTAAAGCCAAGTCAGAAGCCTTTGGGCGGTATAAAAACTCTGACACCAGGTTATACACTAACCACATGATAAAGAAAGAATTCGATTCCTGCATGTCTCATCGGAGGCTCAGCTCCGTCTCAATAAAAACCCAAGGTGTGTTTAACTAGCTTTGTCAGATTATTAAATACAAATGCTGTTCGTTCAATTTTAATCATCTGGGTAGTAATTTTACTAAGAGTGTCGATGGCAATCTAAATTGAGTCGGGCCAGAATTTGGCGACGAGCTCGTTTTCAGTGGCGTAGAATAGGGACTTCTTTGTCTTTTCGAGTTATTGCTAAAAAGTTCATATTATATTAAATTAATAGCGCCCCAATAGCAGCACGTTTTAGCAGTGAGGTTTTTAGGTCCTCAGAAAAGCAAGTGTTTGGGTGCTCCTCAATCGTAAGTTGTGACTTTTGGTTCAGTTTCTAGTTCTGGCGATTAGTGGGTGTATAATAGGTTCGAATACCTCGGCCTAACTCTTCAGTGATTACAGGCGAGAATGTTATTTGCTGTTTAGTTGGGTTTCCCTAAAACCTTCAGAGCCCGTCACGTTACGTCATATCAGTAATCCAACTAGCAGATTGTCGCAGTACCAGGCTGTCATAACACGTTGGAGCGCCGATAGTTATTGAATAAATATCGATTGGATAGAACCGGTGTGCAAACGAGAGGCGTTCTGCTGACTGGGTTTCTACGTTATATAGGAATTCGGAGAGATAGGAATGTTTTAGAACGTTCTTATTTTTTCGTTTTTATTAAAGAACCGTAAGCAAATAGAGTTTATTTAATGCACCGTTGCTACTAAGACTACCTATGTGACTGATAAATAAAAGCACAATGTTGCAATTGTGCAGTTCTCATACCTAGCATATGTAACTTAGACATTCCTGAAGATTTCACTTAGTGCTAGTGAAAGTGGACATCCGTGTTAGTGAAAGAAATTGGGCTGAATGATGTGAAATTGCAAGCACACGGCCATTTGAGAAAGCGTGGTGATCGATGCTAGTTCTTTGTCTGTATGAGAAGCGACTTATTCTCTGCAGTACAGTAATTGTGGACGAATTACTGCTGAGCATGAGGTCCTGGGTTGGAAACCCAGGCCGAGCAAATTGTTATTTAATGTTTTATTATTTTCATTCCCTTTGTTTTGTTAATTTACAATTTAACTTCTTTTAGGTTAATCTGGAACAATGTCTATTCTATGTATTTTGAATTGGACGTTGATAGCTGCGCCACAGTATTTTACTTTTGTAGCTATCTTCGTTTTTCCTGTGTAACCTGTATAACTTAAGTTGTTCCAAATAAACTTTTATTATTTCTTATTATTTTATTGGATTTATCCATTAGAAATTTCTTAGTACCAGACACGGAGTCTGGAATTGTACCCGGTTGATTGCAACAGGCTTGCCCCTTCTTACCTGGGACTTAAACATAACTGGCAAAATATGGGTACACCTATATCTAACCCTGCGGAGACTACTGGCGTGATGTAATGTCACGTATTTATGTGGCATTTACCTTGTAACTTCATAAAATTGCAACACAGACCACTCAGTCACGAAAACTAAGTACTTCTTCTTTGAATGTTACAAAGCAAAAATATTAATTGTACAATCACATCATCTTAGCTGTGTTACTAAACGGTTAAACCCTGATACAGATTTGTAATTGATAGCAATCATTTATATTTCTTTGATTCCCTTTATTCCCGTAGAGCGGATTGTTGACAGTGACCAGAACAGTCCAGACCCGAACCATCACGAATCCAATCGGAACAGATCGAAAGTAAACATGGGAATTAAAACCAAGTTTGCATTGCCGCAGCTGTTGTGATTCAGTGTATTTTAAACTTAATAGGGTTAAAAATAGAGTTGTAAATGATTAATTGGCTGTTATATTTTACATTGTGTATTCAAACGATTATTTTGTGGTTTATGGTAAAATATGAAGTATAGTGAAGATTGATTGCGTTAGACGTTAACTTAAAGAAAATTATTTAGTTGAACATTTCAGATGATTTTGTTTACAGTGCCTTCTAATTAATTTTACAATAGACGGTCAAGAGGAGATTCGTACAACTATTTATTATTTAACTTGTAAAACTGGGAACAGTGGCCTTAGTACGGACGCGCGGTGTAAACGTAACGTAAATACGTCGATTTTATGTCTGTACTAATCACCGGATCCGACAAATATAATATCTCTAAAATCTGTAATTTACTGTCTATCAGAACTAACTAAATATCAATTGAATTATTTGTTCTTCTCACAAAAGCTCGGAACCTTCTTTGCGCTACCAGACAAAAATGTATAACAAGCAAAGTTTTCGTACCATTAAACTCACTACGCCAAATAAAATCGAAATGCGAGCAATAGCAAAACGACAAAAAAAATTTCACTCGTACCATTTTAGTCACCCCCTCGACACGGTAAAGATTGCAGTGAAATTTTCGAGCTGGGGTTCAAACACAGCACTACCCCAGGGCATTCTGCGGAAACAGATTAGGCACATAATTGACGTTTGCATTGTCTGACACGGACTGAAAACTTGTGGAGGGATGAATAAAGGGCTTAACTATATTTGCGTGTGGGTGGTTCTATTTTGGAGTGGATTAAAATAGATTGTTAGTTTTCGGGTTGAGGTTGATGATGTCTATGGGCCTTTGACGTCCCAACTCACGTGTTGTGGATTGACGGTTCACCTATAGGGGTAAGAACAGGGTGTAAAGTTCTTCATCCCCCATAGAAAAGGGATCCTCCGACCAGATGGGCGTTGTGTGCGGTGGGCTACTGCCCGACAGTTGTTGTTGGGTTTTTCGGAGAACTTTAATAACGCGGTTCAGAATTTTGATGTTAGTTCTTTATTTGCGCCATAAATGGCGCTGTAGTACTTTTTGTACTATGTTGCAGTAGTACTTTTTGTAATGCCGCTACATACCCAAGCACTGTGTAAATTTTATTTCATCGACACTGCTCTCAAAATGTGGTGAAGGAAAACATTGAGCCGATACTTATTAAACAATAAGTATCGTCTCCCGTGCACATGTCACCAGATTCTTTGTTCTAACAAAGAATCTGGTGACATGTGCTGTGTTGGATTATAAGGCCCACTCCCTATCACAGAGAAGAGTCCTGTGTCCTAGCAGTGGGAACATTATAGGCTGATTATTACACTAGTAAAACACGTAAAGCTCTGATCAAGCAGACTATAAAAGTATGTCCACCTCAAAAACTAGAACACATCAGCGACCTCATCGTTAAAAGAACTCAAAAATGTTATTAAAATCCAGCACCTTGGCCCCGTGCCAGGTCCAGAGCAGCGCAGCCCCACATAGTTCAAATATTGGTTATTTTCCAACGTATGGGTACAGTTAGCGAAAAAACTTTTAATTAATATTCCGTTTGGGCCGAAGTTTCAGGTTGCAGGTGTTTCGAAAAAATGTTGTTGATAGTTAATTAGCGAAGTTTTTATCGGAAAAATATTATCATTTGTGCTGAGGAATGTTTTTTTTGCTGTCTTTATTAGAGGCAGGTGGTTTGTATTGATTTCAGGAATGGTATCAGCGGGTAAGTGGTATCAGTGAGTCATTTAATCCTCTTGTCTCTCTTCTTTTAGCTTGTTTTAAATGCTTGTTGAGCGTCGTTCCTGTGACTCGTACCCAGCTGAGTATGTATATTTTATTATTCAAGAGACTATGTACTTGACTTCAATGATGTTCCACTAAACTGTCAGTCAGTTATTGCTGTCAAAAAAAGCGGAAGGAACGGAGTTACATCAACTTTTGATTTCGATTTGGTTAATTCATGGTACCCTTTGTACCCGTACTGTATCACCTATGCAAGAAATAATTAGCCTTACTACAATTATAAATGCGAAAATTTGTGAGGATGTATGGATGTTTGTTACTCTTTCTCGCAAAAAACTACTGACCGGATTTGGATGAAATTTGGCAAATAGATAGTTTATAACTTGAATACTGTTTATCCCGGTAATACTATCCTGTGGGATGATTATAGAATAATTTCATTCTGAATGTACCTTCTGTATGTGAATAAAATGTTTGCACTAGCGATCATTTTTGTGAACTAAAAACAGCTGCAGTTTTTGTTCACGAACTAGGTACAAGCGTTTTCACTTTGGATGTGTCTGTTTTTAAATTTTCCCGAATTAAATAGATTGGCAAACATTTTGCAGATTGTCGTCTATCCGCTTGGTACGCGCGTGTTGCGACAGCATCTGCGTTGAAAACAAATGAAAGAAGGTTCTTTAGCTTATCTATACTAATATTATAAAGCTGAAGAATTTGTTTGTTTGGTTGAACGCGCTAATCTCAGGAAATACTGGTTCGATTTGAAAAAATCTTTTAGTGTTGGATAGCCCATTTATCGAGGAAGGTTATAGGCTTTAAAATTTCACGCGGACGAAGGTCGCGGGCAACAGCTAGTGCCAGATAATAGGAGTCACCTTGACAGGACTTGCGACGCGACGGTAGTCACGCGAAGTAAATAAGATAGTAATGAACGAGCGAGCCGCTTGACGCCAGTCGCATCGCTTGAGGCCGGGAATAAAGTATAATAATGGATGTAAAAATATCACAAAAAAAGTCGCAGCAATATTTTTTGCGTAGGGTTACTTAGTTTGATGTACAGAATGCTTGGTTGCCGGCTTCGTCAAGGGTCCGTTTACACCTTGTATTTAGCCTGTCACTGTCTCCTACTGGCTCCTCTCAACATCTTGGCTTTTTATCTTTCCGAACAGGAAAAAAGATTAATACCTATTCTATTAATTCCGAAAAGATCGATGTTGTTCTACGGATATCTTCCAAACTTAATCTTCAAACTCTTTCATTGAAAGCTAAAAATAAAAATAATTGTGAAACTTGAAACCCCTCTTCAAAACTTCGTAAAACACGTAAAAATCTTCTATCGACGTCGAATTCGATCTTGCGTGCCGCTAACGCTATATAATTTCGGCAAATCAAAAATTTTTCGATCAAAATAACGCGCGATGGAATACCGCTACCCTTCCCCGGGAGCTATAACACTTAAAACGTATCATTGGGTAATGTTCGCAGTAGATTGCTTGGTGTCGATCTAATATTTATGTGGGGAGCGTTATTTACCCAGCAACGGATATTGCCGTGTCCAGGGAATCGTCTTGGCAGATCTCATCATATTATTGGGACCATAAACGGGTTAGGGATGGGATTATGAAAAAGTGATACAATTTTTTTTTATTGTGGAGACAAATAAATTGGCACGTTTTTTGGTACGTGATATTTAAATTGAATTGCCTGTTAACTGGTATTTTGTTAGGCTTTTCTGAAGCTCTGGAGTAAATGTTTTGAATAATAATGTTTTGATCATACAGCTTCTGTTTTTTTTTATGAATTGAAGATCGGGCAGATATTTATGTGAAGTAAGTAACTATTTTATTCTTGGATGGTATGACAAAGGCGGTCGAGCCGCTTTTAAAAATGCCTATCTTCAAAATATCCCTAACGTAAGTAACGTAACTATATTTTATCAAGATGAATCTTTGGAAACGATAAATAGCTGAATAAGATTTGATGAAAATGTGAAACTATTTCTGAATTTCAAATCATAACTATCTGTTACCACGTAGAAGGAGCTCGTGGCTAAATAATAACAGCCGCACAGGTTGATCTTCAAGTTTAATCCGTGTTTGCCTAGGTCGGTCAGTGGATGGGTGACCATCATTACATACCGGGTTTCCTCCGTGCCTTGGAAGGCACGTTAAGCCGTTGGTCCCGGCTGTCATTTGTAGATCTTTGACAGCCGTTACAAGTAGTCAGTGGCCCAAAAAGTCTGACAACCAGTCTTACCAAGGGGTATCGTATTACCGACAGATGACCGTTTCTATGAATCTTATTATTTCTTTAAGGAAGGGATGCACACTGCACAAAGTAGGTACTGATAATATAATAACATGTAAGGAGCTCATGGCTAGATAATAACATAGGTTGGTCCGTGGATGGGTGACCACCCATTATATGTATACCGAGTTTTCTCCGTGCCTCGGAAGGCACGTTAAGCCGTTGGTCTCGGCTGTCATTTGTAGATCGTTGACAGCCGTTACAGATAGTCAGTGGCCTGCAAGTCTGAAAACCAGTCTTTCCAAGGGTACTGTATAAACCAGTAGGTACTAACTGGGTTGTGGAGGTCAGATGGCAGTCGCTCCATGTAAAATAGGTACTGGCATTGAGCTGCATCCCGTTAGACTAGAAGTCGACACCAAAATAGTTAGAAAAAGGCTACGCAGATGATATCTTTTGAAATGATGATAGTTGAATAAGATTTTATGAAAATGTGAAACCATTTTTAAAACTTAATTAAATTGTAACTATCTGTTACTGTTTAACGTAACGAGTATCTATTACGTATTTCATATTTTTTTCGGCAGCAAACCAAAACAAAAGACTGATTACATTGTCCAAACTGCATTACTCCATCGATCTCCATCCTCCGATTAATTCGCAAACAAACCGCCATCACCGCACAAGCCCAATTAATTTCGTCACAATATCTTTCCAATTTTATATAAAATCTGTGATTGCTTGCAATCATTACTCGGACGGATATAAATATTAAATGGTTCGGTTTGGCATGATGCGGTCGCCGCTTCCGACACATTTGGTCTGATTCCGACTTTACTGATTTACGTGAGGCTTACTACGTTGCGGGCGGATACTGGTCCTGATTTGGGATACTTAGGATACTTTTTAAGCGTTAAATTATGACCTCTATGAGTGAGGACGCTTGAATTTACAATAGGACGCATGTTAGTGGTGGCAAATTCGGTATACGGAGACCTCTCATTCTATTGAAACTCCATGCCACGCTTCGTTTGCTCATGCTCAAATAGTACTGGAGTACTGTCAATTGTAAATTATGTCTTCTGGCAGTCAGCTGCGCTGCCACCTTGTTGTGGAACAAAAGAAGACGCATGATGCGCTGGACGAAATAAAAAATAATAAGTCTACATAGTTAAAATCAACGTAGTAGGAGTAATTCTTATATGGCTGTTTTCATTATTTTAATGTAGGTATAGAGCTTAAATTGTGTGTGCGGATACTAGAATTTTTTTTAAGATTTAAATGTTCTTGTCATGTGGAAAAGCCATACAGGTCGATCGGTAGCTTATTGTGGAGGCTGACTGGTTAAAGCACGTCCGCTGGACGGATATTTGGAACTTTGTAAAGCTCACACAGTACATAGTATGTCCTACTGAAATCTCGGTAGAATTTAGTGCTTAATGACATGCTATTGATCTTTTCATCAAATGAAATCATTTTATATTCCATATATTACTAGAAAATTCAGCCGTTAAGTAATAAATAATGTATTCTCCGTGTCAATGCCATTAAGCCACACATCGTTAAAAAATGAAATATGCGTCGAGTCAGTCAGTTTTTTTGAACTTTAAAAATCATATTTTTAAACAAACAGATTTTTTAACGAAGCCTGATTTAAAAACACCATTATGAAAAGAGTACTTGGAATATATTTTGTTGGGTAATCTAATTTGTATAATTTGATTTATGAAAAACTGTTTCAAGAAAACTGTGTATTTTACTCAAATTTACATTTAATAAAAGCAAGCAAAAATCCTTCCATTATTTCTAGAACCAACATTATAACTATCATTCTAAGCTATCATTGTAACAGTGGCTTTTCATTCGTTAATTTGAATTTCAACACCGATAATTTCTGCCAAGCGTGATGCCGATCATGAGATAGAAAAATAACTTTAATTTATTTTAAAATAAGTAAAATTGTAATATTTACGTATAAATCATGAATTCTTTTAAAAAAAAAACTAAAATAATAAACAAAAATGTTCTGCTGTCTCAATCTCACATAACATCGTCCCGCAATACCAATTCTGGCCTGATTCGGTTTTACAGCATCTTAACGGACCACGTTTTATTGTTCAGTTGATGTACCGGACCGATGGACCGATGGACCGTCTCAAGGTTTACCGCTAATATGCTCCGTTACAGAGATCCATCATTTCCTTTTATAGTTTTGGTGGAATTATTTAGGCTACTTTTATCTATTAGGAGAGAAAAATAAGAGGTATATCCTTTACTTTTCTTTGTAAGTGCCATGGTATGTGCTAAAGATGGCAAATTACGCCCCATGCGAATTTAGTTTTAATATCTTATTTAATTGTTGTCAAATCTCAGCAAAGGGGTGAAAAGCTAGTAAAACCGTATCATCTACACCAACTTAGGGGCGGAGAAGACATAACATGATGTTATCAGGCCTGTAATCCCCAGTTAGGCAGAGGTGTGCCTAATAGTACACCCACATTTCACCAGTTATGTTTAAGTCCCTTGTAATAGGTGTAATAGCGGGAGAGCCTATTGCCATCAACCGGGAACACAATATTAGGTATGAATACCCTGTAATTTTATTCGGTAGGAGTCCGAAACCCCTATTATCTCCCCAGACGGGCCCCATCGATCCGTGATTTAGGAGTTCCCATGAGCCAAAAAATATTTCCACCCCGTGATTATTCTACGTTTCGTCTTCTCATGCATAGTGAAAACATGAAAAGTACGACGCAAAGCCCAAATTTGTACATCGCACATAGTATAAAAAGGTTTTTTTAATTCACCCAAAACGTATTTTACAACGTACATGCTTCCAAAAACTAAAACCACAAGAGAACTCCACGAAAAAAAATGTCACACATTCAACGAAAAATAAAATTGAGACCGGGGTAACTTTTTGTTTAAGCGCTCTGCTCCCACAAAACAATATCACGGAGCATTCCTATTTATATTTGTAAATGTTGGAAACTTTACCCGGGGAATAACTGCGAATTTAAACTATTGTGGGTATTTCCGGTAACTTTTAGACTTGTTTTCGGCGCCAGACTGACTGGCGGACATGCCTTTGGGATTGAATGGATAGTCTGTGGATGTGTGTGTTACTGTGGCTAATTTTAGGTGTGAATAAGTTTCTGGGTAGTGAGTGACGTGAGAGGTAAGTAGAGTATTTCAGTGGTCACTTGCAACGAGGTTGCAGTAAGGACTTTACTGTGTCAGTGTACATCTTGCAGAATTTGATGTGAACCATTTTTAGTTTGTGCGTTTCACTTATTTTCAGATTGTGGTGAAGAATCTTTCATTATCTCTCCTATAATATCTAATGGACTAGGATGTGCTTTATCAACATACTATTAGGGATCGTTTGTTGTATGTGGTTTTAGTGTTTGGGAATTGTGTAGTTTATTAATAAAAGGCTTTTTGACGATCAATTGGGATAATAATTGATAAGAAATCATATTTTTTTAAATTGTACACTTTAAAAGCCGCTTATTCTAATTTCAATCTTATTGATTTTTCCTTTTTCTTTATAACGTGCCAGAGTTAATTTCCAAAATGGCCACAAAGGTCTTATCTACGCATGTGCTTACGCCGCGTCCTACTTAAAACGATCGGTAGCACAAATTCGCGTATAAGCTTGCCGAACAAAGTGTCAGTCACGTATTTGCCCGTCGACCGCATAAACAGCCCTGTAAGTCCGGGTTCATAAGATTTTGACCACAATGACCAAGCATAACAGTTGCTGGTGTAAGTTGGGACTTATGCTTTCTAAATAGACTGACGATCTTGAAATGCGAAGACTAGATACGACAAGCAGGGAACGGGATGTAGTGGCATAACTTGACAGACGTTGAGGTAGGTTGAGTTGATAATTTCGAGAGCAAAAGACATGCACTACCTCGTTGGTCCAGTGTTCGCAATCGCGACTGCTGAGCATGAGGTCCTGGGTTAGATTCCCGGGTCGAGCAAATTGTTATTAGGTTTTTTCATTAGGAATTTCTCAGTAGCAGCCTCAGAGTCCGAATTTGTGCCCGGTTGATGGCAATAGGCTCGCCCCTATTACACGGGACTTAAACGTTACTGGCGAAATTTGGTGTACTATTAGGTACACGCCTTACCATAACTGGCGTGATGGCATGTAGATATTCAAATACTGTACTTCTTTGAAACTTATGAAACTTGGGAAAGGTTTAACATAATCACACAAGCTATGTATCCCTCTTACATAACTATTTCAAATTCAACACAGCTTGTGTCAGCTCCAAACACACATCTATTCGATTTTTAACATTCACAGTTTCAGCCAGAATTTCAGTTATTTTCCAGAGCTTGAAAATATACAAAGAATTTTCTCCTATTTCAGTTTAAAAATCTTGTTTGGTACCGAATTGTATTGTATTCGAGAAATACGTGCCAATATAGTTATGGAGATTTTGAGTGCTATTGTTCCAAACTTAGATTGGTCTCTTTTAAAGTAGAAATAGTTTGGAATACTGGCTCAACTTATAGTGGTTTTCGAGCATATTGTTCAATTTATGTAGATCCCTCCGCTCGTCGAGACGTTTTTGCTTGAGAATTCAGTTTTTATTGGATTTAAATTCTTGTATAGGTAAATGCTGAATAAATGTGCTTTCTTTCTGTAGCAATTTTAATGATGGAATCAAAAGTTGAGTGAATAAAGAACTAGTTTTTGATTGTGGTTTCAGTCGCATTATGTTGAACAATTTCTGTTGGATCCCTTACAATATACTTACTACCGAACTCTTCCGATCGTGCTACAATACTCGAACATCGAAGTTTACATTCATTAATAAACGTTCACAAAATCGTAGAATTTCGTCTAAGAATTATTTCAGAATGCACTACTAAAATACGTGTTTATTTTAGAAGATATTACTGAATGGGAATGCCAGTGAAAATTGTTTTCAACAAAATTGACATCAGCTTTTTCGCAATACAATACATTTTTATGATTTATTATTTCACCAGTAACTAACAAATACGTAAAAAAAACTTAGAAGTTAAATTTGACCAACTTTCCGGTTTCGAACTGAGCTAAAATTTTGCTAACATGTTTAGTTTGCATGACAATGCATGGTTAGCTAAGTGACGCCATTCTAAATCCAATATGGCGGACTCCCAAAAGTGACGGACTAGTTATTTTTTGTGCATTCGCATGATATGGGTATCAAATGAAAGGGTTTGCTGAAAAATATACGTGAAATAAAATGACGTCACTCTAAAGCATGTTATAAACTATAATATTTTTACTTTTTTCATCGTAATCGCTGATAATATTCTAGTATGGCTTTTTCTAGACCCTCAGATAGTGATTCATCTTTTTTTGATGGAAATATTTTAAGCAAATACCCAAAAACCCGCTTCAACATAGTCCCCACACACCCAAAGCCATCCTAATCAGCCTGAAAAATAACACCGTATCAATCTTCATCACAGGTATCGAGGTAATCCGTACAGAAACATGAAATATGTGTGCCCACCCTCCGTGGGACCACCTTAATGATATGTTCTGTCTAATAAATCTGCTGCCTGACACCGATGAATATTGATGAGCTAGTACCATCAGCAAAAAGATTACAACACGAATGTTTAGATATTTATTAATAGGAAAATGTTTTTGTTTTTCTTTCAGGGTTTATGCAAAATTAAATAATATTTTCGTCCAAAAATGGAAGGGTTTAGCAAAAAAAAATCTGCGAATATATTATGTTTGTTTCGATATTTGTATTGTTAGCCGAATACTCAAAGTATTATGCTGTCTTAAGTAACTAATTTAACAATAGACTAAAAAATGGCGTCAAAAAAGCTCCTCCTCAACGCTGTCAACTGGTAATGTCCCCAAGAGTCTATTGGCCGTGGTAGAAGCCAGTCCTTGTTGCCTTTAATTGTTTCATTATTTCATTGTAGGTAATGAAAGTTTTAAATGGTTAGTGATTTTGAGAAAAAAGAAATATCGGGAACTGAAAACAGTAAAGTAAAAATGTTTATTTGTCCTAAAAGCGGTTACATAGATTATAATGAGACATCCCCAGTAAATAATTGAAAATCCTTGTGTTGGGGCTATCTCGCTCTTTCCCTTAATTATTAACAATATTGAGACTATTGCACAAATTATTACAAAAAGATGACTAAAACATAAATTTAAGAAGAATAATTAACAGTAAATGACTCATAAACTAATTAGCAGCTCTTTGTGAAACTGCGTGTTCGTCTTGTTTTTAAACAGTGTTTGTATTGTTGTGTGTGTGTTTGTGTGTGTGAATGTATAAGCAATCAAAATCAAAGCATTTATTTCAAGTAGGCCAGTTACAGGCACTTTTGAGTTGTCGAAACAAAGACAACAGTGAAATATAGCTACAGTCCCAGTCACAAGGCACAAAAACTCTGAAAGTACTGTAGTTGCCCGTTCCCTAACGTAGATCTCTATGGAGAAGAACGGGCAAGAAACTCAATGGGCACTCTTTTAAATCAGAATACTTTAACAATACCTTGGTTACATCATTCATGTTGAGATGGTACATTATGTGAGAACGATGCAGCCAGATGTGTACGTTAAAAGTGTCCATAGTAAAAACATTTCAAAAATAAAATAATTAATTCAAATATGCCGTGGCAAATAAGAGAATGTGTGTGTGAATGTATAAGGGTATGTCATCTTTGAAGTGCCGATGTGTTCGAAGTAATTTATAGATTAAACTCGGTGAGTACTTACGTTATTGATACGGAGAGAACAAAAATAAAATTGTTTAACCAAGTCTAACCAAAACTTACCTAACTAACTGTCTGTCTGTCAGCGGGCTGGATCTCATGATTTTCACAGTATGTGTATATCTGTTGCAACCAGTCTTACCAAGGGGTATCGTATTACCTAGTACTAACTGGGTTGTGGAGGTCAGATAGGCAGTCGCTCCATGTAAAGTACTGGTATTCAGCTGCATCCGGTTAGACTGGAAGCCGACCCCAACATAGTTGGGAAAAGGCTAGGCAGATGATGATGTGTATATCTGTTGCCGTTGTAACAACAAATAATAAAAATAAATTAAAAATTAAAGGGGGCTCCCCTACTACGAAGGCGTATCCGACTTCATGCGCGAGTCCGACTCGCACTTGGCCGGTTTTTTTACTGAAAAAAAAAATATTTAAAGATATTTTTTTTCCCTTCGAGCAAAATACGCCCAAATTTATTTTTTTCACAAAGAGGCAACGAAACGCATTCTCACTGACAAGGGACCCCAAACAATTCTGTTGTTCAGGGAAATAATGGACATGTATCGTGTAATAAGGCATATGATAAATGGTAATATTATTTTCGGCTGTCGTGGGCATTCGAGCTGTAAATAAGTTGTGAATATTCGACCAAGAATATTGCAAATATTCGCCGAATACTTGGACGAATATTTGTCGAATGATTGTGAGAAACATTTTATCTTTGACAATTGCTGCTTGAGTGGTAAATTAATTGAAGATGACGTATTGTTGTTAATTCAGATCTGCTATAATCCTTAACAACCGTGAGGAAACCAGCATGCCTAAGAGATATTTCTTGACGGCATGTAAAGCCAAGTCAGAGGCCCATGGGCGGCATAAAAACTCTGAAACCAGGTGAGGCACTAACCACACGATAAAGAAGAAAAAACTACTATTTAAACAATAAGAAATCCTTGTTTTCTCAAATCATGTGAAATATCTACAAAGTTCAAATCTTTCGACTATACTCAACTTACTTTAAAATTCAGAAACTTACGAATCCATATTTTAGCATAATATCCGTGAAAGTAATAACATTGATCGGACTAAAAGAAAAATTAAAGAAATATTAAAAAGATCTAGAGACTCAGCATTACCGTGAGACGATTTCATTTAAAATAACTGAAACTGCAAAAAGTATTCGTTACTTGGAATTTGCCGCGGCTTTGCTTGAATGTTTCCGGAGAAAAATATCTTGTTCAGCAATAAACATTCATTTAAACTTTGTAACAAAATTATTCAAATGAGTACTTTGCCTGTAAGTTCAACGTATTAAAACCAAGTTTCATTTCAATTCATTTATTTCAGTAACAATTTTTACATCGTATCAAACAATTTTCTAAATAAGAAAATTAAAGAATAACAATAGAAATCATTATTAACAGTAACCAAATAAATTAATTAAAAAGTAAAACATTTGCAATTCCCCTGTTATAATAATTGTGTTACAAAGCAAAATAAAAAAAAAATAAAAAAACAAATTCAGATTCCACCATTTTAAGTTAAAATCGCTCGATCTGTGAGGTAAAGCAACCGATGGAACCGGTCATGGTACAAATACTTATGATTCTCATTGCGAATGCGTTTCAGTATACCATGGAAAATATTTAAAAATATTCACCTGAATCGGTTTTTTTTTTAGAAATATTAGGGAATTGGCATGTAGAGCATGAAAAGGTCAATACACGTATCGGTGACAATGTAAACTTGTCGGAAAAAAACTCTGGATAGTTTACATTAGGTATACTTTGTAGTAAGGTAGAACAAGGATATGTAAGATTATGATGATAGTGGCGTTGACAAAAAAGGTGAACTAAGTATGATTTTCTAGATATACTAAAAGCCAAGCTCAATAAAGCCAAGAAATACAAACAGACTGGAAAAATCACTTGGTAATTACTTACTATGCAGAGACAGTGTTCCAAAAATACAGAACCCCATCTGTTTTGCCAACGTTCCTCCTAAAACCGAGCCCATTTTAGATATTTCAGGCATCGTTGGTAAGTCCGTAATGATAGTGTAGCCGTGTGACGGGCGTCGCATTCAGCTAAGTTATGGTGCACCCGGACACAACATACTGTGTCTACTTATTATATGCGAACACGAACTGTTGCAGAATGGACCGGAATTTATAACTGTGATGTTGCATCAGGTTAATTTGACAATTTTCCTCTACGGGGTGGACGCGACACCGACACGAAAATGGTTACCATGAATACAGAACATCATTCTGAGACCCCCACATATAAAATTTTACATTAGTTATTAAAAAAAAACTGGGTTGTCGAGATCAGATAGGCAGCCGCTCCACGTAAAATACTGGTATTCAGCTGAATCCGGTAAGATTGGAAGCCAACCCCATTCCCGAACATAGGGAAAAAGGTTAAGCAGATGATGATACATACGGGGTGGAAGGTCACCGACGCGAAAACGGTTACCACGTATTCAGTTCATCATTCTGAGCGCACATATAAATCATTCATCGGTTATTAAATAGCCAGCTGTTTGTAATATTAACCATCTGCTTCCTACAAAAGTGTAATACATTCACGGTCAATATATACGGAACAGCTGATTTTTTTTTAATACCCTATGAAAAAATTTTATGTGTCGTGGTAACCGTTTTCGCGTCGATATCCCTTCCACCCCGTATAGGGATATAGCCCTGAAAATAATAATTTTATATGGCCTTAACTAACCCACGACATGGCAAAGACCTCTTTAGTTGTCAGTTCTTTTTTTTATAAATAACCAGTAATAAACACACTAAAGCAACCATATTGTCGTGTGTTGCCAAGGATGGCATCCCTACAAGTGAGCCAACCGACAGGCTTGCAGTTACGTATGTGTCCTCTATGGAACTCGGTTTTACATGCACATTTAAAACTGTCATGCATAACCTATCGTCATGGCCGGCCTTAAGTAAATTATATAAAAAAACGACAGTGTTTTATTTATAGATACTAAACTTTCCTCCTGTCTAACAACGGTTTCCAAACACAAAATCTATTTATAAACTTCCTCAAGAAAAAATCTTCATTCGAT
Source organism: Noctua janthina (assembly GCA_963576755.1). Classification (NCBI taxonomy): domain Eukaryota; kingdom Metazoa; phylum Arthropoda; class Insecta; order Lepidoptera; family Noctuidae; genus Noctua; species Noctua janthina. The sequence goes on from OY755074.1 coordinate 13,497,069, forward strand.
CTTTTTATCCCAAAAATACGTTCAAAGGAAAACTGTGAGTAAGAAAGCACCTTTCCCTGTCCGATTTCTTAAACAAAACACAGTCGAACCTTACCTACATACAAAGCAAGGGAGCGTCTTATAAACATTTGTCCATAAATCGTTTCAATTACATAGACCGTCGACGTCGACCCCCCGAACTCAATTGTCTGGGAAGGTCAGGCCGAATTATCAATATCTTTGGTTCGGAACGCGAAGGGAAAAATCTGCAGTCAGCAAGCAGCACGTGATACCCATATTTGAAGATATGGAGCGTTTGGATGGGGTAGTGACTGGGTCTAGTGGCAAGGAGAGTCGAGTGGTTTAGGCGAGTCAATTAAAGTTGATGGCTAAGGTTGAGGTTGGTCAAAACTTGAGTAGTAAGTGGGTATAGGAGAGCAGCTATTCACTCCGAGGTTTCGGTAGGTAAGTGGCTTGATCAAGTTAGAAAAAGCGAAGCTGTCAATAAGATAAACGCACGTAGGGTAGTTAGGTAAACAGTTTAGCAAAACGAGTGTTGTTATAATCAAGTTAAGAAGAAAGTTTGTAAACTAATATTGCCAATATTCTGAAACAATGTTGCAAAATATTGTTGAAACGCTGCTGTGGAGCGTTTAGATTGGCAAGTGACTGGCGCAAGTACATAGCATAGTCGAATAGCTGGAGTGAAAATATTTGGCCTAGTTGTTGGAACAGGAAATGCCGAGGAGGCTTTGTAGAGCTGGCAAAGAAATTGCATACATACAGATGACCGTTTCTATGAATCTTATTATTTCTTTAAGGTAAGGGATGCACACTGCACAAAGTAGGTACTGATAATATAATAACATGTAAGGAGCTCATGGCTAGATAATAACATAGGTTGGTCCGTGGATGGGTGACCACCCATTATATGTATACCGAGTTTTCTCCGTGCCCCGGAAAGGACGTTAAGCCGTTGGTCCCGGCTGTCATTTGTAGATCTTTGACAGTCGTTACAGGTAGTCAGTGGCCCAAAAGTCTGACAACCAGTCTTACCAAGGGGTATCGTATTACCTGTACTAACTGGGTTGTGGAGGTCAGATAGGCCGTCGCTCCATGTAAAATACTGGTATTCAGCTGCATTAGACTGAAAACCGACCCCAACATACTTGGGAAAAGGCTGGGCAAATGGTGACTTGTAAGTGGCACCTGATGCGGAGAGTAAGGTAATTCCTAAAGTAATAAAAAAAACTAGGAATCCTAGATCTAACAGGAAAACTCAATTGCTTTCCACCCGATGTGTTACCCAAATGTTGGTTTTACGACCCCTCTTTGAACAGCTCATTGGCTATGTGGTTGAAAGTCAAGCGAAACTGTGTGCATTGACTTTAAAGTTTTCGTTAGCTTATGGTTCGCACTACTGAGAGGACTGGATTTGAAGAGAGCTGTTGATAATAGGCTAAATACTGCAGCGTGTTATTACAAAACTCAATCAAGTAGTCTGAATTTTAGGCATTGAATAATAGAAGCAATAAAGGTAAAAAGTAAATTGGTAAAACTGAAAGAAAATAAAACATTGCTGTTGAATTTCAAGGCAGCACTGCTTGGTGGCAAAAACGGAGTACTGTCCCATACAAATCTCTTTTTTAAGTTATATTTACTAAACTCCCCTGTATCTGAGAAACTGTAGGTATTGTCAGACAGAAATAAACATTTCAACAAAGAGAAAAGAGAGAGAAATATACATTTCAGCATGTTTATTCGTGAACCAGCGGTTACCCATGGCTTCTCTCACGTTTAATTATATCATAAGACATTTATTGAATGTACAATGTACACACAGTTATACGCTAAGCTTAAAACTAATGAGTACATGATGACATACGCGGATAATGTAGTTTTCCATTAGTGAACGATCGTTCGGGATCGAATCAGTAGTTCGAAGAAACCTACATCTAAACTTACAAACTTTACCTATTTATAATATAAGTGTAGATGTTTCGCACAGTAACTGCGAGCCAGTAGCAAACCGTAACTAGCCAGCTAGAACGCAGCATGCCATCTTGGCACGTCCGCAGCATCACGTAGGAGTACTTACCCCGGATATAATTATTCGTTGAGCCCGGATCTGTGGCCGCACTGCGCTGATATTCAATTTTACAACAACTATAAATTGTTATATGATTTGCGGTGTAACCGACTACAGAAATATAAATCTTATACCCCGTTTTCTAATAGATGTTGAGCTTCTAGGGAAAAAAAATCATCCAGGAAAATATTGCTTTTGGAGCAAAGCATTAATGTGTGCCGGCCTAATTACAGGTATATTCTTGAATTTTCAACTTCAACTCAATGGTAGCCATAGGATCTACAAATCCAAGGTGTTGTGGGTCTTATTTACCGTCAAAAATATAATGGTAACGGTGTAACGACGCCCGGAAATCTGACTACCTGTCTACTATATGGTTATCGTATACAGTTGTGGGTTGTGTCGCTCACATAGGCAGTCGCTCCATATACATACAACAACACGCCCGTAATCCCCGAAGGGTTAGGCAGAGGTGTACCGAAAAGTACACCTACATTTCGTCAGTTATGTTAAAGTCCCATGTAATAGGGGGCGAGCCTATTGCCATCAACCGGGCATGAATCCAGACTACGTGGCTGCTACTGAGAAATTCACTGTTTTAAGCTTTCACGGTTTACAACTAACCTTATACTTTTACAATTTATTTTCCATCCACCTGCATTCTCCAGTCAACCCTCGATCATGGCGCTTGCAACAGCGCCGAAATATCGGGACCTCAAAATAACCACGGTAATTATCCCGTAAGTGACAGTATAAGTTTACTGAAAAACTCCTGATAGAAAAACCCGATAACAATTTGCCCGACCCGGGAATCGAACCTCATGCTCAGCAGTCGCGATTGCGACCACTAGACGAACGAGGCATAGCTCCATATAAAATATTAACATTCAGCTGCATCGGGTTAGACTGGAAGCTGACCCTGAATAGCTGAAGAAATTCTAGGTAGATTATGATTAGTAAATTGTGACCAAACAAAGTTATAGAACAATCAAGAAACTTGTAAACTAAGTGAAGTCACTTATAGAAAGACAAAGGGAAACTAGGACAATAAACGTAACAATATTAACACGATGTAAAATTAATTAACACGGCCTTTTGATGTAATGCTCTTAATTAATATAGTGAAATGGTAGTTATGTACTTACATGTAGGCTAATTGCACACATGTATCCAATTGGATGTACACATGTATACATGTATATGGGCAGATACAATGTATACTTGCTTTGTGACTGGTAATACGAACAATTCGTACGTTATGTAATATGTTATAAATATGAACTGTAAAGTATGATATGACTGCCTCGTCGCAAGCGCGACTGCTGAGCATGTGGTCCTGGGTTCGATTTCCGAGTCGGGCAAAGTATTATTGGATTTTTCCACCAGGAATTTCTCTGTAGCAGTCACGGGACCTAGATTTGTGCCCAATTGATGGCAATAGGCTCGCCTCCTATTACATAGGACTTAAACATAACTGGCGAAATGTGAGTGTACTATTAGGTATACCTCTGCCTTACCCTTTAAAGATAACAGGCGTAATGTTATGTATGTAAACTATAATATTTATTTTGCAAATTCGGAATCAGTAAAATTAAGGAATTTCCATTCAGTACATAATTTTGAGGTTTCTTCTAGAGCACCTTTTATACATAACTTTTTTGATAGTTCGACAATATTCATTGAAGATGCCATGCTTCATCATCATCTGCCTGCCTAGCCCTTACCCAACTATGTTGGATTCGGCTTCCAGTCTAACCGGATGCGGCTGAATACCAGTATTTTACATGGAGCGATCTCCTATCTGACCTCCACAACCCAGTTAGTACTGGGTAATACGATACCGCTTGGTCAGACTTTCGGGCCATTGGCTATCTGTAACGACAATCAACGACTGTATCTTTATCACAGATTCTAAAAATATAAGACGAAATGAACATGTTTCTGTGGTCAAAATCAAATGAATATTCGTCAGGAATGTGTTTCGCAATTAGGTAACAAGTATCCACTAAATAGAGTTTCCATAACGTCGGTTAGCCTACTCGCCTAAAAGCAAGAACAATTTGACTTTTATGAGAAAAACTTAGGAAGGGGAACATCTTCATTTGCGACCACATTTCCCAAAAAGATTCTAAAATCCAAAATCATCTATAGAACGATTTATGATATTATTCTCCTGTCCTTATCACAATTTATTTGGGGTCCGCGCAGCATGTCATCTTCTACAATACTTCTCTAATAAAGACTGTAAATAGATCCTTAACAAAGCCGAAAGGCACTTGTTCTCCCCGTCTTGGCGATCATTTTTTTATCTAGACCATATCTTCTAGTTACGGAGATATTGGGAGTCAAAGTTCGAACTTTTTCACATTTTTTTTTTAAATACATGTTTTTAATGTAAGATTTTTACAAACCTCCATGACCCCCGTACTATTCAATCCATCCATCAGCACAATGCTTTGAGTGCGTTCCATCGAGTCCTACCGTAAAACGTGATTTTTCACCTCAAAAAAGAAAGTCGTTTCCCAGAAATAATTCTTGCGCAAAGTTACTTAGTTTGATGTATAGAATGCTTGGTTGACGGCTTCGTGAAGGTTCTGTTTAGACCCTGATAGGTACCATCTCATGAGTACCTTTTTAGCTATATTATATTTCAGTACATCAGTCATTTCTATGGTCTTCCATTATTACCATTCACATTGATACTCAAAACTTTTTTTACGACATTTTTTGCAGACGAACTTTTTTAATATTTAACATGAAACAAGAGTAAATAACTGTCCTAAAGCTGGAAATCTCTTTGCTGACTACATTTACAAAGGGCGATCATTAAAGTAAGAAAAGAAATTAATTTTAAAACGAGCCGGATTGAAAAGTTGCCGAGCACTGCTTTAACAATTTGCGCGTCGTTCTCTGAATATTAATCAGGTTTTAATACTTGTAGCAACGTTTTATGGGACTTTGTGTGTTTCTGTCGGTCTTGGACAGATTTTGAGGACTTTGATTCCTTTGAGTGCGTAATGGGTAGTTTCCTTGGGATTAATAGATCAGAAAAGACCGATAAACAACCCTGCGTGGCAGCAGAATAGAACAAGGTGTTCCAAGTTAGTTTCCAACTTAGACCAAAGAGAGATTTTTTATGGTAACAAAGTTCATGGAAGTTTTTACTCTAAGATCCTGCCTAAGCAGACCTTGACTCATCTATTTACAATAATTATTATAGGTATAGGCTGCCTGATGAAATTAATCGTTTTGACTCAAGTCAAGACAATTTAAATTGCGACAACTTTAACACCCGTATCTATAAACAAACCAAAGTGATTACTTGAGTAAAATTTATAACTTAAGATACGATTTTTATTCTGTAATATTTGCTTGAAGTTATCCGTCAAAAATCAGAATTCTTAGCTTTGCTTTCTTTGACGGTTCTTCGTTCAAATTCTTTACTATTGCATATAAATAGTTGCTTAGGTAAAAAAAAAGAGGTCAAGTAATTACTTTAACTTGACTATAGATACCAGGGTAAGTCTTGACCGATTTTACTTGACAAACAAATACCATCATTTTTGCAAACAAATTACTTACATTTTAAATATATTCCAATAAGAAAACAGATAAGTGTAGGTACAGACATTTAATTGCCAACCCTGTAGTAGGGACAAAAAGATAAAAAACACAAGTTTCTTGTTCCTTAAGCTCGGTAATTTCAATCAATATTGATTGTAATCAAACATTTTTTCACTTATTTTATTAATTTAATCAGGCAACCCATTCGCAATATGTTTATTCTTAAATTAAGATTTCTAAAAGATATTTTTCATTCGGTAAACAGATGGGTGAAGGTCGATCTTAGACAGATCTCAGAATTATTGTCAGGTATTGCAAATAACAAGAAAAATCTGAAAGTCTTGCCTACTTGAACTCAGTTTAATGACGGTGTTTATCCAATCAATAATGACAAGAATAAAAAATTAAGGAGCTCAAGGTCGACTACAGTCATGTGGGCATGCAGTTCTTTTAGTTTAGCTTTCAAAGAGCTAGTTTGCCTGGACCTAAGCCCCACAGTGTTCGATTGTAGGTACATTTTTCATCCCTGACATTACTGTCCTACTTCTGGCTACAAACAAACATAATGGGGCATTGTGTGTTATCTGTTGAGTGTCAATTCATTGTCCGTGTCTCTGGCGTGTGCGTGACGTATGTGCGGCTCTGACGTCACGCGGCGGCCGTTTTGAATTCACAATGAGTGGCGTATGTCAGTTTGGTTGGAAGGTTTTGTGATTTGACGGCTCACTGTGGCCAGTTTGTCAGAGATGACGACTTGGTTTAAAGGTTTTATACAGCTTCTATAGCGGGGTAGCGAAGTCTAAGCCTGCCCTGCCCATTTGTAGTTTTCTGTCATGATTCAGGTGGTTTAGGATTCTCACTGATGAGGAGGTAAATAACGTTACGAATTCTGATCTTTTCTTCCGCCAAACATACTAATAATCAGCCCAAATGTTCCCATTGCTGGGACACACGGCCTCCTCTCTATGAGAGAGAATGCGCTTTAATCCACCACGCGGGTTGGTAGATGTCACATGTCTTCGAATTTTTAGTTCTAGGACATGCCGGTTTCCTCACGATGTTTTCCTTCACCGTTTTGTTTTGCCAAACAGACTACAATAAAAAAAAAATCATTGCCAAACGCGATGACGATGGGAGAACTCGCCGATGGAAGCCGACTTTAGCTTAATAGAACTTCATTATTATTTGCTGGTATTGGTAGTATCTTTCCAACAATGTTAAAGTCAGATTGCAGTCTAAGCGGATGCTACTGAATACCAGTATTCTTCATGGAGTGTCTGCCTATCTGACCTCTACAACCCAGTTCTTGAGAAACACTATACCTGGCAATTTTGGTTGTCAGACAATAATGAACGTTCAGAGATTGTAACAGTGATGATGTTGCTCGTGATTAATATTTATTTCATACAACAGCTGTCCGTAACATGGCAAATTGACCAAAATTGAATGTGCTCTCGATAAAATATCAACTGATGAAATGATTTCCAACATTTTGCGGATTTTAATGGATTTTAACACGCGTGCCAAACCGCGGGGCAAATGTTGAAGGTTTCACATCAATTGACTGCCGCTTTAGTGAAAATGTTTGTTGAAATCATTGAAAATTCGTTTATGTTGAACATTTTTTTTGGATTTTGAGCTTCATTAATAGTCACTTGTGTCCAAAGACATTAAATTATATTTTAATCTCTTTGCTTGTGTCACACTCACTTGCATAATGCATTACAACGTCATAAAACTACAAACACGTAATCAATTACAAACCGAAGATTTATAAGAAAACTGCTAGGCTGTACGTGTTTGTATTTGGCGATCAAAAGTCCAAATAAAAATTGTTTTATTTGCACTTTTGATCGCCAAATTCAACAAAAGCTCAAGCCTTCAACAAAAAAACTAGAAATTCATTGGAATTTCTAGTTTTTTTGTTGAAGGCTTTTACCATTGAAGATCTATTCGTCAACGGTTCGATAGTTTCAAACTTGGGACCCCATTGTTGGGAAAACGCTAGGCAGATGCTGATGCAGTTAACGTCTTAGTCCAGATGCTACTTTAAATTATTCTACATACATAGCTGAAACACTCAAATAAAAGCTCTCGATCAATATCGCAACACTCTGGGAAAACTACTAAAGTAATTAAAATACAAAATGTTAGCTGGTTCACTTAGTTTTTAGCTGAAAGCGGGAAATTGGAGCGAATTTACATAAACTCTGTGTTTGAACTATGGACCTACATATTGCGGCTTTTAAATATGACTGTAGTGTTGCGGTTCAAGCTGAAATAACTGCGTACGTATTTTCATACCTCTCGGTTTAGTATAGTCAGAATTTTGCAGTAGATACTTGTATGTGTGAATTTTAATGCAGGTATGAATTTACCAATTGAATTCTACGCTATTTGGAGACGACGTACTGAGTGAGTAGTATTTTCTGGATTCATAAAAAATATACTCCCAGTTTAAAGGAGTATATTTTCCCCAGAGCTTGACTACAAGTTTGACGCCTTTGGAAGCGTCCTTCAGTACCTGTAATTGGTTGTTGACAAAATTATCATGGAACAAAATATGATTCCATTATTTTCAATAAAGATTGATTTACGAGGGATGCGTCTGGTAAGATTTTCCTGCGATCCACAATCAGCCCGCCGAAGTATGCGATATTGCCAATTATGTTAAATGTTCAGATATCCACTGATTGAGCTGATCAAAATGATTTGTGAAACTCATTTTAAAAATACAGAAAAGTGTAAATTATGACGAGAGGCCCTAGACCAAGTGACCTTACTGGTGATGTACTTTATAGAGGTTAGATGCGTAGATTCGTAGTAATTATATACATTCATGCCACCGGTATCCCTGGATGACCAGATGAATAAACTTGGTTGAAGCAAAATAAATAATCGGTGTTAAAATACCATTATCGAAGCCGAAAGACACTTGCTCTCCCCGTCATTGCGATATTTTTTTTGTTCTGGACCTTACCTGGGAAATTTGAAAGAAAGAAAATACATTTATTTGGCACATGCCACAAGTGCCAGAAGACCAAGGAAACGATGGATGGATTGTGTGAGGAATCATATGAAGGAAAAAGGTGTAAATGATTGCGTGACGGTTGACAAGGGAGATTGGAAGAAAAAACCGTGTTGCACCGACCCCAAGTAACATGGGACAAGGGCAGGAAGCTGATGATGGGCGTAGCCTTTTTTCCAACTTTGTAGGGAATGGGGTCGGCTTCCAGTCTTACCGGATTCAGCTGAATACAAGTACTTTACGTGGAGCGACTGCCTATCTGATCTCCACAACCCAGTTAGTACTGCGTAATACGGTACCCCTTGGTAAGACAGGTTATCAGACTATCGGGCCACTGACTACCTAAAACAAATGTCATATCAAAGATCTACAAATGACAGCCATGACCAACGGCTTAATGAGCTTTCCGAGGCATGGAAGAAACTCGGGATGAACTGGATGGTCATCCACAGACCGACCTTGGCAAGCGCAACTTAACCTTGGAGAACGCCCCATGCGGCTGTTATTATTTAGCCACGAGCTCCTCGAATATAATATATGTGTATAACATATAAAATTAACATCCTTGTTTCCTCCTACACCTCAGTCACTGGCGAGATAATAACCTCCATAATTTGAAATGCCAATATCCTTTTCCGATCCACATATCGCTTTCATCTTCCTAATTACTTTCCTAATCAAGGCCCTATCGATCTGAAACCCCATACACACGTGAAAGTCGGTTAAGATTAACGGCAAACGTTATCCTTCTTACTCAAAGCTCATAACCGGATTACACCGTTTCTGGCTGGTATAAACCAGTATAAACCGGAGTATACCGGTTTCAACCGCCTTTTGGTTGAAACGGGGAGATGCAGAAGGCTCATTTCTTTATGATGTGGTAGGAATTGTATGTCTATACAATTCCTACCACATCATCATTAATAGGTTAAATCAGTAAACATGGTAAATATCCTGTTTTTAGTATTAATGATAATATTAATGGGTGGTTTAGGAGTCAACTCTTTCCAAAAGTCAATACTGTACAGTCTGTTGTAACGTAGATGACATGAAAGACATTGAAATTATCGGTTTTTGCCTTTCAGCTCTTTTTTTTTTATTAACCGACTTCTAAAAAATTAGGAGGTTATCTACTTATGTTGGTTTTGTTTTTTTCATTTATGTACACCGATTTCTCAGTGATACGGGTCGATTTAAAATTTTAGAGGATTTTTGTAGTTGAAATTTGCGCTGTGGTAACATATAAATTTTATTAACTTTACTTTGGCACTTTCAAAATTATCCTCTATAATATCCATTTTTCTTCTTCGTCTATGTCGATCATGAGCTACTAACCTCTCGTTACAATGTAAAAAAAAGGCAAGGATTTGTGTGGGAGACCACAACTAAAAAGCTGAGTTGATTGATTATACTTTTTGCCTGACTTTGGGAAGAGTAATGTTATAGAGATATTCGCGTCATACTTAATCTTAACTGTTTAACCTTCTGTCCCCACCTGTGTCACGTCTCCAGCCAGCTGCAAGCGGTTATATCGGGATTGTCTCCGTTAATGAGAGCCGTAATTACGACATCTAGTACCGGGATGTGCGTGACAATAATTGGCACGGGATGCGATGTTGTCATTGTGGGGTAGCTGAATATTTTAACTATTATAGTACTGTGTGATGTTGTTTGTGGCTGGAAAGGACAGATTTATTCGTGACTGTGGCTTCTAAGTAAGTGAGGGTGCAGCTATACACGTGTTTGAGTCGGCACATTTCATTCGTCAGTATTTGTGCTCGTGCCGTTCGACATACTTTGTTTAGCATCTACCATAGCTGCATATTTTCGGGTTGGCGTTCCAATCTAACCAGATGCACCTCAATATTAGGTCCCTCAATATTATATCATCATATGTGCAGAAGATGGGTTTTGTACAACAACATAAAACTGGGCGTGACGTCTAATGTAAAAAAAATAACGAAACATCTTAATTAATGTAAGTCATAAAATAAATAACATTAACCTTTCTTCGAATATATGCAAATGCACCGTTGGCTATTTGAGATGCGTCTGTGAATACATGAAGTTTTTTTTCCCCTGCGATCAGACACTGCATGTCGTCCTCGTTACGAGCTCAAAACATCACGACTCTGTAGAAGCACGCTGCACGGTAGACTTGTGGCGCGCTTGCGATTCATTTAATATCCGTACTAATGACCGGATCCAACTCGATTGCGACATACCTGATGATTTATGATTATTTACCTGCTTGTGTTTATTTCTTGAGTGATTCGGGTACTTTTACTTATAATTCTATCTAAATTACCAGAAAGAACACCTACCTGACTAACTTACTTGCAAAAATAGACTAAAGAATCAATCATTGATGAATACTTTCTTCTAGAATATTATTTTGAAGTAACATAGAAGCCACATTTGGTATGATGGATGGCAAGGGGTGAAGAAATGATTACCTACACATAAAGGAATCGTAAGAAAGATGTATCACTTTGATAATGGAGGGGGGACACACGAACGTCACGGTTGAGAAATAAAGTTGTGAAATAAATAAAATGCTAAGCGTAGAACTTTCTCTGTAATACGAACGAGATAGTAGTAATACGAACCATACCATCAGAGGAGGTCGCGTCGCAATGTTATGCTCCAAACAACTTGCAGTTGCTGTCAAAATACGCGTTTTGCTTGGGCGTGAAGTTCGTGAAAGCGGTTAGACGTCGAGATATGCGTAGTTCACAACGTCATCGCTGCGTCAATACAACATAGGTTACTATGGCCCTGCGCTAGCAATGCGTAGACATGACTCTATCCACGCATCGGTAACAAGCAATGCGTAGACATGACTCTATCCACGCATCGCTAGCGAGCGGTTGTACATTGTTTCATAGACAAAAGCTTTATAGAATTTCGTTTCATATAAAAATTTTCTCATATTATCATTTCATATAATACGCAATACGCAGAATACTTACTTCGAAAAAAAATTAAATTGTAGATTTTTGTTACAAATAAAATTACTGTTTCGATATTCATATCATAGAATAACAAATCGAATATTCTTTATACTTATATTGTTTAGTTAATATAAAACTTATTACCAAGAAAAACATTTTATCGAGTGACAGTTTCTAAATGGTTTAATTCATACCTTTGACAAAGTGCTTACCCTCCTATAAAATAACAACACCGCGTTCACAAAAACAATACGGGTAATCTTGTTATTCTCATTAATAGTGACTTAATATACAAGTACGTACTGTGTTTATTTTGCGGTTACTCTACGTGACCTTATCCACGCATCGCTAGCGAGCAATGCGTAGACATGACTCTATCCACGCATCGCTAGCGAGCAATGCGTAGACATGACCCTATCCACGCATCGCTAGCGAGCAATGCGTAGACATGACTCTATCCACGCATCGCTAGCGAGCAATGCGTAGACATGACCCTATCCACGCATCGCTAGCGAGCAATGCGTAGACATGACCCTATCCACGCATCGCTAGCGAGCAATGCGTAGACATGACCCTATCCACGCATCGCTAGCGAGCAATGCGTAGACATGACCCTATCCACGCATCGCTAGCGAGCAATGCGTAGACATGACCCTATCCACGCATCGCTAGCGAGCAATGCGTAGACATGACTCCACCCACGCATCGCTAGCGAGCAATGCGTAGACATGACCCTATCCACGCATCGCTAGCGAGCAATGCGTAGACATGACCCTATCCACGCATCGCTAGCGAGCAATGCGTAGACATGACTCCACCCACGCATCGCTAGCGAGCAATGCGTAGACATGACTCCACCCACGCATCGCTAGCGAGCAATGCGTAGACATGACCCTATCCACGCATCGCTAGCGAGCAATGCGTAGACATGACTCCACCCACGCATCGCTAGCGAGCAATGCGTAGACATGACTCCACCCACGCATCGCTAGCGAGCAATGCGTAGACATGACCCTATCCACGCATCGCTAGCGAGCAATGCGTAGACATGACTCCACCCACGCATCGCTAGCGAGCAATGCGTAGACATGACTCCACCCACGCATCGCTAGCGAGCAATGCGTAGACATGACCCTATCCACGCATCGCTAGCGAGCAATGCGTAGACATGACTCCACCCACGCATCGCTAGCGAGCAATGCGTAGACATGACTCCACCCACGCATCGCTAGCGAGCAATGCGTAGACATGACCCTATCCACGCATCGCTAGCGAGCAATGCGTAGACATGACTCCACCCACGCATCGCTAGCGAGCAATGCGTAGACATGACTCCACCCACGCATCGCTAGTGCATAATTGTGGCAATGACTATCACCTGATATACGAAAGCACCCTTACATTTGGACGAATTCACAGCAGGCTGTAAAAGTCAATATTCTTGCATCACGCCTGTAATCCCCGAAGGGTTAGGTAGAGAAAAGGATAACCATTGGTACACCTAATACTGATGGGAAAACGCAATAATACTTTGCCCGACCTGGGAATTGAACCCAAGACCTCATGGTCAGTAGTCCCGCTTGCAACTCCTAGACTAACGAGGCAGTCTAAAAATAATGACACTCTCCTTAGGCAGTTGGATCAAGGGCCTGATTCAGATACAGACAATGCGAGCAGTACGGCCTAGTACTGCTCGATACGGCTCGCATTGTGAGGAGGTTCCTGTCTCTGGAGCCCTAACCACCGTTAGCTTGGACCTTGCTCCCGATACCGGCGGACCACTCGCGGACACTATTACTCGACGGATTTTTAAATGTTTTATATGGTTTTTTTTTTTTAAGAAATATTTAAAAATGTAATTAACTAGCTGACCCGCGCAACTTCGTCTGTCCCACATAAGAGAGAGGGTTAGAGAGAGTGTGAGTCAACCTTAAAAGTTAGACATATGCTATCGCGGACTCATGATTGTTGCGTAACTTTAACCGTTTATACAGCGCACGCAACGGAAGCTCTCATAAGGAATACATGTTCCCTGTTTTTGTAATATTTTTCATTGATGCTCCGCTCCTATCGGTTGTAGCGTGATGTTATACAACCTATAGCCTTCCTCGATAAATGGGCTATCCAACACTAAAATAATTTTTCAATTCGATCCAGTAGTTCCTGAAATTAGCTCGTTCAACTAATCAAACAAACAAACTCTTCATCTTTATAATATTGATAAAAATTCAAGTCGGTAACAATTTCATTTCTCGGAAATATTTGCATTAATCGCTAAAATATTTTACTTATGTTTTTCTACTTGTGGCTTCCCTCGACAGCCTTAAGTCTTCATCCTTAGATACTCGATGACAGTCACACTCCAGCTAGGTCAAAAGTTCTCATCAAGGTGCATGAAATGAGCCGAGACACTATAACGCTGCTGTAAACTGTTGCGGATCTCTTGCAACTGCCTGCCTGCTTCGATGACAGTCATACTCCAGGCAGGTTTAAAGTTCTCACCAAGGTGCAAGAAATGAGCCCAATAACAATATAGCTGCTGTAATCTGTTGATGACCTCTTGCAACTGCCTTCCGTTTCCATCGGTAGACCGTCGATGACGTCATACTCCAGCTAGATCTAAAGTTCTCGTCAAGGAGCACGAAATGGGTTGCTTTAAACTGTTGAGGACCTCTTTCTACTGCCTTCCGCCTCCATCGTTAGACCGTCGATGAAAGTCATACTCTAGTTAGGTTTAATGTTCTCATCAAGGTGCATGAAATGAGCCTAAATACGACTCTTGCGACTGCCTTCCGTATGCAAAGCGCATGGAAAGCAATCGAACACACACTCTACAGGGTATAGGCTATGTAGATTTTCAAAGCAGTGTTATGTAGACTAATCTAAAGTACGCTATCATAACTTTTTAACAAAGCCGGCGAGTCAATTTTAAAGTTATCTTGTGAGCACATTTTTATTCATTAGTACCATTGTGGTTCAATAGATGTCGATGCATGTATCTTACATATTGATGATAAGTTCTTCTTGAACACTCAGTATATTACTGCTACATAAATACCCTTAATAATAAAACTATTTATTTGAATAAGAATTAATACTACGATACGAATGTAACCAACTTTTGTTTCTACCGGGGCGATTTAATTAAATTTTAGGACACAAAATCTGCTATTGTGACTTAACTAAGATAGTTAGATATATGCTCTTGCGGACTTTTTCGTAGGTAATAATGAGTACTTTAATCATGTAGTACATCATTTTTAAGTATCATCAATAGTTTTCTTAGCGCACGCCAAATAATGAATTTTATAAGCCAAATTTTGCTACTTTGGGTTACATTATTGCAATTTTCTTAAGGATCTCTAATTTTTTGTAAATAAATTATAGCCTATATTACTTCCTGATAATTTAGCTTTTCATTGGTGAGAAAATGGTTCAAATCGGTCTAGTAGTTTCACAGCCTATGCGGTACAAACAAAAAAGAAATCTTTCCTCTTTATAATATTAGTATAGATAACTAAAAAAAAAAAAAATAAACGAAATGACACTGACAAAATCTTGAAATTATGCAATTCGCCCATTGATTGTAAAATTTGTAAGTCGTACAATCTTTACGGCCGTGAGTCGTAACATAGATTCTATTCGTGATAACGCCATACATCATCCCTTACTAATAACACCGTTGCCGTTCATATCAGCTGATCCACTGTTAAGCTATCTGCACGACTTAATACTAGGGGCAGGCAGACAGGTAGGTCAAATGCTGACAAAGTAAAAAAAACTTAATTAAACCACGTTGGTGTAGTGGTCGCAAGCGCTACTGTGAGCATGGTCCTGGTTTCGATTTTCGGATCAGACAAAGAGTTATTGGGGTTTACCATCAGGGATTTCTTAATGGCAACCTGGAGATAAGATTTGTGCTTGGTTGATGGCAATAGGCTATACCCCTTTTACATGGGACTTAGACTTAACTGTCGAAATGTTGGTGTACTATTAGGCACTCCTCTTCCTAACCCTTCGGGGATTACAGGCGTGATGTTATGTTATGTACTGGTGAAGTCATGGAAAAAAACCTAGTCATCAATAAAACCAAGACATAAAACCAAGCTCCTAAACATTTTCATCTATAAACTATTTCGTAGAGTGAAGCAGTCAAAATATCTAATATCTATTATTAGACTACCTATTAGATGACAAGATATTAAATCTAGAATTATATTAATATTGAAAGGATATAGACCCTAGATAAATCCCAGCTGAGAATTCGCGAGCTTGGTAACAATATCACCACCCTTATCAAGGAAATAGTTTGAATTTCAATATCGGATATAGTTACTTTAACGTCTACGCAAGTAATTTTATCAATTAAACAGTGAATATAAAATAGCTAGTTATAAAAGCTTTGCGTCCAATGGAATTTCCCGTCAGGTAAATTACTAATTAAATTACAAACTTTAGTTTTCAATTCATCGTATAAGAATTGTTGTATAAGAAAGAAGGCTTTTGTTAATTTAGATTTTGACACTCAATTCGGGTTGTGCTCTGCTTGTAATAATATAATTCAATCATGATTCGAAAGACACGTGGCGCCATCTATTATTATAAGAACGTTATTGTTGTTTACCTCGGGAACTGTACTGTTTTTCGGGATAAAAGGTACCATTATGTCCGTTTCTGTACACCTGACAACGTATATGCAAAATTTCAGGATTTCAGGATGATCGGTTCAGTGGTTTAGGCGTGAAAAGGTAACAAACAAACAAACTTACTTTCACATTTATAATATTAGTAAGGAAATATTAATAACGAAATATTAGTAAGGGATTCAGGCTTCTCCTAATCCTGGATTTTTAGAAGTAAATCAAGTTATGATTTTTTCGTATGGGAACCCATCTCATAACTTTTTACGGTTCAAAAGATACATCCCTACGATAGACGAACAGACAGTGCGAGCCCTTGTTATAGGATCCCGTTGGTACCCTTAGGATATGGAACCGTAAAAACAGCCTTTCTGAATTAAAACAACAAAGCACAATCAAGCATAACCTATATTAAAAAGAAATACACGTTAATCATGATATCAATAAAGAAAATAAACAAGACATAACCACGATACCACAAAAATAAAGAAACAAAAGAAAGCCTCTTCAATACTGGACCATGCAGTAACCGTCTATTTCTTAAATGTAGGCCTCCAAGAGATATTCTCCAGCCCATGGAACTGTTTCTTCATATTTTGTTTGTCAGACCACTTGGAATTCAGGTAGCTGTCATCATCATCTTGCTCCAGCTTCTTCCATTCCTCTTGCTTCCTGTAAGCATGCAGAGACAGCTGCTTGCGATCTTCCTCGGACATGACGGGTTCCCGACCTGGAGCGCCTTCGGAGTTTGAGCAGAGCTTCACTGTCACTTTTGTCTTGTTGTTTTTACCTGAAATTTTGAAAGGACTGATAAGTATTTAAATTTTTTCTAACAGTCGTATCATGCACCGGTTTTTCTTTCATAGAATTCCTCATACACTCCATCCATCTTTCCTTTGGTCGACCTGTCCTTCTTATATTCTTTTTTCGTTGTTAATTACATGCATTTCATCCCTTCTCACAATATGCCTAAACTGATAAGTATTCAAATCTGGATGTCCTAATATTTATTCAGTTTCAATCCTTCGCGAAATTTTTGATTAACGGCTCCAAATTGTACGTTCAATTTCTCCTAAATCTACAATGTCAATTTCGTAAGGTCGTTAGTCTGGATATTTATATTAGGTCAATTTAGATACTGGATACATACGTAATCAAAGGTTGGAACTGTCTGTTGGAATATTTATCAAATTATACAAGTACTGTTTAATGTTATGCAAAATATTTCCACGAAAAAGATTCTAACCCAAACCAAATCCAAACTCTGACCCTATATTATGTGCATGGCTTGCTAATTATTATTGCTTCTCCTGCATGTGTATATTTTTGCGGGCGGGAGGACGGTGCTGCATCCTGCATATCTAGGCCTGGATCTTTTTTAGTGCAATTAGAACTAAATATTTTGTATTACATTTTTAAGGTCATGGATTTCCGCAAAGTAATACCAGATTCTTTAACTTATGGAAGTACTGGTTTATAGACCCGCGATGAACTGCTTTGCGACAAAATAGTGGAATCTGATAAATTTCTGTGGGCGTAAAAAGAGTGATAATAGTGATGATGATAATGAAAGTATTTTGAATCATATCATGATCATACAGGAAAGAGAACACAAATCAGAACTGGGAACTACATTCTCAGGGTCTACAAAACTAAAACATCATTCGATTTATTAAAATTCTGTCGCGTTTGCCAAATCTGAGAAGTAGAAATGCTAATAAACCTAGAAATTGATTGTGAGATATAAAATGCCTACCCAAATGGTCTCTCAACTTATTCCCACTGAGGAACTTCTTCCCAAAAGCCCACAGACAGGCCAGCGACGGGTCTATGACTTCCCCAGCAGCCTGGGTTCCTGAAAGATCCTCCACATTATCCAGTTCCATACGGACGGGGTCGTGGGGAGGCAGGCCTCCGGGAAACACGATCTTGGTGGCCCCTCGGAGCTCATCCATGGCACGCGCTACGTCTTTCTGGGTGAGGCATTTACGGAGATCCACCTGGAAATAGCATTGCAATTATTTATCATGATCAGCTGATAACGTTCCCACTGCTGGAATACAAGCTTTTGTGAGAGGAAGTTGGTCGTGATTAACGCCAGTTCCGAGTGTGGGCTGGTGGATCAATGTTTACTGCATTACCTAGTTATATTTTCCTTTTTCGTTTGATAAACAACGTTGGTTATAAGTGTCCTTGTATGATTGTAAGCTAGTAATAACTAACGGTGAAAATATATAAATTTCCATGGTAGGTATTTGTTCAAATCATGTTCAGCCCCGAAGGAATGTACTCGAACCGATATTATTATATCAGCTCATACTGTCGCACTGCTAGGCAACGAACTCCTTCCACATCTTCCGTTCCTCACAGCGGCTAACGTTGAGGACCAATCTCTCATGAAAGCATCTTATCTTTGCCTAGGTCTTTCATGGCGTCGCTTTTTGTTCTTTGATTCACTAAAAATATTGAAGTGTTTTTTTTCCCTTACATGTTTCTTACTAATAAACTCTTTAGCATCCTCGGCCGCCTTCTTCATGATCTCCTGCATGTTGGGAGCCGGGGCCAGGCCGCAGCGGCGTCCCATGTCGTCCTTGACGAATACATGATCTGGTGGGGCGCAGCGTTTGGCCCACGGGTCTTCTAGCTTTAGCTCCTTTATCTGTAATGTAAAAACATGTTCATGATACAAGTAGCAGTGCAATGTTGATGTAGATTTTAGGCACCGCGGAGTTTATGACTGTGAACGGCGGTGAAAAGTCTGTTAGACGCCTGTTGTTCTGTTTCTAACTGAGTTAGCTAATCTATTTACACCTCATCCCTTAAGCTGTTATTATTATTAACTACGTATATCATAACGAAATTATGTTTGATAATGTTCCATAATGCTTTAGCATCAGGGAACATTATTGTTCGATCTTGTCAGTTACTCAAAGAGAATTAAGATAAAATTTAAATGTCCTTAACATTTTTTCAAACTGCAAATAGATATAACAATATGTATTGTATAACTATCAAAATGGGAAAGGAATTACAGGGCGTTAAAAAACTCATCCACATCGCTGTCAATAGGAAAAGTGCTCAGAAGGCTGGCAGCATTGCCACGTTGAACGGCAATGCAGATTATTTGGCCAAAAAATGCTATCTTGACAATATTTCGAAATACTAAATTACACTCGGACTTTAACATTTGATTGTTTAATGTCAAAGTTTTCTTTCACAATAAAAAAACTCCATCTAACCTGTTCCTCCGTCAGCCCCTGCATCTCAAGCGGCAGGAAAGTCCCATGTTTCTGCAGTTCGTCCATCTCATAGCACAGCCTGGTCACCTTCAACCTCCCATTGAAGATCGCCGTGATATCCTTCACTACTTCGTCGACTTCTTTCTCCACATCTGTTTCATAAAGAAACTGGTTCTCATCGCCTCTTTTTACAAGGAATATTACCATTTTGAAGGTAACAACGAAATAAGAGATGTAATTACAATGCTGACGAATTTGTATGATGTTTATTGAACTAACAAGCGTTGCTATGATGTTGTCATGGGAGCGGTTGGTAAGGAAATAAAATGGTAGGGATGAGCACCAACAAATTTTTGGTGTACGAATTTTCTTGATTGGTAGTTATGTTGAAAAATAATCCGACTAACACGTGTTTAAGGTTGGTTATTTTTAGACTTTACATATTGGCAAATACCTACTACTGAATAACATAACATAATATGACGCCTGTAATCCCCGAAGGGTGATGCAGAGGTGTATCTAATAGTACCACCACCTTTTGCCAGTTATGTTTAAGTCCCATGTAATAAGGGGCCTGCCTATTGTCATCAACCGGGCACAAATAAAACCAGCTCATGATAAATTCCTGATAGAAAAACCCAATAACACCTTGCCCGATACGGGAATTGAAACCAGGACCTAATTCTCAGCAGTCGCGCTTGCGTCCTCGTTACTATTGTACCGTGCAACAGTGGGTAGGCAGAGCACAGTGGGAGACAGAACGGCGTCACGCGGCTAATAGCTGATAGGTCACAGGCGCGCGCGCCTGATTTTCATACGGCTGTTGTGTTATTGAAAGAGAACAAGTATCAAAAAAAAAGTTTCTTTGGGAAAGTTGTTTGTTATCATGTGTCGGCGCCTGCAACAGCGTGGATAACCGCGGGAAGGGCGCGGGGCTCGGGGTACCGAACCTGGCTGCGCGGGCGCCTCTACGCGCCCTGCCATACCACAGAGCTCACAGACGCCGGCCACTACGGGCATTTTCATTGCACGGTCTTCAAACATTATGTTAATTGTGGCATTACGCCTATGAATTCAGTCCGCTAATCTTTCTCTTATAAAGTCCCAACCGAGTCTATTCAACGACGTGCAATCACGTTTTTAAGGATCGGTCACTAATTACCAGTCACCCTTTATAAAATCTAATTTTGGATGTAATTAGTTTCGAAAGTAACAATTAAAGTATCTAAAAGCGTTTGTTTTGTGGTGGGCGTTTGTGTGTTGAAACAATGTACGAAAGTTAATTTTAGCGCTAAAATTGTGTAAATAATAATCGTTTTGTGTAGGTACTGATAATTAATATTATTTAATTTGACTCAAAGTTTGAACAGCCATAGGCGTACAATGACAGATAACGTCGAATTATTTTTTAACTCAATTAATATTTACAACAATGGGTAGTACATAAGCCATTAAAACCTAATTCAAAAGCACTCAAAACCACTTAAAACAAACAGTAACAATACTAACTCATCAATAACCATCGAAAGTTATCAAAATCAATACTCAAATCAAAATAATTACGACATTTCGACAGCTAACACAATTGATGGTATAATGGGTTCCTACAATTAATTGAATCGACGCTTTCCGAGTTTGCGCGAAGCATTGCTCTTGCGAATACAATAGGCGCTTTTGTTCTACCGTTGTTTCTGAGTTTCTCTCGTACGTGAATTCATTAGACTCTGGTTATGTTCTGTGTTTTTGTTTGTAATTAGTGTTTTATGGTTTCGACGCGAATTATTATTATGATTTTTAATTGTATTCCGTATTTTATTAAGTATTGTTTGTTATTAACAGAAATACGAACGGTTTATGTTTCAAAACATAAATTTTAAACTATCAAAGTAAAAATTGACACAATTAGTACACATGACACTAATATACTTTCAATTCAAACTTTTGATACGTGATCAGACCATCATTTTGTTTAAACAAAACAATTTGCACAGACGATTTCACAAAATATGTCTACCAACAGCGACCTCCAGCTAATGTTATTCAAGGGCCTCATAAACTATACAGCACTGTATCTTTAAATCTCGACTTTTATGACCTCTACCCAAGCTTCAAGCCTATTCACCCCCTACCATGCATACAACGAAAATACCGGCCGAAAAAAATCATAAAATACAAAAATAACCAAAAAAAAAGTTTCCGTCGCGCCGCGGCACGGGCGGGTCAGTTAACCTAATGTAGCGGAGATGGTCAGTGGGCCGGAAAATGCCGACCCGGCCTGATAAAACATCTAACTATAATTAAATATTTCGTATTTTTTCTCCGATACATCGTGGGGAGTCATGAAATATGTAACTTACTGTTTGTCTAGTGAGGTGGGTATTTGAACTGTCTCCTTTGACCGTTTTTTTGTAGCGATCAGTGTTCATGAATTTATCGTAAGTAGGTAATATCAAAGTTAAGTAACATCAAATGCGTATCTTTGTCAAAGTCTGTTGTTGTAACTGCAAGCAAAGATCATAATCTGTTTTTTTTCCCATCTTTTCAGAGGGTTCGGAATAGTTATGGCTTTCGCCTATTTGTTTATACCTTTGTGATATTTACGACACAAAGTAATGCTTGAATGTAATGTGATTGGACTCTTTTTTCAGAGAACCATTCGTTAGACAAAACGTTACCTAAGACGTTATCTAGAACTAACACTTCAATTGCATAACACATTTCACACAACACATCTCATCGCAATTCATTTGGGCTCGCCGCAGCTTGTCTTCTTCGTCAATTACTTAACACATTGCCAATCAAGGAAGAAGACGACATGTTACCGACCAAAAACTAACTATGCCGACTCCAAATAAATTGGGATAAGGGCAAAGGAATGATGGTTTTCAGTCAAAATTCGTTGTATGAAAGGCGAAATGTGGGTGTACTGTTATTTACACCTCTACCTAACCCTTCGGGGATTACAGGCGTAATGTTATGTTATGTAATTTGATACGACGTTAGTAAAAAATTGTTTACCAACATCACCCGCATGACCATGTCACTCAAGGTCTATACACCCATGCTGCACTTATCATCATCTGTCTAGCCTTTTCCCAATTATGTCAGTGTTGGCTTCCAGACTCACCGGTTATTTACATGGAGCATATCTGACCTCCATAACCCAGGTAGTACTGGGTAATACGCTGCCTCTTGGTAAGACTGTTTGTCAGACTTTCGGGCCACTGACTACCTGTAACGACTTACTCAAAGATTTACAAATCATGCTGCACTATAAGTGTGTACCTTTTATCATGTGGTTAGTGCCTAACCTGGTGTCAGAGTTTTTATGCCGCCCAGTCAGAGGCCCATCTATGACAAGGCTTTACATGCCGTTGAGAAATATCTTTTAGGCTTATAATGCCTAAGGTTTATAATTGTGTTAAACAATTACCACGCAGAAAATGTGATCAAAATAATATCACACCACCAATAACTTGCATACGTGAGCACAATCCCTAAACACAACTCCGCCATAGATTACATACAGCACACAAATCACTCCGTTTATCGAGATGTCCCAATTCGAATAGATAATCGTTTGTATCGAATATCCTGCACGGCCGATTGAATCGAGTTGCATCCCTATATCGATACATCGAGATAGTTTACGTTTCATCGGGCGCCTGAACAAACATACTGAGGGTTGCCATGTTTTTCTTGCATTGAGGGAATAGTTCTGAAAAGAGTGGGAAATAGAACGCTAGTTGGAGAATACGACAATACTTACGTAGGTAGGTAAGCTGTGTCTTTTCCTTGTAGTAGGCTAATTTCTTTAGGCACTGTTATATTTAATGCCATTTTTTATTCAAAAATGATCGAAACGTGCTTTTCCACTGGGTTAGACAGGTATAGCCTTAGGACACATACATTTTCGTCGTCATTCATTATTCAGACTGGATACAGAAGGCAACAGGGTGTTGTGTCAGATGGGCTGCTGCAGGTACAACTTGGTCCGGTGGGGTTATTCTGATGAAGCCGTGCCGCGAGCGTGATGAGTAACTGCGGTGCCTCAACGCAAACTATGGCTCACTACCTGTCCTGCTCTATGTTTAATTCCCCTTGCACTTTGAGGGATCTGCCCGAAGCCACAACCAACGCCGTCGAAGTGGCAGAGTTCTGGTCAAAACAAATTCGTCAAAACGACGAAAAGAAGAGGGCGTTGTGTTATAGTTGGCGAGAGGCCTATATCTAGCAGTTAGGGTATGCACTCGGTTCTATAAATACATCTATAGAACCACCCGGTTATTTCAAGGTTTTTGTAGAACCGGGTAGCATGTCCTACTAGTAGTGGTCTTTGATCGGCTCAGTCATACTTTCAATTGAACTTTGTTTATAATAAATCGTAATCAAAACCCTCATATAACCTATTTTTATTTATTACCTACCTACCTACGTCCCACTAGTTACAAGTGTTACAACCAGCCCTAAACCCAACCTGTCAGATTCATCTGCATAAAGTTTTTTACGATCATGAAAGTGGACCATGAAACAGGGTCAGCAGCGTGGCAGCCTGGCCGCTGGGCCGTTTAAAGCAGGTTTCCAACAAGCGGGTGATCTAGTGGGTGCCAAGAGCGCTCGTTACATTGTGTTTTTGAGCAAAAAGAGCCTCCGAGGTCGCGGGTCGTGTAACAGTTGGTGCTAGTTTTTTGGATGCAACTTGAGGTTGTTATTTTAGAGCATTTTTTGTTAGGGATGTGTGTTACTATTTCGTTGGTAATTTCAGATTTTAAATGTCTAATTTTCGTAAAATGCATGTGACTAAAAAGGTAATGAATATAAATGTGAATGGATGAGAGAGAGAAGGTAATGCAAAGTTGAATGGATTGTGTAAGGAATGATGATATGACAGCAAAGCAAATGAGGGATAGCGTGACAGTTGACAGGTGGTAAGTGGAAGAAGAAGGCGTGTTGCACCAACCCCAAGTAAAATCGGACATAGACAGGATTAATTTTCACGGATATTAATGTTGAAACTGTAGGAGCAATGTAATCGCTTTGGTTTTCCTTAGGTTAGAGTAAAGCAAAAGCTCTTACCTTGTTTTGTATGAGAGCAGTTGAAAGCGAATGAAATATGTATGATCAAAGTTCAATACATGGAGAGAAAAAACAATATCCAATAGTAAAAAATGCTGCCTAATCCTGCACGAATGAACTGCACTGCAATAAACAACATACTCCTAATATTTATTCAGTTTCAAATTGATATTTATTTTCCATCATCATCATCATTATTCTCTTGCGCTTATCCCAATTTATTTGGGGTCGGTGTTCTTCCATACTTCTCTATTACTCGTCATCACATCAGACACCTTCTTTCTTGCAATATCATCCTTCACGCAGTCCATCTATCGTTTCTTTGGTCTTCCTCTACTTTTATACCCTTCGACATTCAGACTCAAGCCTTTCCTCTCGATATTTTCCTCATTCCTCCGCATCACATGATTTGGTATCATATGACATCCGATTATCAAACAACTAAAATTGATATTTATTTTCCATATTTTATATTAATGTCCATCTCCTTGTTCCAGATACCGCACATAATATGCGGCCACAGACACGGCCACGACATCTCCACGGAAGACCCCGAGATTATTGACCAGCACCACGACAACACTACACATCATGGGAAGGTCAGTTGAGACATTTACAAAAAGCATTCAGTTTAGCGTCAATAATTCAACAGCTAGTAAGAATTACAGGGAGCACCCTTCCCGAAGCCGTCAATCAAGCATTCTGTACATCAAACTAAGAAACTTTACGCAAAAATTAGTGCCGGGAATCCACTTTGTTTTTGTTGTTTACGGTAGCGCTCAATGTAACGCACTCAAAACATTAAAAACATTGTGCTGATGTATAGTACAGAGGTGATGGAGGTATTTAAAAAATAATACCGCTCTGACGGGAAAAAGAAGTAAAAACGGGTGCCTTTCGGATGCTTTTACACTTTATAATTATAAGTGAGACGTTGGGAGTGTGCCACGACCCGCACGACGATACTCACGCAAAGGAAACACGTGAAACACGCCTGTCTCGCTTGACGCAAGTCGCATCGCCTAAGGTCGCGTATGGAGCGTAAAAGGCCGCTTTTCATCAGGTAGGCGATTGTCATGTTTGTCAAACGAACTTATTAATTATCGAACTCCAAAGAATAACAGTTTGATTTCAAATATGCAAAATTGCCTTTTTTTCAAAGATCAAACCATTCATTTGACGCCCGTCAGCGAGGCGTTAATAAAACATATCGAATGGCCCGGCGCCCCAATCAAAACACTTTGAAAGCTGGTGCAAATTAAAACGGCACAAAACATGTTAGCTAGCTTTTAGTTTTTTTTTTGCGATGTTTAATCCAATAGAGCTAAATAATAACAGCAGGGTTGATTCTCGAGGTTAAGCAGTGCTTGCCGAGGTTGAACCGTGGATGGGTGTACATCTATACTTCCCAAGTTCCTTTCGTGCCTCAGATATCACGTGAAGCCGTTGGTCTCGGCTATCATTTGTAGATCTATTACAGTAGCTACAGGACAATCAGTCTTACCAAGGGTAATTACCCAGTACTAACTGGGTTGCGGAGGTCAGATAAACAGTCACTCCATGTAAAATACTGGTATTTAGCTGCATCTGGTTTGACTGGGAGCCTTCCGACAGGCATAAGCTAATAGGTAACCAAACTTTCTTTGCTTAACTATTTGGGGATACAAATTTGATGTTATGTAATGTTAAAGCAGACATAAAACACAATGAAAATATTCACTGCCTCAATGGTCGAGTGGTCGCAAACGCGAATGCTGAGCTTGAGGTCCTGGGTTCGATTCCCGGGTCGTACGTGTTATTGGGTTTTGCCATCAGGAATTTTGTGCCGTTTTGATAACAATACGCTCTCCCCGTGTTACAATCATGAGACTTAAACATAACTGGCGAAATGTGGGTGCACTATTAGGCACTCCTCTGCCTAACCTTTCAGGGAACAGGTGTGATGTTATGTTATATTATGAAAATATTCTTACAAAGAAAAACCTAATTATTTTGTACCAAAATTCAAAATCCTACAAATATTAGATCCGAAACAAATGTACAACGAATTTAATTATCACGATACAACGAGTGTTTGTAAAAGAGCAGGGTTAAAAATGGAGGTATGGGGTGGCAGCTGACAAATTGAAGTTGTACACCCGAGGGTTGAAATTTGCATACACGACAGTATTGTATCGATGTTTGAAGTGTAGGCGAATAGCGATTTGATTTTTATGTGTTGCAAGGGAATTTGAGCTTTATGTGGTATTAGACACTATCACTTTTTTTGTACCAGCATACATAAGAGTCAGTATTTTCACCTGCTTTTTTGCTTCAAAAAGAGGTACATACCTAAAGTTTGTTTTTATTCAAAAACAGTTCAGTGATGCAGTTGCATCGAGAATACTAGTATTCTGGATGAGAACTCAACCATGTGTAGTGGGAGAAGAAGATGATAAAATGGTAGAAGCTAGTGATGTGGTAGCAATATTGAAATGCTGATTTTTTTCCTAATGTTCCAGGTCTTCAGAAATAATTTTCACGGAACCCTAATCTTTTTTATAAAATAAAAGTAGCCTTAGTTACTCTTAACTCATAACATCAGCTATCTGCCAGTAAAAGTCCCATCAAAATCGGTTCAGTCGTTACGGAGATTAGCCGGAGCAAAGACAGACTGACAAAAAAACAAATGGTTTTTGTTATAAGTACCGTATATGCTTTCATATGCATCCAGGTAAAAGCTGTACTTTTGGAATTACAACACTTCAATTTTATTTATTTGTATAGATGTAATTTTTCTTGAGGGTGTGAAACGGGTTTTCACCTAAACACCTGAACATCATCCAACAGCCTCGAACTCGAACTGTCTCGAACTGTTGGATGATGGTGATGATGATTATGTCTGGGGCACATCAGATAACTCTTCAACAAGGAAAAGTCTCCTTAGATGCCAGCGACCCGACGATCCCCATCTATTCCAAAACCCGCTTAAATCTTATTCCTTAAACTCGACGACCCCCCTTTGACGGGTACGTTTCGATTGTAAATTTCAGCGCAAACCGGTTGTTGTTATTGCCGTCTTGTTGGCTAGCGCCTCCAGTGCTCTGCCACTAAATGTGCCGTCAGTGCCGTCACTTATCCTAGTATATTGGCTGGGAGGTTGGTGTCATCGGTAGGACTACATTTATTTGTGAGCCGTCCCTCGTCTGAACTGTGTTGGGTCGGAGGCTAACTGAAGAGGCTGGATGGGAGTATTTTATGCGGTTGGTAATTGTTTTCGTTGTGTTTTGTTTTTATTGTAAGGCAAAACATCTAACATATATATTTACTTACTGTGAGTTTCTCGCTGTATCAGTTTTTAAGTTATTTAGCTTGTCTAAATAAACATCATCATAACATCACGCATTGTAATCCCCGAAGGGTTAGGCAGAGATGTAAACAAGTACACCCACTTTTCGCCAGTTATATTTAAGTCCCATCAACCGGGCACAATTCCAGACTCCGTGGCTGATACTGAAAAATTGATGAAATATTACTCAATATTTAAAACCCGTTTCACAGCCTGTTATACCCTGTATACATCTACACCTCTACATTCTCAAATGAAACAAGACCGTCTATACAATAAAATGAATATAAAAAGTAATACGAACCCATAAAATCCTCGGAAGGCGCACAATAGAAATAATGGGCTGCGTATGATATACAACGCGTTTCTAGAGCGAGTATAATAATCGTAACGCGCGGATTAAACATTTATGTACTGGAGTACGTAGACTGGCGACTAAATAGTCGTACATGGCATGCGACTGACCTCTTTGGTCAAGAGAGACACGCTCAAGCTCAGACACACGTGAATTGGGACTGCCACTGCGGAGAAAAACAAATACAAAGGCAAATGAATAAACAAGAGACTAACGCGTGAGTCGCGTCGCAAATCGCAAAGCCCGAGGCCGTTAACGGGGCGTAAACGCCGAACTTCACCGAAGCGAGGAGACGATGCGAGACGAGAAGAAATGTTTTGTAAATCACCAATGGAATTTCGTTATTCACACTTCTCGTCTCCGCTTAGCTTTAGTGGAAATGGTTGAGCAGAAAGGACAAGAGATGTCTTGTAATTGTTTAGGCCAGCGGAGACAACCCGTCTCGTCCCCGCTGGCCGTGTGAGCATCGTGCAATGAGCGGTGTGCTGTGAGCGGTGTGCTATGAGCGGCGTCCGATGAGAGGCGTGCGGTTTGCGGCGTGCTGTGTGCTGTGTGCGGCCTGCGGTGGATACACCCTAGCTCTTACGCATCTCCACCCGTCTCAGCTTTGGTGGAGTCTGGACCTTCGTCGTAAATGGCATGCTACAAGCCGACCATCAACTGCTTAGTAGTGTACGGAGAGTTAGCCTGCGCGTTTCATTTGTTTACAGCTACGAACGCTTACGTAGCATGATCATGGGTCACAGTAGACGATCCCACTTACATATCCATACAAAGTGAAGCTAAGATCCCCTAGGTTTGTGACTTAGAAGTTCGCTGCTGTGTACGGGTGTACTTCAGATATTGATTAGCAAGTTTAGCAAGTAATATAGTATCTGCAGTGTGTTGTAGTGTCCTCGTTTGGGATCTTATTATGATGGATATGGATAAACTATACAACTTAATACATCTATGCAACTGACTTTGCTTCCCTTTAATAGTTGCAGTTTCAGTAGTGAGCTGGTGCTAGGTAGTATTTTAGTTAATAAATTAATATAAATTCGTAGTTTCTAACTAGCGAAATGTAGGTGGACTAATAAGTACACCACTGCCTAACCCTTCGAGGGTTATAGGCATGATGTTATGTTATGTGTGTGTGCGTAGTTACTGTTTTTTGTCAGTCAAGAAAAATAACTTAAGAGTAACCAATTTTAATTAACACTTGATTAGTTTATCAGATGGACTTAGAAACACCTGTGGACAAAGACTACTATGTTCTGTCACACACTTGAAAAGTATTTCTTATTTCTTTTTTTCTTCTTCAATATTAATATAATTCAAAATATAACCCTGTCTTCGCCGTCACTCAGTCGAATACACAAAATAAAATTACTCCGTCAAAAAGTCGCAAGTGTATATCTCCGCATCATTCGCTTCCATGTCTGTGTGGAATTACATCGTCATTCCGTCTGCATGGCGGCACCACAAAAGACACGCGAGCAACAAAAAAACGTAGCAAATGAGGAGTTATTGTCTATTGCTCGTTATTTTCCAATATAGAATGACGTAGCTCCGTAGCTGAGTAGCGCTACGCCGTAGCGTTGGTGCTACGCTGTTACGAGTTACAGAATAACGTTTTGTAAAAATTCTGTTTGTTTGAAGACGTAATAGAAAAATAAGTTCAGTTTTAGTTGAGATTCACTTTTCTATTCTGAGTTTATTTATTAATAAAATCAAGTAGGTACATATAAGTATGTTTTAAAGATCATTTTATACAGTACAATAGACCTAGACCCTCAAACGATTACCATGAATTCAGAACATTTTAGACCCCCATCGTGAAAAGTTTTCGTCGGTTATAAAAAAACTGCTGTTTCCTTCAAAATTCAATACTTTCACGGTCAAAATAAATGATAAGGAACAACTGATTTTTTAATGAACTGGAAAACATTTCTGATTGATATAAAATTATAATTGAAGTCATAGTTACAGTTTGTTGTCGATGTCACTTATATGTAATTACATGCTAGTATCTAATTTTTCAATACCTAATCTTTCCTATGGTTTAAATATAACTAAAATAGCAATTCATGACTTCTTTTGTTAGTTGGGTCTTACCTGTTAAAATAAATGTTTGTATTAAATATTAAAATCACTCTTCAGAGTGCCGTCATTTTATTTCTCGTATTCTTCCCAGCAATCCCTTCATTTACCCATTCCCTTTCATTTGATACCCATATTATGGGAATGCATAAAACTAGACTAGTTACTGTCCGCCATCTTTGGGAGTCCGCCATATTCGATTTAGAATGACGTCACTTAGCTAACCATACATTGTCATCCAAACTAAACATGTATGCAAAATTTCAGCTCAATCGGGAACCGGGAAGTGGGTCAAATTTAACTTCTACGATTTTGTACACAGTTACAGGTGAAGTTAATAAAAGCGTATTAAAAAATGTTCTCAATCAACATATTTACTAAGTGCTTTTAGTCCTTTTTTATTGGCGCTTCCATTAATGACTGTAACTTGACCTGACCTGACCTCTTCAGTATATAAATTCTCGATTCTTAAAACAATTTCCTCTTGCTCACGAGCGAGAGGTGTTAACCTAGAATGGCACTTTATAAGACCATCACGTTTTCCACTCACTTACAGTAAATTTTGTTCTGTTTCGATATGCATTACTAAGATAACTGCGATGTCGGAGTGTGTTGCAATAATCTTGTTGATGGTGTTTTATGCTGCTATAACGATAATAATGGAATCAAGCGTTTTTTTGTGAAATCCTATGTTACAAACACATCATCTGGCTAGACTTTACCCAACATGTTGGGATCAGCTTCCAATCTATCCGGATGCAGCTGAATACCAGTACTTAACATAAGTTTGACTGCCTGCACCTGCACAACCCAGTTAGTACTGGATAATACGATACCCCTTGGTAAGACTGATTGTCAGACTTTCGAACCACTGACTACCTGTAACGACTGTCAAAGATCTACAAATGACAGCTGGGACTAACGGCTTAATGTGCTGTCCGACGCACGGAGGAAAGTCGGTATGTAATGTGTGGTCATCCATCCACAGTCCAACCTAGTGCGGTTTAGCCTGAAGATTGATCCGAGCGTCTGTTATTTAACCACGACCTCCTCAAGCACTCATAACCCTTCTTTACATACTTCTAAACAACCCAACACGTCTTCAAACAAAAACAAAAAATAACCTATCACAAAATTTAACAGATCCGAAAATCCAGGCGAAACAATTACTTATTCGAGACAGGGAGATGCAAAAACATCACGCGCTGGCAAATCTCTTCCTCATGCGCTCACGGAATCACAAACATGGCGGCGAGGAATATTGAGAGAAAGCTTTGTATTGTTTCTGAAAAGGAAGGATTAGTTGATGTGCAATTGTTTGGAGATTATTGATACTGACGGGCTATGATTGGGCTGAAGAGGCTGAAGTTCAAGAAGATTGTGACTGTGAAAGTTGAGATGTTCAGAATATACAAATACACAACAGCTTGAATTTATGCTAGCCTAGTACCTTTGATGGGTTATCAATGTACGACGAACGAAAAGACGAAACATAAAATGTAGACCGCTTTTTTTGTGTGCTGTCTATGATAAGTATGGTCCGAAAGCCTGACAACCAGTCTTTCTAAAGAGTATCGTATTACCCAGTAATAACTGGGTCGTGGAAGTCAGATAGGCAGTAGCTCCATGTTAAATATTATTCAGCTGCATCCGGTTAGACTGGAAGCCGAGTCCTACGTAGTTGGGAAAACGCTAGGCAAATGATGATAAGCGTGGTCTCTTCGTTCTGACTATATTAACATTTACCGGGTACAAATCTTGGTAACAACTTTTTAGGAATGAAAAGGAGAAATTTAACTGCTTTTCCTGAAGATCGAGGATCTCACACTCAGATTTGCACTAAGCAACAAGATTATGAGGAAGTTGATCTACGTAATTCTTATATATAAAAATCTCGTGTCACGGTGTTTGTGGTCGCACTGCTCCGAAACGGCTCGACCGATTTTTATGATTTTTTTAAGTATATTTGGTAGGTATTTATTTATTTATTTATTAAAGCTTTATGCACAAGTAAAAACTGTACAAAGGCGGACTTAATGCCATAGGCATGAGAATAGGTCATAAAATACACACCGCTAATTTCACGCGTATGAAGGTCGCGGGGCACAGCTAGTATTTTATAATACACCGTGACTTTTTAGTCGTCTTATAAAGGTCGTCCACTCAATGTACCCGACATAAAATAGCTCTAGGCGCGTTTTTTTTTATCTTCCATAATAGGTACAAAGAAAAATAATAATATAAAATTAGAATAAAATTTATGAAACATACTGTTAATGATGTTTACGTGTACCAGCACACGAGTTCAGTAGATCATCGCTCGCAACAGGATGTTTTAACTACCTCATGAGTCATAATACTGAATAATATTTTTATTTAAAATCTCATAAATACCTATTTTTTTTAATGAATGTTTAGTATTCATTTAATACATGAAGTGGGCTGCCGTGGTAAGACGACTAAAAAGTCACGGTGTACGTTTAAATTTTTATCTGCGCAGTAGATAAGATGGCGAAACATGAATTGTCATTGTTTTCTAAGTAACTGGATTTTAAACATCAAATACTTTAAATCCATTCAGCCAGTTCAATTAGTCGATTTCAAACATTTTACGCTTTGATATACAACGTAAAGTAACGATAATAATTTGAACGCATACATATCAAGACGGATTCACCCAAAAATACGAATATTCTCACTTACATGTTAAAAATTCTCCTCAATTACCCGCTCTGTTGATCTCGTTCGCGAGCCAATCATAATGTTTTACTTATACATACCTATTATCCATAAGTAGCTCACGGTATAATGTTCGTGAGTGAGTCTGTCATACGCGGTGGCTGTATAATGTATAACTTTATACCAATGCCATGCTGGGCACGTCGCCTCGCCGCCTGCTTTTATAATGACGTTATTTTGAGATTCTAGTAGGTGGTGGATTGAGAAGATCTGGGAACGGGTTGATATGGCTAGGCAGTGTCCAAAATTATACGTACTCAGATCCGAAGGTCAAAATTGTTACAATCTCCAAGTTTTATTGATGGGGATGGCTTAGTTATAGAAAAAGGCATAATTTTGCTTTTATTTAACAGCATACAAAAAAGTACATTCATACTAGAGTGTACAGGGACCCTTCACAAAGCCGTCAACCAAGCATTATGTACATCAAATTAAGTAACACTGCGTAAAATTTATTGCTGGAAAACGACTTTTATACAACACACTTTTCACTACACACTATGAAAATTAATTTAGTTTTGCTGTTGAGAGTAAACTGATGAATGACCGTTAAAAATATTGTTATTATATTGCTTGGTGCTATAGAATCCTTTATGAGCGAATCCGACTAGCACTTGGCCAGATTTTTACAATTCTCAATACACTAAAATTTTTACAAAAAAAAATTAACGCGACCTAAAAAAACTACAAAAGTACATCAATTTGGTTTTCTGTCCCTAAACCTTAGTATAGCTGCACCCTGATGCAGAAAGGGTTTAACGTAATCCTGTCAGTACGGGCAGCCACCCCACACTGCCACTGCGGGAAGCGTCACTTTTATCGAATTTTCCGATTCAAGTAATCTGGCCAAATTATGAAAACGTACGGCGGTGGGCTGCGTTTTAAAACGTCACGGCTGTGGAATTA
Organism: Noctua janthina; assembly: GCA_963576755.1. Classification (NCBI taxonomy): domain Eukaryota; kingdom Metazoa; phylum Arthropoda; class Insecta; order Lepidoptera; family Noctuidae; genus Noctua; species Noctua janthina. Next base: position 13,531,048 of record OY755074.1, read on the forward strand.
ATTTAAATGTAAACAATGTTAAAATATATGATTGTTTTCTTCATGTAATTTTGGGTTAATCACGATAACAATTTGAAATCAACAAGACAGGGTTGTGAAGGTCAGATAGGCAGCTTCATGTAAAATACTGGTACAGCTGCATAGGGTTAGACTGGAAATCAACCCCAACATAGTTAGAAAAAGACTAGGCAGATGAAGAATTTTAAATATTCAACAGTAAATAAGCGATAAATATAATAAGTAAGAGAGCGGTAACGTAAAACGATATGTTTAGGTATGTGATTTCCTTGCTGAGCTGCAGATGTTTGATGAGCCCTCTTGGCCCGATTGACTTGACATGACTTTTCCAAAATTAACTTGTAATATTTATCCTTCATAGAAGCCTTACAATAAAAAAAACAGCACAGCAGGTACAAACTAAAACTCAACCTGCTTCCTGTTAAAATTAAAACTCTGATATTTTTTTCTCGCCCAGCGTCACCGATCGCGATACCCTCCCGAATGTTTCCAATCATGAGCAGCGCACTGTCACATCGCATGCAATTATCCCCGACTGTACCGTGACAGCCGATCACTAGGCTTCTGTTGTTGACTGTACACCGAATCTTCTCGCTGCCTCTCTGTAAATAATGGGTAATCGGAATCATGAAGGATTAATTTACATGTTATTACTTTCATGCGTATTTGTTTGTTCTTTTCGTTCATTTAATACTTGCAGTAAGTTTTATGGCTCGTTAAGTAGGTTTACGGATCTGTTACAAAGGTTTTGTTTAAATTAATTAAAATATAGTAACGATCGACGGAACAAGACGTACTAAACCAAAATCTTGCAAAAATTAACATGTTACTGTCAAATTTTGAATCGTTACATCACTTTTATCAATTTAATAGCCTCGACCAACATCTGAGGAGGCTCTCGCTTGGCAGCTGGATCAAGGGCTTGATTCAGAAAGCAGTACTTCTGGACACGGCGCGTATCGTTAGGAGCTTCCTCTCCCAAGAGCTCTGACCACCGGTAGCTCGGACCCTTTTTCCGATACCGGTGGGCTACTATTATTTATATTTTTTTAATGTTATTTATATAATTTTTGTTGTTAAAAATATTTAAAAATGTAATTAGTATGTAAGGAAAATGAATAAACGATATAATCCTAATCCTAACTAATATTATAAATGCGAAAGGCAGTTTGTTAAACAAACAATGTTTGTCATCATTTCAAGCCTAAGCCACTGAACCGATCATCCTCAAATTTTCGATATACGTTGTCAGGTGTACAGAAACGGACATAGGGTACTTTTCATTCTGAAAAAAAGTACTGTTCCCGAGAAAAACTTCAATAACCTTCTTATGATAATAGACGGCGCCACGTGTCTTTCGAATCATGATTAAATTATATTATTACAAGCAGAGTACAATCCGAATTAATTGTCAAATTCTAAATTACCGCTTGCGAAGCCGCGGGCAAAAGCTAGTTATAATATAATATTTAAATGAAAAATATCTTCATAAAAAATACAGTCATTATTTGTAAAATACAGCCAACAGTCTGATTCCACTAATTTACAAACAATCATTACAGTGGTAGGTCGATTGTGTGCTTGACACATTTCGTTTTGTGTTGTTTTGACATATCAATCGGAAACACACAGTTGACAGACCACTGAAATGTTTATTAATTTGTGAAATCAGGGTCCTGAACACAATGTAACTTATGGAGCTACATGTCTCTTCTGGACCGTGACAGTAATCGGAACTAACGCCGCCATATCATTTTTCAAAACTACCAAAAAAATACCCTTAAAGACGCTGAACGGCACTTGTTCTCCCCGTCATTGTGATACATTTTTGTTCCGGACCATACCTGGAAACCTTCTAGTTACGACAATATTGTAGGCCATAGTTCCAATTTTTTTTACACGTTTTTAATGTTATATCTTTTAATACCCCCATGACCCCTGTACTATTCAATGCTTCCACGCACAATGTTTTGAGTGCGATACATGGAGTCCGACCGTAAACCGTGATTTTTCATCCCAATAAAAAAGTCCTTCCCCAGCAATAATTTTTGCGTAGAGTTACTTGGTTTGATGTATATAGAATGCTTGGTTGTCGACTTCGTGAAGGGTCCGTTTACACTTTATACATATATCAATGACGTTTCTACTCTTTGAAACTCCACCCCAAAACGAATCGAAGTAACTGTGAAAGTTTTCTCCTTTCATTCAATAACTAATTCAATCTTCCTTCTACAGGACCGCGGCGGCTGGTCGCAGTGGAGCGAATGGTCTCTATGTTCACGAACATGCGATGGAGGCGTGTCCCGACAGCTACGGACTTGTTCGTCACCTGCCGGATGCCGTGGCGAGCCAGTGCGCTACAAGATCTGTAATATGCAGGTGAGTTCTGTCGCCCTAGTAACTGAGAGTAAATGATCATTGTGACGTCATCAACTTCACACACGTTCGACACCCTGCTTTAAGATCTCTAACCTGTAAAGTGCAGGTGCTACCTGTTTTTTTTTCGTCATGATATGTCGATAGATCTTTTTATAAGCGTTGACCTGAACCCTGCACTTCAACGACGGCAACATCCTTCAAAGTGCTAGTGGAGTTGAAGAAAGAGTAAAACAGGAGGTTGTAATTAATGCTCCACAGTCACACATTGCATCCTCGGAATACCATTGAACTAAATTGTACCTGCAGCAGCCCATTGGACTTCGTAGTTTAGATATTTCCTGGTAGACCAATGGCAGATGATGGTCCGCTGGGAGCTTTTCTTACATGCTCAACATATTCAGCTGGAGGAAGATGCCTTAGTAGGATCCCTAGTAATTAGATCCGCATGACGAATGATACAAAACGCGCCGCATATCGGACGGAGATGGTAGGTACGACCGTCCGGAGAAATTAATGTTTCGCATTTCTGCTGTGGCTCATGCTGCTTACGTTTGAAAACGAGGGTAGCAACGATATGGTAGGCTGATAACCGTCACTGGAAATGTTGCGTAAAATTACTCTTTAATTTACATAATTTGTTAACGTAATCACTAACAACAGCAGTTATTGCAACAGACAGATGCAGCGCCGCTCAATGTCATTATATTTACCAATCACCTTTAAATCCTTTCCCAACAATAATTTCTTTCACCAACACACAGCCGAACAACAAACAACGCTTTACTCGATATCGTCGCAATCAAAGTGTCGCATTGGATTCTCGATAATTGCGCCATACACTGGCGGCCGAAATAAATGGGGCGTTAACTTAATGAAACTGTTTAGCTCGCCGTTCCACCCCGTTGTGGCGCTCTTAAATGATTAGTGAGTGTGGGTAAGGATTAAGGTTTTTCGTGTATCGTTATTGAGGTTTTTTGGTTGAGAAAATTGATTATTATTCTAGTACCTATTATTGAAACTATTTTTTTTTGTGTTTTTCGACGGTTTGATAGAGTAAGATTCGAATAAAATCATATTTTGTCTGACATTTATGTTTTAAGCTTACTACATAATAATTACCTCTGTTAGACAACGTATGATTTAACAGTAATTATTCACTGTAATAGGAATAATTAGAATAGGATCCCAGTCATTAGTTATCTAATGGTGAAAACTAGAATATATTTTACGAGTTATTCATTACACTAGATACCAAAACTTATTAGAGTTACAAACTGTTCATTATTTTATTGTACTCATTGCATGACCCATTTTACTAATATTAACATACGCCCCGTTCACGACCTCTGACGATGCCCCTTTCGTCATACGACACGAGCCTTTATCACTTGTTACTTTCGCATGAGTACCTCCGCATCGCAACCTAAGCAATTTTTTTTCATTGGTTTTCTCTGAACTCGCTGTCTCAAAACGCACTAGTGGACGAGCGGTCATCAATGAAATTACCAAGATGATCTGTGTGAGTTGTACCTAAACAACAATTCACACGAAAATAAGACTTAAACTTAAACTTAAATTAAATCATGTCAACTCCCCCATAAAACTAAAGAAAAGATTACGATTACAGTTCTATAAATCAGGGTCCCTCACAGTAATAAAAAATTTACAAAAACAATTGTGTGCCGTTTACATTGTCCCCCTGTGTACAATACGGACGATACATTGTCTACGGAACCGTTCTTTATTAAATACATGTAGAACGCATGGTCGTGAATAAAATGGATTTCAACTGTTTTTTGTAAGAGGCGAATAATGCATGACTGTTACGATAAACGCATTTAGTTAACAATTACACATCAGAGGTGTACCTAATAGTATATCTACATTTCGCCAGTAATGTTTAAGTCTCATGTAAGAGGCGAGCCTATTGCCATCAACCGGCCACAAATCCAGACTCCGTGGCTGCTATAGAGAAATTCTTAATGAAAAAACCCAATAGCACTTTGCCTGACCTGTTAATCGAACCCAGGACCTTATGCTCACCAGTGATAAAGTATTCATTAGAGAAGGATTAGTAGCCACAAGTCGTTTGCCCGAAGGGATTTCCTATCGGAAAATTCTAACTTTCATTCCCTGTAGAGGTTGAATGTTCATCATATCGTCGGGGATAGTGCAAATCGGCGGAACTAGCATTGGATAATTCCGCGTATCTGACAAAAATAGCCAATTTCAATTACGCATTGTCGAGCGACTAAATTAATGACTTTAATAGATTTCTACTGTTAACAATACACAACACATGAATTGTTAATTCATGTAAAAATGAGGTCAAAAATCGTTGAAATAAGAAAATATATAAACGTATAACCTTCCACTGTAAACCTACACGTAGTGCAGATACGCGCACTTAACGTCTGGTAGATTCGTGGATTTGGACTATCCCTGACGATATTATCCTTTGTGCACACACTTTCGATTTATGAACTCACACTCGTTCTACAGTTCTTAAATTAATAATGTCGTCGTAGACAACTTTTCTACTAGAAAGGCCAAAGTTCGAGTCAGACTGACACACGGAGGGTTCCATACCACCGTACAATATTGAACACTATTTAACGTGTGGTTAGTACCTAACCTGGTGTCAGAGTTTTTATACCGCCCATGGGCCTCTGACTTGGCTTTACATGCCCTCGAGAAATATCTCTTCGATTCTTCGGATTTTTGTGAATATTGTAAAACTATCACCAGCATAGGCATGCTGGTTTTACTCACGATGTTTTCCTTCACCGAAGTAAGTGATAATTATACAATATTCACAAGAATCCGAAAAATCAGAGGTGCGTGTCTTGGGTTCGAACTCGAGACCTATGAACCGTACCGTACAATATTGAACACTACTTATAACGTAATTATTAAGATCGACCGATCGCGACCCGGTCGGACCGGGTCGATTGGTTGTTAGTATTAGGCCCAGAAGGAGATGGCGGGACGAACTCGACTCTTTTCTCAAAGATTGGCCACAAACAGTTGTAGATATTGTCTCTGCCCTGCAGAGGGACACAAATGGCTGATAAATAAATATAATTACATAGTTATTATTGAGTCTGAGGAGCTCGTGGCTAAATAATAACAGCCGCTCGGGTCGATCTTTAGGTTAAGCCGAACTTGCCTAGGTTGGTCTGCGGATGGGTGACCACCCATTACATACCGAGTTTCCTCCGTGCTTCGGAAAGCACGTTAAGCCGTTGGTCCTGAATGTCATTTGTAGATCTTTGACAGCCGTTAGGTAGTCAGTGGCCTAAAAAGTCTGACAACCAGTCTTACTAAGGGGTATCGTATTACCCAGTACTAACTGGGTTGTGGAGGTCAGAAAGGCAGTCGCTCCATGTAAAGTACTGGTATTTAGCTGCATCCGGTTAGACTGGAAGCCGACCAAAATATAGTTGGGAAAAGGCTAAGCAGATGATCAGTTATAATTGAGTCCACACTCTGTGAAAATTTCAGGTGTCTGCTATTACGGTTCAAAAGATGAACGGACAGCGGAACCTACATAATAGGGTCCCTTGGGCATCGAACTAACAGAACAGCCTACAAGAAGTTACTTGCTTATCCTACTATATCCTACTAATATCATAAATACGAACGTTTGTGGTGATGGATGGATCTTTGTTACTCTTTCACGCAAAAACTACAGACCGGTTTTGGATGAAATTTGGCACACAGATAGTTTATAACCTGGATTAAGATATAGGATACTTCTTATCCCAATAATATGTTCCTGTGGGACAATTATCGAACTCCACGTGGACGAAGCCGAGGGCATAATCTAGTCTAAATATAAAAGGAAAGGATATGAGACCACTTAAAACTAACATCAAACTATAATCACGCAGCGATCGCTTCCACCGCTCCGAGGTAATATTCAATTAAAAACTCTCAACTATCAATTTATCTGAGCTACATAACGATAACACAATCAGGAACTATTTGAAACGATAACTTTCCAATATGGTGGCGTATAGAAACAGTATTCTCTGAGAACGAACATGCGAAGAAACTTTGTTTTCAACGTGATTAATTGAATGACTTAGCGCGGAGCTTGTTACACCGAAGTGTACTTAAGCTGATGTTTGATACGGTCTGACAGCGGCCGGCTATGTACAGTGTAATATACTTTGTTTTACGCATCAGGTTTTAGTTGTAAAACTCCTTGTTCTACATTTAAAAACCGCAACCTCATGGGACTAATTAGTTTTCTCTCACCAACCACGCTTGTGGTCACTTAGGGCACATCTTAGTTTTATAGGGTTTCGAGGTATTCAGACTCAAACTCAACTAATACCCATAGCATATATTTCAATTAGACCACTAAATACACTTACGAAATTGTCTAAAATCAAAAGTTGAAACCACAGTATTTCCAGCCAGAAGGTTACAGCTTGTGACAGTACTGTTGTTGTCAATTCCAAAGCGTAGATCTCTATGGGAAAGAATGAACAAGAAACTCCACGTACACTCTTTATTATTGCATTTGTAAACTGTCTGAACCTATCACTTAAGAAGTGCAAATACGAAATGATTTTCAAAGTCATCTAGGCCTCGAATATTACCACCTCTTTAGACGAGCATTTAAATCGACAGCCGCTATCATTGTATCCGTTCCTTAAACATAAACGTAAAGTAAATACTCTACAGCAAACGGACTTACATCCATTGAAGAACCTGAAGCTAAACACACGATAGATAGACTTATCACTACACACATATCAGAAGATTAGTTAGAAGACACGTCCCTTGTCAATTTAACCCTTAAATTGGTCGCGCTTAAAAAAGTTACGTAAACGGTCACGTGGGGTGCGTGACACCCCGATCATATAAATCAAATACGAAATCACAATTATTCTCGATACCTGATCACAAAGGACGCGTGTTTTTATGAAGCTAACGGGAACTTCAGCGCTCAAAGTTCAGAGTTTAAAAAGTTCTAAACTTTTAAGGATGCGCTGGGGTGTGTAATACCCCACGCGACCAATTAAGTGTTAACATAACTAGTTCGATACCTAATAAAGAACACAGAAAACCTTTCTAACTTTGACTGCCTCGTTGGTCTTGTTGGGTATGAAGTCCTGGGTTTGATTCCCGGGTCGGGCAAAGTGTTATTGGGTTTTCCATCAAATACTCAGTAGCAACCACGGAGTCTAAATTTGCCCGGTTGATGGCAACAGACTCGCCCCCTATTACATAACTGGCGAAATATGGGTGTACTGTTAGGTACACCTCTGCCTAACCCTTCGTGGATTACAGGCGTGATGTTGTTATGTAAACCTTTCTACACCAAAGACTTTACCAAACTTCACTCACTGTTCCCGGCTAGTGAATAATAAACCAACCAAAAAAAGAAAAACTAACTACACAATCACACAGATTCAATCTCCACGTTGTCAGCCTCGGTCGTGGATCACTCGGCCGTGACGTCTAACTTCGCTATAAGATCAGCTAACTTGTTCGCTCGTCTTATTGTTAGCGCGTATTGTTTCGCGAAGTGTTTGAGTGTTGGCAGTCTTCTTCTAATGTTTGTGACTTACGACTCGTACCTACTAGTGGTGTTCCAAAGATAGATTGGCAATTGTTTTATTAAAGAGCTACACGTGCAAGCGTCACGCGACATTCGCTTAGATCGTGGCACTTGTGGAGCGAAGGTAATTATATTATATTATACATGGTGTAACACAATGAACGCAAGACCTCCGGTGGGGTCTCCTGAATCTTGAAAATGAACAACTCTTGTTCTACGAGTTCTTGATTCGGAAAAAAAAATTAACTTCTTTTACAACTTTCTAGTAAAACTAAAAAAAAACTATGAATTTCCGAAAGTTATACGTTTAACAAAAGTTGTTCAGTTTCATGCTCTGAGACGCCACACGAGAGGTCTTGCTTTTATTATGTAACATCCTGTATAATGAACTTCGGAAAAAAGAATCAATCCCTGATCGCCGACGCGCTGCTGTTAATTTTTTTAAAGTTAACAGCGTTAAATCTATAATTGTTCTACTAAGGCACCAACTCCACGGGTGAGAGTAAAGCAATAGTAACGCCGCTGTGCCATAAAATTATAGCCAAAATGATACCGCCATGTGGAAGAGGGTAAATGTGATGACAAGGTACTTATTATTATTTAAATCGGTACAACTCTGGATATAGCAGCTAGACTCCGAAAAAAAAAACAAGGTACTCATCATGGTCATGACTATTTTCTTGCGTAACAAAGGTCGAATTCTAATAGTGGATGAGATGGAAAGCGGATACCTTCTCAAAAATAAGACAACATTATTAGAGTAATTTTATTTTTTTCTAGACATTTTTTGTGACGAAACCTAATACCTTTGAAAGGTCACAATTTCCTATTTAATCAAGGAGAATTAAAAAAAAGGTGCCAAGCCACGTTTCTGTGTAGTTGAAAATAAAATTAAGTTAGAGGGCTAGACCCCTTTTAATAAAATTAGGACCATCAGAAGCTCGTTAGCACTATTGTTTATTACAAGAACACAATGGAACATTGTTCCACCATTTTCTAAATGATAATTTTGTTGTAGTAGAAACTAGATTATATAGTGTCAGTTGGTGTTAACAATGTTTTGGGGTAAACTTAGGCTCTTAAATTTCGTGAAGAAACCTCTATAGATTGACCGTTTTAATGAGTCCTCGCGAAGGTATCAATTTAAATGGAATAATCTGAAGGTTGATCACGTATTGGTTCAATTAGAATCGTAATACCTACGTGGATTATGGTTATTTTAAAGCAAATTACCTGTGGGATATTGTTAGGACTTTGTAGACGCTTAATGTGCCTTTGATGGGGTAAGGCGGAGGTCTCATTAAAATGGTCGGTCTATTGCTAAAGAAGTACTTCATTAGAGATCTCGCGTCTACGCGGCCACCACCACAACTTGTCGCATCCCGCGACCCCCGTGGCCGCTATCTTGAACGACACTAGTCGTGCGACCAAACGTTTATCCTGGTCGAAGCTTCTGCGGCCAAAAGTCGTGATCATGACTGTGTAGTGCATGAGGTCCCTTATAGATGTTAGAAAAGTCTGGCAAACTGACGGACGTACGACAGATAATAGACATGATTCTGTGATAAATATAAAAGTGATATTTTCCCGCGGTTGGGTGAATTTAACTATTTGAATGTTTTGTGGAACCCAGGCTTCTCTCGTTAGGGCCCTTTGCCCACTTCGACTTTCTACAGCAATGAAAACGCAAAAAGTCTGCGATACTGTCTATCTCCGCCCGCGTAATCACGATTCTGTATCGCGATGCTATCACAATTCAGCTGCGATGTTAACACGCGGCACCGCCCCTCCGTTCTCCACTCTTAGTTTCCCTGACATCGTCAGAAACAGTTGAACATTGTTTACAAAACGAGCAACAGCATCGCTAAATAAATTATATAGCTTTTATTAAAATGCACTAAAAGAAGAAAATCAGGTTTACCTATCAAAATTGAACGCGTGTTCAAATTTTCGTGTGCGTGCTATTAACCGTTGAGGAGTTCTCTCGTGAGGAGACGACCCTCGCTCTCGTGTTTGTCGTAAAAATGTATTGTCACGAGAACCAAAGGTGTGTGAAAAATTTCAGCACAATCGGTTGGGGAGAACTAGATTAAAATTCAGTTGTAAGATTTGACCCATACATACTAACTAACAAGGCAAGTTAAATAAAGATAACTCTTCGCTGTAGGTATCTGTACATTTTATAACAAGTTCATGTCGTCACCATTCAAACTTACTATCAATATAACAACAGAACATATTCTGGATAACGATCGCACATTATGTGCAGGCACCTACAAAAACTGTAATCAACTTTTATGTAGCAGATAAATTTTAATATCAGGGACACTCCATTTGCAAATTTAAATTTACAAAGTTGCTGCAGAGGATATAAGATAAATGTTGGGTATAAATTGGTCTGAAATCGCCAACATGTGGCCAGTAAGCGTGGTGAAATAGTGTTTGTTCCTTCTCTGCAGGAGAAGAGGTATTTGTGCTACGGTTACGTAAGCTCGTATTGCTCGTATGATTGGGGAGGTCTATGTCTGTGTCCCGTAGTGGACTGCTGCAGGCTGACAATGATTAATATTCATCATCTGTCTAGTCTTTTTCCTAAGATGGGGTCGGTTTCCAGTCTAATTGGTTGCAACTTAATACCAGTATTCTACATGAAGATACTGTCTTTTTGACTTTTGTGCTTCTGGCTACGTACCTGTGAATGAATATTGTTATTGAAAATGAACTTACATTTTTGCAACACCTTGATATCAAGTCATGAGAGAAATCGTCTGTAATTATTTTAGCTTGTCATTAGCAACATAATGGTTATTGTTTTCTTTGTCATTTATCAGAAAAACAATCATTTTGTTAGAACTTTTAGCAAAAGTTAATATATTTAAGGTCTCATTATTCATACACGAAATATTTTCAGGGAATCATCTAACGGCTATAACAAAGCATTTCAAGGGATTTTTTTTATCTGAGTTTTTTTTTATAAATAATAAATAATTTAAAATTACTTGACCCACAAAATAAATACTGGCTCCTTATTTTTAAGCATCCATTACGCTAGTTTACTACGTCGTATTTACCCACTGTCATTGTTAGATTATGGGAGTAAAGGTTTTATGCAGAAGTCTCAAAACATTTTAGAATTATAATAATTTCGTAAAAAACAAACACTCAGATATTTTTTTTTTTCGTTGCTATGGCGACTTTACGACTTATAGAAGTTACTCTTAAAATATTTCATGTATGAAAAACCTTATATATAATCATATCAGAAGTCTTTTTGCGGTTAGAAGTGAAAGTAACCTATAAACACTCCATCGGTGGTGATGTCAATACCCCGTTCATTCTATAAATACTCACGTTTATTTTCTCTGACTACAATCTGATTGAAGGTGACCTTCGCAAAAAGCCAACGACATTCCCAATGTCTTTACAAAGTTTAGAACAGTACCAATATACATAATACATTTTATTACGATAAATTCTATTCCCCTAACAAGATAAAAAGAACCAACAAAGCCTGAAACTCAGACATACAGAATTATCTCAAAAAAGGAACGTCGAAAAGCGACCAATCAGATTTAAAAAACGCCGGGAGTCAATAAAACCGTAGCGAGCAACTCATTATCATTCTATACGCGCGCCTCCCTCCTCCAAAGAAGAGCCGATTAAGTTCGTGAGTGGTTCGGACTACAATATCCTTTTCAGTGAATGCAAATTACGCGGCGGTGTGAGTGGCAGCCTCTTCAATGGGATTTGGGCTTTTAAAGCTTTTTGAGTTTTTTGAATTGTGGCGCGAAATATTGATGGTGTAACGCCAATGGGGGATGAAACGTGATTTAAGGTTTATAAGGGAAGAATGAAATATAAAATATTGAATTTCATGTCAGGTAATCCTTGTATTGGTTGGGTTACTGAATTTGTAGAAAAATTAATATCTTTAAAGAAAAGCTACTTTTGTGGTTGTTTTTTTTTTAATTGATTTTCCAAAATAAGAGAATACTCAGATGTATATTCTTCTGATGGTATAGTTATTGCCTTTCATGTTTCGTATAAGCTTGCCATTTCGCTTTTTCATAGGGATGTAACCCAACTGGCAGATATGCCCAAATATCCGAAAAATACAAGTCATGATAAATTTTCCAGTGTGTATTTTTTTTATTTATTTTTTAGTCAATATTGATGTTTATTTTACACGAAAGCAAAGTTTTTTTTTTCATAAATCCTCAACTCATGTTTAATTAAAAACACACAAAATGTTTTAATTACAAAACTAGTTAAGTTTAACAATAATTCAACATTAATATGATCCTACTTTCAGGAATATATTTCATTAATCCGTAAATACACAAATCATATATCGTCTAAATACACAAATCATCTATCGTCTTCTGCATATATTGAAATAAAAACATAAACGTAACGTATTAACTGTAATTACTCTATAACCGATATTGGTTTCCACTTTGAAGTATGTTAATGGTTAGAGATTATATTACTCTGAGAAAACGTAATATTTTCATATTTCTGCTTTTAAAATAAAATAAATATTGTAGATAGAAGTGAATGAATGAACACTCAAACTAAAATCTAGCATCGCATAAATTAACAATAATCACGCGGTAAATAAAAGGTCTATTCTGAAGTTAGTCAAAAGTTTATTCTAGGCCAAGACATGTGACACGACCTGAGAATAAAAGAGACCACAAAAATTGCGTAATAACAAAATTGTGTTTGTGTTCGTGGAAATGAGAGAGACGAAACGTTTATGTTTGTCTTTTTCTGGCACGATATCGTATATGATTCACTAGACGATATTATAGTCTATGTTATTAGTTAGAGTCAATTAGCGGTAATTTTGAGTTCGGTCACTTTCGTTCTGACTGTGCAATGCGTTCGACGCCAAAAATGAAATAGTAACTTTAACTACTTTCAGGCATGCATTTTCAAAAATCATTTCTTCACCGTCGTTATGTAAGAAACTTTTGTGCAAAATTGTTTGCTTCTACACCCAGTGGTCATAATAGACGGTTGGTCGTGTTGGTTAGTGAATTTCGTAAATATTTTGTAACATTACCATAAACGTTTATTTCAGATCTTTATACTTGATCCGAACCTAGAAAACAAATAAGTCCAACGTTTGGCAGCCGCACATAATTCCAACTTTACTTTATCGAAATTATTCTGAAAGCCTTCGAAATGAGAAAAAACTCACTTTGTGCATATCATTTCGTATATTAAAATTGTTTCAATAGATTGAGTGGGATTCCAATTGGCATTTTCATATATGAATTCAAATTTTAATATTGAAAAATAAAAAGAATGGACGTAATGCCACTTCAAACTTGTTATTTATACAATATTTTTACTGCTGTTATTTCACGAAATGAACAAAAAATCCACCACTCACTATGCCAATGTAAAAAGCACTTTTAAAACCGAATACGACTTACTGGTGCGATTCTGTTGGTACATACTCTTTTAAAAAGTAATACTTGTAGAATATCAGAAACAAAAAACGAATAAGTTGAATAAACTAATCCTGGCTGAAAACATTTTACGATAGATCAAATACAAAGACGAAGGTTGACTGGTAGAGAATGTCTTGTGGCATTAAGTCTGCCTATGTCTGCCTACCAGTCTTGTACATGAAGTTTAAATAAATAAATGAAAATATTTGAAAAAAATATCCGAAGATATCCGAACGTGAACGTGATCCCAGCTCTATGTGGCGGCACACCGCCTTTGAAGTCCGATAATGTACGTGTTCAAGATTTTCTTCTACGATAGCAAACGAATTGGATTTCTTTCAGCAACCTAAATCCGCTGTAATGACTACAATTCTATAATCTGTTAGGTTTAATTATTTGTTAAGTTGAACCTATTATTATACTACATAATATATTAGTTAGTTATAACTTGGAACGTTACGTACGTCTTGGCCGTGGTCTACACCCTGTATCGACAAGCGTATGGCGATGGAAACTGCGTCCTATAATAATCCCACTGCTGGGATACACGCCTCCTCTCTGAGTCAGGGAGTGGGCTGATCCAGGGCGCGTTGGCGACTGTAGTGTAAAAAAGTGATACAAATAGTTTATTCAAATTGTTTCCACGAGTCAAGGTTCGACTAATCGAATCACAATGCGGAATCTGACAGATATTTCAGTACACTTAGATTCCGGCATATAACGCACTATATCCGTACCAGTATTACGAATCTTCACCGTGAAGGGATGGTGTTGGGCCTGTGGACGGTGAGTTATGGGCTAGCTCTTAGTTAGTTTCTTATGACGACAGGCCGTGTCGACGGCGCGTTCGTGTTCCACGCGCGCCTCAAAGAGATGTCAGCAACCGAGTAGGGGTCCGCATGGGCCGATGCCTGCCAGAGCTGCGGGACTGTTCGAAAGAGATACCGTAGCCCTGGAACACAAAGGGCAAAGAAGGAACATGGATGGGTTTTAGTCAGTACAAGTCCGACACTCCCTTCCGCTCCGCCCAGAGTGGGGGGGTCATTTGATGATTTCCCATCCGAAAAAAAAAAAAAAATAACGGGATGGTGTTCACGAAAAGAAAACAAGTGAAAATCGCGTATCGCTGAACGCAACTCGCATCGTCAGAGGTCGTGAACAGGGCGTAAATCACCTGTTATTATTTAACGTAGTTACAGCTTGTACTGTAATAACCTCAATGTTATAATTTGTTTGTAATCAGAACTATAATTGGTACAAGAAATAAAATAAAATTAGTACTTGTAGTAAATATAATTACTTTTTGGCGTGTGACCTTGATAAGTAAGGTCATGTCCTACTTACTCAAACATAACCCGAGAGTTTTCCGCCTACCGCAAATTTTAATCTCAAATATACGTAGTACCTGGGAGACCAAACTCTGCTCGAGTGAAAATCGAGAAAACGATTTTTTACAGATAGACCTAACAAAAAGCTGATCGATTTTTCGCCCCCACAAACCCTTATATCGCAATTTTCATCGAAATCGTTAAAGCCGTTTTCAAGAACGTGATTAAATATTGCTCATTTACTAGTATAGGCCTGCCATTCTTTTACCAGTGGGTTCTCTTACGTCACTCAGACAAATTACCTATGTTCATCATCATCATCATCCACCTAGCCTTCTCCCAACTGTGTTGGGGTCGGCTTCCAGTCTAACCGGATGCAGCTGCATATCAGTATTTTACATGGAGCGACTGTCTTTTTGACCTCCACAAGTCAGTTATGTACTGGGTATTACGATACCCCTTGGTAAGACTGGTTGTCAGACGATTTACCCAATTATATTCTTCAATTGTTAGCTAATATAATTCTCATTTCCCACAGCCATGCCGCGGCAACATATCCCTGCTAGAAGAGGACATCTGGCGCGAGCAGCAGTGTGGCGCGCACGACGACACCCCCTATGGGGGTGAACTGTTCCACTGGAGAGCACACCGGGATGACGCAGAACCCTGCGCGTTAACGTGCAGGGGTGTACCGCAGCATTCGGGGCAGAGTCCGGAACCGGTATGTGTGATTATGTTCAGACTGCAGGGCGGGTTGTTCCACTGGCACACTGACAGGGACGAAGTTAAGACGTACCCCAAAGAAAAAAAAACTTAATGGCTTCTAACATGTTTTTTTGTAAATTAAGGCCAGTCATCTTGCATTTTAGGTCATAAATAATTCTCCATGACATTTTGTTTTTCATATTTCGATGGGTCTCTCATAATTATCTGAGACGATGAGTGAAAGGCAACTAAAAAAGGTATTTACAAGGCAGATGTGAGTGGCTACGCCGGGAGGGGGCGCAATAGAAGGGTATACACTGACATTATTGGTGAGGTTCTTCAGAAAGATCAGGCGCGTAGTACTCGCAACCGACGTCCGTGTATGACCAGACGTATGTACGTGGACGAGGCAAAAGGAGTATGTATTTAAGCATCGTAGCAGGTAGCATTCTATGGTTTCTGCCTTCCCCATGGGAAAAAGGCGTGAGTTTATTTATGTATGATGTCAGTGCGCTATCATTGCATAAAAAAAAAAAAACTGAAAAAGAAAGTCATAAAAGTGACAAAATCCTCTCTTCAGTTGAACGTTGAAACATACATAATGCAAAGCCGAAAGCAACTTTAAAATGCCAGACAAGTATTAAAAGAAAGTTTAAAAATAAAGTTGGCTTCAGTTAGAGGAAATCGTAACTAGATTTAAGGGCAGTCTTAGTATTCTGAGAGCAAATGATCTTAGCTGTTCCAGAAGTTTGTGAGTTTTGCCAAATTTATTCAGTTACCTACTAATTTAACCCAAAAATTTAGGTGTCAAAGAATAGCCGTCCCTCCTCTTGTCTACCCATCCCCGCGTCCTAACTAAAGCGATCAGTCACATGTTGCATACATAATATGCCACTTCTTTGTTCGAAAATATGGAAGGCTTCCCCTGTTGGCGCGACCACGTGTCCTGGAGGTCTACACTTTAAGTCCGTCAACGAAAAGACGGACCTGTCCGAAAGTAGTTCGAAGCTAAGGAGTAAATCCTACTTCTGAACACGTGGTTGCTTTGTTTAGGTATCGTTAAAGGTGACATAATGAATCGTGTATGCGCGCTACCTATAGCTTTGGTAACGACGCGGGGGTCTGCATCATGATATATAGGTTAATATTATGATTAATTTGTACTCTATCAATTTAATAATAAGACACAAACATTCATCATTATAGCCTGGAAGGGGCCTGGTGACCTGTATCACAGGTTTTTCCCAAAGACCTACTTCAGGCACCAGCCTCTCACAAAGGTTGAACACAGCTGAGACTCTTTTGTACACATTAACTTTAAGTCAGCTTTGTGAAGCGACAATAAATGATAAATAAATAAAATAAAATAAATCATTTACCATTTCGGCAAAAATGTATTAACTTCCACCATAATTTACAGACGGTGTCCCTTGACGATGAAGACCGCGTGGTGGTAGCAGTGCTAGCAGCCAGGGTGTCTGATGGCACCAGGTGTCGGCCTGGGAGTCTGGACATGTGCATCGACGGGAGGTGTCAGGTTAGTACCTACAGAGTTCTACAAGTTTCTGGATTCTTCAGCTCCATGGTTTGAAAAAGGAACTAGTTCCACGCTCGAGCGTTCGAGAATAGATTAGTTGCCTAACCCTGGCAAGTGTACCAATTGGATCTTTCTTTAGGAACCAATTATTATTGTGTAGAAGAATCATCATCATTTTCCTGTCCTTGTCCCATGTAACTTGGGGTCGGTGCAACACGTTTTTTTTCTTCCAATGACATGTGTCAACCGTCACGCTATCATTTATTGCTTTAACTTTCAACCTTGTGTAGAAGAAGAATAAGAAAGAAAAAGAATAAATAAAATAAAAATAAAACTCTTCCGTTACCGTCAGAACAAATTGTATTATTTTTTGTTTATTACTGGCTGATGATAAGCCACACAACACTATAATACAAAATTAATAATTTTAATAAAAGCATTATTAATTTAGCCATCAAAAGCAGCTGCTGCTGTCGTTTGCGTAAACATAAAATTGATAATGCTAAAGTTGAACATAATCAATGACATTCTGCAACAAAATTAAATCAGGATTCGTTCTCTGGTAAGTAAAAAGTTTCAGCACAGACAAGTGTAGTTTGGGGCTTACTGGCAAATTAAAATGTCGATAACCTAGCTGTTGGTAATATTTCAAGCTACTCATGACGTCTCAACGTATGCTTAACTTGTGTATCTACTACTTACCTTAATGATAAACGTCAAAGTCAAGCGATTTTCGATTTCCTCTTTTGCTGAATCGAATCGAATTTTTAGAAGCACAACAATCTCCAGTATTATGTAATAAACATACACCACGCTACCTTTCAACTAAGCCTTTCTGGCAAGTTACGTTCGTTATACTAAATATAACATACAAACGAAGGTAGGAGGCAATGGCCGCTGAAAAGCTGTCAGCGTCTATTCTGAACGGGCGAGAGCTGGGACCTAAACATGTAGAGTTCAAACAGGATTTGCTTTACAGGGTTGAACGTTACTGGGTTTATAAAGAATTTTCTTCGGTATTTTTTCAAGCTGGGCCGTAAACAAGGTGTAAACGAACCCTTCACGAAGCCGTCAACCAAGCATTCTGCACATCAAATTAAGTAACTCTACGCAAAAACGATTCCTGGGATAATACTTATTTTTGGTATCACGTTATACAGTAGGACTCAAAGTAACGCTTTAAAAAAGGGAAATTATTAATCGGGCGAATAAAAATTTAATTGGCGACCAATATACTAAATGGGCGACTATTGTACCAAAGTAAGTAACTATTTATTTGGTCATTGCGGCAAGGAGAATTAAGGAAGCAAGAGCGAGTGAATGCTGAGAGAGACTTGTGGCACCCCGACTCGGACAGGTTAGGTTCGAAGGGGATGGCGGGGTCTAGTGAGCGAGCGAAGTGAGCGAACTAAGACCCCGCCATCCCCTTCGTGTTAGGTTACTTTAAACTCTGTAAACAGAAATAAGAGCCCCGCTCAGCGGGGGTTCGTCGACTACGCCTTATCTACAATCTAGTGATTAATAACCTTGTTTTAAGTTTTTTACAGGAGTCCTTGAATTATCACATAATCGGACTGAACAACTAGTAACTCAAATTTCTATTTTCAAGTCGCTGTTTTAAACATTATTATTAGCCCACTGTTTGTCGCTCACTTAGTATTTCAGTAGCCCATTTTCAATATTTTTGACACCTTTAATTTGAATTTATGTTCGCTCGTTTAAATACTACCCTTAAAAAAAATGTGCTTATAAATGCATCGACTTCGTTCGCGTGGTAATTTTGGTGTGTATGTGTGAGACTGCCTAGTTGGGCGAGTGGTCGTAAGCGCAATTAGTAAGCATGAGGTCCGGGGATCAATTAAGTACCTATTAACTACCTCACGGTCAAATGCTAAGTTTGTAGCACAAAAAATGAAGGACTTTCATACAATCTTGCGAGAGCCCTTATACCTCCTTAATCCGGCCCTGTCGGAAAATCCGTTCTTAGCGGACTACTACTAACTATGAAAAACCTCCCTGCCAAATTCCATCTTTATAAGTCAAGCGGTTTTCAATATTTCGTGATGAGTGAGTGATTGCGAATCAAAACTACCACGTAATAAGATCCACACTACGCTAACCAATATAAGCGCTTGGCTGATTTAAAGCCACTGAGAAAAAATACATTACCTACCCAGGCAATATTCAATTGCTTCCCGTCACATACATAAATGAACTTCTAGTACTTGACAGGCCTTTGAACAAAATACCCAATTACTTAAAGTAAATGCCAGCCCTGTGAAAGATGTGAATATGTAATCAGTAGACAAATTGGGAACAGTCGCGACGCGGCCAGACCATAGTTATTAGTAAGTTATGGGGCTGAATCTACCTTCTAAAGAATAACATCATCATCTGCCAAGCCTTTTCCCAACTATGTTGGGGTCGGCTTCCAGTCTAACCGAATGCATCTGAATACGAGTATTTTACATGGAGTGACTGCCTATCTGACCTTCATAACCCAGTTAACACGGGTTAATACGATACCCCTTGGTAAGACTGGTTGCCAGACTTTCGGGCCACTGACTACCTGTAACTATTTCAAAGATCTATAAATTACAGCCAGGACCAACAGCTTAACGTACTTTCCGAGGCACGGAGGAAACTTGGTATGTAATGGCTAGTCACCCATCCACAGACCAACCTAGGCAAGCGTGGCTTAACCTGAAGATTGATCTGAGCGGCTGTTATTATTTGACCAACGAGCTCCTCTCTAAGGTGTACCTCTAAAGCATAACATCATCAGCCTAAATTATGTTCCCACTACTGGACACAGGCCTCCTCTCCGTTAGAGGGAGAGGGATATAATCCCGCGCGTGCGGTACCGCACCGAGTGGACCCGACATGCTGCTGCATCCTGCTGTGCCTACGACGCAGCCGTACATTTCGCGTCTGCATCACTTAACGAAGGTTGAGGAAGTCGTGGAGTATTTAAGAGTGAAGACTAACTGGACTCTGAGGGTCGAAAGGTTGGAATCGCGCCACAATATCAACTTCAAGTCGTTCATGGTTCGAGCTCCAACTCACCATCTGCAGACCTTCTTAAAAGAGGACTTTTGGCGGAAAGGTGTCGTATACCGATGATTCCGAGGACGGTTACGCGACACCACGCAGCAAAACACGACGCCATCAACGATTCGTGTCTAGTTTTAGTTAATTATTTTTTTTATATGTATTAGTTTACTATTTTATAAGATTATTTTGTGTATTTTTATCTATGGGCCTCAGTTGCCTGACAATAAAATGATTGATTGATTGATTGATAATCCACCACGTGAGCGCAGTGCGAGCGTGTGGATTTTATATGGTATTCGAATATATGATGGTGATGTTTTAGTTTACTGTTTTAAGGGAAAATGATAAACTGTTTGTGGATTCTCTTACTTTTCACTGATTAACCCCCGACGCCAAAAGAGGTTTGTTATAAGTTTGATCTCAATGTGTGTGTGTGTTTGTCTCTGGCACCGTAGCTCTTAAACGAGTGAACCGATTTGGATGCAGTTTTTTTTATTTGAAAGCTAGTTTCTTGGCAATGGTTCTTAGATACGTTTTATCAAAATCGGTGTAGCCATTTTAGATACAGGGGTGAAAGTGGTGATGAACAATCGAATATTTTTCAAATATACCCAAGTGGGGTATTAAATGAACGGGCGTGTTTTATCAAAACCGGCTCAGCCATTTTATGAACTTTTCAAATGTTTTTTCGCTTTTCTTTGTTGCGATGGGAGTTTTTGATTTTTTTGTAATAATCAGCCTGATAAAGTCCTACCACAAAAGAAATGTTCTTACTCATACATAGAAGGAAGAAGTATCGATCACTACGTCATGCTCACTGCGTGTTGGTGATTTCAGACCAACTAGGTTCCCTCAACATGTTTTCATACCCCGTGGCATTGAAATAGTCACAGTGATCCAGGCTTTAAACCTGTAAATGTGCTTGAGAAGCTACCTTCCACCATCTGCACAACCACGAAACATTGCTCAAAAAGACAGCATTACCTAATTAGAAAATTAACATAATAATGAGAGCAACTACAGAATATTTATGAGCACTATTATATGCATATTTGAAATAAATCAATTATTTCGATAGACAGCACAATAAAATACTCGTGTTTTGGCAGCGTTTAATTATTCATTATTGGCACATCGATTTAAACCCAATCATCATGTTTTGACAATTTCATTGTTTGTTTCAATTATTAATATTAAATGCTATTGTGTCACAGAGAGAGGTCAATCTGTCTCTGCATTATGTAACATATCTGTGACACTGTGACTGATATGTTAGGAGTTAAAGTATGAAACTGCCGATTTTTATGGACGATTTCGAGAAAAATTATATTTCCATACTAACATTCTTTTATTTTTCTTGGAAACGTCTGAACCCATTATGTATGATGTAATTGCAAACTGTAGCGTGAAAAATGCTGCGCTCCACCGCGTATCTTAAATTCTCAAAACACAGTCAATGCAAAAAAATATCTACTTGAAGTAGTGAAACCGATTGCACATTGAAACAGGTGTTTTGACACACTACCCTATGAGGTAATATGCAACTACTAGTACAGTTTTTAAACTCTAAAAGGAATGTCAATAAAAATAGAATTAGGAAAAAATATAACTATACCTCAAAGTTACAAACAGAACAAAATGTGAGAAAAAAACGGCAATTTCATAGTTATAGACCTATTATTTTGCTCTTATAATGGACATGAAAGGACGAAGCGCAAAAAAAACACCAAAAAACAAAATAACTTTCTTGTAGGACTTGAAATAAGTGCATTTGCCGTACACGTAACATCATAAAAAAACTACACAGAAGATTATGAATATCATTCTCCAAGATTTGAGAACAGCTCTGCAACTCAAAAACAGTCATCATTCTCCTGCCCTTATACCAATTTATTTGAGGTCAACGCAGCATGTCTTCTTCTTCTATACTTTTCAATTAGTCGTCATCTCAGCAGTCACCTTCTTTCTAGCCATATCACCCTTTACACAGTCCAACCATCGTAGTCTTCCTCTACTCTTATAGCGATCTACATGCTACTCTAGCCATCTACAACTCAAAAACCGTGTCAAATATTTTAGAAAATGGCTTTTAACGCTTTATAACTTTACACGTTTCGATAAACTGATGAAATCCAGGAATGTTATTGCAAATTTTTAAGTAGAACAAACTTTCAAGATATAGGCATTTGCTCGTGTTAAAGATTGCTAGCAAGGTAAGTTTTAAGCCAACAATAATTTAGACTCACAATCTTTAATTACGCTACTTCGGGGGTGCAAACTTACATCAATATTCAAATTGACAACTAACTGTGCACCGCTTACTCTCTCCTACAAACCTGTCATCACCTGTAGCTGCAAACTTGCAATCTATCACCTACTAGTGTAACTTTAGGACATTGGTATCCATCAGTAATTGAGTTGTCGAGGTCAGACTATAGACTACGAACCGGAAATCGTGTCGTGTGAAATGGTTTCCAAACGCAACATGGTTAGCCTGCGACCATGTATATTGCAAAACTTCGGTTTTAGTGTATTTTTAGGTGAATGGTAGATTATTTTTTCATTAAGGGTTCCGCAGTAGCATTCTAGGAGCTGGTGTCTATAGTTCATTCTAAATTCTTCTTAGAGTGTCGAAAGCAATCTAAATTTAGTCATCGCTTAATTTTCGTCGCATTTTCAGGTGACGAGTTGGCACCTTCAGTAGAATTAGTTGGTTCCTGTTGCTACCAGATAACAGGACAGCACAGAGACAGTATTCGTTTATTTATAGCTCATCTACAATAGTGGTACATAGACGGACTTAATGACACAAGGCATTTTAGGCCTTCTAAAGATATTATTCTGGCCCCTTGGTATGAAACCATCGTGGTAAATCAAGTATAAATTGTCAGAAATTGCAAACACTCAGCAAGTGAGCTAGGCTATCAAGGCGAGCTTGCTAAAAATATTTATTGTAGGTACCTCTTTTCTTAAAGTCAATCCATTTATTTCAATTAGGCCTTTATAAAGCGCTTTTGAATGTCAAACTTTAAAACAACGGAAATTGAATTGATCATACACCCATTTGCAAGGGTAGTTTCGTATTTATTTATTTGGAAAAGAAATTCCATCGTTAGTCTTTTAAAATATGTAACAATATTTTGTATACATGAATTATAAAAATCTTAAAAAAAAACAAAGTATATTATTTGAGCAGGAATAAATCAATTAAATATTTTGATAGATAGATAGATCTCGCTAGCTTGTGTTGGTACTGCAAGTGTGTAATTTTGAGCTATTACTATTAATTGCCCAGGCCTACTATTATTTTTGAACTTAAAATTCTGATTCTTTACGTCCTTGAAACCAATCAAGTAACCCCATTTACCAAATAAGCTTTGCTTAACACTCTTCAATTTTGTACGAGACATTATAATATCAAGAAATTGCTTCAGCAATAATATTCCAAAATTGATATTAATCAAGTACGGCGCGGTTGCCGCGACTAGACCGCGCATATATTAATATTCCAACAGAATTACACGTTTCATGTGTCTGGGAGGACACAGAGTAAAATATTTTCAGTAGACCAATAATGCGAATGGATGAAAGAAATTGAAGTAGCCTGAAAAGTTGTGTGGTAATTCGTTGTCCTGGTATGGGCAAGTGATATGGTGATCAAAGTTTAGTATGAATGTGGATGACTTTAAGAGAAAAGGAAGACCAAAGAAACGATGGATGGACTGTGTTAACGATGATATGGGTAGAAAGGAGGTGATTGCTGGAATGGCGAGTGACAGAGAAGTATGGAAGAAGAAGACATGCTGCGTCGACCGCAGCGATGGTAAGGACAGGATGATAATGAAACGACTCGCTCGGAACGACTTGCTCGGAGTTTTCTTGCATGATCGAATCAGAAATGAAGACATCCGTAAGAGAACCAAGGTTACCGACGTAGCCCGAAGAATTATTATTTAAACCACGACATCTATTTCTTCAGAAAGGTCTTTCTGAAGAAATAGTATATATCGTGCTTTAAATATCAGTCAATCCGGATCCTGGTGGTCTGTCAAGGGTGTGAAAAAATCAGAGATAAGACATAAATAATAAAAATGGGCCTACTACACATTTTCACTCTGTGGTAAAGACTTGTCATCTCAAAAACGTCCCGTGAATACGTATCGTTTGTAAGTGCGGCTTAATGTGCGGTTTTCAAGCGAGAACAAGATGGGAAACTGAAATGTGGCTTCGTACGAACACCGAGAGGAAAATCTTTGATTATTTAACGTTATATAGAGGTGTTCTTGAAAACACTTACTTGTAATTAGCTGGCTTTCATTTTGGATGTTATGTTATTTTAGTGTTTTAGAAAGAAAATAAATGTTAGGATAGGCACTTTCGATTCGGCAGTATTTGTGCCAACCCGAAGCAATCTTTCTTTATCGTGTACCGTGCCTCATCTGGTGTCAGTGTTTTTAGGCCGGCCATGGGCCTCTGACTTGATTTTACATGCCGTCGAGAAATATCTCTCAGGCCTGCTGGTTTCTTTACGATTTTTTCCTTCACCGAAGCAAGTTATAATTAAACAACACGCACATGAATTCGAAAAATCAGAGGTGTGTGTCTTGGGTTCGAACTCGAGACCTATGGCTTGGCAGTCCGACGGTCACACTACTAGACTATCACTGACTGCTGCTGAAGCCATTACCTACTCAACATAGGTAATGGCTTCTTCAGTATTAGGCTGTATCAGCTGCAGGCGGCTTCGACCTTCAATAAGCCGAATGGCTGTATCTAAACATTTATCTTCGTACATTCGATTCTATCGCCCGCCTGTTTAAAATGATGCTGATCCGAAAATGTCTGTTCCACCCCAAAAACATCTGCGATCATCTTAAAACCACTATTAAATCAACCAATTAAATCTTTGTCTAACCACTCATAATAATTAAAAGTAACAATACGGAAAATCATCGTTCATCCTACGCGTATCCCAATTTAAATAAGGTTGGCGCAGCATGTCTTCTTCTTCCATACTTCTCTATTAGTCGTGATCTCATGAGTCTCTTCCATTCTAACCACATCAGCTTCCAAAAAGTCCATTCATCGGTTCTTTGGTCCTTTCCTACACTTATAGCCATCTACATTCATACTCAACAATTTAAAGAACCTGAAAGAATGAATGAACCCAGTCATAGCGACGCTAAAAAAGAAAAGGTCAACATAAGCTCGTGATTATTATCAAGAGCTCGCGTGTTAGAACCGTACCTTAACGGGTGTTTACCGCCGAGCGCCAATAAACAATAAACACGCTTCTTTTAACACGTCGCATAGCATTCGGAGCGTGACAACGTTGGCTTGGGTACAGGCGACAAAACTGGTCGATGTATAGTCAGAACAAAATAAAGCTCTATTAAATAAAATCTTGTAATATTTTTTAAACGTAAAGTCTATTACTCCTTTCCATCACAAAATCAACTGATGTCACTCGGAAAGCTCTTACGTTGAAATGGAATTGGGCTGGAGTCATCTGCCGCATGTGAGAATAACAATGGGCCAGACAGACTACTCTCGTAATCGGTCTCAATCAGCAGACCATTGCTGGATGTAGGCCTTTCCGAAGCTGGGCCAGAATACCCTGCCCTCCGCCTTCCGCCTCCAGTCAGAAATAGGTTGGCCGAAACAAGGAAAACCTGTTCAGGTGGAGATTCATAGATGACACTACCCTGGAGTGTAAATGTGGTGTTGAGCCACAATCGATAGGACACTTGATATCGTGTCCTGCTTGTCCTGTTGTATGCACATTACAGGAGATGATGGACGCTACTGAAAGTGTCAAACTCGTCAGCAAATTTTGTGCTGACTCAATTTAAATTGTCATCGACACTCTAAGAAGAGAGTCTGACCAAGTCAGTTTTTTTAAGGTCGCCGTTCTATTTAACGCTAACCATACTACGCTTGATTCTTGCTTGTTGGTCTGACACAGCCTTATATCATGAACTTGCTGTCAAAGTCAATACGGAAACTTTTTTTTTACATGATACCATTTAGTAAAATCTGGTTTTTAACTACCTGCACACTTACCTCTTTCCTCAACTGTACATGTGCAAGTGTCCGGATTACACACACACAAACACGTCTATCTGAATAACCACAGAACAGGGATAAATGTAGTGCTAATACATACACATATTTCTTAGGAAAGTGTGCAGAGCTGCGGGCCAAATGTGTCTTATGTATAGAGTAGTTACAATTTATTTTCTGCCAGATAAAGTTTCAGAACTCACTAAAAACTTATTTTTTTCTTTTATTTATGAAGTTCGACAACTGTAACTTGACCGGGTAACACGATACCTCTTGGTTAGTTGTAGAGGTAAAATAGACAGTCGCTCCAAGTAAAATGCTGGTATTCAGCTGCAGTTATATTTGAAGCCGTTAGACAGATAATGATGCCTTGATAACAAAATGTGTGAATCAGTTCGGTATTGATGCTACCAGAATGCGAATGTTTGTGAGGATGGGTGAATGGATGTTTGTTACTCTTTCACGCAAAAACTGTTAAACGGAATTGGATGAAATTAGGAACACAGATTGATTATTTATCCCGGTAGACGGCGGGCGAATACGCGGGCTTAAGCTAATGTCGGATAATGCTACTTGATAACGCATTAATAGAAAATCATGCATCTTTCTTTACTAAAATGTATACCTAACTCGTTGTCAACGCAACACACGTTTACGGTATAGTGCTTGTTTCATAAATATAAATTGCATCCTTAATATAAGACAGCATGTACAGGACAGAGAAATGAGAAATATAAGACCGTATGTACACGTCCACAACAGGTAGTAAAAGGATTCATAAAATAGTACAGGATGTTCTGCATGTCTCAGTTAAAAGCACAGATATTATTATAAGTTAAAGACATAGGTCGTTATACTTGCGATACGTGTCTCTCTGTGTCATCATCATCTGCCTATCCGACCTCCGCAACCTAGTTAGTACTAGGTAATACGATACCCCTTGGTAACACTGGTAGTCAGACTTTCGGGCCGCTGACTACCGGTAACGACTGCCAAAGATTTGAAAACGACAGCCGGGACCAATGACTTCACGTGCTTTCCGACGCATGGAAAAAACTCGGATTGTAATGGATGGTCACCCATCCACAGACCGGCCTTGGCAAGCGCTGCTTAATCTTGATCAACCCGTGCAGCTGTTATCATGTACTTCTCTGTACCATATCAGAAATATAAGTTGCATAGCGTATGTATGAGTAGTGGTGTGATATCAGAACGTCATACATATCTTAGTTAAAAGTATAAGTAGTATCGTTATCAGCGGCGGGCATGTCTAGCTTTCAGTGCGCTCCGCGGTGTGGTGAATATTTAATGACTGCGCCGGTTTGGCGGAAAGAGGGAGCGGAAGCGATTTGTGATGTAACGTTCGATTTCTACGAAAGACTGCAAACAAGTTTTATAGTTACAGAAATCATATGCTGTGTGATTTTCCTTAACCGCAACAAGCCGCAGCACTTCAGTAGTGTTTAAACGAAAGCGATTTAGGACGAATTTTGTAATGCGGCGCAGTCCACCCAAATGTGCGCTGCTCTTTGGACACATTGCCTGTGGAGCAAAATAATTGCATACCTGATGAAGGTAATAGTCAATAATAACACGTCTCAGTCCCAGTTGGAAAATTGGTGCCTTATCTACTTTTCTTACCAGAACTTTTCGGCACCATCGGCCATCCGTTCTGCGAGCAATGTGGGGATGTTTGGTTCTCTTGCGGATGTCCTCAATGAATGTTGGGTTAGGAGTATTTAT
Source organism: Noctua janthina (assembly GCA_963576755.1). NCBI lineage: Eukaryota > Metazoa > Arthropoda > Insecta > Lepidoptera > Noctuidae > Noctua > Noctua janthina. The sequence goes on from OY755074.1 coordinate 13,558,912, forward strand.
AAACGTGTATTTATCGATAGAAATGAGTACATAATATGTATTTAAAGTATCGGTATCCGGTTCGAAGGACCAATGTTCTTGTACTTGCTCGTTGGAGGCTTTGTTTATTGCCGTTTAAACTTTCAACATTATAACTGTCCCGGACAAACGTATAAAATCTATTTAACGTTCGAGAGTGTCGTCCGTCACGGTGGCCTCCGAGAAAGCGAGGGTCCGCCGGACCGGCCGGCTCCCCACGTCGCACCTCCACTCGCTCGCCGATGGCGATGACGCGTAGGTCGGTCACGTCGCCTCCGCGTGCCAGCTGCGTGTACGTTGGGTGCGATTCCCAACAGTAACCGTTAAGCAAACACACCGTATGTTCCGCGGTAACTTCCACCTTGCACCACCGCCGCTTATAACACCACAGTGCAGTAATTCAGTTAGTTATGCTTTGCCAGCGGACACGAGAATAAATAGGCTGTTTTTGTGTGAAAACAATGCTAAAATACCGTGTGGAAATAACCAGTTGGATCCGCCACACTTCATAATGTGATTGTGACAGTTTTAAATGTGTTTGTGTGAGGTACAGGCGTAATTATTGAGTTAAAAGTGTGCTTTGTGAATTAACTAATTGTCATTACTCCTGTGCAGATTATTTTTAAAGCCCACGAATACTATGTTTGTTTAATAAAAAGATTTGGGGGCAATTAAATAGCTTCCATTCGTTTCTACAGAGCGTTCATTATTGGCATTTTCTAAACAATTTTTTTTTTTTTTTTTAAACTTTGCCCCACTCTAGGAATTTCTCCTGTATCGTGGGTGCGTTTACAAACATTTAAACTCACATACACAAACAGCCAGACCCGGAACAACTACCTGTAGGCCATACATACAAATATTTGTTCCGTGCGGGAATCGAACCCGCGACACGCAGCGCAGCAGTCAATCGCTCAGCCACTGCGCCAACCGCGCCGTTAATTAACTGCGCTCTGCCTAGTCTTTTTCTAACTATGTTGGGATCAGCTTCCAGTCTAACTGAATGCAGCTGAATACTAGTATTTTACTTGAAGCGACTACCTATCTGATCTTCACAATATCCTTTAGCAAGACTGATTTTCTGGCAATCAGACGTGTTACCAACCAGATTTTCGTGCGCTGCTTTGAATTATGGATGTACCGAATACAACTAATGCCGTAATAGGTGGGTTGACAATCCAGAGGGTCTTTATGTACAGGTGGCAACCGCTTCCAAAGCGTTTTGTATCTCACAATGACTCAACAGGATTGACATACCTCAGCATTTCAGAAACTTCTTCATCATTCTCCTACCCTTATCCTTTTTTTATTAGGGGTGTGCGCAGCATGTCTTCTTCTTCCATACTTCTCTATTACTCTTCACCTCATCAGACACCTCTTTTCTGGCCATATCATCCTTCACACAATCCATTAATCATTTCTTTAGTCTTCCTCTACTCTTATACCCATCTACATACATACTCAAAACTTTTCCTCATTCCTCCGCATCACATGCCCATACCACGATAACCGATTACCACACAACTTTTCAGTCACCGGCTCCACATTAGCTCATGTAAGGCGTATTGCCTTACATATTTATACAAACATTATTACATATTTTTAGAGGAGCTCGTGGCTAAATAATAACAGCCGCTCGGATCGATCTTTAGGTTAAACCGTGCTTGCCTAGGTTGGTCTGTGGACGGGTCCTCGGAAAGCATGTTAAGCCGTTGGTCTCGGCTGTCATTTGTAGATCTTTGACAGTCGTTACAGGTAGTCAGTGGCCCAAAAAGTCTGACAACCAGTCTTACCAAGGGGTATCGTATTACTCAGTGCTAACTGGGTTGTGGAGGTCAGATAGGCAGTCGCTCTATGTAAAATACTGGTATTCAGCTGCATCTGGTTAGACTGGAAGCCGACCCCAACATAGTTGGGAAAAGGCTAGGCAGATGATTATTACATATTTATTTAATTTTTGAATTCTATCTTCCTGATTGCTGATAGATAGTCATTAGGCCCTTACGATAACTATAAGGTTTCAACTATAAGGTTGAAAAGTGGTTGACCGTCAGTAAGCACGATAGTACATTTTAAGTATCACCATCCGTAGGGTCCGAAAGGAATCGAATTACGAGAAGTTAAATCCAAATATAAAACTAGATTATAACTGGGAGAAATGTAGGTTTAACTCGATTCTAAATAACTGGTACCCAGAGGACACGTGTTAGGGAAACTTTTTAACACAATTTCCGATTTGAGTTCAGTATGGGTTATAATTTTCTGAATGTGTGTTTGGGTTATTTAAAATTAGCTGCCCTCGGAGTTTCACCAGTATTCGCACAGAAATTGTGTATGTTCTGTCACCAAATGTAGTCTACGTCATTTGGGAATAGTGTGGCTTTTTATCTCACAAATGTGTTTTTGTAACTAAGTATTTCCATACTGCATAAGCAGTTCACAGATGTTTCTTTTTGCGTTTAATGATTACATTATCGTTGATTATTATCATTAAAATACCAGCCCGAGTAGGCCAGAGTGGCGTTGGACGCCACTCGGGCCGACTGAAACAGAAGTGTTGGCCGTCCAGCGGTGAGATGGGTGGGCGACATTATTGCTATCACGGGTATACCCTGGATGAGGCAAAAGTAAAGAGAGGACTATACCTGACAGTGCAGGAAGTCGAGATGTAAATTTTGATGATAATACCAGTTTTCGAATGTCTGATGGTAAAAAATATCTTCCTAAATGACCATTTTCCCAATAATATCCTGTCAGGTGATTATATGGCAGTGTCATTTTTTATATCACACCAAAAAAAATACTACAGTTCATAATCCCCTTCAAAAACACCCTTTTTCGTATTGGCCGTCACCCGAATCAAAATAAAAAGGGTCAGCGTCTAATAATGCAATAAAACAAAACCTAAGTTTGTTTGCGAAGGTCGGGGACTCGGGGCCGCACAGATTTGAATATTGAGACCGATCCGCAACAGTGTTGATTTAAGTATTGACACGGAACCCGTCGACCAAAAGGTTCACCTTTCCGTGAGGAGTTACACCGCTGTGTAACAGATATTTTTTTTTTCTTGTTTTGGAAGAACTATGATGACTTTAGAAATATTGAAGATGAGGACATGCTGGATGGAGGACATGCTGCGCCGGCTTCAAATAAATTGGGATAAGGACAAGAGAATGATGATGTTTATGGGATGCGAAATTGCAGTCTTATACAAGGTTTAAACAAACCGTTCATGAAGCCGTCAACCAAACATTCTGTACATCAAACTAAGTAACTCTACACAAAATTATTTCTAGGAAACGACTTTTTTTTAAATTCACTTTTTACGGTAGGACTCAATGTAACGAACTCAAAACATTGTACTGATGGATGCATTGAGTACAGGGGTCATGGAGTTATTTAAAGTAAAGTTATAACATTAAAAAAGAGTATTTAAAAAAAAAAATTGACCCCCAATATCTTCGTAACTAAAATATTCCCAAGTACGGTCCGAACAAATTGATCGTAGTGACGGGGAGAACCAGTGCCTCTCAGCTTCGTTAGGGGTCTTTTTTAACCTATTAAAGATGAAAAATAAAAAACACCTTCAGTAACTCAAAGCTAATTAGTTTTCAAAGTCATCACTTTCTTCAACCTAGAAAAGTAAAAACCTAAAACATTTTCAGGACTCAAACATAAAATATTTGCAACCACGAATTCAAGACGGAAATTAATAAACTTTGAAATTCAGAAACATTATACACTGAAAAGGGGGGAGGAGGGGTCGAAAAATCGCAAAAATTGCCTCACGTAATTAATGGACGCCCCTAGGAGCATCTCCTTGCATAAAAGGTGATCTCCAAATCATATGTGTGATAACCTTATGTAATTGAAATAAACATTTTTTTAACACTTTGCCCGACCCGGGAATCGATCCCAGGACCTCGTAGTCTCACTCATCACCCTCGGCAGTCTCACACATACGTCACACCAAAATTACCACGCGAACGAAGTTGCGAGCAACAGCTAGTACATTGATAAAGCTAGGTACACAATTTCAAAATCTTCCAGCCTCGCATAAATGGGAATTTTCTCGTTTTCTCTGGGGTTCGTTACTTGATAATTGTAATTAATTTTATTGTTTGTGCTGCTTCAAGGTTTGTTCTCGTTGAGGTAATCTATTTGACTTGTTAAATAACCTCTGTTTAGATAGATTATTATCAAAATTGTAAATATTCAACCAGACTTAAGTGAATTTTGCAGTAATTCTTGGTAATTTTAGGTGTTATTTTGTATTGCGGTAACAGGGTTTAGGTGTTTCTGAAATTAAATGACTTTGGAGGTCGTGTACGACAGCCAATCAAGCTAAACCAGTTTATGAGGATCTCTCATTGGATAGGAAATCTATACAAAGCGAGGTCAAGTTATATTGGAATGTACAGCTTTATGTGCCACCGTGTGTACCCCTGTATTCGACCAAGTGGTATGCAGCAAATGCCTCGGAACTGCTTATAGCTATTTGTTAAATTAGATTTGTTTATTTTTCTGACTGCCTCGTTGGCCTAGTGGTCGCCAGCGACTGCTGAGCATGAAGTCTTGGGTTCGATTCGATGGAGCAAAATATTTTTGGTTTGTCCATCAGGAATTTCTCATTAGCAGCCACGGAGTCTGGATTTGTAACTGGTTGATGGCAATAGGTTCGCCCCCTATTACATGGGACTTAAACATAACTGGCGAAATTTGGGTGCACTATAAGGTACACCTCTGCCTAACCCTTCGGGAATACAGGCGTGATGATGTTATGTTATCTAAAAATCATGCTGCCACGATAATACATCAGCATCTTAACTTAGTTTCTAGTTAAAATCTCACCAGCACTTACAAACCAAACCCAACGGTGTGATAACCATCCATCCACCCAACCACCTTGCGTCTACACCTTCAAAACTAAATCCCAGTTGAATTTTACACCTTATCCATAATGCAATAGGGGCGTCAAATTGCCAAATTCAATTTGTAGATCTCGCCTGAAATGTAAGCAGATTGTAATGTATTAGTTATCGAGTTTCCCGACTTCTGCTCTTCGTATATTTCGTTGGGTTCCTCTCGGACCCTCAAGAAGGTATCGTTTTGCCTTCATTTCCGTATCTTTGTGATTTTGCTCGGAGACGCACCGGGTATTCTGAAATATGAATAAATAACTCTTCAGCTTTGTGTTGGAATTTTATGGAGTTCTTGTTTTACATAGAGGTGTATCGGATTTTGCAGTTTATATTTTTCTTGAAATAGAAAACGTATGTGATGGAATCATGGGGTGCATTGTACATTTAAACACCACAAGAGATGATATATTATGTATGTCTGTCTGACGTATCCTGGGCAGTGACACTGGTACTACGGTTGGCATCCATACTTCCGGAAAGTAACTCTGTTTGTTAGTTTGTTAACTTTTCACGACTAAACAGCTGATCGGATCGTAATGAAGTTTGGCAAGGAGATAGATATAGCGTCAGACAGCATCACCTGTCTGGCATGAATTCTGAAATGGACCTTTTTGTTGCAGCCGTAAGGCACTTAGCACATACCATATCTACTATGTATTTTCACTTTGTTTTTTATTTTTTTATTTGTCGTTTATATTTTATTTTGTATCTTTTTTTATTATGTGTGCTTGATGAACTGACGTCAAATATCTATCTACAAAGGCTATCTTTTTTTCGCACACTTACAAATCAAAATTTCCAGTCGAACGAAGTGGCGGGCAATAGCTAGTTCCCTATATTTGACAGTCTTTATGGATAGCCAGATGTCTGAAATTATGGCAACCAGTCTTACCAAGGGGTATCGTGTTACCCAGTAACTGGGTTTTGGAGGTCAGATGGGCAGTCGTTCCATTTAAAATACTGGTATTCAGTTGTAGCGGTTAGACTGGTGGAAGCCGGTCCCAACATATTTGAGAAACGTCTCGATAGATGACCGCCATTACGAGGAAAAATAGAATCCTGAAACGGACATAATCAGCCAATGGAAATTGTTATTTAAACAGAGTTTATTTAAAACGACTTGACAATTTATCTTAAGAATAACTTTGATATTTCAGAGGTTGTCTTTTCAGTTTTGTAAGTTAAATTTGTACAAAGACGTTCCAGAGTGTATATTTTAAACACGCTTTTACTAGCTTCACCTTTAACTATGGAAAAAAAATCGTAGAAGTTAAATTTGACCCACTTCCCGGTTTCCTATTGAGCTGAAATTTTGCATACATGTTTAGTTTGAATGACAATGCATGGTTAGCTAAGTGACTCAATTCTAAATCCAATTTGGCGGATTTCCAAAGATGGCGGACTAGTTATTTTTTATGCATTCTCGTGATATGCGTATAAATAAAAGGGTTTGCTGAGAAGAAAGAATACGAAAAATACAATGACGTCACTCACCACCGTACCAGGAATTACACCCTACAGTATTCTGGGCAGTATTTCCATGTAAGGTACTGGTAATCAGCTGCATACGGTTACACTGGAAGCTGACCCAAGGCTAGGCAAATGTGCTTTGTAGTAAAAACTGCTCGATTGTTTGTTTCTCAAACATATTTGGCGAAACGTTAGTTTCATTAGTAAACATTTCCTGTTCCTCTTTTTCTACACTTCTATCTCTTTATCAAGCTTTTATTTAATTTACAATGTTTGAATGTATGTTTTTTTATTCAGGTCAAATCTTGAAACTGAGTTTTAAAACAGTTATCCCCAACCGTTCGAGCTGAAATTTTGCATACACGTAGTGACATCATCCTAATTTTAATATTATATATATATAAAGGACTAGTTATTTGTTATGCACTCTTATGATATAGGTACCAATTAAACGGGTTTGCTGAAAAGACTACGAAAAAAAATGACGTCACACCTATTTAAAAGCTTTTTTTTATAAGCTTTTTTAACAATACAGGCAAGATGTTATGTTCTTAATTTCTGAATAATCATCATTCACGAAATGCCCTCTTTTAATATAACTTACTTTAAACAATACGACATTTTCTTTGCCACTTACATTTCGAAATAAACCTTTCTTATATTGAACAGTTTTCACGTTCGGTGTTCCGCCAAGCAGTTGTAAATATTAGCGCTAAAAGCGAACAGTTTGATGGCGCCTTTCAACAGAAGCTATTCAAAGATTTCCACCGAAAGATTTCAGTTCCGGAGTTCCGGACACACAGATCTTTAAGTAACAAAACAAGTATTAAAATCTTCCATTATTTGATTCCCTCCCCTCATGGACTAAACTTTTAGAGTGGCTTAGGCGAACATACTTGAAGTCACCCGTTTGTCCTATGTGAGTAGACGGAAACAACATTACCCAACGTGCTACAATTATTACATACTCCTTATGGTTCGTCAACGTTCCTACATATGGCCAGGTGTACAGTGTATACGCACGCTAGTTGTGAGTTTTATACCCTTGACATTTCTGAAGAACATCACCACAGATATAGATATAGCTAGATAAAGCAAGAGCACTTACTTCACGTGGCTACTGTCGCAGCAAGCTAATTTGTTTAAAACAACAACGTTACAACTCAAGAACTTAATTCTAGACATTCAAAGAACTGTAACGGGCCGATCTTAAGGTTAAGCCGCGCTTGCCTAGGTTAGTCCCTATCTACATAGGGACCGCCCATTACATACCGAGTTTCCTCCGTGCCTCGGGAAGCACGTTAAGCCGTTGGTCTTGGCTGTCATTTGTAGATCTTTGACAATCGTTACAGGTAGTCAGTGGCCCGAAAGTCTGACAACCAGTTTTACCAAGGGGTATCGTATTACCCAGTATTAACTGGGTTGTGGAGGTCAGATATGTACTCGCTCCATGTAAAATATTGGTATTCAGCTGCATCCATCCATCAATTTTCCCAACATAGTTGAGAAAAATCTAGGCAGATGATGAACTTGTTTGTAATAAAAAAATGCCACGCTTGGATTTCAAACGGATCGTGATTGTGTTATCTAGGTATATCTATGTATAAGTGTGAACATCACGGTAAGGTAAGGTCAGTGGAGGATGTCTTCAGCACGCTTCTCATTTTACCATGAGTTTCAGCTAGTAAGAAAGCTAGTACGCATAGTTGACTGACCAACGTGCGCTGCATTCACTGGTGGAAAGTATTTACTACTAGAGCACTATTAGGTGTACTGTTAGATCACACCTCTGCCTAACCCTTCAGGGATTACAGACGTGGTGTTATGATGTTATGTTAAGTATTTAATATCAACAATATCACTCTATGAAGGTATCTAAAACACGTTGCTATCGATATATTGGATGACATCAAATTGCTCGACATACTTGAAATCGAGTGATCGAATATTCGTTACATCAAATAATTGAATACTGAATTCTCAGAATTTATAGCGAAACACACACACGATAAAGGATTATTGTAACAAAATCTAGTAAATGGAACGTTATTTCGTAGAATTTTATGATAAGTTTATTGCTATAGGTTGTCACGTAGCGTAATTCTTATTTAGATGTCTAGTATCATCCCAAATGTGTGTAGCGTGTCGAAATTTAACACAGTCAGCTAGCTCGTAACTGGGGGACGCGTATGACCAGATGTATGGACGTGGACGAAGCAAAACGAGTTTGTAAAGATCGTATCAGGTTGCGTTCTGTCGTTCCCATGGGAAATAGTTGTGTATCTGTGTCTATGTTAACAGCTAACACAACACAGGATACTCCTGATTAATTAAATTGTCTGCAGGGTGGTTTGCGCCTTGATTTCCCATCAAGCTGTTCCTATGAATATTCGACGAACTAATGCTGGGGTGTCTAGAATCATGAGCTGAATTCATGGTAACAATTTGCACGCGGAATTATCTTCCTTACACCATAATTATTAACATAACATCACTCTTATAATTCTCGAAGAGTTAGGCAAAGGTTTACCTGTCAGTACACCCACATATCGCCAGTTACTTATACTTATACCAGTTATTCCTGACGGAAAAACCCAATAACACTTTGCCCGACCCGGGAATCGAACCCAGGACCTCCGCTCAGAAGTCGCACTTGCAACCACTCGAACAATGAGGCAGGCGCCGCGTATTCTCTGCGTAAAATACTTTACTACAATAACTTTATCCTAACTAACATAAAATTCAGTTCTAATTTGAGACCAAATTCAAAACGGTACACACAAACAAACTCCAAGTAATTCCCGAAGCAATCACTATGAGTATCCAAAAGTATCTTTCGCCGAAATCCTCCGAACTTCCCTGCAATATCTACCCACATTTCGCCACTTATTTCATTCGCGAAGCCTCTCAAACTGATTTTATAAATGGTCTCTACCGCAGTTTTGATTTTCTATATTGAAAAGGCATTTCTAGCGAGCGAAGTGCTCTTTTGTTGGTAAACAAGTGACTGGAGGGCGCTACAGCGTTGCTTTTGGCAATTATTAATTATCTACGATTGGATTATGAAGTATTTGTGAATGAAATGGTCTAGCAATTAGCTGGTATTTAAAATTATGTACCTAGAGGCTATTGTTTTAAAATTGTTGTTTGAATTTAGTGATTTTTTTATTGGTTTGGGAGGTGTGTATGAATCGAAATGCTGGGCTGTGAAGAAGATGGATGAAAAAAGATTGCGTGTAGCGGAGATGAGAATGTTGAGGTGCATGTGTGGTGTGACAAGAATGGATAAGGTAAGGAACGAGTATATTAGAGGAAGTTTGAAAGTTGCGCCAGTTGCAGAAAAGTTGAAATGGAATCTACTGGCTTGGTATGGGCATGTGATGAGGAAGGATGAACCGTATAAGACTAAAAGAGTAATGAGTATAATTGTTGATGGATCGAGAGGGAGCGGAAGATCAAAGAAAAGATGAATGGATGTCAGGGTAGAATGGAAGAAAAAACGTGTTGCGCCGACCCCAAATAACATGGTACAAAGGCAGAAAGACGATGGGAGGAGTGAGCCTGAATATTCAAACTGAGTTATACGTAGATAGTACAGATCTCCCAAAAAACGTTTGTACTTCGGCATCGTCTATTTTCAGGAATGATACGTAGTTTTCATCTGGAGTTGCCGTAACAATTTCAACGAAATGTAATAAGATCTAGTCTAGTGTCCGCAAACGCTATTGCAGAGCTAGAGGTTTTGGTTTCGAATCCCAGATAAGGTAAAAAGTTTTGGGATTTTTAAATTAAGAATTTCTAAGTTTTTTGCCTGGTTAATGATAATGGACTCGTCTACTATTAAATGGGGCTTATAATAATTGTCTTGCCCTTATCATAATTTATTTGGGGTCAGAGTAGCATTTCTTCTTCCATACTTCTCTATTGCTCGTCATCTCAGCAGTCATGGGGCTTATAACTGTCAAAATATAGGTATAATTATTACGCCGTTAGTGTTATTCCGAACACAAAACTTCGGGGATTTGGGTTTGTGTGTCCTTCGGAGAAAACATGTTTGAATGTTATACAAATACAAAAATACAAAATACAAAATGGTTTATTGCTTCAACAAGTTTACAATTACAATATTTGTGTTTGGAGCTCCCCTGTAAGCAAGTAATGCCTGTGTTGGGGAGCCCCGCTCTTCCATAGCTAAGCAATACAAAATATAAACTAGGTATTTACAGCTAAGGCTACTTATCTTACTTGTGTGTGAGAGTGTGTGTGTGCGTGCGCGTGTGTGTGTATGTGTGTGTTGTGCATTTGGTGTTTATAGATATAGGTGTGGTTAAGTTGTGTGATTATTACTACCTAATTAGCACAAGATTTTACTTAATGTGTTCCAAGAGTGTCTCCGTGTCGTCATAATTTAGTAATTTTATCCAATCTGTTAAAGTTTTTTTGCATTCGTAGTATTTTTTTGGGTATATGTTAATTTTACTATTAATTTTATTATAAAGAAAAGCTGATCGCTTGTTGTATTGTCTGCCCGCAAATACAGTTTTTGTATGGGGAATTTGAACGATTAGATCTTTTCTTCTCTGGGTTATTTTACTTGAGTAGTTATGTTATGCTAAAACACAAGTTCTTACACTAAAACTATCAGCAATGCTAAACAAGGCATAACTTACCCCAAAACACCATCTGAACGATCCTAACACTAACTGCCAGCCACTTGCCAATGTTTTGTCAAACTGGTATGGTAATTATAATCAAATTCACCAGTTAGACGGCAAGACGGTTGTATGCTAATTCGTCGCCGTCGGCTGATTGTACCCAAGTTGCTACATATTTTTGCTTAATCAACTTGTCTGTAAGACACTTGGAAGATTTAAACTTCGTAGTGTTGTAGATTTTGTTTAGATCTTTGAATAAATCTTTTGCTTCCGTTTAATGATTGTCATGTTTTTTTCTTTTTCTAGCTTAGAGCAAACACACAGGATACTTTAATCGAGAAACCATGACTCAAAAACTGTTAGTAAAACTTACGACTATGTTAGTAAACACTGATAAAAAAAAACAACACAAGAAATAACGGTGGATCACTGCTGCGACAACCCATGAGCGCAACAGCGACCCACATAAACACAGTACAGGCGACTGGCAATCACGTTTAAGATACTTTTGGCGCTGCCCCACACACTGCGCACCAAGGAAGCGCATCTCACAATCCACATGTGCGTCCGCGAACATCCCCGAGCACTACAGAAGCGAGGCAGCCCCACCAGCATCCTAAACGCGTTATTATACTGAACGGAAATGCAATGCTGATGGACAATGTGATCATAGATTAGCACATTTAGTGTAGTTTTTTCATTTCTAAGCTTGCATTACTGTTAGTGATCTTTATTCTTGTAACAAAAGATGCTTTCGGAGTGCTGCTGTCAGTGATACAATACCTGGGAAAGGACTGTAACCACTTACGCTGGTGCAGTGATATACTGAGTACGTTTTTGTGTTTTTCTATTGAAAAAAAAAACAAACAGTGGCAGTCTGATATCGAAATCGTGCCCAATTAATGTTATAAAATACGGCTTTACGAAATTCTATTTGAAGTATTTACAACACATTTTTCTAAATATATGAATGAATGTTAAAATACAGAAAGCTACTAGAAGTTCTAACTATACTCACCCCACTACTACGCACTATCCAGTCCCAGATGAAGTTGTAATGTACCTATGGTCATTAATCCCAATATACTTAAAACATTTCAAAGACACAAACATTCACGTAGATACTAGAAACTTTCCACGAAGCATAAACCATCACCATTATTTCGCGCTAAACAAGAATTTATAATTCCAATAACGATATTGCTTCCACGTTTCATACCCAGGCGGTCGGGGCACAGAATAGATAGAAGTACAGAGGGCCAGGTTCATACAACGAGCGAACACAATGTCCTGGCCAAGAGCTACACGCTAAAGCTACACGCGTCTTGCTTCTTCTTCTAAGCGTGTCGATGGCAACCTAAATTGATTCAGCCCAAACTTGTGCAATGACTTTGGCACTTTTAGTAGCGTCCATCAGTTTCTGTAATGTGCAAACAAGTGGACAGACAAAACAAGTTATCAAGTGCCCCAACCAACTTCTTTCACAGTTTTTTTCGTTGTCGCTGTACTACGAAGAAAATAATGAAAGAAGTAGGTAAGAGCAAGCCACGAGTCACCGCGACGCGATATGCGGAGTGTCATTTGTCACTTAACGCAAGTCGCTTCACAAGGTGGCATCGCCCTAGGTCGTCAATGGGGACATAGACGGGTACGTACGGCGATATCAAACCAACACCGGTCGCGAGTACACTTGCACTCGCTGCATTCGAACCGTGTGTATGTGTGCGTACTCTCGTTTTGAAGAGTAGAGTTTCTGTATAGCTATTTACTCCAGGCCCAGGCCCCGGTAAAGAACAATGCTTTACAAGCATTTTTTTGTTGGAAAACAGAAATATATATCCATTGAAATGGTGTTTTTTTCCTTTCCCATCCAGTAGAAGTGAAAATAAAGGAATACTTTAATCTAGTCTCTTCTTACTGGAGTCGTATTGAAAGTCAGATTAAAATAACGGAAGGTACATAGGTATTTCTTCAACAATCTGAGTTTTTAGTTTTGTTGTTTCTTTGGAGTTGAGTGTATTAAAGAAACTTCGTGTCGTAACTCTTTAGAGAATTCTCTTTCTTATAGAGATAAGTATTTAAGTCTTATTGATTTTGCTAAAGTTGTCAAACAGTCTTACCAAGGAGTATCGTATTACCCAGTACTAACTGGGTTGTGGAGGTGAGATAGGCAGTTGCTCCATGTAAAATACTGGTATTCAGCTGCATCCGGTTAGAGTGGCAGCCGATCCTAACATAGTTGGGAAAAGGCTAGGCAGATGATGATAATGATTTTGCTGATGTTGGAAATGATACGACAACTCACGTCTGTTTCCGTGGGAGTAGGAACACCTGGTACGATACTTACATAGTACTCTGGGATGGTCTACTTAAAACTTAGAATCACCTACTTGACAAATGTGTGTATGGATTTGAAGTGCCTTGAACATAAGTTTTATAGTTACTTAAACAAGCACAGGTGACCTACAAATTACAAGATGTCAAACTCTCTATCCAGCGAACTTTTTAGGTTTTTTCATATCACGTAGGATTTAGCATTTAAAACGATTTAAAGTTCGTTATTCGAAATGACAAATTAATCATATAAATGTGAAAAAATCAAGAATGAATTTATAAATCATCTGTGAAATCTTTCACATTACTGAACTGAAGCTGGAAATTAAAAAAGTAATTATGAATATGGTTTTTTTTTTTTTTGTTTTAATAATTACTTTTTTATTATTCAACATTTTGAAAATGTTCGTAAGAAACTCTGGAACTAGATTTTCTCCACACTATGTTATCAGAATACTAGTGGACGCAGTGGTCTAACCGCGTGATTGCAATCTTGTTACCGTCTCTTTTGTAATAAAGGATCTAGCTACGAAACCTCTACAAGAAACTACACTGAGAGAAGAGGTCAAGTCATTTTGACATTTAAATTATAAATTGTCTTACTGATAATTCAAATTAACATCAAAAGTATAAAGCTGAGTTTTAACACCAAAATTATGTTTGGCGTTAGAATTTAAAAAATTTTGCCTAACTCCACTTAAGTTGAGTCGCTAAGCCGCTACATTCCCAACTGTTGCAGTCGGCTTGAATGAAAATACACTGGGTGCGATACACTGTTTATACTAACAAATTACTTGAAATTGCAATTTAACACAATAACACAAGGCACAATGATTCGGGTACAGTTCCAGGACGTCTCAACTCCGCTGCGATCAGACCCTCAATGTCGTCCTCGCCTCGAGTTGTAAACATCACAGCTCTGTAGAAGCACGCTGTGGTGTGTGTGGACGTGTAAGTAGGTCGCGTGATGTCATCACTGACGTCCTTTCGATTTATTTGATGTCCATACCAATAACCGGATTCGACAAATATACACGGATCTAACCATTTTCGTCGACTTATTTGTGACTAGAGTAGAGGTAGATAATCATCATCTGCCTAGCCTTTTCCCAACAATATTGGGATCGGTTTCCAGTCTAACCGGATGCAGCTGAATTCTAGTAGTTTACATGGAACAACTGCCTATCTGACCTGCACAACCCAGTTTCTGCGTAATAAGTATTCTTGGCAACAAAATAAAGGTAGCAAAACTCTCACGGCCAGATTGCTCACATCACACAATACAGTCCAGGCAGCTGTTCCGTCTATTTTTAATAGCCCGAAATACAAAGCTACATGATTGGCAAAAGGAAATATTAGCAGTGTACACGAGCTTAACATTCCGGGCCGCAAAGTTTTAATTTTAAAAACGGGAGCAAACGTCGTGCCTAGGACAAAGGCGTACTGAGGCCTCGCGCTACTCAATGTGGTGCAAGTTATGAGAGGTAGCGGTGACGATAAACATATTAAAGTTATAGCATAAGCATAATCAGCCTATTAATGTTCCCACTGCTGGGACGCAGACCTCCTCTCAAGGAAATGCTATAATCCACCACGCGGGCCCAGTGCGGGTTGGTAGATGTCACATGTCTTCGAATTTTTGGTTCTAGGACATGCCGGTTTCCTCACGATGTTTTCCTTCACCGTTTTTGAGAGCAGTGGTGATGAAATAACTTACACAAAGTAATACGCCTGGCTGGGTTCGAACCCATGACTTACTGCTCGTAAGTCGGGGTCTCCGCCACTGGGCCACCACTCCTCTATAATACTGCTCTATTAAAGTTATATTTGTATGCATTGAAGCCCTCGACAATTTCAATCCAACGGTACAGAGAAGCCTGTAAAAAAAGTTTTGAGAAAATGTCTGTGCTTGCTGAAATGGCTTTAGACAAAATAAACAGAACTAGAGCATTCCGGCTCTATTCTTGTTTGCACCCAAAGAATTTAATTACATGGGGACAAAATTGACAAAATCTTATTACGTTGGTACAATGTTTCCAGCCCCCGTAGTATGACCACCGTAGACAAGGATTTCTTTGACGGAACAATCAATAAAATGACAGATAGTGCAAAGAAATCTGTCATTGAGTCGACACAATCTGTCATTATGGCGATTCTTCCGTCAAAGAAATCCTTGTCTACGGTGGTCAGGTCATGCTACGGGGGCAGTTCCAATCCATCTTTGATATTTCATTTCTGCATCTTCATCGTAATCAACAGGTGTTCTTTTTACATTTTGACCCTCGCTTCAGCACCCAACTTGCACCAAAACAACAGCCTTATTATTTCGCGTCCCCATTCCCCTGATGATGTCAGGTCTCATCCGCCATTGTGTCAGGAGGTTTCAATACACTGTAGTTTTTTTCTGTTTTGTTTCCTTCTGAAAGGACGACCGACTTTACAATCTTGTGCCCAAATAAGTTAATCAGTTGTTCGGGAAGTGAATGAAGAGTCTCTGCACTTGACAATGGAATTGAGTTTCAATTGGAAGGTTTCTTGTTCGTGGACTATTGATTTCTGTTGATTTTGTTCATTGTTTGCTTCATTGAAGTTGTCGAAGAGTTCTAATTTTCAGTAGATATTTACTTAAGGGAAGATATTGACGTCTTTGAATCATCATCAACGTTATTAACAGCTTCATGTCACCCACTGCTGAGAACCAGTTTCATTTTAAGTCATACTTCCCTGGTCTGTGTGATCTTCCTGAGATCATGAGAATGGTGGATTTAACCACTTAGATTACCAACTTTTTATAACCTGAGACCTTATTGCGTAATAATACATTTGCAATGGCAATGTGTTTCAATTTCACAATTTGACAACATTCATTGCGTAGGTGACATTATCGAGCACATAAATGTTACAAAGTGAAGTTTTTGTTGTAATTATTTTCAAAATTATCAGATTGTAATAGAAAGTGATTGTAACAAAAAACTTACTTGAGGTTCTGAACATGAGAATCACGAGTACTTTAAAAATTAACTATTCTAAGGGATAGTCTTCCAAAACAGTCAGTCAATACTTTGAATCCTACTATACTACTAATATATACTACTAATATAATAAATACGAAGGTTTGTGAGGATGTATGCATGTCTGGATGAATAGATGTATGTTACTCTTTCACGCAAAAGGACTGAACGGATTTGGATGAAATTCAGCACACCGATAGTTTATAATCTGAATTAACATATGCTTCTTATCCCGGTATTATGATCCCGTGAGAGAATTACGGAACTCCACGAGGGCTAACCCGCGAGTATAAGCTAGTTAACACTAAAACATTACCAACAACAACCAATTCATCTTCCATATCCTTGTTTACCACGCACAAACACGACTATATACATACTACGTCTATACCTCATCTGATCTTAAGTGAACTGTAAGAAAGTCTCGTTGGCTCGGCTCCAGGCTCCAGCTCACCCTCACAACTTAGTTTATAGCCCCAGTCTTATCCTTCAACATCTTTTTGTTATTCTGCCAGAACAAAAATATACTGATGCTGTAAAAGAATACGTGATAAATGTTGATAGGGTAATGGTAATGGATTAGGTTGAGGTGTTAGTAGTAAAAGTAAAAGTATCATTAACACTAAAAACGGGATATTTACCATGTTTACTATTTTCTACATAAAAAAAAAAAGTTTTTGAGGAATGGCACCTAGGATTTGTAATAAGAACCCTAGACAAATTACAGAAATTAAAAACATACACGACTTTAAAAAGGCTTTCCTGAAAATATTACATCCATGACTCAAAAAAACTGTTAGTAGAACTTACGACTATGTTAGTAACCATTTATGAAAACAATACAACACAAGAAATAACGGTGGATCACTGCTGCGACAACCCGTGAGTGATAGCACAACAGCGACCCACATAAACACAGTTCAGGCGACTGGCAATCACGTTTAAGATACTGTTGGCGCTGCTCCACACACTGCGCACCAAGGAAGCGCATCTCACAATCCACATGTGTGTCCGCGAACATCCCCGATGCACTACAGAAGCGGGGCAGCCCCACCAGCATCCTAAACCCGTAAAACCTACTGCAACGCATGAACTAGTTTAAAATAAACAGTGTTAGGTCACTAACACTGTTTACCTGTCAGTTTCAAAATTTAATAGATTAAAAAAAACAATACCGTGTAGGTATTGCACTTTTGTAAGAAAAGGCTGTTTTATTTAATAACCAATGAAAAATACGTTGTACGGTGTCACTTCCACTGTGTATAGGCAAAAAATTCAGAGTAAAGAGTCTCTTGAAAAAAAAAGCAAAAAGTTCAGTCTATTTAATAAAATCACTTTCAGCAATGTTTTCGGTTCGTCGCACCGCTCTTGAGCATTCGAATCTTGAACATAACAAAAAAATATAACATGAAAGTAAATCAAACAGTTTATGCCTTCACAAGGAGCTTGAATACGAACTTTTTCCTCAAATTCCGTATTCATAGCTCCCAACGATCTAGACTTTTACAATGAAGGAAATATTTTTGACCTAACTCTAGGAAAAATCAAAAAGTTTCTAAGTCAAGCACCAAGTTTTTATGGAAGGGTCCTCTAAGATGTTAGACCATATCGATGAAAAAAGTACTTTTGATATATCAAAGACATTTTTTTTTTACTTTGAAACTACCTTAAGAGGGCTGCCAAGTTTTCATGGAAGCCATTTTGCGAAATCCCCAAATTCTTTCGATGTCGTAGGACGAAGTATTTTGGAGGCAAAACCACTCAAAAAGTGATACAACTGTGATTCGGAACTCATCGTCTTTTCAACGTATTTTGCATAATTTCATATATTATTTAAGTGGAAACTTCCGAAGTGGTATTTGCATAATCCCGTGCGGTACGTTACGAATACTTACGAGCATTCCCGAAGTTTTGCCTCGGCTTGATTGGTCAATGGTTTTATTTTAAGATCGTGTTCCTTCGGGGCTGAAGACGAAGTTCGCAATTTTAGATGTGTGTGGTGAAGTTTGGTAGGTCGACTTTTAGCAGATTTGAATATTGTAAAGAAGCTTTTTAATGATTTGTAATAGAAGTTTTACATTTAGTTAACTTATTCATAAAAACCCTACTAATGCGGAATTCTTGCATAACCCACTAGCATTCTTAACGCTATATATTATTAATTTTGACAATTCAAAACATTAATTGAGTTTTTTACGTTGTTGAACAAATAAATTTCTCAAACATTCTGAAGCAAAGTATTAAATATTTTTTTCACAAAATCCTTTGGATTACGCTACGCAAAATTACGCATTTAGGATGCAATTTTTATATAAGACTTGCTTTGATCAGCATCACATTTGATTAAACCCTGCTTAGAAAGAACAAAAATTGTGTTTTTTCACTTTCCTATCGTTAGTAAATACTATACTTAAAGCATAAAATCTCCTGAGCGAATTTATAACTCTATCCCACTTTGCCTACGACATAAAAGTACAAGAACCGTCGACCGATTAATAAAACATGAGCCCCTAACTGCCCATTTTTGGACACTCCATTCCACACTCCAATATATCTCAACCAGGACTAACAAATAAAAGTATCAAATCCCCTATATTTTTAAAGCTCAATAACAACCTCTTACCATCCCTTTCCCACATGGAGAAACTGAGCATGTCAAAAAGAGATAGCAAGAGTCTACTTTATTATGATAATCGGAAAATTCTCCGAGACTGTACGAACGCGATCCCCGAATTCAGAGGTCTGAATAAACGATGAGACACCCAGGAGGTACATATCTATGTAATTTATAGCCCAGAATGTGGTTCCAACTGATTTTCAGGATTTATTCTGAACGTACGTAAGGGCTGTGAAGATTTGTACCTGATTCGGGAATGAGTGGGTGTTGAATACTCTTACAGACTGTATATCGGTGTTCCTGATTGCAATAGCTGATTTGTGTAAAAGATGTTGAGCGTTTAAAATTCTAATTTTGAAAAGTGGTTTTGTATTTTTTTTTTTTTTGGAACGTAGTCCTGTAACGTGCTTTAATAACTGATTAGTTAACCGCTAGGTCAATTCAATTATGGAACGGCTACGGAATAGATTTATTTACTGGAAATAAATCAAAATGGAAATCTTTGAACCGATTGAGGGCTTAAGTTGGCCGGTGCCGATCCTATTTGGCTAGATGATAATTGGGTAACGACAGAACTGTCCAGGTTGCTGTCAGATTTAATTAGTCTAGAATATATAAATAAATAAGAATAGTAATACCCTTTTTAATGAACACCAAGTGATACCCATATTAATGCCTAAATCAAAGTGTTGCACTGCAGAAATTTAAACGTACGTCGCCGATTACAAATTCCGGGTGTTGCAACACTTTCATTATTTACGACATCATTTTGGTCTGTTTGTGCTAGCGAAAACTGGTTTCAGTGGTTTTTAATATCAACAAAACTCCGTCTCCTAAAGAATGAAAAGAACTTTACTACAATTACTTGATGGTAAACACAAAAGGCGACACATACAGGTTGTAAACAGACTCTTCACGAAGCCGTCAACCAAGCAATCTGTACATCACACTAAGTAACTTTACGCAAAAATTATTGCTGGGAAACCACTTTGTTTTTGGGTGAAAAATCACGTTTTACGGTAGGACTCGATGGAACGCACTCAAAACATTATGCTGATGGATGAATTGAAAAGTACGGGGGTCGTGGAGGTGTTTAAAGTAAAAATCTGTCATTAAAAACATGTATTAAAAAAAAACTTGTGAAAAAGTTGGAACTTTGACCCCTAATATCTCCGTAACTAGAAGGTTCCCAGGTATGGTCTAGAACAAAAAAATGTTTACAAAGACGGGGAGAATAAGTGCTTTTCGGCTTCGTTAAGGATCTATTTACACCCTTTATTCGTAATCAGTGAGCGCTTTTATAAGCCGCTTAATTTAATTATTCCAAATAGGCTATGTATGACAAAGAATTTATTTCACTATCGCTTGTACAAAATGCACGTTTAAACAAGCAATTATCTGCCTTATTACAAACGCAATATAATTCATTGCAGCTGCAAAATAATGTAAGTTTATTGCTAAGTTAGCGTTAAATGAAAATAAACAGTATTGCAATAAGGTTGTATTTCATGATTACGTAAAGTCGTATATGACTATGGAAATTGCTCTCTGCATGACAGATCGTTGGGTTGCGTAGATCCTTTTAGAATATTCATTGAGGGTGTTATACTTACGATGTGGCAATAAGTATTTATGTACATATTATATGCAAAAATGGTTCTTGTCGTTTTCATCCCCTCATTTGGTGAGAAAATCATCATAATCCTTTTCTATTATCAGAGGTGATTGACCAATTTGATCAAAAGGATGAGTAACAATAATATTATGGCATATTAAAGGTGTACTGTCTCTGCTCCCTACAGCTCTACAGTTGATAATAGCTCGACAACCTGTTCCGCCTGCCACAATGAATCAAGACTTGAAGGCATGAGAGGTTTTGCGCTAGATACAATTCCAGATTTTAAAGATAATATTTAAGAAGTTCCTGCAAGATGGTCAGGATAGGGTGGAAGGGACACGACCCAAACATTTACCACATATTCAGTATATAAACCCGACATCGAAATTTTTCAGTAGAAATTTAAAAAAAAAAACTCGTTACTTTTGACCGTGTAGGCGTTGCACTTTGTAGTAGAGAGCAGAAGAACCAAACTCCAAGTTAAACCATAATAATATTCACAATTAACACTAACGCCAATTTCTTGTCCCCAGCGCGTCGGCTGCGACCTACGAGTGGGGTCAACTCGTCGTGTGGACGAGTGCGGGGTTTGTGGGGGTGATGGGTCCTCCTGCTCTAGACCTCGATACCACTGGCTGGCCACGCCCGGGTCACTGTGTTCTGCTACTTGTGGTGGAGGTAAGTTTTCATATATTTCCATATAATATGTGTAACATTGGGAGTGCATTTGAATTTTTAATTTCTCTGATCTGAACGTTAAAATTCAGCTGTCATTCTCAATGTCCTTTACGAATTTCCACAGTCGATGTACCATTGTTTGGCGAGTGCTCACGTGATGGTTAGTGGTATCTGCTAATACCAGAGGCACGGCATGTTCATTATTTGTCAATATTTATGGGTCTATTAATGCTCTTAATGTGCACGTCTTTCTACATCGTTCTCACATAATATGTATAATCTCAACATGAATGACGTAAGCAAAATCCTCTAAAAATATTTTAATTTTAAAGAGTGTTAATGGAGTTCCTTGCGCATTCTTCTTCAGAGAGATAGATCTACGCTTTGGAATGGACTATTACAATATACTGAAACTCAAAGCATTTATTTCAATTACACTATTACTGGTACTTTTGAATGTCAAAAACAAAAGGATGAAAGTACAGTACACACACTTTCACATGTGATTATGCCTTGTGACTGGGACTGACAGTAGCTTCATCCTTTTGTTTTTGACATTCAAAAGTACCAGTAATAGTCTAATTGAAATAAATGCTATGAGTTGGAGTTTATACAATTTTAGTTCCGTACTTAAAGCTGGTTCGGCAAAATTTGCTCAAGAAAAGGATGCCTGGAAATGATTGGGAAAGGCCTTTGCCCAGCAGTGGCACAATATCGGTTCAACATATAAATACTAATACTAACTTATTTAGACCCGAAACGTGAGATATATATGAAAGGAAATAGACAAAGATGACGAAGCATTTGTGTCATGGATCGTGCAAGGAGCTGTGACAAAAGCTAACAGGCATAAGGAAAGATGTGCCGGATACGACGTCATTTCCTCTAGGGACGTATCAAAGGCATTGCACAGACGGGGCACCAATTGCCTTTGACCGGAGATCTTGGAACCGTAATATGTGCCGAATAAACCAAGTATTTTTTTTTTTGTCATCGAGATTTTCACACAACCAAAAGTAAATATCTTAAGGAAGGATAATCAGCAAGACTTTTATAAAGTTCCTAGTGATTACGAGCGCTTTTGCTGAGCATGAGATCGTGGATTCCCAGGTCAGGTAAAGTGTTATTGAGAGTGTTCATCAGAAATTGCTTAATGGAACCCTAGATTTTAGATTTGGGCCCGGAGCAATAGGCTCACCAACAAATACATGGGACTTACACACAATTGGTGAAATGTGTATATGTACTATTAAGAACACCTCTGCGACGTCTGTCTTACTCTTCGGGGATTATAGACGATGTTATGTTTGTTACCCATGTTTCCGGCATATATTTTGAAACAATTGTGCAAGAAAACTCTGTCTCTTCTTCCTTATTCAAAACACCAGCCAATAAACAAGGTAAAAGCTACTTCAATAAAAGGACAAGCCTCCGAAATTTTAATTAAGAATATCAATTAAACTCCTACACAAATTAGAGTGGCGTATCAACAACGAATTACATCCCGAACAGAAATTCTCCCAGAATGTTGTATCCAAATCTCTTCGATACATTAGGGCAGCATTGTTAATTGTTGGCCTCCGGGTTTGCCTGTAATTTATATCTGGAAATCCGCCATTACTCGAAGCTTACGATAAATCAGACAGCGAATTCCTTTTGTCTCCGCGCAACAGTTTCTTAAGTGGTGTTGCGCAGACGGGCGATTGGGTTCGAAGGTTTTTGATGAGTCATTGCGTCTTGATTGCAAGATTTTGTATCTTTTGATTTTGCATGAATGGAATCCGCGATTAATAAGCTCCCAAACCAATAAGTAAAGTTCTATTTTACAGAAAATAATAAACGGTTAGCGACACCACGGTAGGCCCAGTCGGAGATTGAGGGATGCGCTGTACTCCTTTAATAAGAATTGGTCCTTAAAAGCTTTAATCAAAGAAGAGTGGAAAGAAAGCAGGCTGGCTTTTGTCTTTCAATGGGACACCATCACAACAAATCATTTTGAACAAGTCTGAACATTGGACAAATAACACAACTACCAAAAAAAACCTAACGCAGCCCAACTACAATACTTGATTCTTTTATTTGTAAAAAAACTCTCATATTATGACGAAAATTAAGTGAATTGGTAAAATAGCAACAGCTGTTTGACCTTTACACAATTATTATTTCATCACGCAATTTCTCTCGACTAATCGCACCGGCAACAAAAAAGTCGCCCGTCTGCCGTTCCCATTACGCTAGCGAAATTCTCATCGGCCGATTCTAATTAAGAACCCTTGAAAGATGAATCTAAGATAAGTATTAACACAGTGGAATTGTGCGCTGGAGTCATTTGTTACTGTTACCAACTGGGCTTAGGTAATACCACGCTGGTGTACCGCGAGGGGGTGGGTAGAGAAGTCCGTGGTTGTTTTTTGATTAGGGGGTGAATAGGTTTAGCAACATTGTGGAAAGCATTTGGAAATATATGATGTAGGACGCATGGAGAGCAGTGGAGAAGTGAACCAGTAGAAACGACTGGCGAGGTGTAGTTCTTAGGTTAGAAAGCAGAGAGGCTCTTCTTTTTCATCACCTCGGCTCTCGAAACGTTGTTGGAAAACATCGTGTGGAAACCGATATGTCCTAGAACCAAAAAACCCTTCATGGTGGATTTTGGCTCACTTCTTTTCACACAGAGGAGGTCTGTGTCCTGGAAATAGGATCTTTAGGGGTCTGAAGAACAGGGTGTAAAGTTCTTCATCCCCCATAGAAAAGGGAGAATTCTCAGACCAGAAGGGTTTTGTGTCAAGGGAGCTACTGCCTGACAGTTGATGCCGGGTTTTTCTACAGTCTTAAGTCGTGGATAAGTTTAACTGCGCGATTTAGAAATTTCATGTTAGTTCTTCATTTATATAATAAATAAATGGCGCTGTAGTACTTGCCACTACAGATTATTAAGGCTGATTATGAGACTAGGTCGAGAACAAAATACTGTAAACACAAAGTAAGTAAATCAGCTTATATCAAGTTAAAAACTTAGCATATACTCACTGATAAACATAGATCCTGAAACGTCACTAAATACACCATTTGAGCCTATGCCCGCGGCTTCGCCCGCGTGGAGTTCGGTAAAGTCCAACGGGATCATATTACCGGGATAAAAAGTATCCTATGTGCTAATCCAGGTTATAAACTATCTGTGTGCTATATGTCATCCAAATCCGGTTAGTAGTTTTTGCGTGAAAGAGTAACAAACATCCATCCAGCCATCCTCACAAACATTCGCATTTATAAAAGTAGTAGGACTTTATGGAACCTGAGCATTCTTTAGAAAAGGTTAACAGGAGCTATCTGGCTTTTTCCACGCATTTATGCGTGGGAAAATTTAGCTCCTGGGTCTAAATAGAGGAACACTTCTTTCAACTTCCCACTTAATAAAATTCATCCTCTAATTCACAACTAACAGTGTTAACCCCTAAATGCGGACTATTTATTACAGAAGAAGCGTTGTAACGCAGACCTAACCCTCCACTAGATTACCTCTAGCCCACTGACCCGAGACGGTCTTGCAGACCTTCAGACGTTTCAATTGTTAATTAGGTGTCAGTGTCGTAATGATTAATGGGGTCTGTCAGACCCCTTTGTCGGTTAAAGGGTTGAGAAACGACGGTCAAGACTAAATGAATGGTTCTGACTTTTTGGGGGATTGGACTGGAGATAATTTTCGTGGTGTTTTGATGCCGATAAGGATTTCATTGTTACGGTTAACTTGGGTACTGAAATCCAGGATTTGGTATTTATGTAAACGTGGACCATTTATTACTGGTCTCTCTTATCAACGTACATAACATCACGCCTGGTATCCTCGAATGGTTAGGCAGATTTATACCTAATAGTGCACCCAAATTTCGTCAGTTATGTTGACGTCCTATAGGCCATCAACCCGGCACAAATCCAGACTCCGCTGGCTGCTACTGAGAAATTCCTAATGAAAAAATTCAATAACACCTTACCCGAACCCAGGACCTCATGCTCAGCAGTCGCGCTTGCGACCAACGAAGCAGTCATCATCATCACCATCCACAGCCCTTTGCTTTAGCCAACCTCCACGTTCTTGTACCAACCTCATCCAGGATATTCCCGCGATAGCAACAATGCAATCTGCCCATATCGCCGCCGGACGACCAACACTTCTCTTTTCAGTTCTTGGACGCCACTTGGTCACAGCTTTACTCCACCTAGCTGCCATCACCACGCCTTGCAAAATGTCTTGCCCAATTACATTTGAGTTCCATAACTTTCATGATTTCCAATATCGAAGACCTTCGTACGTCTCCGTATTTTGACGTTTGGAACTCGGTCTAGTAGTTTTATACCGCGCATGAAACGCTTCATGGTTCTCTGTGCTACTTTGAATCTGTACACAGCCTCCTGTACTCTGGGCTCCTATCAACTGTACCTTCATTAATTCAAAACATAATCCTTTATATTAATAAACTTCAAATTCGACAGAAACAATAATCTTAATATCGTTTGGCGCTAATCATATTTAATGAGACGAGAGACGCCGTTTTAATAAATTGTTTATTATAGAAACAAAACTTATAAACTTCAATCAAAATGGAACCTAAATTAGCTGAGAAATAATAGGACGCCCACTGTCGAGGCACCTTCAACATGAATTTCAATTATAAATCACTTTTAGCAGAAATTTTACATTCCACAATTCAGATTATTTTTACCCGACTTCAGAAAAGCCAAAAGGAAGGGTTACAATTTTAACAATCTGTCGAAGTAACAAAAAATAAACTTGCAAACAATACAGAAGAATTATCATTAACCCTAGAAACGGGATATTTACCATGTTTACTGTTGGTTTTGAGTTCTCGGATATTTCGGCGCTGTTGCAAGCATCATGATCACGGATAAACAAAAACACAAACCCATACAGAAGAACTAAACTGATACGGAAGAAATTCCTAGTGCGTAAAAAACTAAAACCCAATTACGACAAAACCTATAAACAAGACATTGTTGTACTCATTGTTACTAACGATCGCGGAGAGTACTGTATGTTGCAACCTCTGAGCAGCGTAGAAGCACGTGGGCTGCTGTCCCGTCGTCCTCCATGTAGGCTTGGCACATTGGGCTTTCTGTGACACCTATGACAAAAAGGTGTTGATTAAAAGAGACGTGTTCAGAAATGGCGGCTGTTATAGTGCGCAACTGTAGTTTGGTCTGCCGAAGTGCCTGGTTAGTGAAGCGGCCGCCGTTAGTAGAAAGTGCTTCCTTGAGCTGCCTTCACTCCACCATGGTCTAACTACAGTTTGTGGTGTTCTTCCCTGATTTATTTAGTAATGATGAGTGGCTCCGTGAGCTCGTGGCTAAATAATAACAGCCACTCGGGTCGATGTTTAGGTTAAGCCGTGCTTGCCTAGGTTGGTCGGTGGATGGGTGACCGCCCATTACATACCGAGTTTCCTCCGTGCCTCGGAAAGCACGTTGGTCCCGGCTGTCATTTGTAGATCTTTGACAGTCGTTAGGCAGTCAGTGGCCCAAAAAGTCTGACAGCCAGTCTTACCAAGGGGTATCGTATTACTCAGTGCTAACTGGGTTGTGGAGGTCAGATAGGCAGTCGCTCCATGTAAAATACTGGTATTCAGCTGCATCCGGTTAGACTGGGCCGACCCCAATATAGTTGGGAAAAGGCTAGGCAGATGATGATGTGTGATCATAAAAGCAGTAGCTTCGTAGCATATAACCAAAACCAAATTAAATTCCAAAGCAAATTGACCAAATTGATTTTCCGAATACAAAAAGCAATCAGTTTTTTTCTTGCTGCTTTATTTTAGCATACAAATCCAAGCTTTTCTTGCTCCTCCCAATATACTAGAAATGCAGATAAAATGCGTACACTTTCAATTTAAAATTCAGCGGAATCTCAAGACTAAACGGATGTATTTACATATTTATATATTCAAAAGAAGTTTCAGAAGCTAGCGATCTTAATCGTTGATTAGCATACGCGTTATTTTATTACTGAAGGCTTTATGTTTTAGCTGGATGAGACTGTTTCATAAAGTGGAGGAAATTAATGTGTCTAGCAGATGAAACAATTATTTTGTATGCTAGTTGAAGATGAAGTAGTATCGTAAACTACATAACTACGGGTTATTGAAACGAATGTGTGACAAAGACAAAAGAAAACATCATTCATTTTTACATCCATTTTTGTTTTTTTTTTTTTTTTTTCGTATTGGAAATCATCAAATGACCCCCCCCCCCCCACTCTGGGCGGAGCGGAAGGGAGTGTCAGACTTGTACTGACTAAAACCCATCCATGTTCCTTCTTTGCCCTTTGTGTTCCAGGGCCACGGTATCTCTTTCGAACAGTCCCGCAGCCCTGGATTTTTACATCCTTATTAGGAACATCATTCTGGAAGCAGTAGGTACACATACTTACTGCCTGCCTGCCCGACTTCCAAACAAAGTAATTATGGCACAACCTTACCTCAAAAGTAACATAAACTCAGATATACTTGGTAGGTATACGGCGACTGACTACAAATAATTTATTTATTTATTTATAACCAACTTATACTTACAGTTTACACCAAACATACAAGTTATTGGTTGAACATAAAAATCTGAATTTGAAAAAAAATAATAGTTATAAAATTATAGAGTAAACAATATGGTAGACGCAAAGAATAAACAAAACATTTTTAGTAGACAGAATAAACACAATGAAATAACAATAAAAATGAACAAAACTCGTGGCATTATAAAACTATGTATTATTTTTTTTATTTTTTTTTGTGTAATGTAGACTTCATCATCTACCCGCCCTTGTCCAATGTTACTTGAGGTCGGTGCAACACGTTTTTTTCTTCCATTCTCCTCTGTCAACCGTCACGCTATCATTTACTTCTTTTTCTTTCATATCATTTTCACACAATCCATCCATCGTTTCCTTCGTCTTCCTCTCCTCCTACGTCCATCAACATTTATACTACAAATAATTTGGGCTTATCGTAGGAAAATCTGCTGTAGAGTAATTGGCTATAAATATCAAAAGTTAAATAAAAAAATCATGACAAAAAAGTTTTTTCTAGTGCTAGACTTTTTGGATTTCTAGAGAGGTCACTCTGCTTGCTATACAATTAAAAAATAAAACGTTATTAAAATGACGTCACCAAAACCTACATCTATAAAAACCGAAATAACCTAGAAATAGGTTACAGTCAAAGGTCACAACGTACGCTTACGACGTTCAAATAAAACGAACATTTACGTTTTATTTTACTGGCAACAATTTATTTTTATTTTATTGGCTTCGACCAACGAATGAGAGTTGAAAGTAATAATGTATCTGTGTTTTATTATTCTACGTAATTTATGAATCGTAAGGAAAAGCGAATTTAAGATAATAAATACATCAGCATAAATACCAGAGGTAAGTCTCCTAATCGACTGTTAGAAGAATCGTGTAGAATAAGTTAGTTCTTTGTTTGTATCACAGCATACGGAAACATCTTCTACCTGAACTTACAATTATTTGTGTTCGGCTTCCAGTCTAACCATATGCACCTGAATATCAGTATTTTACAGTTACATTCTCTTTTTATAGCGTTTACACGTTTTCGTAAGAGGATTTCCGATCTCCACGATTATCGCGAGCGACGCCGCAGGCAAAAGCTTCTTAGCTTCATTATCTTCCGTCAATCAAACAAAAACATTTACTCTACGAAAGGTACTTGTTCTTTTCGTCATTGTCATCATTTTTTGGTTTAAGATTATACCTGGGACCTTGTTACGGAGGTTTTAAAGGTCAAAGTTCAAATAAATTCCCAATTATTTTACACATTTAAAAAATCATATATCAACATCATCATCATCATTTCAGCCGAAAGACGTTCACTGCCGGACATAGGCCTTCCCCCAAGTTTCGCCACATTGACCGGTCCCGTGCGAGTGTTAGACTTGTACTGACTAAAACCCATCCATGTTCCTTCTTTGCCCTTTGTGTTCCAGGGCCACGGTATCTCTTTCGAACAGTCCCGCAGCCCTGGGTGGGGACCCAGGGCTGCGGGACTGCAACTTTCACAACAACAGATTTTAGAATAATTTTAACATATTTTACCCTTTAAGTCACATGCGTAACCACGTCCTACCGTCTTCAAATTCATAATATTCATTTATTTAGCTTCTGTGTTCTAAATTCTCTTCGGTCGGCTTGGTCAGATAATTGCAACGTACCTAATGTAAATAGACCGCAGCAGTTCCCTTTTATATCCGTTTCTTAATAACGTTCAGTAATTTGGTTTTCCAAACTCGCTTAATGTGAATTTAAATACTGCAAGACCTATACTTTCTTTTAGGGGCCACTGGTGCTTGAACGATAATGGAATCAGGACCATTTTTTATGTCCAAATGAGTTTAGTTTATTTCTTGGATGTTGAGTTGAAATTTAGTTTGGTACGTTGCCTTCCTTCCATTAATTTTATGATTGCTAACTACAGAATTTGATTCCTAGTCATGTTGAAATATTTTATACTCACCATCACACAGGCATCACGCATCTTTCATCAGCTTTCTTCAAGAAGACGTGTTCGTCTATTATAAAATCTGCTTTAACCAGCATAGTCATCTCAGAATTCAGTTCCTCCCTTAAATCTTTCACCCCATCCGTTCTGTGATATATTACTGTTTTTAAAAACGTTTCTCGTTGTGCTTGTTGCTAACAGCTATTCAAATCTGACAACAAAACCAATATTTTCCTTAGTCCCTAGTACATTTACTCTTTTTTATGTGTTATATTTTGGATTTAACCAATCATCTCCAAAAATAAACGTTGCCACGGAACCTTTCCCCAAACGAACTTGCTCGAATGTTTTTTTTCTAATTTCATCTTCTAAATGAACGTTTCGTGTTTCGTAAATGGAAAAATAATTACGTTTTTGTACTTTTCCCCGCGGTGCGGGCTCTGCCTAGCCACTGAGTTTATTGGTTGTATAGAATTACATTTTAGGCAAATGTTGTGGGCTTCTAAAGTGGTTTTTGTTTGGTTATAGAATTTTCTGTTGTTGTTATAAGTGGTGAACTCGTCAAATAACAATCGAACATCATTCTTTATTTTGTTTGGAGTCAAGCTTTTACGTAAAGTTACATTTTGGCACAAATCTATTTTGGTCCTTTAGGTTTCAAAAACATCAACAAAACTTTAGTGTTCAATTTCCTACGATTTTTATTATATTTTTCTATTTTGTAACATTTTTGTGCCCTACGGTTTCCTTAATAATTGTTCCTTAGCTTTAAGCCATTGCTGTAAGATCTTGTACAAACATTATGGAATATAAATATGTATACGAGTATGATTAAACCTAATTTGCGAAAAAGATGTCGTGCGTCTACATTTAAGGTACTTTTCTGCGACTCGTAGCACTAATTTTATCTCTTAGAAACAACTTTACCATAGGAATACATACCTATAGTAAAATAAAATAAAGTCAACGTTATTTAACTGGCTCCGAAATTAATACACGACACGGTAAATTTCAACTTTGAGTTCCATTCAAGGAATGAAAGCTGCCGATCCCCGGTTTCAGAAATTTAATTTTAGAGGATACTTCGCCTTGACTTTTGAATATATTTTCATCTATTTGGACAAATGTAACTTTGGACGTCCTAATTTTGTTTAAAGGGTAAAGTAACCGTTGAGCTCAAATTTAGGCGAAAGAGCTGGAGTGTTACACCGGGCCTTTTGTCTGTAACGAGTTGAAATAATACTGAAATATAGAGATGTACTGACATACCTATGATAGAAGGTAGGTGTAATTTTTAGCCCAAATTTATATTTTTCTGACCTCGAGGGAAATTGGGAGCAGCGAAACAGCCTGTATTTTAATTTCGACACGAAAATGTGAAATTTGGACGAATAGAGATACAAAAAGTTGGTGGATTAACTGAAAAGAGAATTGTGTTCATGCCAAAAGGTAATTTAGAGGTTATTTTATTAATAGAAACACAGATAGTAACTCTGTTTTTTTTTACCTACATTATTCTTCTATATATTTTGTAATCATCATCTGCCCAAATGCAGACTTTGCAAGTCCTAATGCACACGAAGTATCGATAAGATAGTTTATTGGGTAAATCTAGTGGAAATTAATTCTTCATTCCTTCATTTCTGACCTCAAGGTAGTGGGGTAGTGTAGAGGGGCCAACGAAATGAATGTTTTCATTTTTCCCGTTGGCCCCACCAGTAGGGCCATGGCAGTGGGGCCAGCGGGAATACACCGAAATAACTGTCTTTAATCGAAATACGAATGTTGAGACCCTAAACCAAACCAATTTTATTCCTCAAGAGTCACAGCAAGTCATTTTTATTAGAGCTGCTGTTATTTTGGTCCAATAATCATAGGAACCAGCTTGTGATTTGATAGCAAATTTGCTGATGGCTAACTTACCCGTGCTCGATCCACCCACTCCATTTCCTAAAAAGGAGGCCTTTGCTCAGTGTCCCAACAATGGGACAGTGATAGGATAGAGTGGTGTGACCGTCAGACTGCCAAGTCATAGGTCTCGAGTTCGAAACCAAGGCACCTCTGATTATTCGGATTCATCTGCGTATTGTATAATTATCACTTTCTTCGGTGAAGGAAAACATCGTGAGAAAACCAAACCAGCATGGCTGAGAGATATTTCTCGACGGCATGTAAAGCCAAGTCAGAGGCCCGTGGGCGGCAAAAAAGCTCTGACACCAGGTTAGGTACTAACCACACGATAAAGAAGAAGACAGAGACGTCATGCTCATACTCCGTCATGGCTATCTTCATAGCCCTGCGGTCATATTACATCTTGACACTAAATGCTCCTATTATTACAGGCTACAAGATGTCTCTAGCAGTGTGTCGCGACCGCCTCACGGGCTCCGATGCGCCCGAGCAGCTGTGCGACGCCTCCAGCAAGCCGCAGGCGTCCGTCGTCAGGTGTAACACACATCCGTGTCCCTTCAAGTAAGTTCTAGTTTCAAAAAGACTGTAAGAGCAAAAATTGTCGTTTAAGTCCCTCAATACATCTATTAAGTAATGGAACGGATGTTAATCACCAACAATTCACTGATGACGAAATAAAGGGTGTAAATAGACCCTTAACATAACCGAAACGCCAAGTGCGTTTCGGTTATGTTAAGGGTCTATTTCTCCTCGTTTTTGCGATCATTTTTTTTTGTTCTAGACCATTCCTGGGAACGTTCTAGTTACGGAGATATTGGGGATCAAAGTTCCAACTTTTTCACAAGTTTTTTTTTAAATACACGATGTTAATGTAAGATTTTTACTTTACACACCTCCACGACCCCGTACTATTCAATCCATCCATCACCCCAAAAAAAAAGTCGATTCCCAGCAATAATTTTTGCGTAAAGTTACTTAGTTTGATGTACAGAATGCTTGGTTGACGGCTTCGTGAAGGGTCTGTTTACACCCTGTAGATGATGGAGCTCGTGGTTAAATGGTAACAGCCGCTCGGAACAATCTTGCGCTTGCCTAGGTTAGTTTCCTCCGTGCCTCGGAAAGCACGTTAAGCCGTTGGTCTCGTAGTCTTACTAAGGGGTATCGTATTACCCAGTACTAACAGGGTTGTGGAGGTCAGACGGGCAGTCGCTGGGTTCCATTTTAGCCACTTGACTATGGAACCCTAAAATCGGTGAAGGATAACATCGTTAATAAACCAACTTATTCTAGAACCGAAAAATTCGAAGACATCAGCTGACATCTACCAACGCGCATTGCTTTCGCGTGGATTACAGCCCACGCCCTCTCACACAGATGAGACCTGTGTTCCAGTAGTGGGATCATTACACGCTGATTATAATTCTGCTATGTTACCCCTACAGATGGTACGTCGGCGAATGGTCAGCATGCAGCACGACCTGCGGCGGCGGCGCGCGCTCTCGACGCGTGCTCTGCGCCAGATCCGCCAACGTCACCAAGACTGACACTTATGAACCTGGTGAGTTTACAAGTAAACACTACAATGTATCTGGTTTTACATATGAACCGTTATACCTCGAGTTCCTGTAAGCCCGAAGTGTAAATGCCTACATTTTACCCGCTTACGCGACGTAATGGGAGGCTAAGAACACTTATCTTTGCTCCTTTGTGGCGCTGTACCCAACACGAGGGCCGATTTTGAAGAAGCTAACATCAATCGATTTGTATTAAATCTTGTGAGTGTCATTAAAGTGTCACTATGACAGCAATGAAAGCGAAAATCAAGCACATTTGGACGCAGGCGGTACCCATTCCATATTTTAAGTTTGATCGCTATGTGTGTGTGTCTGTCTCTGACACCGTAGCTCTTAAACGAGTGAACCGATTTGGTTGCAGTTTAATAATTAATTTTATAATGAAATGGGTCCCGCATGCTTCCAAATGTGCTTGTTTTTTGCTTTTCAGTCGGGTTTTTGCTTTTTGTTCATTTAAAATATTCCCAAAGCAGCAAGTTTGTAAAATACCTATAACTACCTATCCGGGTGAGGAGACGGTAACAATGAAACTGCCGATACTTAGTACTTACTCAAATAGCACATTCAAATTCATCTGGAACGATCAGTAGCGTCCGTGGTCCTGTCCCTTGGTCCTTCCATGATTTCGTTACGTTATCCACAAAAAATAAAAACAAATTAAATGGAATGACGTATATTTATGCCACCATTCCAGCTGATTCCATATAACCGTGAATGTGTTGTAAGGATTCCTGATGATCTATACTTACAAACTAACACTCAGCCACCCACACATACATATTTACATTCACACACACGCTCCCACACATAAACAAAACCCACACGCAAACACTCTCAAACTACAGGCTTCTTTTAAACGCTTTTAATTTATCTTTCATTGTTCTTTTTTTTTGTTGATCTTATTGCATAAGATTCTGTAATATCTCTTCTCTTCTATCTATATTGATTATTGATATTGATTAAACCAACATGTTTTTTTCTTAGGTGCAAACTCAGAACCCGGCTGCGTGTCTCCGGCGCCGCGGTCGACTCAGCCTTGCAATCTACATGACTGTCCTGTGTGGGTAGCCGGACCTTGGTCAGGGGTAAGTAACTTCGATTGCTAAACAAATCCCTCCCTCATCGTCGTCCTGCACTTATCCCTATTTAGTGGGGTCTTCTTCCATTCCTTGTAGCTTCTTCGTCTTGTTTCTTTGGTCCTCCCCCTACTCTTATAGCCATCCATATTCACGCCCCCTAATTAAAACTATGACCACACGTTTACTAACATGATGAAGGTAAACCCTTGGAAGTTGCAGACTTTTTGGTAGATTTTAAATTGTTGTTCTTTTGTTTTTGTTTAAAAAGGTCGATTAAAGGAGGATTTCCACCAAACGGCTTGCATCGCATCGGATCGGAACGGATTTTACAATCTTTAAACGATATTAAATCGTGTACACAGTATTTAAAGTCTATATTACCAAGCCGCGCACAGCAGCTTGACCGCCGGCGTCTACCGCGACACATGATCGTAGCCGAAAGTATGCTGCGACACGCGAACGGCTCCGTTCGCCTGTTGTCGTATACGATCGGATGAAATGAAACTATTTGACTAGGCACAGAAACGGATATGTTCGCAAATGACGGTACGGAGCTCGACATCCTGCCGGACACGATCGCCTGTCGCCGCATCCGTACGCTTCCTTTTTGATCAGATGCGATGCCAGCCGTTTAGTGGAAATTATCCTTTATTCGTTGATCTAATGTTCTTTTCATATTTTAATATTAAAACTCACTTCTAAAAATACTTTCAACTCATACCCATAGTAAATCCAAAGTACACACAATTCCAACAAATCCGATACAAAGTGTACAGTAAGCGGCTCATGTTGTCGATAAACTATTCTATTCTCACAATATGTAGTGCGAAACTTTACAGCGCTGGTGTACTCACGTAAAGTGCACGGCGATGCAATTTCTTAGGGACGTGATTCGTACATTGTTGGAGATCTTATATTGATGCTAAAGTTTTGTTGGGTCACCTTGGATATCTTTGGATGACCTTTTGTTACAGTAAATAAAAATAAGAATCTTAGTTTATTTTTTTTTTCTAAAATGAATAGGTACATACATAATAATAGAGTAGAATCAATAACGCCTCGATGGTCTAGTTGTCGCAAGCACTACTACTGGGCGTGAGGTCCTGAGTTATACTCCCAGGATGGGCAGTATTATTGAGGTTTTCCACTACTTTCTCATTAAAGAAAGTTCCCGAAGTTCGGACATGTGCCCCGTTGGTTGTAAAAGGCACGCCCCAATTGTATAGGATATAAAAACATTACTGGCGGGATGTGATTGTACTTTTAGGTACACCTCTGCCTAACCCTTCGGGGATAACAGGCGTGAAGTTATCTAATGTTATAATCATAGAATTAAGGCATTTGTCAGTGATTGTGTAACTCAACTCAGAACTAAAAACGCTCAACGACTCGACGAACAATATCAAAGGTAGCATTTGCGTAGGTCGCAAAAAAACTCAAATGGTCAGACAGGAACCTGCAAATTGCAAAAAACGTAAGTGTATGTAAACGTAATTTGTATTTCGGGGGCCACCCTGTCGCTACCCCCTTAAGTGAGAAAACATAATTCGTCATATATTTTTTGCGCAAATGGCTGCGTCCTACAAAAAAAAAAAAATATTTATATTTTAAAAACAACGTTGCCCCGCACTAGGAATTTCTCTATATCGTGGGTGCATTTACAAACATTTAAATTCACATACACAAACAGCCAGACCCGGAACAACTACCTGTAGGCCATACAAATATTTGTTCCGTGCGGGAATCGAACCCGCGATACGAAGCGCAGCAGTCAATCGCTCAGCCACTGCGCCAACCGCGCCGTCAATTTTCAATTGTCAATTTACTTTCTTACAATCGTCCTCTTTAAACTTACACACTCACACACTCAACCACTCATTCAATCTTTACAACTGGATTTATTTTTGTCAACTCAAGCAACTTCTTTACACACAAAACTTTCCAAAAGACCCAACCCACCACCTAGGACGCAAATAAAACAAAACGATTGCCTATAAAAACCCTCCAAAATCAAAAAGAAGTTCTAACCTACAATTAAAGAAAGTTCACCCTGTCTTTTTAATTTGTCCGCCACTGACGCAAAGTCTTCCAACTTCGCCTAAGTTTGGCAAAGTTGGAGCTTGTTAGCCCGAAGTTCAGACGTGAGTATTTGAGCTAGGTTAGATCGTGATTACAATTTTGTCTGTCCCATTAATTTGTGTGGCTACACGGTATTGGCTGCATAGTTTAAGTTTTGACGATGTTTGGCTTTTGAACTTGTCTTTGAGTGTCAAATTTGTAATGGTTGCGACCGCAGGAGCGTAGGGTAGCTAAGAAGGGTTTAAAGCAGTCAAACGTTCTAATATAAGTTTGAGGTCTAATAATGCGGGTAAAAGTTAATTCAGTTTGTAATGTTTTTTCGGGTATATTTTAAAATATTTGCCTACCTTAGTTCGAACCCACGACCTACTGCTCGTAAGTCGGGGCCGCCACCACTAGACCACCGCTGCTCACTTAAGCTCGTATGTGGTATGCCCTGAATAACTTCTTCCATTGATTTCCTCTGTCGTCACTGACGCATCACGCGTGTCGCTAGAATGGCTCCTAATTGAATAGAAAGATCACCCGTATGATAACCCTCATCATAATAACCATGTTTGTCTATCCAGTGCTCAGTATCCTGTGGCGAAGGGGTCCAAGTTCGTGGCGTGGAGTGCACCCCTTCTGGCGGTGGCTGCGACCCAGCGTCCAGGCCGGAGATATCACGACCATGCTCCACTGGCATCAGCTGTCCAGCTTACAGAGAATCGGATGAACCAGAGGTAATTTTTCACAGATTAAGCTTCGTGTTCAGTGACCTAGATCTTATGTAATTGCCAGCGTAAGGTACATGTTCAACCGTCGACGAGGAATCGACTGTTCTCTTGCTTCAGAAACAACCAAAAGACGTATGTCCCCCCCTGTCAGTAAAAAATATACATATATTAATAGTCAATCGCTGACTGTTCACACTGCCAACGAGTAAGCGAATACGAATCAACTATTTTATCAATACCAAATAGATGGTAAAGGTCTCGTATTAGTAAAAGAGATACTATAATATATTATTAGTTGAACGGTGACTATTTGCACTAGAAGCTAGAACTCACTCTCCATAAGTTTATCACAGCGACAGTAGATATCAAAGGAAAAACACGACTAGTGACACTTGCCTGACGGGCAGACGACTCGCTTGCTACAAGTAACGGGGCGCGAGTAATCGCTCACCACACTTGCTCACAGCCCCGCGACAAAACTATATGAACTACACACTCGTTTCAAATTCAAGTTCAAAATATTTAATTTAACATAACCCTAACAGGGGCACTTATGAAATGTCAAAAGGGTGTATAGTTCAAATTGGTGGTATCTTATGGAGAACTGGCAGGAAACTCCCTGATTACGTTCCTCGTTGCTTGCCAACTCGCTCCTAGTTAGCGCTACTCGATTAACGCTAGTCGTCGGCAGAGGTACAGTCGCCTTATATGTAGCACTTGAATCGCTTCATTGAATCTTTTCGATTCATTATATTTTGTGTGTTCTTTCACGATGAAGAATTCGATACATTGACTTTACGAGCAGTAATTGAAAGGGGTCTGCGTAAGACATTACAATTATAATTTATTTTTAAAGAATTCCAAGATTATTTATTGCTTTTTTCAACTAATAAAACACGTGTCGTGTGTAGGTGCATTCTTCATTGGATGTAATTTTCAAGGAAGTAAAACTGAAATTTCTTTCAGGTTTACGTCATTTTTCTGAAATCTGCACAAGAAAGTATGTTCGTTTGCCAATCAACCTAGAAACATTGTCCTAATAATCTTGTATTTAAATCATAACTACAGTTTTACCAACAGGATGAGATAGAAGACCTCCTCCCAGGGGTAGTGTACCACACTCAGCCGTTGATACAGCCGTACCCGATGCCCCAGGCGAAGGCTGAGCGTCTGATAGGTGAACCTGACGTCCCGGTAGAGGCCACGTAAGTACTGCCCTAATACGTAGATGTGTATAGTGTGGAGGCAAGAATCATCGATCTATAGAATATCAATCTTGTAATAGTCAAAACAGATATTAATTTTGAATATCATGATAGAAAAACTTGTGTGTATTCGTGCGCGAGTAGTTCTACTGTATAATTAACAATACATTTTCATTAAACGCTGAAAAAATACGTTTATGTATAGACATAGTTATACGGTTTGAAAGATACAGCCCTGTGATAGACAGACGGACAGACAGACAGACCCTTTGGGTACAGAACCGTATAAAAGACCGATGCTGTTTTTTCATCTACATATTATATAACTAAAAGAAATAAAAGTGCCTTTTTGTAATTTCAAAATAACAGCATTTTACTAAATGCATATGTAAGTATACATAAACGGTACTTTTAAAAAATAAAATATTTTTTCTATTTATTCTGTCTGTTTGTTCTGGCTAATCTCTGAAACGGCTTGACGGATTTTGACGGAACTTTTACTGGCAGAGGCTTTGACTGGCGGACAGCTCGTTAATAATAAATACAGCCAATCAGTTTTAAGTTGAAAGCAAAATTTAATTGCATTGAAATAACTTATATTTCAATCAGTGTATGAAAATTTCAAGAACATTCGAATTGAATAAATCTTAAAAGGAGCTATTAAAAGTTTTCTGTTCGGTACAGAGAAAGTCTTTATGTTCGTTTATAACTTTTGATCAAAAGTCAGACGTATTCATTTGAATGCTTTATTTCTTAAAAAAAGATATCCGAGGACTAGAGTTTTTCAAACATTAGTTATATAGTTGAATTAACTACATACTTCTAAGCTACGGGTCCAAACAAAGTGACTATTTATTTATACTGATAGTAATGATGGACAAATATACAGGGTGTAAACAGACCCTTCACAAAGCCGTCAACCAAGCGTTCTGTACATCAAACTAAGTAACTTTACGTAAAAATTATTGCTGGGAAAAGACTTTTTTTTTTTTGGGGTGAAATATCACGTGTTACGGTATGACTCGAACGCACTCAAAGCATTGTGCTGATGGATGGATTGAATAGTGCAGGGGTCATGGAGGTGTATGTTAAAAAAACGCATTTAAAAAAAAAAAATGTGAAAAAGTTTAAACTTTGGCCCCCAATATCTCCTTAAGGAGATAGTAGGTTCACAAAAATATCGCAAAGACGGGTAGAACAAGGCTTCGTTAAGGGTCTATTTACACCCTTTATTAAATTGACATCAACAATACTAAAGTGGGAGTGGGCAGGCCACGTAGCGCGAATGCACCCGAAGACGTGGGCAATGATCGTCACTCACTGGACGTCTGACGGAGGAAATCGCCGTCGAAGTAGACCGCGGCGAAGGTAGTGTGACGATCTGATCTTGTTTGTGGTGCAAATATATCCAGATATTAAACATATCGAGAGGATTGGAAGGAGAAAAGGCAGGCCTTTGCCCAGCAGTGGGACACATTAGAGGTAAAAAAATTGACATAAGCTGTCGAGAAACTCGTCGTGATAGAAACACGAAACGATTTGAAAGTGAATGACATCTGTCTAGGTCCTAAGGTACTCGTATTTCTAGATTTTCTAAGAATTCCGTTCATTAATAAACCTTTCATAATTACTGCTAATATGAACTTAGTTATACAAATCTGATTATTTGAATAAACATAAACTCTAACCAAACTTGCTGAAGTAACAAAACGTTCAACAAAGTCTAGATATTTCTATTTAAAGAAAGTCCTAACCGTAAAGGAAATTGCGTGAGTAAAGTAGCTCAAAGTTCTTTAATATATGATCTTAGTTCAATTATTTAAGTTCCACAATTTTAGATCAAGGCTTGCGGTGAAAGATCTTTAGAAGTTTGTCTTTGTAACAACTTCAGTTGCTAACAACATTAACATACGGATTGTCGTTTAATTCTTTCTTTTATTCAACAAAAAGATTTCGAATTTTATAAAGAAACTAGCGACCCACCCTGGCTTCTTAAATCACTTTATCTACTACTGAAAACCGCATCAAAATCCGTTGCGTAGTTTTGAAAGATCTCATCATACATAGGGACAGACAGCGGGAAGCGACTTTGTTTTATACTATGTAGTGATAACTAGCTTTTGCCCGTGACTTTGCTCGCTTGGAAGTCGGGAATATTATACTACGGGAATATCCTACTGTATTATGTCCTAACCCAGGTTTTCATTTAATAGGTACGGCTAAAAATTTCATCAAAATTTGTTAAGTCGTTAAGGCGTAACAAACAAACTCACTTTCACATTTATAATACTAACTTCCGCCCGCGGCATTTCTGATGTTCAAGTTATACTGTTGTAAATTTTTATCAAAATCCTTTCAGTAGTTTTTGCGTGAAAGAGTAACAAACATCTACACAAACCCGTTTATAATATTAATTATATAATTATACAAGTAAGAGTAATTTAGTATAAGATTAGTTAGAATATTTAATTTCAAAGTCTTATTTTAAATTATTAGGTTAAGATATATCTGCCTCCACACTATTAGAAATATCTAGTTTTTATCAAAAACTTTTCAAAAATGTCCATTCTTTTGACGTCTAACGCAGCATGTGTCATAACAATATCAATTTTATTCCCAATGACATAAATCTTAATGTTCTCTGATTTTTCTCAATATCCAAGCTCAGAGTATTTTGTTGTTGTCTTTTCAGCAATTACAAAATATTCTTTGCGTGTGGCTGGTTGTATGTAAGGTATTGTACCTAAAACGAAAGTTATTAAGGTTTCACTTCAAACATCTACACATTTATTACAAGGAATGACATTACCCGCCCCCTCAACGAGTCCTGTTGCTGTAGTCTCGAGTTTTGGCTTGTGTGGTTCAAAAACGTCTTTATGTTCTAAGTGAAAGGATGAGATTATGAATTGGCATTTGATTTCATCAATAATTTATGAATTGTTAAATAAAAGCACAATTCAGAATACAGAAGCTAGGTAAATTAGCTTATTAAATAAAATTAAATCTGTAATAATATCGTTGTTTTTGAAAGAAATTTCGAAATTTGTAGATCATCTTCTGTTTAAAATATAAAACAGAGATTAGATTTTGATAAGACAGCTTATTAAAATTTGAATCTCTATTTATTCATATTTTTTTTCTTTTCCATACAGGGTGGACGAAGCGAACCGGTTACCACGTATTCAGTACATCATTCTAAGCTTCCTACATAGAAATTTTTCATCGTTTATTTAAAAAAAAACTGCTGTTCCATACATTTTGACCGTGTTGGTTGCACTTTTGTAGAAAACAGCTGATTCTTTTTTTAAATAACCGATGGTAAATTTCTATGTGGAGGTCTCAGAATGATGTACTGAATACTTGGTAACCGTTTCCGCGTCGGTGTCCCTTCCAACCTGTATATTTTACGATGTACCTTGACCTTTTCAATTTCTTTCAAAAAGATACAAAACAAAAAAAAACTGATATTTCAAAGCTCATCTCGCCCTATAAAGAATTAAAGACGATTTTTGATAAATGTTTTCTGTTTTGTTTCCTATTGTTCGTATTAGACCCCATCCTGTGTGTATATGGAAACCTAACCCTTCCTGGGATGTCTAGAATATTGTAGTAATATTAATATTACGGGATGTTACGGTAAAAGTACACAATATTCATCATCTGCCCAGCCTTTTCCCAGCTATGGGATCGGCTTTCAGTCTAACCGGGTGCAGCTGAATACCAGTATTTTACGTGGAGCGACTGCCTATCTGACCTCCAAAACAGTACCCAATATTGAAGACCCAAAAGTCATTTAATCAATCTAAGCTAGAAATAGGCAATGAACGGCAAAATTTCAGAACACAATCCAGCAAAACACCCGCTCTTCGCCACTTCCTAATCTTTTGCTGGGAAGAAGAAGTGACGGAACAGCCCGCGGATGTTTGTCTGGAATCTATAACAGGGATAAAAAGTAACCTAAGTTGTAACCTAGGTCTAGGGTATCGAATTTTATCGAAACCCGTTCAGTAGTTAAGGCGTTAAAAGTTCACAAGACAGACGACAGAGAGACAGACTAATTGACAGACAAACCGACAAACAGAGTTACTTTGCCATCAATAATATTGAAATGGATTAAGTACTTACATCCATTCAAGCAATCCTGAAAGATTATTCCAGTAAGTTATCTAATGAACCGGAAAGATTTTCAAGAAATACTTCGGAAAATGTTTTCTGAATGATTTCTGATTCGTTTCAATTAAGGTTGCAAAGTTCTTTGGTCCTGCTTTCGATAACAAGGGTTTAAATAATTGGATGGCACGTGGAACCCGTAGATTGGGATTGTTGAACTATTAACTTAATCGATGAGGTTGATTTGCAGTATTTCATAGTTTTGGATGAGATAACAATACATCATAGCTCGAAAATTCTAGACCGACTTGTTCTGTCATTCCTACACTTGCTGGTTATCAAAGATTGTCTTCTTGTTGTGATGATAAAAGCAGGATGGCTACTCACATGTTCGAGTCGGCATGATTGGCAGCCGGGCGGCAGAATAGAATATACTTAATATATTCGGAAAAAAAATGCTGGACTTAAAGCTCCAATTGCGCTATCCGCACCGAACTTGATTCTGTAAACTGTGTTGGATTCTTGAATAAAGTTTACCCTATGTTCACAGCTGTTGTGCACTCTATAACGTTTGCGTGTTGTTTATTTATGGATGTAAATATATATTTATAATACCTGTATTATATCTGTGTAACGTATTATTATTTTGTAAATACAATGCACTTTGTGTTGGCAAATAAATGTGTTTTTTCAAAGCAGTATGAAGCTCTACTCAAGGCATAATAATTATTCTAAGTTGTGATGCCGTTATTAAATTAGACTCTGAGATTATACTGTCTTTAT
The DNA here is from genome assembly GCA_963576755.1 of Noctua janthina. Taxonomy (NCBI): domain Eukaryota; kingdom Metazoa; phylum Arthropoda; class Insecta; order Lepidoptera; family Noctuidae; genus Noctua; species Noctua janthina. The sequence goes on from OY755074.1 coordinate 13,602,214, forward strand.
TGGCCGTAATATTCAGTGTGAAGAAATAATCCTGTATCATTGAAATGTTAATAAAAACCTAACGCCACAAAAATAAACATTAAAAGATATTTGGCACTGCTTCGAAGCACGTAGTAACATAAGATCGGAACTCCCAAGTCGACGACAGATATGAAAAAACCTGATTATAAAACCGAATCACATAAAATCCGTAACATCCCTTCTGTAAATATTAAAAGGAAACACTACACAGAGGAAACCTTCCTTCGAACTGCGTACTCAAATATTGATCAACTAATTCGTATGCACAGTATATTTCAATTCACACTGACCCCAACCATCGCACACATCATCTCAACTTTACTCTGCTCTGATTTCTATTTTTCTACTCTCTGCACTGCACATAAGATTTATATTTCCTTGCACATAATATAATACACGAACCGTTTGTCTTGCAACGTTTCCTTGCTTACACTTTTACCAATTGGCACAAACATTTAAACACAAAATTGATACACACGGATTGATTTTTCAAATACTTTTTAACTGTGTTCGAATTTACAGGTGTTGGGTGATTTAAATTACATTTAACACTGGTGCATACTTCTACATATACCAGCCCGAAATTATTTAGGAACTATAGCTGCCCTTAGCACCTCGCATGTCGACCTATAATGACCCCGTGTGAATCTACAATAGATAGAATAGTATTTTTTCCTTTTTTAAATCTGGGCGACTATTGTAGGGTTGGGATATTTCTGGCAAAGTAATTTAGGGTTTCTAAGAGTTTAGTAATTCCTTACCGTCTACGAAGAAGATACAAATTTAATTAACTTCATAATATAAATATCTTTGTGAAGCAATTATATTTTCAATTCTATTCTTGTATTCAACCTTTAAATGAAATTCGTTTGAAAGAGCTTATTCTTGCGCTCGCTTTAATTTACTTTTGCAAGACACCTGTGTATAAATTTAATGCGATACTCCAAGAACTCTTTGCCTTACAAAACATTAAAAAGAAAGTAAGATTACATGAAGAAAAATGTACTTAACCTAAACTCATATAAACCCAAATTCCTTTGTCAATCCCAAATAAAAAAAATCGTTACGTCAACTAACAAATTCTTTTTTCAAACAGCTACATCAAGGACGATGACTGGGGTCCTTGCAGTGTGACATGCGGAGAAGGTTGGAGGAAAAAGGAGGTTCATTGCAAAATCTTTCTGGAGTTCAGTAGAACTATCGCGAAGCTTCCTGATAGCAAATGTTTGGGGCCTAAACCTACGGAGGATACTGAGAGATGCGTCATGGAGCCCTGTTCTATGGCATATGGGACGTCTTTTGGAGATTCTAGCGTACCATCTTATAGTGGTGGTGACAGGTGAGTAAATGATAAATCAATAAATAACTAATTGTCGCTTTCTGAATTAAAACTGTTCTTTAGTAGTGTACACGCGTCAGCACATTAAGCTACCTGAAACAATACAACTAATTTTCCCAATCGAACCATGAACCTAATGCTTTAGCGATAAAGTTGAAAATCTATTAAAGAAATTTGACAGATTGTAGTAGCTTGATGTTCTGGCGTCTGTACTTAAGGTGAGTCCATCGAAATGAAAAAAAATCTGTTTTATAGACAAATAAATTACAAAAAAAAATCTGTTGTAGAGTTCGACAGTTTTCAACTGCTTATTATCAAATCAGAAACCGTGTCTTTTTATAAAATACTTTAATAACAAGGCTATAGAACCTTATAAAATACGAGTAAACAATCCTATTGAATAAATTGTTAAAGCTTAAATCAGTTGGACACGAAAAAAATATTGACAGCCAATAGATTATTAACTATCTAGCTAGACATATATTATTTTAGATACTAAGTAAAACAAAAATATAAATTCAATCATTTAATTTCTCAAGAAGCTTATCAAGTACTCCATTCTCAATAGACTCCTTCACAACATCATTAATTCTATACTTTAACAATTCGTTCTCCTGAGGATTCTCCGGTAGGTCCATACTTAGGTCTAGTCTTGATCCCTTCAGTATAGAATCATCTTCAGACGCCATAGTCACAATCCTCAGCTCAATCATTGCTATCAACAAACCATATGCTTTAAAATCTTCGAAATCAGTATTGAAATCTTCCCTCTTATAAATATTTTCCGCTTGTATGTCGAATTTGTTCAAGAAAACTTTCAAATGATCATAGTATAACATTTTGAGGAGATCTAAATGTTCAAATCTAAATGCTGAATCGGTGCATATGTACAGAAAGTACATTATGTCTGTGACTGGATTTGCGTATCTCATTGCTTGAAAGTCTATGAAGCATATTTTTCCTGTCTGTGAACAAAATAATACATTAAACTATAGTGCGGTTTTTGGTTAACTTTCTGGAATTATCTAAGTGACCACAGAACTGCACTTTTGAGAACATAATGAACTTCACTGACGCTTCTTTTAACGTAGATGTTACTACTGCATGCAACTAATCAAAAAGTAGTATTTTTAGGAAGGAAGAAAACGATAGCGTTTTTGGATGGAATCAAGTCATGGTCCAATTATTCCTTTCTTTATGATCATAGAGTGCTTGCATAAATTTACAGCTTTCCAGTATGGTCTAGTACCTTTTTGGTACGGATCAGTACCGATCGGTTGCAAGTGTCATGCTTTCTACATCGTAATTACTAAAAAATATTCAGCTGTCCCATACTTTTAGGTCGAGTAGGTATTCAAATTTGTTAAGGGACAGCTGTCAATTTTTTCGCGATTCAGATATTGATTCTATGGAGAAAGTTGTTCAATTTGGTGGTCTGTATCACACACTTAACCACATCATTCTGATACAATATGTTGTATATGCAAAAACAGATATCCATATGTACCTGTGCTTGTTTCTATGTCAACCACACTATGCTTGATAATACTTATGCACTCGAACATAAAGAAACTGATGCATTCCTACACCACCTGTCTTCTTTAAATTTTACCTGCACTGTCTGATAGCAACCCGTACCGACTTGTCAGTACTGGAAACTTATATCTTTGTGCAAGCACCCAGTGATAATAATATGTCGTTAGCAAGCCTGCTGAAGTTTTGATAGTGAGAAATCAAGTGCAAGGACAAAATGAAGTGGCTTGATAAGATGGTTGCATTGATAAGACACTGATAATTTTAGTTTACTGTCTGAAGTTCACTATCTTAATTGTACTAATTGAATTTCTTAATTTTATTAGTCGCTCCATTTAACTTTATGAATAAGTAGCCAGAAATTAGATTGAAATGCAATACGTCTTTCAGTAAATTACATTTAAACTTAGTAATCATAATTGTATAGAATCTATCCAAGCAAGTTCCAGATAAATAACTATTGAATGGTTGACAAGTCAAACAATAAACAAAAACAAAACGCAATCAAGAGAGATTAAATCTTAACACTACTGTGCATAGAGTTCAATATCTAGTGCTTATGAATTGGTTTTTATTATCATTTTTATAAAACTGTTGTAGCTACTCTACTCACCTCATGTTTAAACAGCATATTGTTGACCCAACAATCTCCGTGACATAAGACATTAGTTTTACTCGGTTGTGTGTACTTTTGCAACAATTTCAACAGCTTGACATCTATTGTCTCTAGTTTCTTCTTCGCGTTCTTATCCGTTATCTGTCCTAAAGACATCTCAAACGATTCAAAGAAATAGTTCCTCAATTTAGTTTTATCTAAAAAGTGATTCTGGTATAAAAGGTCATGAAACTCTGATTTGACTTCATCGAAACTTTCAGGGTCCTTGGTTTGAAATACAAACGATAACGCATGGAATTTTGCTAATTCACCAAGCACTACACCGATTTCTTTAATTCCCAAGTTCTCATACTTCGCCAGTTTTCCGTCGATTTCATATCCCTTTGTTCTCAAATCATCCAGGATAATTACTTCGTTGGTACTTTCTGTATTCGAATATAAACATTCGCAGAGTTCCAATCTTTCATGTTCATACAATCCATTTTGTAGATCTTTGAATTTGCTGATGACCTTGTTATAAGCAATCACTTCTCTTTCATGTAACTTATGGAACAAAACCTGTCTCTCCGTATTCACTAGAGTCTTCACAATAACACTGATATTGTTTTTGTCACTATCTGTTTCTCTTATCTCCACTCTAAATACATTTGCGATATAATTCGCTTTTTTACCACTAATACAGTCCACGTTGTACTCAAAATCTTCAATACCGTTTGCAAGAGCAATCTTTTCTATATAACTGTGAAGTTCTAGACAGTTGAAGTCATCGGGTTCACTTAAATGGACTTCTAAAGACATTTTCTCTGTCAGTAGTTCCGCTATCACTGACTGTTCATTGAGTATTAATCATGCGATAGTTCCGTATCGTCTGATAAGCCAATATCAATACGTAAATATTTGTTTAGATTACGTTTTGCGATACATTTTTGTGTGTTAGCTATATTGGTATCGGATGTATGGAAAATAATTGGGCGTTGGTAACTTATCCTTCTTTTTATCTTTATGAAGTTAATTTCGCAACCCATATTTATTGCACCTAATGTTTTTCTAGCTAATATCTTTATCGCAGGGTCTAGACATAGACTAAGTGATATTCTATTTACAATAACAATGGCGGAAAAAATAAAAAAACATAAGTCTTTGCATAAAAAAGATATTTTATGAAAGCGATTACCACTTTTTTTTTGTTTTTATTATCTAATAAACACTGTTACACTATTACACAAACGCAAACATACCACACAAACCATCGTGGGTTTAACAGTGGTATGCCAGACACGGCAACTCGGTGCCACTACATTATTAATCATTTCATAATTAAGAATTACATAATAAATAGGAAATATATAGAAGAAGTATAGGTCGGCACTTAAAAGACACTTCCTATATTGTACCACAATCTAGAAAGTATCTCTTTAGTACCTTCGAGCAATTCTTGATATTTTTACTTAACAATTCCGTCTGAATAGTCAATCTTCTAAAACTAAAGGTACAATATCAAAGGCGACCGCATACCACAGTGCCTTGCGGTTGTGGCCTTTAGAATAATTATTGTACCCTACGGCGGACGAGGGGCTCCCTCACCAGGCGCATTCACTTATTTCTGTACAAAATCGAATCTTGGATTGTTACGTTGACGGAGCACCTTAAGAAATGAAAAATAACGAATTTCTTTTGTTTTCAACAGCAGGCTACTCACATTTGGAACGTCGAGTAACATCAGGGTAGCACCAGGATCTCCGGGCAAGTCCTACTCTTGGAAAGAGAAGGGATACACAAGCTGCAGCGCCTCTTGTCTTAGTGGAGTCCAGGTATCGTACTCTTGTTATTATAAGGGCTCTATTCTTGGCTATGAGCAAAGCGGTCTAGCAAAACGGGTGCAGCTTTTGCATGAAAAACAAATATAAGGAATTTATAAGAACAAGCCACTACTCAGCGCGGTATTCATGTGAAGGAAACCGCAAGTGACGCACGCACGTGAGGCTTGTCGTAATGCTCATAAGTCGTGGACAGGGCGTAAAAACTTAAGGTCGGGTCCCAGTGAACTAATACACGTACACCGCCCGTCCGCACGGACTTGCAGTGCTCACCGCCTCTCCGCGCTGCGCACTGCCAATAGATCGGCTTCGCCACCTCCACCCGACCGCGCGGACTAGCGGTGTCGAGTGAGAATCGCCTTACATCTATTTATGTAAGGATTCTCACTCGACTATCAAATGTATGATCAAATTGAGTGATCTGATATAATACGTACCTACGTCACTTGATACACTATCTGCGAACGTGTGACGTCATAACTATTCTTTGCAGGAGCTCATCATTCAATGCGTAAGAGACGAAGACGGTAAGAACGCGTCTCCATACATGTGCGACCCGCTCACTAAGCCTGAGAACAGAGTCAGGACTTGCAACGACCATCCTTGTCCACCCAGGTATGTTATAGTTTACAGTTCCCTCTTCCTTGATAAGTATTATTTACGAATGTGGATTATTTGAGTAAGGGAAGATTAAAGAAACGATGGATAGACTGTGAAACTGAAAGATGAAATGTCAAGAATGCAAGTGATTTGTGGGATGACTATTTTTAAAAGAAAATTGGGATGAAGAAGACATGTTGACCCGAAATAAATTAAGATAAAGACAGGAAAATGACGGTTGATGATGATAAGTAGTACGTACGATGGCCAATCAAGCTATACAAAACCAGTTTATGCGAGTCTCTCATTGTATAGAACTTCTATACAAAGCGAGGCCAGGTTATACTGTAAATGTACTGCTTCATGTGCCGCCGTGTACGTACTTATTAAAAGATATTTTATAGGATTTACTACAAAAAAACTAAAAGTCTTCTTCGTTGGTCTAGTAGTCGATTCCCAAGTCGGGAAAAGTTTTATTGTGTTTCTCCCATCAGAAATTCCTCAGTTCCTCAGATTCTTGATTCGTGTGAGTCTATTAGATGGCAAAGAGTCATCAGGAATATGGGACTTAACTCATCGGAAGAAAAGTGGCACCTTTGCCTAACCTTTCATTAATTACAGGATAATGTTTTTGATATTATGTAAAACTAATTTCTGTAGTGTCTGCCTACTCCCATAGAAAAAAGGCTTGACAACATATTTAACGTTGACGTGATTTTTGTTTTGTGTTCAACCTTTTTTCCCCGAACCAAAGTTCAAATTTATTTCAGTCCTGTGTTTTAGTTTTGTCTTTATTATTTCAACAAAATAGTCGTAATGAGAGGTCTATTTTAAATGGAGGAAAAAAAACAGGACTTTCATAAAATATTTTCGTTCTTATCTGCCACGTGTATCAAATCATCCAGCTAACAACATCTGAGTACAGGGAATCCCTTTTTCCAAACAAAGCTGATATTTAACCTCAACATCATAAATACACAAAATATCATGTACAGTCACAAACTGTCATATTTTCTCACTCGATTTTGAAATTAACCGTCAGCATTTTATGGTTTAAAATCATTTGGAGAAATTTGACAGTTTGTGGTAACTTGATGTGCTGTACAGTCACGAGCACACGAACGATATATAGGTAAACTTATAAACTTAACTTATTATTTTCTACTACATAATGTTATTAATGTTTGTGGAACAGCACCACATTTTCATTCCAGATTGGAATCATTTATAAATCTCCACCGAAGCAGGTTTCCCTTGCTTCTACCAACCTGTTCTGTCTATAGGTGTAAATGTTGCAGTAAGATAGTGTTAGTAGTGATGTCTTACTAAATTAATCTAGTGAAGTAATTATATAAACATTTTATACTACCAAATGATCACCAAACTTAAAACCCCATTTTAATGTGAAATTATTACCAAAACTTTTACATTTTGCTATCCTTTATGACTCCAAACCTAGGCGTAGTCGACAGAGCCCCGCTACGTTTGGGCTCATATTTCTGTCTACAGGGCTTAAAGTAACCTAACAAAAAAACCTAACCGAACCTAACCTATCCGAGTCGGGGTGCCCAAAGTCGCTTCGGTCGCTCTTGCATGTATAATACCTATAATTATTTCACTAGAGTAGTCTATTGAGTGCCTCGGAAAGCACGTTAAGCCGTTGGTCCCGGGTGTCATTTGTAGATCTTTGACAGTCTTTAGGTAGTCAGTGCCCCAAAAAGTCTGGCAACCAGCCTTGCCAAGGGGTATCGTATTTCCCGGTACTAACTGTGTTGTGGAGGTCAGATAGGCAGTCGCTCCATGTAAAATACTGGTATTCAGCTGCATCCGGTTAGCCTGGACGCCGACCCCAACAAAGTTGGGAAAAGGCTAGGCAGATGATGATAGTCTATTAAGATATTATAAATCGCTTTCATATTACTATCTTACTGCGACGAATATATATGTATATTCGACGAGAAAATCGCTTTTGAAATTTGAAACAAAAACATAATGCTGGTGACTGTACAATACCTACCTACTTACTCTACAGTAAGGTAACTAATGACAATCCACATTCGAGATCACATAACAACACACCCACCGCAATAGCACTCTCAAAGCGACACAAAGCATTCCCAGTCCAGTTGAAACTAGCCGTACTAATCCTGCGCTACGCTATCCTTTGTCAGGTGGAACTTCACCGAGTTCTCACAGTGCACCAAGTCATGCGGCATCGGGATACAGACGAGAGAGGTTACGTGTATACATGAGGTAAGATTGTTCACCGAGCTTGTGTGGTTGCCGTACGGGGCGCTAGCTATAGAAATGTCTTACTTTGAGAAAACATTGTGAGGAAAACGGTGTTTCCTTGGACTAATAATTCGAAGATATGTCACGTCTACACAACCAGTACTAAGACCGCGTGGATCACGGTCCATTGGGTCCAGTGGGAACTTGATAGGCTGAATATACTTCATGCTTATGCCATGCGTTGTTTATGTAATTCGTTGTTCTGTGTTGAAGAAACTGTTGCGCTACGTGTTGCGGGTTCGATCCCCGCACGGAATATAATATACATATTTGTATAATATGCTACAAGTAGTTGTTCCGGGTCTGGCTGTTTGTGTACGTGAGTTTAAATGTGTGTAAACGCACCCAACACACACATACAGGGGAAACTAAAATTTCTAGTGTATGCCAACGTTTTTTTTTTAAGTAAAAATGAATTAAAAACATGATGTAATTTTGCTAATTCAATGCAACTTCACTCTAATCTTAATGCAATCCATTTTCATAATGCTGTATAACTCGTTCTAATTTTGATTGGAACAAAACAAAATTAAGCATTATAGCTAAGCTGGGCTTGTATAATTACGTGTTGCAAATTCGATTTCCGCACGGAAATGTTTGTGGGCCGACATTTGTATGGTTTACACTGCCTACAGACTGGTTCTAATCTGGCCATTTAAAAGGTCGCTTTATAATTTTCGGTTTGTTCAACGATTTAATTCTTTGAGACTTAGCGTTCTAAGGGCGTCTGGTAAAACTCGCGCGAGTTCGGGCGCGGGTGCACACTCAGGTGTCTGAATTGAAAAATAGTATGATCAGTGCAGGCGATATTTGGACACCCGCTCCATGCACTCACGCCAGTTTTATCATACTAATTTCAAGATCTTAGGCCGTCCGCTAAAACTCGCACCAGCCCGCGCCTTTCAGCGCCACTCATAAGTACAATTTTTCTGTACAGACGAGACTTTCGAGCGATCAACCATCGCTAACTCCATCAACGTTAATTTGTTCGTATTAAGACTTAGACGTGTTTTTGTTTCTATCTTGCGCACAAGCGCTAATCCATGTGTCTTATTTCTGACAATGTCACACTACTGTCAAATTTTTTTGACTTTGTCAGTGTAAAATTTATGGATTTCAGCCAAGCGCTAAGATATAACTGACTTCAACTAAACGTTCATCCACCAGGTGACCCGAGGCGGTACAAACACAGTGGTGGTACCAAACAGCATGTGTCCCCAGCCGCCCCCGCCAGACCGTCAGTACTGCAACGTGCTGGACTGCCCCGTCAGGTGGCACTCCGGAGAGTGGTCCAAATGCTCCAAGACTTGCGGGGGAGGGATAAAACAGAGAGAGGTTAGTATGATGACCCCAGCGGTAGACACATCATGTGTCCCCAGACCGGCAGTAGTGCAGCGTACTGGACTGCCCCGTGAGGTGGCACTCTGTACAGTGGTCCAAATTCCAAAACTTTCGGGAAAAGAATCAAACAGAGAGAGAGTAAAGCAAGTAGGTACTTGTGAAGTGCAAGAAAAAGGTCAGGCTTTTTAAAGTTGTGAATGCAATTTGATCGTCTTGATCCATCGCGTCAGCATTAAACATTAGGTGAAATAGTAGTAAAGAAAAGACAATAACAGTTCAAGACAACTGCTAAAAGATTTGAGCTAACCCTTGAGGTTGGACTTATGATTTATTGGTAGAAGAAATAGATTCAAGACTCAAGTATGTAATTTTCTGAACAGTCCAAGATAAAGCTGCCTGAAAAAAATTAGAAAAATTCTGCAGCGATTGGGGCTTAAAAAAACGCGCAGATATACTTTCATGTGCCCCGAAAAAGATATTCAGTAGCCGAGTGTTTTAAAGAATAACCAATGTCCAACAAATTATTTTCCATCAAAATAAAGCAAGACTATGAAAAAATAAAACATAATTAAGTCTACAGCAAGCATCTAAATATGTTAAATCTCTTACAATGCCTTTTTTTTCTCTAACCCAGGTGGAGTGTAAGCAAATAATGGCTCAGTCCCACGTGGTAGAACGACCTGCCTCTCTCTGCAGCTCCCCGCGGCCTGCTGCCACCAAGTCCTGCAACTCTAGACCTTGTCTCCTGGACACTGCTTCACCGGAGATATCGCTTGCCAACTCCTCATACATACAGCACGACCCCAAGAAGAAAAAGGTAAGGACTTAGTTTTGAGGTCATTTAGTTTTTGAGTATTAAATGAAAGTAGTAGCAATTATATTTCAATTTTACAGTAATAATACTGTCTAATACTATATCAATGAGGTTTATTCATGTAAATTGTACACGTCAGGTAAAAATGTTTTATAACTAGATGTGATCGGCGTTCCCTACCCGATTACTCAGAGAAAAAAGACCGAAACAAACTCAGAAGTCACAGCCTCTTTTGAAGTCCAGACATTATCTTGGTCAAGTCACATGAAGCCCATTAATGGTACAGATTTGGGTGAACCCGTCCAGTCAGTCCTTGTGTCGTGTAGCTGATTTGAGCATATGAAACTCAACAACTCGACGTAAAATACCAAATAATAGACGCTTGGGCAGGTCACATGAAGTACTGATACTGCCAGATAATATTGTTAAAACTGTAAGAAGATTTAATTATTTAAAGTAAAGTCTAGTCTAGTACATTAATAATGAAATTCCTTTTATGTATAACGAAATATGAAAATACCGGTTTCATTGTTTAGTCATAGGATTAATTGAATTGAATTCTGTATTAAATATAGTTATAAATTCCTCGTTCACTTCATCTTATCTTCGTAATCGCCTATTTCTTAATGTGGGACATGACATGAACATTGTAAGGAAATCAACATGTCTTGGAACACAAAAAGACAAGATTTCTTCAATCCGCTGTCGTCCCACGTGGTACAACACGATAACAGCCCTGTCCTTCTCACAGGGAAGGAGCATGTATCCTAGTAGTGCGATTATTATAGGCAGATCATGCTATGATGGGGGTTGACTGACTCTTGACGAAGCTGAAAGGCACTTGTTCTGCCCGCCATTGCCATTTCTTTTTTTGCTCTGGGCCAAACCTAGGAAGCTTCTAGTTACGAAGATATTGATGGTAAAACTTCCAACTTTATCACAAGTTTAAAAAAAATACATGTTTTAATGTTATAACTTTTCTTTAAATACATTCATGGCTCCTGTGTTGTTCAATGCATCCATCAGCACTATGTAATTATTACGTTACATTGAATGCTACCATAAACCGTGAACCCCAAAAAACCAGTTTACCAGCAATAATTTTTGCGTAGAGTTACTTGGTTTAATGAACAGAATGCTCGGTTGACGGCTTCGTGAGGGGTCTGTGTACCCCTTGTTTATTGGGACAGTCAAAACTGTTAATCAGTCATTATCATCTGCCTAGCCTTTTCCCAACTATGTTAGGGGCAGCTTTCAGTCTAACCGGATGCGGCTGAATACCCGTGTTTTACATGGAGCGACTGTCAAAACTGTTAATCAGTCAAAACACCTTTTGACCGCTGTTTATCAGTTCAAACTACTTTTGACCGGTGGAAACTATTTTAACAATAACTAACATTTACTTGAAAACTTATTAGGTTGTTAGGTTTTTTTTGTGACCCTTTGCATGTTGTAGTAATTCTAGGACTAGGTATTTACAACGTTCTGAAACAACATAATTTTAAATGGATAAACCGCATTTTAACATAATAAGGATTTTGACTGACACCAGTCAAAAATGGATTTGCCCGATTAACAGTTTTGACTGTAACATATTTATTTCTCTTGGACGAAGTCTTCACATAGCTAGTTTTAGTATACATACAAATATACTGAAAAAATTGTAAAAAATTGTTTTGTACGCAGGTGACAGTAAAGGTAGGAGGATCAGCAACAATATTCTACGGCACTCAAGTGAAGATCAAATGCCCAGTGAAAGGATACAACAGGACCAAGATACAATGGGCGAAGGACCACCAGATCATCAGCAAGTCCAAGAAGTATAAGATTTCGAGAAAGGTAAGTTCCTTCTGAATATTTTAAGGTATAAATTGTTACATTTTATCGTTCTAAAAACCCGCTTTACGAGCGAATGCAAGTTTCTGTAAGTCGGTGTGATAAAAATAGTTTTTGTAAAGCGTTTAAAAGTGTGCCAAAGAGTGTCCCCTTTTTATGTCTGCAAGTTTTGGCTATCGTGCTTCAAGAAATGTTTCGTTTTTTAAAAAGAAAAGTTGGTTTATCTTTATATTTTTTCTGACATGAGTTACTATGAAAATCGATATAATATGGTAAAAATGATATTGAGAACTATTGCTGTTGTTGTTAAAATATAGGAAAAGGTCATTGTTTTATTTATGTATCATAATTTAGTTCTTTTCGCTCCTGTATATAATTCAGGGTTTTTTGTTCTTGTTGAATTTCAACTATCATATTTGGTTCATTGACAATTTTAAGGCTCTACTGACAATAGGTACCAAGATAGCCGTTGAGAGATCTACAGACCGACCACTTTAATGAGTCCTCCGCCTAGCCCCATCAAAGGCACATTTCACAGTCCTAACACTATCCCACAGGTTATTTGCTTCAAAATAACCATAATTCACGTAGGTATTACGATACTAATTGAACCAATACGTGATTGGGGGTATCGTAGGGGTATCGTATTACCCAGTACTAACTGGGTTGTGGAGATCAGACAGGCAGCTGCATCCGGTTAAACTGTAAGACGACCCCAACATAGTTGGGAAAAGGCTAGGCAGATGATGATGATAATCCAATACGTGATCAACCTTCAGAATCTTCCATTTAAATTGATACCTTCGCGATGACTAATTAAAGCGGTCGATCTATAAAACACAACAGCAATTAAACTAAAAACTACTGAAACTTCGTTCACCTGGTACCCTGGGGTAGTATAAACACAATGGTAGAGAATCATAAAAAAAATATTCAATAACCCATTATTTCTATCCAGGGTGCTCTCCGAATAAACTCCCTCTCTCTCCGCGATCACGGAGTATATACCTGCGTAGCTGGAAGATCCAGTGCCAATCTGACACTGCTGGTCAAGCCTAAACCTGGAGAGTTTCCCTCAAGCGAAGAGATTGAGAGGCACAAGGCTTTGGATGAGCCGTCGTCACCGCTTTCAGATAGGTAAGATGATTAGTTGTTTGTATGGTGATTACAGGGTTAAAAAAGGTACAGCTTTGACAGATTATTCTTGATCCACAGCAGAGCGGATGGTCGGTACAGAGCAATGATCGGCGGCACTTCTGATGACCAATCACATGAACAGCGGCCGGGGGACTCCAGGAAGAATTATAAGAATAGGCAGAAAGGTAAGCCGGTATAACTAAATGCATTCTTTGAATTTGAACCGTAAGCCACTATTTGGCATGATGATCTGGGAATACGACGAAGGGCAGGAACATCATGATAATGTGTGCTTCTATTCCAAGTGTGGTTCACAGAATAAACTGAAACGAGTACAAAAAACATAGCTTGAAAAGAAAAAGGGACGATAGCAATAAAACTGTCAAATGATATGACATTTAAACTTTCTTGAAAGTTTAGACGATACCTCAATTACTTTAATGGAGGTGCCACCTAAAAACTCGTTGAAACGAAACATGAAAATTCATTTGACAGATTGAAACATTTACTTTTTTACTCGTTCTGTTTGTAACTTTACTAATATTATTGTGATACACCTTGGTAGTGCCCAAGTTTAGGGACGACAAAATTTAAAATACTGCCGTGTCAGCGACACAAACAAGATGAATTTCAATTACCATTTTAGTAAATGATATTATTATAATAATAATGAACACAATTATTAACTAACAATATAACTAACTCGATAACTGCTCACTGGTCTAGTGGTCGCAAGCGAGACTCCTGAGCATGAGGTCCTGGGTTCGTTTTCCGAGTCGGGCAAAGTGGTATTGAATTTTCAATTATGAATTTCTCTGTAGCAACCACGAAGTCTGGATTTGTGCCTAGTTGATGGCAATAGGCTCGGCCTAACCTAACTGGCGAAATGAGTGTGAACTATTAGGAAAACGTCTGCCTTACAATTTAGGGATTCCAGGCGTGATGCTATGTGATGTTACAATGAATATAATAATATAATTTACCCTAAAACGTGCATTATTCAACAAGATACCTCAGTTCCGCAACCAAAATCACGTTTTGCAGCAAATTCATTAAGACCCGACACTGCAGTACCCGAGTGCCCTGCAAACACTAGATAAATTTCGAATAAAAGTCTTAATTTTTCGTACATTTGAAAATTTTAAAGCACTGTTTAAAAATTGTTAACCTATTTCTTAATTTGCTTGCTGCAGTTTGGATGAAAATATTTTGTAAATTTTTCTGCTGTCTATAGTTTATTTTCTGTGTTGAAATTGCCTGTTTAATTATAGGCGCTGATAGCAATTTATATTTCCTCATTTTCTTGTTTATCTTTAATTTAATTATTTTCATAGCCGTTCAAACATCTCAAAGGAATATTTTAGCTAAACATAAACAGCAATGTTCAATAAGAGACAGATTCCCTTATAAAAATCACGAAAATTATTACTAAGTTTGCAATCGTAGGTATCTATTACAGGACAGCTGTTTGATTCTTTCGGCACTTCAATAATATTAGCAGGAGGATGCTGTTGGTAGTAAACATTTGAGAATATATCTGTAAAAATTGTACAGAAAAACAATACGGCGGCGTTAGTTCTGCCACGCGCTTAAATAACAAAGCAGCGCTACATTAGCGTAAGCGTGACTGCTAAACGAGAGGTCCTGGGTTCGATTCCCGGGTCGGGCAAAACGTAATGGTTTTCCATAAGAAGTTCTCAGTAGTCAGTAGCAGCTACGTAGTCTGGATCTGTGTCCGGTTGATGACAACAGGCACGTCCCATATTACATAGGATTTTAGCATAACTGGCGAAATGTAGGTGTGCTATAAGGTATTTCTCTGCCTAACCCTTTGGGGATTACAGGCCTGATGTTATGTTTATCTGTGGCCAGGAAAAATAGACAAGGTCCGGGACGCCCTCTACGGCAACACAGCAACGACAAGCACGAAAGCGTCACCAAGCTTCAACTCTCAAGAACGAGACAATATGTACGATGAGCATGAGGTACGGTCACAACGATTTAATTCTAATCTATGGTCTATAATATTGTGTTGATAAATCGTCTGAGAAATTTACACAAATTATATTGAATATACAATTTGATAGATAAAAAAAAATACTGAGAAATATTAAAAACTCTTGTACAAACAGAAAAAGTAATTAAACCTTTCTCTGAATTTAATATCAAATATTGAGGTGAATGAAATTCATAATAAAACTCAACTAACTGTAGTAATAAACAGCCTAAAGTTCTGGGAATAGCCCGAAAATATTAACAATCATTGACTTTCATAAATAAGGTATTAAAAAATCATTAAAACAGCGGTTTATGATTCAACCGAAAACTTGGATCATAAACGGGGTTTCCATCTGGTACCAGTGATCATACAAAATCGTTTCCTAATAACATCCAACCCAAAATCAGTAATTTATAATCACAAACCGATAATCTTCGGCCTGTCTCTCCGCTGTAATGACAGTAATAAAATTTACAACCGATTTTACGACTGACATAAAGTTTGTATATCTAGATGATGTTGTTGCAAGATGACTTACTTATCGTACGCATAAATTCGTCATAATAATGTTTTATGGTTGCTGTAGAAAGCACTTTGTTACCTGAGATATTGTCTTAATCCTTAAGATGTAGAGATTATTTGTCAATCATCATTTTGATAGCGTTGAACATTTACAGTATTTTTACTGTCTATGCCAATCTTAACTGTAAAGACTGCCTTCGGCTCTTCAGTTTTCAGAACGTTATCATTAATAAGCAAACTAAAAGTGCCAACATCGTCTATGTTCTTTGATTTTACTAGTTTAACACTCTCTAAACACAATTTATCAACACAAACCTAAGCTTAACCTAACAAACTTGCCCGCACGCCGCTTGGACCGTTCTATATTGAAGAAGAGTGCCGTCTCCTCCCAGATGCTTCCGCCCAAACGGAGCAGTGCATCCAGGGTACTGCCTTGCCTGCATTACATTGTTATGCAGCTTCAGGTGAGAAGTTCCCAAAACTGAGGGTAGATGGACTTTTGGGTGGCATGCATTGCATGCTTCTGGTGATTTTGATTAAATATTTGGTGATTTTCTTTGAACCTTTGTTTTTTTTAGGCTGTTATAGAGGAGAATACGCGTCTGTGTAATCTTGTAGTCGGTTACTTTAATCCTGATTAAATCATTAACGAAGATACTTTTCCTTAAGTATTCACACACGCCTGATTTTTGCTTTGTGCTGTTTTTAGACAGCCAAATTTAATCGATTTTTTTAATTCGACTAATTGGTTACCTCAGACGATACTTCACAGGTATACTAAACATTTAGATTGTGTTCATTTTAATTGGGAAGCATTGTTTTACTCGTGTGCATCTTTGTTTTTTCTTCAAGATTTCGGACTATATTAATTCACACAGATTCTATTGGTATTAACTTGTTACATTATTAACAGGAAACATTCATTTGGTTTAAGTACAAATGTAACATTGAAATTTTTAAAACACCTTCTTACCTGCATATGAAATTCATGGAGCTAAACTACCCTGACATCAAACTTTAATTGTTAGTTACTGTTTTTACCTTGCAACTAAAAAAATCTGAGTCTGCCAACTTAGAACATTTATAATTGATATGTTCAGATGTTTTGGAATTTCCAGACCGGCAACTCGAGAGGCCAAAGAACAGTGGATTCAATCATCATGTATCAAAACTACGGGGTGCCTACTAAATCACACTTTTTCAATCTCGAAGACAAACAGCTGGTTTTTCCTGAGGACGACGACTCTGATATCATTATTGTAAATGAAGATTACAATAGAAATGCTATTAGACATGTGCCTGTTGAGAGTCTTCAAGATTTGGATGAGACTACTACGGAACACAGGTGAGGTCCTATTTTATTTTGTGAAAACGTGATTACCCAGAAACGTTAACATTATTATCAAAGTAATAAAAAGCCTCATTGGCCTAGTGTTTGCTGGAGCTACTGCTAAGCATGCGGTCTTGGGTTCGAGTCCTAGATCGGGTAAAGTGTAACTAGATTTTTTCATGAGGAATTTCGTAGTAGTAGCCCGGAGTTTGGATTTGTGCCTGGTTAATGGGAATAGGCTCGTCCTATTACACGCTACTTTAACATAACTAGCGAAATGCTGGTGTTCTATGGTACACCTCTGCGTAACCCTTCGTGGAAATAAGGGTATTTTAATTTATATCACTATCTTTAGTACCTTACATATAAAGCAGCTAGCAGAACGATGTCAAAGCAATATTTTCTGTGACTAGATTTGAAGCTCTGGACGCTCACGAGTACGTTTGGAAAACGACCGACTGGTCTCCCTGCAGTGCTCTCTGCGGAAAAACAGGTCATCAGATCAGAGGAGCTGTTTGCCAGGTTTGTAACTGATTAGTGTTATTATTGTTTTATGATGACGAATGGTGGTGATTAGGTACTAGATGGTTGAATTTTGTTTTATATTCCTCATTTTTCTGTTTTGAAACCATGTATTAAATTCATTGTTACACGACAAATTCTCTCCATCGATTTTTCTATTATGTTTGCTTTAGAAACTACCCAATAAAATCATGATGATATTCTTTTTGACTCTCAAATAGCACAAAAAAGACAACAGCACGACTACAGTGGAGACAGAAGAGTGTTTGTCTCGGGGAGGCACTCCCCCTACCGTAGTGCTGGAGTGTGTCGGAGAGAGCTGCGCAGAGTGGAGGGCCGCGCCGTGGTCCGTGCCCAAGTGTCTTAGCAGTGGAGCCAGTGAGTGTTTT
This sequence comes from Noctua janthina, assembly GCA_963576755.1. NCBI lineage: Eukaryota > Metazoa > Arthropoda > Insecta > Lepidoptera > Noctuidae > Noctua > Noctua janthina. Next base: position 13,620,322 of record OY755074.1, read on the forward strand.
ACTATAGTAACAATAGCAGATGAACAGTGTTTGTCTCGAGGAGACAAGACTCCTGCCGCTGTGCGGGAGTGTGTTGGAAAGAACTGCACAGTGGAGAACTATACAACGTAAACGGCAGGGAATAGAGTACATTTTCTAAACAAACAAGCATTATATTTTCGATGTCTAAGCGGCCATCAACTTTAAACAGCATTTAGAAATAAACCCCATTCAAATTTTTATCTACTGATCTATCTAACTGCTCTCATCTGCTTTTCTACTCTTGTGTTTCAGATAAATTGCAATGTTTAGTTACAGTGTTTTGTTTTGTTTGTGTTTTAGACTTTCAAATAATATTCCTCTGTGTCATTTTCCCGAGCAGCCATAGTCCGCCGCCGCGTGGAATGCGTAGCGCAGAACGGCACGACTCTGGCGGAAGCTGCGTGTGATTCCACCACGAGACCGGAGAAGACGAAGAGGGATTCTAGCCCGTGCAGGGCGGCCTGGGCTGTCGGGCCTTGGAGTAAGGTGAGAACAGACTGATCCCTTAATAGGCATGTGATGCGGAGAAGTTAGGTTCTTGGCTAAATTATATCAGCCGCTTGGGCCGATCTTCAGGTTAAGCTGCGCTTGCTTGGGTCCGTGGATTCCCGACCACCCATTACCTACCGAGTTTCCTATGTGCCTCGTAAAGCACGTTAAGCCGTTGGTCCCAGCTGTCATTTGTACGTCTTTGACAGTCGATACAGGTAGACAGAGGTATTACCCAGTACTTACTTAGTTGTGGAGGTCAGATAGGCTGTTGCTCCATGTAAAATACTGGTATTCAGCTGCATCCGGTAAGACTAGAAGCCGACCCCAACATAGTTGAGAAAAAGCTAGGCAGATGATGAGGTCTCCCTTGAGTGGACGTTAGCCAATGAAGTCTGGAATGTTGGAATTCTAAATATCCTCCACCTCTCTACAATGTTCAATTAGCCTGCTCATTAGCCAAGCTCAATGGAAGGATTCAAAATTTCAACATTTAATTAATTCATAATGTTTACTAATACTGTTGTACAAAGAAGTTCGTTGTACTAGCTTGTTCCGGAGCCTTGGAGCAAAATGTAGAACTAATAACAAGCTTTTCCTGCATTGGAAAGTTTAAACCATTATAGTCTTTCTACGTAGCCGATGTTCGTACACTTTTAAGACTATTTGTGCAATCGGTTTCTGGGT